>CM065595.1:69650914-70850914 GCA_033119425.1 Bufotes viridis
GAGTTAATGATAGGGTTAACTATTCGGAGGCACTTCTTTCAAGGGAGCTCAGGTGTCAGGGCACTCCCCTCCTCCCCAAATTGTGATTGGGTGAACCCCCGTGTACACTCCCTCTGTAGGAGGGACATTAACTACTTATTCCCGGCGTTCGGGCGGCCGCCCACGGCCATCACAGCCCCGGTCTGTGCACATACACGTGCTGGACTCTCTTTCCCTACAGGAAAAAATTTTGTAATAATGGCTCCTGATGATGTGCGCTTATGAAAATAAAATAGCACACAGAAACGCGTTGAGCCGCATTTAGCTCACAGTGAGAGTTAGCCCGCTCCCCTGCAGCACATCTCCGATCGGGGTAGCTAAGTATACCCGTGTGTACTTTCATGTACATTGCGGTGTCCTGATATCCACTGGGTCGGCAAAACAATACCCCGTTGGATAGACTGCTTGGTAATACCCTGATGTGTAATAGGGGCACTGATCGCTAATGGTGTAGCCCCTACAGACATAGTGAGTGCCGCACGTTTTAGGGACAATACTCACTGTTTGTTCCCAGTCTCTGTTACTTATCTACATAGAGGCTGTGGTCCCTGTATGACTGTCCTTGGGAGTGAAGGGATATATGTTAACCCCCTGACTCCACTCCCTTACGGTCATTTAGCCTGAAAGAGTTTTGACGGAATGGTTATGTTCCATATTTTAGTATATAAAAAAATAAACTAGTATTATAAACGTCCACCAGGCTTTGTTAATAATATTTAGATAGGTGACGTAAAACACTGTAATTGTTTGCTGTAAAATGCTATTTTAATTTAAACATGACAATATATGTAAATTGTCTGTATCTTTCTCCTGAAGAAGGGGGCTCCAGACCCCCGAAACGCGTTGGGCCACTTATTATCAATAAAGTGATTAACAAGAAGCCGTCTCCTGTGGGCTACGTTCAATCGCTCAGACCACTACACACGATCCTGGCCAGGGGGTTCAAGATCACAGGTGTCTTGAGTTTATCCTGTAGATCACCCCAACCCCCCCCCGTGGAGTGAGTGTATATCTAAAGTATGTTCACTTTGGGCTTAACACGCCTTATATAGGGATTTGGCACCTGTTCACGTGTTTCCTATTTCCTCTCTTGGCGGGATTCATTTCCTCCATCCCTTGACTTATCTATTTATGTACCGTATTACACTAATCCAGGCACTGCAGTAACCACAGATTTAGGAGAATATCAATTGTAGCCCTAGTATTTAGGCCCTGGATGAAAGGTATCCTTTTACGGACAGATTTACACTTTGAGATGCACAGTAGCGTGTGAAAAAATATATAGGATTATGCTTTTAGCACTTGTATTTTAACACTTTGTGTAATATACCCTTTAACAGAAAGAAATACACTTAGAGATGCAAAACAGTGTGTGCAAATGTAGAGGATTATGCTGTATTTTAACACTTACTGTAATATACCCTTTAACAGAAAGAAATACACTTGGAGATTGACGCTGAGTGTAATATACCCTTTTACCGACAGATTTACACTTGGCCTGCAACAGCTGGAACACCAGATTTTGGGTATTGCTATTTTGGCAATTGAATTTCACCCCAGAACAAAATATATCCTTTGACGGATACTATTAAACTACTTGTCCAGCCACAGCTAGAACACCAGATTTACTGTATTTCTATTTCTGCAACTGAATTTTACCCCAGAAAATATGTCCTTTGACAGACACTATGAAACTTGTCCAGTCACAGCTTGAACACCAGATTGACGGTATATCTATTTTTGCAACTGAATTTCACTCCAGAAAATAATATATCCTTTGACAGACACTATGAAACTTGTCCATTCACAGCTGGAACACCAGATTTACGGTATTGCTATTTTGGTAATTGAATTTCAACCCAGAACAAAAGCTATACTTTTACGGACACTATGAAACTTTTCCAGCCACAGCTGAAACCACTGATTTAGGGTATTGCTATTTTGGAAATTGAGTTTCACCCCAGAAAAAAAAAAATATTCTTTGCCAGACAGTATTACACTTGGCTAGCCACAGCTGGAACACCAGATTTAGGGGATTGCTATTTTTTTAAGTAAATTTCACCTCTCAATAAAATATATAAAATTCTATCCTGATTTTCTAGGGGTGACAATAAGTACAGCCAAGCCCCTGATGTAGGATATAGCAAAAAACAAACAAAAACAAACTCTACTATTGATGGGTTAATGGACTTGGTGGCAGCTTGTGCTGGCGCACCACAAGAGACAAAATGGCCGCCAATCACCCCAGAAAAAAGTGACAGAAAAACGCTCTGGGCAGCCTGAAAACAGTGAGCAATTAACTAGCAGAAGTTGAATGATTCACAGCTGTAGATCGATCACTTCATTAAGTGTTTTTGCTTAGTTAATCCCTGCCTAATCTCGCCCTAACAGCAGCTGCATCCTATCCCTACACTAATCAGAGCAGAGTGACATGCGGCGTGACGTGACTCCAGCTTAGATAGAGGTTGGGTCACATGCTGCACTTGGCCAATCACAGCCATGCGAATAGTAGGCATGGCTGTGATGGCCTCTTGGGGCAAGTAGTATGACGCTTGTTGATTGTCTGCTTTACAGGCTTTCAAAATGCGCCATAGAAATCGCGGAACAATGAACCCGAACTTTTACGTAAATGTTCGGGTTCGGGTCCGTGTCACGAACACCCCAAAATTCGGTACGAACCCGAACTATACAGTTCAGGTTCGCTTATCCCTAATCTTTGTCTTTATTGCATCTTCAGTAATTCATAACATTACGTGGACTCCTCCACCCACAACCGCAGGTTGACATGTTTCAAACCTCACTGGTTTTTACTCGTAACCTAGCGGAGTGCCCGGCTTCTGGAGCATTATAAAGGGAAGAGAACCGCCCTAGACTCGGACACTGCACTATCTATCACCAATAGTATTGTACAGCTCATAACACTATTTATATACATAAATATACATAAAACCATTTGCTAATCTCCAGATACATTTACATATAACACATTGTAGAGAAAATAACAAGTAGAAAAGGGGCATGAAAAATAAATCATATTACCTATTAAATAATGCAACATGTGCATAGACCCCAATGGTCCCATTACAAAACACTGTTAAAACACAAAACGAACCAACAGGGATGAATATACAGATCGCTCATTGTGAAGCTTGTACAACTATAATAAGCTCGGCCACGTTTGCTAGATCTAATCCTGAAAACTGTTATTCCCACAGAATTACTGATAACAGTACATACATTCCTTCCTTATGTTGAGTCCCACAGGGAACCGTGAATTCAATGTAAAGATCCAAAACGCCTCACGTAATAATATTTTCTTTTTGATGTTGCCTCCTCTAGGTGTATTAGTTACCTTCTTAATGGCATATGTGTGTAGACTATCCCCACTCCTATTATGTTCTTTAATGAAGTGGTTCATAGTAACATAGTACATAAGGCTGGAAAAAGACATCTGTCCATCCAGTTCGGCCTGTCATCCTGCTAGGTGATCCAGAGGAAGGCAAAAAAAAAAAAAAAAACTGTGAGGTAGAAGCCAATTTTCCCCACTTAGGCTATCAGAAGAACTCCCTGGATAAACGACCCATCTCTAGTAGCTATAGCCTGTAATATTATTATACTCCAGAAATACATCCAGGCCCCTTTTGAATTTCTTTATTGTACTCACCATCACCACCTCCTCAGGCAGAGAGTTCCATAGTCTCACTGCTCTGAACGTAAAGAATCCTCTTCTATATTTGTGTGCAAACCTTCTTTCCTCCAGACGCAGAGGATGTCCCCTCATCACAGTCCTGGGGATAAATAGATGATGGGAGAGATATCTGTAATGACCCCTGATATATTTATACATATTTATTCGATCTCCCCTCAGTTGTCTTTTTTCTAAAGTGAATAACCCTAATTTTGATCATCTTTCAGGGTACTGTAGTTGCCCCATTCCAGTTATTACTTTAGTTGCCCTCCTCTGAACCCTCTCTGCTATGTCTGCCTTGTTCACAGGAGCCCAGAACTGTACACAGTACTCCATATGTGGTGTGACTAGCGATTTGTAAAGTGGTAGGACTATGTTCTCATCACAGGCATCTCTGTCCCTTTTGATGCAACCCATTATCTTATTGGCCTTGGCGGCAGCTGCCTGACACTACTTTTTGCAGCTTAGTTTGCTGTTTATTAAAATTTCTAGATCCTTTTCCATGTCAGTGTTACTGAGTGTTTTACCATTTAGTATGTACGGGTGACTTGCATTATTCCTTCCCATGTGCATACTTTTACATTTGTCAGTCAGTGTTAAACCTCATCTGCCACTTATCTCCCCAAGCCTCCAATCTATCCAGATCCCCCTGTAGCAGTATATTGTCCTCTTCAGTGTTAATTACTTTACACAGTTTAGTGTCATGTGCAAAAATTGATATTTTACTATGCAAGCCTGAGGTACCCCACTATTGACAGTGACCCAATCTGAGTGTGTACCGTTAATAACCACCCTCTGTTTTCTGTCACTCAGCCAGTTACTTACCCACTTACAGACATTTTCTCCCAGTCCGAGCATCCTCATTTTATATACTAACCTTATATGTGGTACAGTGTCAAATTCTTTGGAGAAGTCCAGATATAAGACATCCATTGATTCTAGAACTTACCTCCTCATAGAAACTGATTAAATTTGTTTGGCATGACCGATCTCTCATAAACCCATGCTGATATGACGTTATTTGCTTATTTCTGTTGAGATCCTCTAAGATAGCATCTCTCAGAAATCCTTCAAACAGTTTCCCCACAACAGATGTTAAACTTACCGGACTATAGTTTCCGGGCTCTGTTTTTGGACCCTTTTTGAATATTGACACCACATTTGTCAGTATAGAGTCCTCAAATATCAGAAATAAGGGTCTGGCTATGACATTACTTATTTCCCTTAGGATAATGTGGTGCATGCCATCCGGTCCTGGCGATTTGTCTATTTTAATCTTTTTAAGTCGCTGTTGTACATCTTCTTGGGTCAGACAAGACACTTTTAATGGGGGATTTATATTTACATTTAGCATTTCATCTGACAGTTTATTTTTCTCAGTGAATACATTGGAGAAAAAAATATTTAACAGTTTTGCTTTCTCCTCGTCGCTCTCTGCAACTCCCCCTTCATTACTCTTTAAAGTGCCGACACCTTTATATCATTGAAGAACATTTTAGGGTTAGTTTTACTTTCTTTGGCAATTAATCTCTCAGTTTCTAGTTTGGCTGCTTTTTTTGTTTTTTACATGTTCTATTTTTTTCCTTATACTTTTTCAGTGCTTCGTCGCTACCCTCCTGTTTTAGTGATTTATATGCTTTCTTTTTATACATTTCTGTTTATCTACATTCGTTTCTTTTTGTTCCTTAACCTTTTATTCCCATACGGTATGTACCTCTTACAATGAGATTTTAGGATACTTTTAAAGAGATCCCATTTTGTGGCTGTATTTTTGTTTTTGAGGACTTTGTTCCAGTTAGTTATGGCCTATGGCCCCGCTTAGTTGGCTAAATTTATCTTTTTTGAAGCTTGGTAGTTTTGTTCCTCCCTGTAGAAATGCTCTTTTGAATGATAATTGGAAGGTTATTACTTTATGGTCACTATTTCCGAGGTGTCCCCGAACCTGCACATCTGTTGTTCTGTCAGGACTATTGGTTAATACTAAGTCCAGTATGGCCGTCCCTCTAGTTGGGTCCTGAACCATTTGGGAAATGCAATTGTCTTTGGCTATTGCCAAGAACCTGTTTCCTTTATGCGATGTACAGCTTTCAGTTTCCCAGTCTATATCTGGGTAGTTGAAGTCCCCCATAATAATTGCCTTATTATGATTTGTGGCCTCGTCTATCTCGTTTTGTAATAGATTTTCTGTGGACTCTGGTTTATTGGGTTGTTTATAGTAAACTCCTTTTAGTAATTAATTGTTGTTTTTGGCTCGATGTATCTCTACCCACAGTGACTCCACATGTTCATGTCCCTCACTTATATTTTCTCGGACTGTGGGCTTTAGATAGGACTTTACATAAAGGCAGACCCCTCCCCCTCTCCGGTTTTGACGATTCTTTCTAAACAGATTGTAACCTTTTTTATTAACTGCCCAGTCATAGCTATCATCCAGCCATGTCTCAGCTATTCACACTATATCCTAGTCCTCCTCCCACATCACTAATTCCAGTACGCCAGTTTTAGTTTGTCACGCTTCTGTCATTAGTATACATACAATTAAGAGGTTTAACCGTACACCTTTCCTTCTGAACTGTTTTAGTCCCTCCTTCCATTCCTACCCCAGTCCCACTACCTTGCTCCCGGTCTCTATCTGTACTATCTTCCCCTCCTATAACGTAAGTACCCCCCCCCCCAGTCCCTAGTTTAAACACTCCTCCTCCTCCTCCTGGCCATCTTTCTCCCCAACACAGCTGCCACTTCCCCATTGAGGTGCAGCCCGTCCCTACGATAGAGCCTGTAGCCGACAGAGAAGTCGGCCCAGTTCTCCAGGAACCCAAACCCCTCCTTCCTTCACCAGTTCTTGAGCAACTTGTTAACCTCCCTATTCTCCCGCTGCCTTTCTTTTGTCGCTCTTGGTACAGGCAGTATATCGGAAAATACTTCCTTTGAGGTCCTTGCCCTAAGCTTTGAAATAATTTTTAAGGACGCACCACCTACCTCTAACTTTGTTATTGGTTCCGTTCTGGACCATGACCTCTGGATCTTCTCCAGCCCCTCCCAGTAAGCTGTCAACCTGATCCGTGATGTTTCGAACTCTAGCGCCGGGAAGACAGCACACTGTTCGGCGATTACTGTCTTTGTGACAGATTGCCCTATCTGTACCCCTAATAATTGGAGTCTCCAGCACTTGTCTGGCCTGCCCTGCTCTCCTTTTCCTCTGCTTACTGGAGCCCACATTCCCCTGACTGCCAGAGGAATTGTCCTGCTGCAGCAGTGCTGTCCCTGAACTGACATCCCCCTCATCTGCCAAATGTGCAAACTTGTTGGGGTGTGTCAGATCAGAGCTAGCCTCCCTGTTACTCTTCCCTCTACCCCGCTTTCTGTTACCCAGCTAGCTACGTCACTTTCCTCAGCCTCCTCACTGTCACCCTCCCCCTCATCTACCCCAAAGAGTGCTTGCAAGGTGAGAAGCAAACTCTTTTGCAAATTCTCAATGCCTCTCAGTGTTGCAACTCGCCTGTTTAGAGACTCGATTTGTGATTCCAAACTGGTAATTTGCTCACATTTTGAACAAATATATACACCCTCGAATGGCTGTCCCAGGACTGCATACATCATACAAGATGTGCACTGGACGGCGTTGTCAATTGTGCAACACATACTAAATGGGGATTACGCAAGAAAAGAGAAAAATTCATTATAATGTAGTAATAAGATACTGACTAATTGCAGTCCCTGACTCTCAAGAAAAGAGAAAAATACAATATAATGTAATAATAAGAAACTAATTGCAGTCCCCCACTGAAGTCCCTGACTCTCAAGAAAAGAGAAAAATACAATATAATGTAGTAATAAGAAACTGACTAATTGCAGTCCCCCACTGAAGTCCCTGACTCTCAAGAAAAGAGAAAAATACAAAAAAAATAAAATAAAAAACAAAAATACAAATACAAATACAAAAAATGTCACACACTTACACAAACACACACTTAATCAAACACGCACCGCTCAAACTCGTGTTATATGCCTGCTTTAAATGGAGTTCTCAGAACCAGCCTGTTTTTTTCCCTGTGCATTAAGAAAATTTTGTTGCACTAGACGTGCCTGTTGCACGAGGATTGGTGATATAATTCAGGTGTTCCCGTAGTCTAGCTTTGAGTTGTCTACTAGTACTACCTATATATATAACATTGAATATAGTGCATTTGATCACATAAACTACCCCTACACTGTTGCAATTGATATAACTTTTTATGGGGAAAGTTTCAGTGTGTGTAGCATGATCAAAGCTTGTGGTCAGGTTACATACGTGCAAGTCTTGCAGAGATGACCTAAACACCTTACAAAACATGAGTATTTCAACCAGGTACTTTTGGATACACTAGGAGCATATAAGAAGAGAGAAGGGGACAAATATCTGGCCAAACTGCCCGGACATCTGGAGACGGTCCTACATCCATCTCAGAGAATATTGTAGAGGACGGTGTCCCGGTGTCCTCATACAATATTGGAAGACATTTCCATATTGCCTTTTCAATAACTGAGAACTGCCTGCTATACGTCAGTACAAGAGTAGGTTTGTCTGTATGGTAAGGCCCTTTATGTAATTTAACCCTCTTTGAGGAGTGGCCCAACAATAATTCAGTCCTATCCTTGTTTATGGCTATATTATACGCTCTGGATAACATCCAATTAGCATAGCCTCTCTTTTTAAGACGTTCCTTAATAGCAACGTACTCCCCTTGAAACACGGACTCAGTACTACAATTCCTATGTGCTCTAATGTACTTTCTCACTGGAATAGCTTTGATTGTATGTATCGGATGTTGACAACTGGCCTTAAGGATAGTGTTCCCTGAGACCTCCTTGCGGTATGTTTCAGTCCTTATAATCTCATTCTCCAAACCTGTCAATTTTAGATCGAGAAAACAGATGGAGACTCCATCTACATTGTATGTAAATTTTAAATTATATACATTGTTATTAGTGTACTGGATAAAGTCTGGTATGGCAGATACATCGCCGCTCCATATAAGGAGCAGATCATCGATGTATCTGCCATACCAGACTATGGACTCAGAAAACTGGTTTGTCCTCGGAGAAGATGTATCGCTCTTGATCGGAACCTGGTGTCAGGAGTGTCCCACCTGTGCTGTGGCTAGAAGGGAAAGACTTGACCAGTGAGTGGGGGACTGGTCGTTTATTAGTGAGTAGGAAACCTCTGGAGATCGTGGCCATGACCACGTGAAACTGCAGCCCAGCAGATCTGGGTACACTTATATTATGACAGTCATAGACCACTATACCAAGTTTGTCATGGTGTACCTATAAAGGACCTAACTGCTAAAATTATAGCTGCTGTCATGTGAAAGAGCTTCATTTTCCTGTTTGGCTGTCCTGACAAGATACTCACTGACCAATGATCCACATTTGAGTCTCAGGGGTTCTATGAACTTTGTACCCTGTGCAACTGCAAAAAAAAACACCGCAGGGGAATGAGCTGTGCGAGAAGATGAGCCAGACCCTGATCAACATGCTCAAGGTTGTGCCACCTCACAAGAGTCCTGGCCGAGTGGCTGTTGCTTCTCCCTGAATTAGTGTACCTGTACAATAACACAACTCATTGCTCTATCAGGTACACTCCATACTACCGCATGTTCAGAAGAAATTGCAGCTTACATGGAGACCTAGCCCTGGATGTCCCTGCACCGGACTCTGAACCACTCCTTTCCCAATGTGTCAAAGAGCTTAAACGGGACCTGGAGGAAGACAAAGAAATAGTGGACTGGGGCGTGGCCTGGACGTCCGAGGAGATGGCCGCATGAACGCTGAGCTCCACCGCTGATCGCATGCAAGGAGACTTTGCCGCCACACATTAGCACTCTATGGGGAAGAAAACTGGCCTGCGCACCCCTGGGACACTGCCGAACACCCGCCTGAGGTCTCCAAAACTAGATTCCTACTTCACCAGGAGTCTGGCTCCTCTGTCACAGGCTTGCGGCCTGCTTCCCGCCCGGGCCTCCAGAGGTGCCACTGTGCAGAGCGCGCGTTCACTGCCACCAGGCGCAGCACATTTAAAGGCATTTGAGACCCCTGTCTCCACACTGTCCCCATTAGTGGATGAATTTGTACCCGGCTCCCTAGAGGTTTCCCGGAGGGATAGGCCCTCTCTTCTGTGTACTCAGCCAGCTCTTGCCACAGATATGCCGCCTATGCCAGCACCTAAACAGTTAAAGCATGTGGCCACGCCATCTCAAAGGCATCGGGACTGTAATGATCATCCTGCTGGGGCTAAAGATAAAACCTCCTCACAAGTGGAGGCTGAAGACAACCCTACCACGTGGGACCAGGCCTCAGATATTGGAAGAGAGGAAGACGAAGAGTTAACGCAGTGCTCACAGACATCAACTCTGCTTCAGCAGACGCTGCAATACTTGCCTACTAAAGATGATTTTAAGGCCTTGGTTTCCGAGGTGAAAAGTGCCTGTAAATCTGAAATATCTGCACTTCGGCAGGACTTGAACACAGTAATAAACCCCCTTGCAAGTAGGGGATACCAGGTACCTTGAGGGTATAAACTATGGAAATAGTACCAAAATATAAAACTTAGCGTTTATTCATAAAACCACTAAACAATAGGCCCACAAAAAATATATAGCAATAATCAGTGACATAAATAGGGATAGTGCACACTAGGTTGGAAAAAGACAGGACCAGGTCTCTGACCCCTAAGCAAATCCTACTTCCCCTAACAGGACCTAGGTGCCCTAACATAAAATACCCTACTCAATCCCTACCAGGAGGAGCAGAAGGACTGCCCGGTCATTTGTCCAAAGGGATGAATATATGAAAGAGTAGGACCAGAAACCGTGCCTGTGCAACTTAAACAATAACAGTGTATACATAGGAGTATGGAATGTCCGACTGTCCCGACGCGTTTCTTTGGCTTACAGCCAAATCCTCAGGGGACCGAGACTCCAGTAACAAACATAATATATCATTCCAACATATTCCATTTGACAACTACAGGTGGCTTTGTACATCACTCCCTTGGATTGACAGTTAATAAATTGTTTAATTTGGTAGGTTTTATCCGTGTTGGAACTTTTAAACTGTCGTCCCTGGGACATGTATCTACAGAATATACATCTCCCACAACAGAAGAAACCGTTTAGGCCTTGAAGCCAGGTTGAAGTGTTGGACTCTGTAAAGTGACTATGGACTATTCGGTCCTTTATATTCTCCCGCGTCTGTACGTAATCTGCGGTGTTACAGATACCACTTTATTGATATCCGAGTCCATTCTGAGGATATCCCAGTGTTTTGCTAGGATACCCCTTACTTCCCTGGCGGCTACATCAAAGTTCCCAATTAGGCGTATCTGACTTGGTTTTGAACTTTTTTACAATTTTTTGGATGTAAGAGGTCCGTACGGTTACTTTCGCATGCTCTCTTAAAGGCCCTTCTTAGAACTGCATCCGGATATCCCTTTTCCCGGAACCGTTGGCGTAAGTCACGGGCTTGTGTGCGAAAGGTTCTCTCATCCGTGCAGTTGCGCCTAATTCGTAAGTACTGACCAACAGGGATTCCCTTCTTAAGGGGTAATGGATGGTGGCTACTCCAATTCAAGAAGGAGTTAGTGGCTGTCGGTTTTCTATATATTTTTGTCTCCAGGGAGCCATTTATCCCCCTTGAGAGTTCAACATCCAAGAAGGGTAAAGAATCCCTGTTGAGGTCAGACGTAAAGTGCATACTGATGTTATTGCAGTTCAGTGCCTGTATGAATCTAGAAAATTCACACTCATTGCCTCGCCATATTACCAGAATGTCGTCAATGAATCTATTCCAACTGACAACCCTCTCCGTGTAGACATTGAGGGTGTCACTGGAAATGAGGGTCCTCTCCCACCAGCCCAGGAATAGGTTAGCATACGACGGGGCACAAGAACTCCCCATCGCCGTACCCCTGAGCTGGTGGTAGAAGGACCCCCCCAAAAACAAAAAAATTGGAGGTAAGTGTAAACTCAAGTAATTGTAAAATCAAGTTGTTGTGAGCTGTAAATTGGCACCCCCTACTGGCTAGAAAGAACTCAACTGCTCTTAAACCTAGATGATGTTGTATATTCGAGTAAAGGGCTTCTACATCAATAGACGCTAATACCATATCGTCATCAAGGGTCACTCCCTCAAGTTGTGAGAGTAAATCGCTAGTGTCTCTAACATACGATGGTAACGTTCTCACAAAGGGTGCCAAAATTTTGTCTATATAGATACCCACATTGTGCGTGATGCTATTGGTCCCTGCCACAATAGGACGTCCCTTAAGGGGTTTCACCCCTTTGTGGATCTTTGGGAGACTATAAAACGTTGCAGCTGTAGGATATTTAACAAAAAAACAAAAAAATCAAATTCCTCCCCAGATATTAATTGGTCTATCTTAGCTTGATTGAGAATGTCCAGTAGCTTTTTTGGTATAGGGTAGTAGGGTTAGTCTCCAATTTCTCATATGTATCTGTATCGTCAAGAAGACTCCGACACATAGATTTATATCCCTCGGTTTTCATTATGACAATGTTGCCCCCTTTGTCAGAGGGCATTATTGTCACTTGTTGATCAGTTTCTAGGGTTGTGAGAGCCTCCCGCTCGATCTTAGAGCAATTAAAGAAAGGTCTTTCTAGAGTCAGAGCCTCAAGGTCCCTTGAGACTTGTAAAATGAAGGCCTCAATACATCCAGGGTCCCCAATCGGGGGCATCCTCGTACTTCTTGGCTTTAAATCAGAGAAGGGGCCTCTCCCATCCGGGGGGCCACCCTCACTAAGGCCAAAAAGGAGCTGGACATCACCCAAAATCTCAGGGGGTATACCTAGTTCTTTACTCTCCCGCTTCTTTTTCTGGGCAAAATATTTATGCCACTGAAGTTTCCTACCAAACAAATGTATGTCTTTAATCCAGTCAAAGAGTTTGAAGCCAACTGGTGGGACAAAGGATAGGCCTTTGAGGAGGATATTCATTTCGGGTGTGCTAAGGGGTCTGCTAGTGAGATTAATTATTTCGTTTCGACAGCCGGATTTGTATTGGGGAATGGCTGGTTTTTGCCGTAGTTGCGGTTCCGTAGTTGGTAAGTTCCGCCCCCTTCTAAAAAATGCTGATCTCCAAACTCGCTTCTGCCCCTTGAGCCCTCACGTCTACCTCTTGAGCCTTTGCCTGCCTCTTCCCCTGCCTCGATTTTGGTGGGAGCTCTCCTTATCACTCCCCGAGACCTCAGTATCACTAGAGGTCACGTCAGACTCCTATGTTCTCACACGCGAGCCGCCTCGCTTCTCGCTTATTCTAGATGGGTTGAGATAGAAAAATTATGGATAGCCCCTATACACCCTAACTCTCTTTTTTGGTCGCCGGTACCAGCCACACTTATTCCTAAATTGATAGGCCCCATGGCCCTCAGGTACCATGTGTGGAGATTTTGCAAACGGAAATTTTCCTTGGTATCTGACAAATCTTCAATGACCCCCTTCCTATTCAACCCTTTATTTCCCGCAGGTATGGAGTCCTCATTTATTAAACCTTGGTTTACTAACAAACTCTTCTGTTTTGCGGATATCGTGGACTATAGGACCCTACAAATATTACCTTGGGAACAGCTTAAACTCGCTTTTAAACTGCCTGAAAGTGTCTGTTACCACCACACCCAACTGCGGCATCTCCTACGGAGCTTATATAAATCATCTCAGGTGTCTAAACCGTCAGCGTTTGAACGCTTGTGTAAGATTTCAGATTCCACAAAGGGGTTAATCTCTGATATCCATATCATCTTGGCCTCTCCTTCTCCTCCTGCGATACATAGGCACACTTACATGACAAATTGCGAAAAGATCTTAGAGCGCACTATTTCGAACAAAGAATGGGGACTGATCTGGAACAGAACAGCGATGATCTCTTCATGTGTAACACACAGGGAGAATACATACAAAGTGTTGATGTTTTGGTATTACACTCCCCAACTGTTAAAACATCTTAATCCTGCCATATCGGATAGATGCTGGCGTTGTATATCTGCACTGGGATCCCATTTTCATATATTTTGGGAATGCTCTCTGATACGTCCATTTTGGGTCATAGTACAAGACATTCTCTTCCAACTCCTCAGCATCGGGTTCCCGTGGGACCCTTTTTTTTAACTCTTAAATATGCCTTATATCCCACTGAAGAGGCATCTCATGAGGCTCACCTTGCACATTTTGACAGAGGCTAGACGCCTGGTTGCGGGTTTTTGGAAGAAACGTGTTTCACCCTCACGTTTAGACCTCATTAATAGCGTGACAGACGTGCGTAGAATGGAACACTTAACGGCAATGCTAGAGGCTCAAAATGCCAGGTTTGAAAAAACTTGGCAACTTTGGGATGAGCACTTCCACTCCTGCATATAGTTATTATTGCAGTCGGTTACCCTTCCCCTCTTCCCTTATTAGTCTTGTCTTGTGGTGTCCCCCCCCCCCCCCCCCCCTTGTCTGTATTTTCTGTTTCTTTATAAGGATTTTCTCTTAAATATCATATAATGCAACACTGGTTTTATGTTATCTATAGTTGAACCTCACTCTGTTCTTTCACTGGCCTTTGGCCTTTTGTCGCCTTCCTTAAGGTTTTTTGATGCCATTGACCACATGATTGTCTCTATTTGTTTAATGCTTTATTGTAACATAGTATATTATATTAGGCCGAAAAAAGACATTTGTCCATCCAGTTCGACCTGTTTCCTGCAAGTTGATCCAGAGGAAGGCAAAAAACCCCTGTTGAGGTAGAGCCAATTTTCCCCACTTAAGGGTAAAAAATTCCTTCCCGACTCCAATCAGGCAGTCAGAACAACTCCCTGGATCAACGACCCCTCTCTAGTAGCTATAGCCTGAAATATTATTACGCTCCAGAAATACATCCAGGCCCCTCTTGAATTCCTTTATTGTACTCACCATCACCACCTCCTCAGGCAGAGAGTTCCATAGTCTCACTGCTCTTACCGTGAAGAACCCTTTTCTATGTTTGTGTACAAACCCTCTTTCCTCTAGACGCAGAGGATGTCCCCTCGTCACAGTTACAGTCCTGGGGATAAATAGATGATGGGAGAGATCTCTGTACTGACCCCTGATATATTTATACATAGTTATTAGATCTCCCCTCAGTCGTCTTTTTTCTAAAGTGAATAACCCTAATTTTGATACCCTTTCAGGGTACTGTAGTTGCCCCATTCCAGTTATTACTTTAGTTGCCCTCCTCTGAACCCTCTCTAGCTCTGCTATGTCTGCCTTGTTCACAGGAGCCCAGAACTGTACACAGTACTCCATGTGTGGTCTGACTAGTGATTTATAAAGTGGTAAGACTATATTTTCATCACGGGCATCTATGCCCCTTTTGATGCAACCCATTATCTTATTGGCCTTAGCAGCAGCTACCTGACACTAGTTTTTGCAGCTTAGTTTGTTATTTATTAAAATTCCTAGATCCTTTTCCATGTCAGTGTTACTGAGTGTTTTACCATTTAGTATGTACGGGTGACCTGCATTATTCCTTCCCATGTGCATAACTTTACATTTGTCAGTGTTAAACCTCATCTGCCATTTCTCTGCCCAAGCCCCCAATCTATCCAGATCCCTCTGTAGCAGAAAACTGTCCTCTTCAGTGTTAATTACTTTACACAGTTTAGTGTCATCTGCAAAAATTGATATTTTACTGTGCAAGCCTTCTACAAGATCATGAATAAATATATTGAAGAGAATAGGGCCCAATACTGACCCCTGAGGTACCCCACTATTGACAGTGACCCTATCTGAGTGTGTACCGTTAATAACCACTCTCTGTTTTCTATTACTGAGCCAGTTACTTACCCACATACAGACATTTTCTCCTAGTCCAAGTGTTCTCATTTTATATACTAACCTTTTGTGTGGTACAGTGTCAAATGCTTTGGAGATGTCCAGATATGACATCCACTGATTCACCCCGGTCAAGTCTAGAACTTACCTCCTCATAGAAACTGATTAAATTAGTTTGACATGACCGATCCCTCATGAAGCCATGCTGATATGGTGTAATTTGCTTATTTTCATTGAGATACTCCAAGATAGCATCTCTTACAAAACCTTCAAACAGTTTACCCACAACAGATGTTAAACTTACCGGCCTATAATTTCCAGGCTCTGTTTTTGGACCCTTTTTGAATATTGGCACCACATTTGCTATATGCCAGTCTGGTGGAACATTCCCTGTCAGTATGGAGTCCGTGAATATCAAAAATAAGGGTCTGGCTAGGACATCACTTAATTCCCTTAGGATACGGGGGTGTATGCCATCCGGTCCTGGCGATTTGTCTATTTTAATCTTTTTAAGTCGCTGCTGTACTTCTTCCTGGGTCAGACAGGGCACTTTTAAAGGGAATTTACTTTTACATTTTGCATTTCATCTGACAGTTTATTTTCCTCAGTGAAAACAGTGGAGAAGAAAATATTTAATAGCTTAGCTTTATCCTCGTCGCTTTCTGCAACTCCCCCTCATTGCTATGTAGAGGGCCGACTCCTCCAGATTTATATTTTTACCATTTATATAATTGAAAAACATTTTAGGGTTAGTTTTGCTCTCTTTGGCAATTAATCTCTCGGTCTCTAGTTTGGCAGTTTTTATTAGTTTTTACATATTCTATTTTTTTCCTTATAGTTTATCAGAGCTTCCTGGCTCCCCTCCTGTTTTAGTGATTTATATGCTTTCTTTTGTCATTTATTTCTTTTTTACGGTTCTATTTATCCACATTGGTTTCTTCTTATTTCTTAGCCTTTTATTTCTATAAGGTATGCATCGATCACAATTAGATGTTACGATGCTTTTAAAAATCTCCCATTTTTTGGTTGTATTTTTATTTTTGAGGACTTTGTCCCAGTTAATTGGGCCTAAGGCCTCTCTTAGTTGGCTAAATTTTGCTTTTTTGACGTCTGGTATTCTTGTTCCTCCCTGTAGAAACTCTCGTTTGAAGGATAATTGGAAGGTTATTACTTTATGGTCACTATTTCCCAGGTGTCCCCCGACCTGCACGTCTGTTGTTCTATCAGGTCTATTGGTTAATGCTAAGTCCAGTATGGCCGTCCCTCTAGTTGGGTCCTGAACCATTTGGAAAAGGTAATTGTCTTTGGCTATTGCCAAGAACCTGTTTCCTTTATCGGATGTACAGGTTTCAGTTTCCCAGTCTATATCTGGGTAGTTGAAGTCCCCCATAATAACCACCTCATTATGGTTTGCCGCCTTGTTTATCTCGTTTAGTAATAGATTTTCTGCGGACTCTGGTATATTAGGTGGTTTATAGTAAACTCCTATTAGCAATTTATTATTGTTTTTGGCTCCATTTATCTCCACCCTCAATGACTCCACATTTTCGTGTCCCTCACAGATGTCTTCCCGGAGTGTGGGCTTTAGACAGGATGTTGTATTCGAACAAAATATTTATTTTTAATAAAAAGACAATTATATAAAAAAAAAGAAATAGTGGCCTCCGAAATAGCAAAGGCCCAACAAAAACAGTACAGTCGTGGCCAAAAGTTTTGAGAATGACACAAATATTATTTTTCACAAACTTTGCCGCTAAACTGCTTTTAGATCTTTGTTTCAGTTGTTTCTGTGATGTAGTGAAATATAATTACACGCATTTCATACGTTTCAAAGGCTTTTATCGACAATTACATGACATTTATGCAAAGAGTCAGTATTTGCAGTGTTAGCCCTTCTTTTTCAGGACCTCTGCAATTCGACAGGGCATGCTCTCAATCAACTTCTGGGCCAATTCCTGACTGATAGCAACCCATTCTTTCATAATCACTTCTTGGAGTTTGTCAGAATTAGTGGGTTTTTGTTTGTCCACCCGCCTCTTGAGGATTGACCACAAGTTCTCAATGGGATTAAGATGTGGGGAGTTTCCAGGCCATGGACCCAAAATGTCAACATTTTGGTCCCCGATCCACTTAGTTATCACTTTTGCCTTATGGCACGGTGCTCCATCGTGCTGGAAAATGCATTGTTCTTTACCAAACTGTTATTGGATTGTTGGAAGAAGTTGCTGTTGGAGGGTGTTTTGGTACCATTCTTTATTCATGGCAGTGTTTTTGGGCAAAATTGTGAGTGAGCCCACTACCTTGGATGAGAAGCAACCCCACACATGAATGGTCTCAGGATGCTTTACTGTTGGCATGACACAGGACTGATGGTAGCGCTCACCTTTTCTTCTCCGGACAAGCCTTTTTCCTGATGCCCCAAACAATCGGAAAGAGGCTTCATCTGAGAATATGACTTTACCCCAGTCCTCAGAAGTCCATTCACCATACCTTCTGCAGAAGATCAATCTGTCCCTGATGGGTTTTTTTGAGAGAAGTGGCTTCTTTGCTTCCCTTCTTGACACCAGGCCATCTTCCAAAAGTCTTCGTCTCACTGTGCGTGCAGATGCGCTCACACCTGCCTGCTGCCATTCCTGAGCAAGCTCTGCACTGGTGGCACTCCGATCCCGCAGCTGAATCCTCTTTAGGAGACGATCCTGGCGCTTGCTGGACTTTCTTTGACGCCCTGAAGCCTTCTTAACAAGAATTGAACCTCTTTCCTTGAAGTTCTTGATGATCCTATAAATTGTTGATTGAGGTGCAATCTTAGTAGCCACAATATCCTTGCCTGTGAAGCCATTTTTATGCAACGCAATGATGGCTGCATGCGTTTCTTTGCAGGTCTCCATGGTTAACAATGGAAGAACAATGATTTCATGCATCACCTTCCTTTTAACATGTCAAGTCTGCCATTTTAACCCAATCAGCCAGACATAATGATCTCCAGCCTTGTGCTCGTCAACATTCTCACCTGAGTTAACAAGACGATTACTGAAATTATCTAGCAGTTCCTTTAATGACAGCAGTGAAATGCAGTGGAAAGGTTTTTTTGCGATTAAGTTCATTTTCATGACAAAGAAGGACTATGCAATTCATCTGATCCCTCTTCATAACATTCTGGAGTATATTCAAATTGGTATTATAAAAACTTAAACAGCAACTTTTCCAATTTCCAGTATTTATGTAATTCTCAAAACTTTTGGCCATGACTGTACTTTGTTCTCCATGCACATGGTGAATCCTTACGACCAGTAGATCAGGTCTGGCTCATAAACAATCACCCAGTTAGCAAACTTCATAGTCACTGGGAAAGAAAGCCATATACAGTGGTTGCTGTCCAATCATTGGAGGTCTGCGAGATCCTGAGAGAAGATAAAGAGATGTCTACAGGAAACTGTTCAGGAGCTGCCAAGGGAAGTGGATAAGTCACCCGAGCTGCCATTGTCTCCAGAAAGTGAGAATCCAACAGAGTTGCCTTCCATGCTTGACCCGCTTCAATGGTTTCCCCAGCCTCATATCCAGGTCCTGATGCCAGTTGCTGAGATCGCTGCTTCTTTAGAACCAAGTCTGATTGCTGATCCTCCTTCACGAGTACCAGACTATATCTCTGCCTCCGGAGACTCTGAACTGTCCTTGTGGAGGTCCCAACGGACCAACAAGGGTAAGCCACCTGTCCGTTAATGGGATTTCTTCAGAATTAATATTTAGGTACCAAACCATGGACACTTCTTGACGGGTGAGAAATATTGGCCCCTGTTTTGGGTTTATATTTTAAACCTTTTTCATCCACCCTTTTTGTGCCTCGATCTCATGGACTCCATCCATCAGCAAATAACTATCTCCTTGCTGTGCACATTAGCGCCAAACACCCTTTTTTCCCCTTTAGGCCTTCACAGAACAGCTATAGTTATAATGACAATAAATGACATATGAGTGGGCTCAGTAATGCCGATCGCGGACATTTAACCCCTCAGATGCCATGGTCAATCCTGACCATGGCATCTGTGCGCTCACAAACCGAAAGTTTCACTTTCGGTTTGTGCTCCGGCTCCCCCGTGTGGCCATTGGAGGAGCCGGAGCGTGCCTGCAGCAGCCTGGCTCTCCATGAATGAGAGCATAGTATTTCCTGTGGAGCCATAGCCTGTAATATGCTCCAAAGGAAATATGCGATTTTCTCCTATATTCCAATGCTATTGCATTAGAATGTATGAGAATAGCAATCTAATGATTGCATGCTATAGGAACTATAGGAAAGTGTAAAAAAAAAAGCTAAAAAAGTAAAAAAAAATAATTAAAAATAACCTAAAAATTCCAATCACCCCTTTTGCCAAAATGAAAATATAATTTAAAAATAAATAAAAACACACATCATGGGTGTTGCAATGTGTGAAAATGCCCATACTATGAAAATATAAAAAATATTCCCCATACGGTAAACAAAAAACTGAAAAAAAGCGTCCAAAAAAAAATTAAAACGGTGATCAAAAGTCATAAACACCCCAGAATGGTATCACACTGCTTCAGTACACGTAAAAGTTATAGTGGTCAAAATATGTCGACAAAAATTTATTTTTTCCCACTTTTGAATTCAAAACGCAAGAAAAACTATACATATTAGGTATCGCCAGATTCGTACTGACCTGTAGAATAAAACTAACTGATCAGTTTTATCGCACATTGAACGTTGTAATTTAAAAACCCGTAAAACTGTAGTGGAATTGCATATTTTTGGCAAATTCACCCAATTTGGAATGTTTTTCCAGCTTCCCACTACATCATATGCAATATTAAAGGGTGGCATTGCCATGTACAACTTGTCCCAAAAAAACAAGCCCTTATATGGCTATGTGAACAGACAAATAAAAAGTTATGGCTCTGGGAAGGTAGGGAGCGCAAAACGAACACGTAAAAAAAAAACTCCGGTCCTTAAGGGGTTAAAAATTTTGAAAACCATGTGTTCTGTCTTCATACACATTCACACAGTGTGCAGTCTGACATTCAGGATAAACCATTCCTGTCTTCCAAATAAGAGGACTGTTTTCTGTAGTCTAACTTGTTTATTGGTCAACAGATGTGTGAATTGTGGTAAAACTAAAAGAATATAAATAACATGTAAAAGTATAAAGCATATAAGATAGCATGTACAGCAGAAAGCATAGAACAACATGTACTACAACATTACATTAACTCTGAGCATATGTCCAAAATGGCTCTCGATATGTAGGACCGCATATCTAGCTATCTAACAGTCATAACATCTATCCTGAGTAATACTACACCTAGCTAAACAGCTCTGCATAACATACTGTCCCTGAAACAAAGGTAGATGTCACTCACCAGATATACTTGCACAAAGATGGTGGAGTTTTAAGAAGGAGAAATGCAGGAGGCAGCTCTGCTGATGTCCTGTAACATGGATACTGAAGACTGGGCTTCTCTTTCCCAGAATGTATTACACTCCCACAATGCTTTGCACCTCCCACAAATACAATAATCTTTATTAAGAAGAAACACAAGTGTAATACATTTTTACCACAGCTAGATGGTGCTATTACCTAACTAGTAACAGGAATAGAAAACTGAAAGTAGAATTGATCTGTAATCATACTGAAATGAATGTACCAGTGCTGGGACAGAACACAATGTAGCATTTTCTTTTCACTTCACACATGTTTGATACTTCGTGTTTGCCTGTCACATAAAATCCCCCCCCCAAAATACATTTAACTTTGTGTGTGTGTAACATGAAAGAAATGTGGAAAAGTTCAAGGGGTATGAATATACCTTTTCAAGACCCTGTATATATCACATAACCCAAGACCCTTCTCCCTAACACAGTGCATGCTATCCCACTGTAACAAAAAAAAAAACTTTATTTATTTTAATTTGCTACAGAGATATTTTTTTTTTCCCATTAAAATTTTTTATAGATTTTTGTTGGAGAGTATAAAATTACAAACAGTATTGTAATATTGCAACAGTCCGTGACATAAGGACCAAACATTGAAAACTCATATAGTAAAAACAAAGGTACAAAAGAAAAGGAAATTAATGTTTCTCCATATCTATAAAGTTATCGCAGACTTACGATTGTCCCAATGTTGCCAGCATTTCAGGAAATTATTTGTCGTGCCCCTCTGAAGTGCCACCGAATATTCCAAGGATTGTATGTCCTCTATCCGAGTATAGAGTTCGGAGTTTGTAGGGGGGAAAGAGCTTCTCCAGTGGAGTGCTATCAAACATTTAGCTGCAGTTAGCATGTGGAGCAGCCTGGCACCCTGACCCCTAATTGACGACGGAACTACATTCAGGAGGAGTGTCAGAAGGTCCCTAGGAATATGGATATCTTCCGGTGTGTGGTACAAGAACATCCCTGTACTTCACTGAAGAAGGCGCTTGAGTGTGCTCTATTTCATATGGTCCGCCAAGTCTACGGAGGAGCTCCCTCTGCAACCAGTCCTCCCATCTCTTTATATATGCATGTTTAAATACCACCGGTTAATCTGAAGCAGATAGGACCCGGTATATATCAGATATTAGGCCTTTGTTGGAGGGCCTCCGGGTGCAGACCCGTTTAAACTGAGAGAGCGCTGGGACCTCCGAACACCGAGCACCTTCTTACAATAGTGTAGTATTTTGTGATATTGAAACCGCAGTGTGTCAGGTAGGGATTTAGCCTGCAGTTCCTCAAATGTTAAAAACCTAGCTGAGAGAGGATCTTTCAGGTCGATAATTCTGTAGAGCCCTGCAGCCCTCTACCAGCCCAATCCCCGAACTCTCCGGTAAATGGGGGGGGGGGGGGATGAAAATGAAAGTAGTAAGAGGGAAGCCCAGGGTGGCTAAGTTATATCTAATACTGTTCCGGAACCAAACCTCCCTTGTGAACAGCATGAGGCTCAATAGCTTAGAGGCGGAGATAGCGAGAGGGGAACGCCAGATCATGGTACCCAGGTTGATCGGTGCCAGCCACAGACACTCAACTTCAGTCCATCTGTTGTATGAATGCAGCGTAGACCAGGAGACAATGTGCCTCAGGTGCGTAGCTAGATAATAGGAGGCTATATTAGGAAACCTATTATATATTTAGGAAGCCTATCTATAATATCTCCATTGGAGGCAGGGGCCATCAATATCCGCTTGGATAATCTGTCATTTATAGTTCCATACAAAATTGGCAAAATCAGACTGTATAGAGCGGAGATCTGCGGCAGGCACCCTCATCGGGAGGGTTTCAAACAGGTACGGAAACTTAGGGAGTATGGACATTTTCCATTTAGTAAAAAGGCCATTCGTTTTAGCAGCGATGGAAAGTTGGCTTCGTAGAGGGAAGAGTAAATGGGTGTGAGTTGGATCCCTAAGTACCTAATAGAGTGGGTGCGCCAGGTGTAAGTAAACCTGCTATGAAGAAGGCTGAGTCTATTAGGGGAGATGTTGATTGGCAGGGCTTTGCACTTAGTTGTATTAAGCTTATAGCCAGATAGCACACTATATTGATCCAACAGTGCGTGAAGATTAAGGAGGGAAATAAAAGGATTGGTAAGAGTGAGTAAGACATAGTAAGCGAAGAAGAAAAAATTACTCATATTTGACCGGTATTCCTTTTATGTCAGTGATATTACATATTAGGGCCTCTAAGGGTTCGATGCTGAGAACATATAAAAGGGGGGAGAGTGGGCACCCTTGTCTTGTTTCATTATAAATCGGGAGAGAGAGGAAATGGGCATGTGGTAACCGAATAACCGCTTTTGGGGAGGAGTATGGACCCATCAGGGCAGCTAAGAATGGGCCCTTAAATCCAAAATAATGCAGCGTCCGGAACATAAAGTTCCAGTTTAGGCGATCAAACGCTTTTTCTGTGTCTAAACTGAGCAGTAGTGCCTCCATCCCTCCCCTGTCGGCTATATTGATCAGGTCAATGGCCCATCTGGTGTTATCACCTGCCTGGCAGAAGTGAACAAAGCCAACCTGATCTTTATGAAGTAAATGTTGGAGTCAGCAATTCAGCCGGTTTACTAGCAATTTTGTAAATATCTTCGGGTCTGAGTTCAGTAAGCTAATGCGCCGGTAGCTGGAGCAGTCTGCAGGATCCTTACCAGGTTTACCGTTGTATAAGAGCCCAGCATGGTGTCGGGCATTTTCTCGCCCTTCAGAAATCTGTTAAATAATTTGGACATATGAGGTAGTAATAAGTCTCCAACCGTCTTAAAATATATATAAGAAAGCCTGTCGGGGCCCGGAGACTTCCCATTGAGTAAATCTGATATAGTCTCCCTAATCTCCTCAAAAGTGATGGCTTGGTTAAGATGAGTCAGGGCCTCTGTAGTCACAGTAGCAAGATGGCACTTAGACAAAAACTCATCTAAAAGTTCATTTCGGGTCGTTTCATCTGCAGGGAGAGTGGAAGGAAGGGAGTATAGACCTGAATAATATGAGTGGAACAAGTTAGCTATGGAGGTAGGGCGGTGCTGGAGCACGGATCTACATTCTCAAATTGCATGTGGATTAGTAGTGGCCGTGCGTTCTTTAAGTTGTCGAGCCATAAGGGTGTGTGGTTTATTCCCGTAGGCAAAGAAGCGCTGCCTAGTGTAACATATCAGCCGTTCTGTCCATGACAAAGCCAGGAACCTGAATCTATTTGTGTGAGTGTTCGTGTCGTGAGATGAGAGGCCAGAGACTGTTCTGCCATTCAAAGTGAACGCAAACATTCTCAGTGTTGTGCCTCTCTATCTTTTTTCAATCGAGAGGAGAGGGAAATGCATATTCCCCCAAATACTGCCTTGTGGGCCTCCCACAGAATTCCCACTGAAGGTGCGGTAAGTGCATTCTCCAAAAAGTACTGTGGAGACAGTGATGAGTGAAGTTCCGCAAAAGTCAATGGATTGGCCAAAAGGGTATCATTCAAACACCAGTGAGTGTGTCTCAGCTTGGCAGAGCGGAATATGGGGGCATGGTCCAACTATGTAATCGGGCCAATGGACGCGTAAACCAGGGATCTCAGGGCCATAACATTTCCAAAGAAATAGTCTTTTTTGGTATGAGTAAGATTGGAAGGAGAGTAAAAAGTGTATTGCACTATCTACTCTCCATAGGTCGTAAAGAGAGTGTGTGCGAATGAGCCTTCTAAAACCCCTGGAAAGATGTTCACAATGTCTAGATGTGTGTGTCAGGGGGGTGGTGAGCCTATCGAAGCAGTCTGACAAAGGGACATTAAAGTCTCCACCTATTAGCTTTATCGCACCTCGAACAGTAGAGAGGAAGGAGAGAAGAGAAGAAAGGAAAGTGAGTTGACTGGAATTGGGGGCATAGACTGTGCAGAGCTGCAGACATACCCCATGTAAGGTGCCCTGAAGGATGAGCTACTGTCCCAGGTTGTCAGGGTGTTATCGACCTGAAGTGGGCAGGATCTGGATTTAGGGATAGCGACCCGTGCTGACTTGGAGCTGGCAGAGGCCGTATATGTTCTGGGGAACCAGTGCTTGGTGAATGCAAATGATCTATCGGAGGTCAGATGTGTCTCCTGTAATAAAACAATATCATCTTTGGATCTACACATTTCCCTCAGGGTAATACGTCTCTTAAGGTTGGAGTTGAGACCCTTTACATTTAAGGACATGATCTTAGCCATGGGGAAGAAATGAAGAGAGGTCGCACTGGTTATAGCTGAAAGGGATAAAAAAGGGGGCCTGAAGATCAGGTGCCAGGCTACTCCCCACAATATATCCCGGTACACGACGATGGTAGCGGACAGGCACAGGAAAAAGACATGGAGAAAGAGGTAGGAAAGCTATATAGAGACTGTATAGAATTTTACAAAAACAACCAATCAGGAAAACAATTTGCAACAATAAAGGTATAGCACAACTAAAACCCTTATGTTCGTGGAGTTCAGCTGGGAAGAGGCGGACAGAGCCACAAGTACAGCTAACTGAAGTTTGCTGAGCCAAGTACATTGAACCCACCTGAGGAAGGGTAGCTTGGACCGCTCAACCACAACCTAAGGTCAAAGGTCAACTCCCCCAAACCTATTCAAGGGAAAAACAGAGGAAACCTTACAGAAAAGGGAAAACTGCAGTCTGACAACTAGACCTAGAAAGGGCTGTAGGAGAATCCCAATCCGGCAGTTGCGGCTGGGAGATTGATAGCCAGGTACAGAAGTCCGAAAAATCCTTAGGATTTTTTTAGAACTGCAATGGTGCCCTGCTTGCGTGTTGTGAGGCTAAAGGGGAAGCCCCATCTATATGGTATTGTATGCTTGTGGAGAATATCCAGTAGGGGTTTCAGAGCCCTCCTGTTCTTGAGAATGATCCAAGAAAGATCTTGGAATAGAGATACTTTAGTCCCCATATAGTCCACATGTTGCAGGGATCTGGCCCTCGTCATTATGTCCTCTTTTAGACCAAAGTCATTGATATAGCATATGATATCATGTGGTGGCCCATCAAGTTATTTTTGTCACAATACTCTGTGGGCACGATCCATCAGAATAGGGTGTGCCCGAAGACGTCCCAAGACAGTGTTAAAGACCGTGAGGAGAATGGAGTGAATGTCTTTGTCTCCCTGGTATGCCACGCACCCCTGTTGTCGAGATGATCTTCCTCCAGTTGATTTAATCGGTGCCCCACTGCTTGCACATCTTGCCGTACAATTGCTAGTTCCTCTTTAAAGGCATCTTTTACTTCGGAAATGAGAGCTTTCAAATCGTGCTTAGTGGGCAGTTGTTGGCTATGGGACCACCAATTTGGGGAGGGTTCAGTGACATGACCCGTCTGATGGGGAGGCGGACCCTCGCCTGGATGGGGAGCGGGATCGCCATAGCTGGGGAACCTTAATATCAGATGGTGCAGGAAGCTCTAGATTGGGCAAGGGCTGTCCACTCTGTGGTTTGAGGGGCCTGCCATGTCTCTGTGGAAGTGGAGGCAATCTCCTAGAGGAGGAGGCACTGTGAGGGGTGTCTGTCGAGGCCGGCTCTCTAGTGGCAGCTATGGGCCTTTAGGAGTGCCTCTGAGGTGGCAGAAGTGGGGCAGCCCCCCTCAATAACCATTGTGTGGGGTTCTATGTGTGGGAGCAATTGCTGGGACTCACCCGTCAGGCGAACTTCAGGAGGCAGTCCAAGGGGGGTGAGATTGGGGGGAGTCCCTTGTGTTTGCTTAGGCAGGTCATCCGCCATATCTTCAGATCCCAGGGATACTGCAGGTGAGCGGGCTCCCTTTGCCCAGAGGGCTGTGGGGTCTGCCCTGGAGTCATACGGCCAGATATCCTCCTGGCTGTGCAGGTCTGCAGATGGCTGTAGGTTTAGCTGGCCCTTATCTGGGGAGAGCAGTGGCGTGCACAGATAACTCCACCTACAATCAGTCAGCAGATTTATGATGGAATGGAATGGAATGGTGGACTGACATGCACACTACCATTCCATTCAAAAGGAAGATTCTGTGAGCTCCATTCTAAGGATCGCTGGGGGTTCCATCAGTCAGACCCCCATGCGATCACCGTTCCTGTGGTTGGATAATTAATGCCATTGTAAATATAGCCTGACTTTATAGTTAGTATATATTAAATTAATTTTTATTTTTTTATTTTAAGGTTCCGGAAATTTAACATTTTAGGTACACACACAAAAGTAATGAACATGGAGGAATCAACAAATGGATGTCTAGCAGCAGAATTTAGGCATTTGGTAAGTTATCTTAAAATCCAGGAATATTACAAATACTGTTTTGATTTTATATAATATACAGTTAAAAGCATTAAAGGGTTTATCCAGTCCTATGAAAAGCCCCCCAATATGCTGGGCCCCCCACACTGAATATACTTACCTGGGTCCCCGCTCCCTGTGCCGCTCCTGGTCCCCACACCGCCGCTGCTTCTCCCTAGTCCGGCTTATTGGGGGGCTTTTTATATGATTGGATAACCCCTTTAATGTGTACACCTAGACAAAATGAAAAGTACAATGCACATCTATTTTTTCTTATTCAGAAAGTACTATGTTTTTGCTATAAGACATACAGTTGTGTTTAAAATTATTCAACCCCCACTGAAATTGAGTGTTTTGGCCAGTTTGACATTGATTTTGATCATTTCAGTCATCTTGTTTACAATTAAATCAAAGAGGCACTTGTAAGTCAGACAAATATAACATAACATTTATAATGAAATAACCACAAATGTCTTTTCTGTGCTCACATCATTATCAGTTTTATTCAACCCCCAAGTGACATTCAATCTTAGTACTTAGTACAGCATCCTTTTCCAGTTATAACAGCTTTTAAACGTGAAGCATAGCTTGACACAAGTGTCTTGCAGCGATCTACGGGTATCTTCGCCCATTCTTCATGGGCAAAAGCCTCCAGTTCAGTCACATTCTTAGGCTTGCGAGCTGCAACTGCTTTCTTTAAGTCCCACCAGAGGTTCTGAATCGTATTTAAGTCTGGTGACTGCGATGGCCACTTCAAAATGTTCCAACCTTTAATCTGCAACCATGCTCTAGTGGACTTGGAGGTATGCTTGGGATCATTGTCCTGTTGAAAGGTTCAACGTCTCCCAAGCCTCAGGTTTGTGACGGACTGCATCACATTTTCATCCAATATCTCCTGGTACTGAAGAGAATTCATGGTACCTTGCTCACGCTGAAGCTTCCCTGTACCTGTAGAAGCAAAACAGCCCCAAAGCATGATTGACAGTAGGCAAGGTGTTCTTTTCTTTATAGGCCTTGTTCTTCCTCCTCCAAACATAGCGTTGATCCATGGGCCCTAACAGTTCTAATTTTGTTTCATCAGTCCACAGAACACAAATGTGGTTTGTCCACATGACTTTTGGAATACTGCAGTCGACACTTCTTATTCTTTGGAGACAGCAAGGGGGTTGGCCTGGGAGTTCTGGCATGGAGGCCTTCATTACGCAGTGTGCGCCTTATTGTCTGAGCTGAAACTTCAGTACCCGCATCTGACAAATCTTTTTTCAGTTCCTCAGCAGTCACACGGGGACTTTTCTCCACTTTGCGCTTCAGGAAGCGCGCAGCAGTCGAAGTCAGCATCTTCTTTCTGCCACGACCAGGTAGCGTTTCAACAGTGCCCTTTGCCTTGAATTTGCGAATGATGCTTCCTATGGTGTCTCTTGGTATGTTTAACATCTTTGCAATCTTCTTATAGCCATTGCCCTTCCTATGAAGAGAAATCACCTCTTCTCTTGTCTTCCTGGACCATTCTCTTGACTTCACCATGTTTGTAAACACACCAGTAAATGTCTAGAAGGAGCTGAGTATCACAGTCATTTTAAATCTGCCAAATTGGTGCTTATTATGCTTGATTGCTGCTCCTTGACATCCAATAGGTGTTTTCAATACCTGATCGAAAACACTTGAATGAACCTCTGTTCTTAAGAGTGGTAGTCTTTAAGGGGTTGAATAATTGTGTCAATGAAGAAATCACAAAAAAAACATTTAATACTGTATTACAAAAACAATTGATGTCATTTTAGTTGCATTTGGTTCTATAAAAAGTCCTTGTAAGATTTCATTCTGAACACAATTACAAATGTACACTAAATTCCCTAAAACCCTTTACAGTATTGGGGGTTGAATAATTTTGAACACAACTGTAGCTGCAGAAGTGAACTGCGTATATATTTTTCTTTTTGTAATGAAATAGGCCACTAAACGCTTTTACCGCAATATAACGGCATTAGTGAACTGAGTATATATTGCCCATAAGACACACCTAAGAAAATAAAAAAAAATGTCATCAGACCTCAAACCCCAATAAAACTCCCCAATATTAATCAGACCTCAGCTCAAACCCCCAATGTTAATCAGATTTCAGATCAGACCCCCAATTTTAGTTTTATTAAAGACCACATTACACAATATTGAGTCAGAGCATAAAGCGAGAGAGACCTCCCGCAGGAAGCCAAAATGTAATTTGAAATATCAGCGTTAAAATGAAAAAAACAGGAAGAATGGCAGATTCAAGATAAACTTAAAGAGAAAACACAACAGACAGTGGTCCAGAACATGTTCAATGCATAGGCAAGTGCAAGAAACAAAGTGGAGCACTTAGCCTTGCCGATGGAAGGCGATTTTACATGCTGGAGGCGTTCTTCTTTTTTCAAATTTAGGCGGGCCGGGCACATCAGGGGGGCGTTCCTGGGCACCTTGGAAAAGGAATAACGCCCCTCTGGGCTCCTTGCAGCCTAATTAGCATATCGGATAAAGCGTTTTTTTTAAGAAAAGACAAGGCACACAATTAAAAGAAGAAGACATATGGAAATAAGGTAATTTATTACACCTAGATTAAGGAAAAAAATTTTGGGGTAATATGCAGGTGACAGATTGCCTTTAATGTAAATAATTTATTATACTACACTCTGACACCATCTATACTAATAAAATCCCTGTGTCCGTGCTTGTGTGCGCCGAATTCTAAAGTGCGCATGCACGGCACACAGAGGATTCGCCACACACTGCACGGACTTTACAGGGCACAGGAGGCATATGGGACGTGGCCACAGGACAGAGATGTTCAGGAGGTAAGCGGCCGCGTCCATAATGAGCTGACAGGGCCGCCTTAGATGGAGGAGCATGGAGCCTCCACCGACTGCACAGGAGGCATATGGGACGTGGCTGCAGCATAGTGAGGTGCAGGGGGCAAGCGGCAGCGTCCACAGTGAGGTGAAAGGGCCGCCAGATGGAGGTGCATGAAACCACCGCGGGAGAAGCAGCTAGCTCATTTGCATATTCTCAGCTCTGCGTCTCCCGCGGCGGTAATGAGGAAAGAACGGCCGCCCAATGTTTAGGTCACTAAGTGACGCCCCTGCCCCGCCCACTTCATGAATGAAGCAGGCGTATGACGTAGTGACTAGTGCTACCAGTGCCTGGCCACCCGCCTGCCTTCCTCACTATGTAGAAGATCATTATTACTCATATGGGGGATCTGTAGATGACACATAGCATAAGATGCTATGTGTCATCCACAGATACCTCCATAACAGTGTTAGCCACAGACCACCCCCATAACAGTGTCAGCCACAGACCCCCCCCGTAACAGTGTCAGCCACAGACCCCCCCGTAACAGTGTCAGCCACAGACCCCCCCGTAACAGTGTCAGCCACAGACCCCCCCGTAACAGTGTCAGCCACAGACCCCCCCGTAACAGTGTCAGCCACAGACCCCCCGTCACAGTGTCAGCCACAGCTCCCCCGTAACAGTGTCAGCCACAGCTCCCCTGTAACAGTGTCAGCCACAGCTCCCCTGTAACAGTGTCAGCCACAGCGCCCCGTAACAGTGTCAGCCACAGACTCCCCGCCCCTCGTAACAGTGTCAGCCACAGACCACCCCATAACAGTGTCAGCCACAGACCCCCCATAACAGAGTCAGCCATAGCGCCCCCATAAAAGTGTCAGCCACAGCGCCCCGTAACAGTGTCAGCCACAGCCCCCCCGTAACAGTATCAGCCACAGCTCCCCTGTAACAGTGTCAGCCACAGCGCCCTGTAACAGTGTCAGCACAGACTCCCCCCCCCCCGTAACAGTGTCAGCCACAGACCACCCCATAACAGTGTCAGCCACAGACCCCCCCATAACAGAGTCAGCCATAGCGCCCCCATAAAAGTGTCAGCCACAGCGCCCCGTAACAGTGTCAGCCACAGCCCCCCCGTAACAGTATCAGCACAGGGCCTCCGTAACAGTGTCAGCCACAGCGCCCCCGTAACAGTGTCATCCACAGACTTCCCCCCCATAACAGTGTCAGCCACAGACCACCCCCATAACAGTGTCAGCCACAGACCCCCCCGTAACAGTGTCAGCCACAGACCCCCCCGTAACAGTGTCAACCACAGACCCCCCGTAACAGTGTCAGCCACAGACCCCCCCGTAACAGTGTGAGCCACAGACCCCCCATAACAGTGTCAGCCACAGCACCGCCGTAACAGTGTCAACCACAGCGCCTCCGTAACAGTGTCATCCACAGACTTCCCCCCATAACAGTGTCAGCCACAGACCACCCCCATAACAGTGTGAGCACAGACCCCCCCATAACAGTGTGAGCACAGACCCCCCCCATAACAGTGTGAGCCACCCCCCCATAACAGTGTCAGACACAGATCCCCCATAACAGTGTCAGCCACAGATCCCCCATAACGGTGTCAGCCACAGACCACCCCCATAACAGTGTCATCCACAGATTCCCTATGACAGTGCCATTCACAGATCCCCCATAACAGTGTCAGCCACAGATTCCCTATAACAGTGCCATTCACAGATCCCCCACAACAGTGTCAGCCACAGACCACCCCATAACAGTGTCAGCCACAGACCACCCCCATAACAGTGTCATCCACAGATTCCCTATGACAGTGCCATTCACAGATCCCCCATAACAGTGTCAGCCACAGATTCCCTATAACAGTGCCATTCACAGATTCCCCATAACAGTGTCAGCCACAGACCACCCCATAACAGTGTCAGCCACAGACCACCCCATAACAGTGTCAGCCACAGATCTCCCCATAACAGTGTCAGCCACAGACCACCCCATAACAGTGTCAGCCACAGACCACCCCCATAACAGTGTTAGCCACAGACCACCCCATGACAGTGTCAGCCACAGATCCCCCATAACAATGTCAGCCACAGATCCCCCATAACAGTGTCAGCCACAGATCCCCCATAACAGTGTCATCCACAGACTTCCCCCCCATAACAGTGTCAGCCACAGACCCCCATAACAGTGTCAGCCACAGACCCCCATAACAGTGTCAGCCACAGATCCCCCATAACAGTGTCAGCCACAGATCCCCCTTAACATTGTCAGCCACAGATCCCCCATAACAGTGCCAGCCACAGATTCCCTATAACAGTGTCATTCACAGATCCCCCATAACAGTGCCATCCACAGATTCCCTATAACAATGCCATCCCCCATAACAGTGCGTCCACCACAACCCCCCCCTCCCCCATAACAGTGTGTCGGTCACAGAACCCCCCCTGTAGCAGTGCGTCGGCCACAGACCCCCCTACCCCATAACGGTGCATCAGCCACAGACCTTCCACCCCAATAACGGTGCGTCGGCCACAGACCCCCCTCCCCCATAACAGTGCATCGACCACAGACTCCCCCATAACAGTGCCAGCACTAATGTTCTAGCGCCCGTTATTGTAATGTCTAGTCGGCCACAGATCCCCCCCATATCAGTGTGTCGGCCACAAACCCCCCCCCCATATCAGTGTGTCGGCCACAGATCCCCCCCATAACAGTGCGTCGGCCACAGACCCCCCTCCCCCATAACAGAGCGTTGGCCACAGACCCCCCCCCCTACCCCATAACGGTGCATCAGCCACAGACCCCCCACCCGCATAACAGTGCGTCGGCCACAGACCCCCCTCCCCCATAATAGTGCGTCGGCCACAGACCCCCCCCCCCTCCCAATAACACTAACGTTCTAGCCCCCGATATTGTAACGGGCATAATGTCTAGTTTATAGTAATAAATACAAGTGATTCTGGGTATCTGCTGGCTCACTTGGTATACTATGTGCCAAATATGGTGCTCAAACCCCAAAAGTATGACTCACCCTGTCATACGGTAATAAATGAGAAAAAGGAAAAAATTTTTGGGAGGCACACAAACAATAGGAGTACTCAGATAGATTAAGTTAAAAATATCCTTTTTACTTTATTTCAATAAAAAATAAAAATATATATATAATCACGGAGTAAAATTGTATTTACGGTATATGGACTAAATTAGTCTGTCCTGATAGTGGCTTTGGATTATTGTGTATGTCTCAATGGGCAAGTAATATCTCTGTTGTATAGCCCTTTATAAGTACTGTGGATATAAAAGTGCAAAACGTGCCAAAAACTATGCAAAAAAAAGTGTAAAAATAGTGGAAAAAAGTACACAAAAAATGTGAAAAAGTGTGAGGGAAAAAGATTTTATGTGAGCAAAAAGATTTTTTGTGAACTAAAAAATGAAGGTACAAATTCTTTATATGAATAAGGATATAAAAAAATATTATATAAAGTTCAGCAGGTCTGTTAGCGAGTGTGAAAAGTTGTATGCAGGTAGGTATTGCTTGATAATGAAGTCCTGTAGAGTATTCAGTACATAGAAATATATAAAAAAATGTAGATAGAAGTAGAAAAAATAATGAATATAAAAAAATGTACAAAATCAGATGGCAATATATCTAGATCCCCTTTGCATTCAATCAATACATGTAAATTAATTCCTTCTAATGCAGATGAGATATAGGTAAAATATAGAGCACTATAGTCAATATGAACAATATATTCGATATGTGTTGACTTTAGTTCATAGATCCACCTTCAAAGAGTCCATCCTATACCATCAGTGGTGAAGCTTGCTGTCTATTAAATCGCTGAAAGACAAATGTCCCTTCAGTTTGCTAATCCCTTGTAACAGTCAAATCAGGGGTTAATTGCTGTAATATTAACCAGAGTGTCCTTATACAGAATGCATGCCGGCTAGTTTTCTTTTTGTTAGTTCATGTCCCTTTGTATAGTTGTAAGACACTTACTTGATATTTAGTATTGAAGTCCGTTGTTGCAGCGGCGTCCCGCTGTAAGTAGTGCTTACCCTGCTTATATGAGCCGGGATGTGCCTTCTGTGTCTCACCGGGAGATAGATCTCGGCGTCCCACGTGGTGTTTCTGTTTGGTTGTCGGGCGGTCCGTGCGCGTTATCTGAAAGCCGCTCCTATCTCTGCTCGATACGCTATTCCTCTTTTGTGGTGATTTGTATTGAGGATTGGTGGGGTAACTGTGTATCTGTTTGTTCAAGCTGCCATACGCGTTTCAAGGGTATCTACCCTCTTCATCAGTGGCCACCAAACAGAAACACCACGTGGGACGCCGAGATCTATCTCCCGGTGAGACACAGAAGGCACATCCCGGCTCATACAAGCAGGGAAAGCACTACTTACAGCGGGACGCCGCTGCAACAACGGACTTCAATAATAAATATCAAGTAAGTGTCTTACAACTATACAAAGGGACATGAACTAACAAAAAGAAAACTAGCCGGCATGCATTCTGTATAAGGACACTCTGGTTAATATTACAGCAATTAACCCTTGATTTGACTGTAACAAGGGATTAGCAAACTGAAGGGACATTTGTCTTTTCAGCGATTTAATAGACAGCAAGCTTCACCACTGATGGTATAGGATGGACTCTTTGAAGGTGGATCTATGAACTAAAGTCAACACATATCGAATATATTGTTCATATTGACTATAGTGCTCTATATTTTACCTATATCTCATCTGCATTAGAAGGAATTAATTTACATGTATTGATTGAATGCAAAGGGGATCTAGATATATTGCCATCTGATTTTGTACATTTTTTTATATTCATTATTTTTTCTACTTCTATCTACATTTTTTTATATATTTCTATGTACTGAATACTCTACAGGACTTCATTATCAAGCAATACCTACCTGCATACAACTTTTCACACTCGCTAACAGACCTGCTGAACTTTATATAATATTTTTTTATATCCTTATTCATATAAAGAATTTGTACCTTCATTTTTTAGTTCACAAAAAATCTTTTTGCTCACAAAAATCTTTTCCCTCACACTTTTCACATTTTTGTGTACTTTTTCCACTATTTTTACACTTTTTTGCATAGTTTTTGGCACGTTTTGCACTTTTATATCCACAGTACTTATAAAGGGCTATACAACAGAGATATTACTTGCCCATTGAGACATACACAATAATCCAAAGCCACTATCAGGACAGACTAATTTAGTCCATATACCGTAAATACAATTTTACTCCGTGATTATATATATATTTTTATTTTTTATTGAAATAAAGTAAAAAGGATATTTTTAACTTAATCTATCTGAGTACTCCTATTGATTGTGTGCCTCCCAAAATTTTTTTCCTTTTTCTAGTTTATAGTAATACACAAGGGCGATGGAAAGTCTGTATGGGGGCATCAAGACCTATTTTTGAGGTTTCCATATATGACACTCCTTGATCTATGCTGTAAATGACTGACAGAGACAGACAAGGGAGGTCGTCTTCTTGCTCTCACTCTGTTGGAGGTTGCTGCTGAAGAAGATGGAAGACTAAGAAGGAGGTTCCTACCCTTCATCAATGATACTTTATGGACTTTCATATTCACATATAGACAATAGACTTTTCCTAAACTATTCTTGTAAGCAATAAACTTCTATGAAGACTGAAAATAAATTCCATTATTTTTATTTTTTATACAGCTCTTGTATCCTGGTGAATGAGTCCTACAGGTGTATCTTTTTTATTTTTTCCCGCAGTTTTTAATACTTTACTTAAAAACACAAGAGAAACATTTTGTTACATTTTGTTTACTACATGCATTTAACCGTTAGCTGGCAATGCAGACATCTGACCCATACATTGCGTGTGATGTTTGGTTGTGTACAGCTTCCGTGTAAGTCAGCATTCACAAATCCATTTAATCACTTTCCTTTAGTGTAGATCAGTGCACAAGAGATAAAAGAGTATAAAAACAGAACTAAGGCCAGACAAGCAATTTCAGTGAGGGAAACTCGCTGCTTGTGGCGGTGCCATTTTCCGCCCTGACATCTGCTCCCAACAGGATCACACAGCGTGACAATGATTTATAAGAGTAAGTCACACTGAGTCCCTGCAAGATCTGGAATCTACTGAATTACACTGACATAATACCATCAGTGTAATTCAGTAGATACAAGTCCAACAGGGTCACAGCCTTACAAATCACTATAATGCTATGCAATCCTGTCAGAGGAGCAGAGGCCAGAACGGGAATCCGCACTTCCACACACAGCGAGTTTCCCACACCGAACCCGCCCGTCAGTGTCTGGCTTAAAACATAAAAAGGCCAAGAAGGTTAGTGTTAAATACCCCTTAAGGAGTTCACATGTAGTTTTAGAAAACATATCAAGGCAACCATTGGGATGTATTAAGGCTTATTTGTGGTCGGATCGGCTATCAGAAAGGTGTACCTAACCTATCTAACCCTATCTACAACAAGCAGTAGGATTGTGCCATAACTGCTGCGGTAGGGCAGCCTAAAGGGGGCCACCCTAATATGAAATGACTGTAAGATGTTGTGGGTGGGTGGGTGAAATCAGCTGAATCGGCGTCAGCCTGGGCCCACAGGTGCCTATAAATAGCCTAGCAATCAGCCAGCCTAGGCCCACAGGTGCATATAAATAGCCTTGTAGTCCGCCTCCCCTCCCACAAACACAGCAATACTTGCCTAATACTTGTGGTCGGATCGGATATCAGAAAGGTGTACGTAACCTATCTAACCCTATCTACAACAAGCAGTAGAATTGTGCCATAACTGCTGCGGTAGGGCAGCCTAAAGGGGCCAAAAAGAGCAGACCTTAAGTTAGAGCAAAATATATACATACCATTACTACACCCACTTTGAACGTAAAAGACATTTCCCGATGAAGGTGCGAAATATATCGTACATACCACAGTGACTACCATCTACCTTACCTCTTTGTCATGTGAACCGGCACATCGTTCTTGGAGGTGGCTGATGCGATTGAAGGAGTGGCCGGTAATCAGAAACGATTTACACCTACGTATACTAACAACATGTGAACATATTACGAGAAGGTCTGAATCCTGAGAGCTGCAGACTGAAACAAACAATGGTGAATCTGTTAGAAGGCCTAAATGGATTCCAAGCATTCGCCGAGGACCCTGATCGGGCACCAACTGTTCCTAGTTGCTAACTACTACCCTCTACTTATTCCCCAGGCCACACTTTTTATATATAAGGGGCCAAAAAGTTAGAACATGGCGTATGCCGTCTTTCTCTATTAGTAGATTAAGTGGAATGTATAAACTCACCAGGCCTGGGGAACCATCAACACGAATACATGGCTATTTCAATTAACGAGCTAATGTTGCCTGTAATGAGGACAGAAAACGTACACACCATACCTGCAGTTGTGACAGGAAATAAGCTTAAGGTCATAATAACTATGTATGCTGCGCCTGTAGTCTTGGTTTGGCTTGTCGTGTCTGTAGACATGAGACATTTTGAATTGCGCCTATCACTGTACTTTCTACTGGAAGACGGACTGATACCCAGGACTTAGGCCCGACACCAACACCCTCAGCCCGAGTGGCGGAAAAAGACATGAAACCTACTTGTGGTGGGCCACGTGGCCGACCTCAAATGGTGAAGTCATATATGAACCACTTAACCGGAGAAGCCATGCGTGAGAGACACTAATGGTGGTGCCATGCGTGAGAGACACTAATGGTGGTCCCATGCGTGAAAGACTCTAATGGCAGTTCCATGCGTGAGAGACTCTAATGGCGGACACTTAATTGTTGAAGCCATGCGTGAGAGACTCTAATGGCAGTGCCATGCGTGAGAGACTAATGGCGGACACTTAATTGGAGAAGCCATGCATGAGAGACTCTAATGGTGGACACTTTATTGGAGAAGCCATGCGTGAGAGACTCTAATGGCAGTGCCATGCGTGAGAGACTCTAATGGCGGACACTTAATTGGAGAAGCCATGCGTGAGAGACTCTAATGGCAGTGCCATGCGTGAGAGACTCTAATGGCGGACACTTAATTGGAGAAGCCATGCGTTAGAGACTCTAATGGCAGTGCCATGCGTGAGAGACTAATGGCGGACACTTAATTGGAGAAGCCATGCGTGAGAGACTCTAATGGCAGTGCCATGCGTGAGAGACTCTAATGGCAGTGCCATGCGTGAGAGACTCTAATGGCGGACACCTTATTGGAGAAGCCATGCGTGAGAGACTCTAATGGCAGTGCCATGCGTGAGAGACTCTAATGGTGGACACTTAATTGGAGAAGCCATGCGTGAGAGACTCTAATGGCGGACACATAATTGGAGAATCCATGCGTGAGAGACTCTAATGGCGAAGTCAAATGTGTAACACTTAATTGGAGAAGCCATGCGTGAGAGACTCTAATGGCGGAGTGATGTGTGTAAAACAGAGAAGCCATGCGTGAGAGACTCTAATGGCGGACACTTAATCAGAGAATTCATGCATGAGAGACTGATGGCGGAGTCATATGTGTAACACTTAATCGGAGAAGCATTGCTTGAGAGACTATAATGGCGGAGTCATGTGTGTAAAACATAAAACGGAGAGGCCATGCGTGAGAGACTAATGGCGGTGTCATGCGTGAGAGACTCTAACGGCGAAGTCATATGTCAAACACTAAATCGGAGAAGCCATGCGTGAGGGACTCTAATGGCAGACACTTAATCGGAGAAGCATTGCTTGAGAGACTATAATGGCGGAGTCATATGTGTAACACTTATTTGGAGAAGCCATGCGCGAGAGACTTGAATGGCGGAGTCATATGTGTAACTCTAAATCTGAGAAGTCATGCGTGAGACTCCATGTGAGTAAAACATAAACGGAGAAGTCATGCGTTGGGGACTAATGGCGGAGCCATACATGCGAGACTAATGGCAGATTTATTATTATTATATTTTTTTTTTTTAATAAAGCACTTATGCAGCATCAGTATGACTCGCGTAACCATGAACCCCTCTGACAGGGAACCTAAGACACTAAACAGCCTACAACCATATGGTACCCCTAACGAACAACATGAAGGACGGTCAAAGGGCAACCCGGAGCCATGAGGCCGAAGCGATCATCGGGCCCCCCCGAAGCCATGAGACCCCTCGAAGCCATGAGACTGAATTGAATGACTTTACAGTGACGATAAGTAATTAAATGTGAGCCAGACCCGATGGGATATGCTCAGATATTAGTGAAGCGAACCACGTGCATAAATAAACATTAACCATCCGTGAATTTGAACAGATGGGAGACAACAAAGAGCCAGAGGCCTTGCAGTTCGGTAAGAGAAGACCCTCATCTTGACAAATGAAGGTAACTGCAAACCAGGACTGAAACACCCAAAAAAAAAAAAAGTTATATATTTTTTTTTTTTTTTTTTTTTTACTTTTTTTTTTTACTGAAATGAACAGAAAAAATAGAAGTAGGCCTTCGGATTGTAACAAACCAACGAGGAAATAAGCAAGCCTGAAAAGAATGCAGCTATTACGTTTATCGGGAGAGTAGTGTCAGAGAGGTGTGCTGACTGCCCTAGTGAAAATACTGGCTAACCATGATGTCAAAATAAAAAGGAAAATGTAGCTATAAGTGGAAGCAGTGTATAAACACATGGTGTAAGAACAGGTGGGTGACTGCAGCTCTGGATGTGAGTAGTGCCCAACACATGGTATGGGCGCAGCTCTGAGTGTGAGCTTGAAGAGCATAATATAAAGCAGCTGTATGAATGCAATCTAAGTGAGCAGAGTATTAACGTGATACAACAGATGCATGAACGCAGCTCTGGTAGTGAATGGAGTATAGGACAAAATGTAAATGCAGACACACATACGTAGCTTTTGCAGGTAACGAACCTAGCCATGATCATTCTACCATTAGTGCCCAACCCCCTTCGCCCCAGAGCGCTACAAGTCACAGACCGTGTAACCAAGTCCGATCCCACCGTGAATGCCAGCACTCACCTGGCACCTTCTGCCATTGCCCAGGTGCGAATGAACCTCCACATAATGCTGCAGGATTTTTTATTTATTTTTTTAAATGATGGTCACCACAACACCACCTTGTGTTCATGTAAGAAAACAAACGTGGTTGAACATAAACCCTGATGCAACGCCAAATAATCAACACAATAGCACAGAACCGCTGACACATGCGGGCCCAAAACATACAATTTATAGATTAACACACCAGAGCATCAGTACTCAAATACAGGTGCCATTATCAACCTGCTAGTGCCCCCATATATGGGCCACTGATACACATTCACCAATACCTTGCATGTCTGGCGCTAACTGCGGACGTGCGCCCCACATGTACAACAGGTGACAGAAAACATGCAATTTTTTTTTTTTTTAATGACCCTTGATACATGACCCTTCCAGAGAGATAACTAAATAATATCATCACTTAAACACAGCGTGCGTAGCTTTGAGACACGCGTCCCGTATCATACAGATATCAGAAAACATGCGACCATACCCACTTTAGGCGCATGCAACACCAATAACTATATGCAATAGCCCCCAACAATCCCCTAAACAGCCGGACAAAATACTAACAACAGTCACTTGACCATTAGCGCCCAACTTTGCTTCATCCCAGAGTATTACGAATCACATTCCACAGTATGGGTCTCGTGCCAACAAGTGTGATTCTACAGTGAATGCCAGCACTCGCCTGGCACTTTGTCGCTGCCCAGGCGTGAATGAGCCTGCACACGATGCAGCTGTGCTACATGTCGCGGACCACAGCGTGGGTCCCGTGCAAACCACTCCGATCCTACCATGAATACTAGTGCCTTCCTCAGAGATTCTGCCGTCACCCAGTCGTAAGGAGCCTGTACACCATGCTGCAGTGTCCTAGAGCTGACCCAGAGGTAGTGAAATCAGCTGAATCGGCGTCAGCCTGGGCCCACAGGTGCCTATAAATAGCCTAGCAATCAGCCAGCCTAGGCCCACAGGTGCATATAAATAGCCTTGTAGTCCGCCTCCCCTCCCACAAACACAGCAATACTTGCTTAATACTTGTAATGTACAGTAGTGGAAAGGAAATGTCATTTAGTGTCCCACAGGAACTAAATAGATGACTATCCTTTCAAAATTTGTATATCCTTTAATACTCATAATTTGATCTAATAAAAGAAAGTGATTATTATTAGTTATCCTCCCCAAATTCCATGATTCCAATAACCGCATCATATTTATCTGTTTGTATTTTATAACCCATTTCTTAAAATGCTCTCCCAAATTATATACTCTATAATCACCTTGCCAACCTTTTCCCCCTCAGCAGTGAACCGAGCTCCCTGAAAGAACATTGATGCCTGGGATCTTTCCGCATATACCGTATTTTTCGCTTTATAAGACGGTGCAGGGTGGGGGGAAAAAGTCAGTGCGTCTTATAAAGCGAATGTGCCAAAATCATGGTGGGCGGCACATTGCAGGAGCTTTATTAAGTGAGCCGGCCAGCTGGACGGAAGAAGTGTGGGGGGCAGGGAGTAGGTATACAGCACTCTGGAGCGGGCAGCGGCAGTGAAACATACAGCTGAATGCTGCCAGCCCACACGTCCTTTACCTGCAGCCGGAGTCCATTCCAGAGGAGGAGGAGAGACGAGAGCCAATCCCCTTTTCCTCTGCATGTCGCACTGATTGGTGGTGAGCGCATGCGGGAACTGCTGCTCCACCGCCTCCATCAATCAGCTTACTCCCTCCTGGCTATGTGCGGCGCTCTTATTAGGAAGGAAGAAGGGAGGGACTCATACTGGCTTTCCGTCGTCCCTGTGCTGTCCACTGGCCCGTCTCCAACTCAAGTTCTTTGGTGAGTGACAGCCAGAATATGAAGGGGCGCCCAGGGCCAGACTTGAACATTAAATAGGACTGTAACCACCCTCATCCATAGGACTGCATCCTGGCACTGCAGTACATAGATGTATTCTTAAGGATGAGGGGAGTTATAGTCACATTTAATATAAACACTGTCCAGGAACTGTACCATTATTTGCCCACATCTTTAAATTAAACGTGACTATAATCCCCTCATCCATAGGAATGCATCCTGGCTCTGCGGTACACAGGTGTATTGCTAAGGATGAGGGGAATTATACTCATATTTAATATAAACACTGTTGAGGGACTGTACTGTAATTGGTGTTTAATGGTAAGTGTTTATATTAAATGTGACAATAGCCCCTTCATCCTTAAGAATGTACTCATGTACTGCAGTGCCAGGATGCATTCTTAAGGATGAGGGGAGGTATAGTCCCATAACATAATAGTGTATTAACCGTAGATCCCCCCATAAGTGTTATCCACAGTTCGCCCCATAACGGTGTGTCATCCACAGATGCCCCCATAACAGTGTGGCATCTACTGATGCCCCCATAACATTGCATCATTCACAGATACCCCCATAACAGTGTGTCCTCCACAGATCCTCCATAACAGTGTGTCATCCACAGATGCCCCCATAACAGTGTCATCCACAGATGCCCCCATAACAGTGTGTCATCTACAGATGCCCCCATAACAGTGCGTCAACCACAGATACCCCCATAACAGTGTGTCCTCTACAGATGCCCCCATAACAGTGTGTCATCTACAGATGACCCCATAACAGTGTGTGCTCCACAGATCCTCCATAACAGTGTCATCTACAGGTACCCCATAACAGTGTCATCCACAGATGCCCCCATAGTTCAAAACCCACCAAAAGCACAACTTTTGGTTCAAAATATTTTTTTCTTATTTTTTACTCAAAAACCTAGGTGCGTTTAAACGCAGGTGCGTCTTATAAAGCGAAAAATACGGTAATTTTTTTACTTTTTGCTTTTCCATTTCCCAGCGCCTCAGGTCTCCACTGAGGGATCCCCTGCAGAGAGTTCTTTAAATTCATCTAATCTCTGTTTCGCTGCCCGAATATTACCATTAAACTTCCTTTTTAACCCCTTCCCGACCTAAGACGTGTATACTCGTCATGGAGCACTGCTACTTGGCGCTCCATGATGAGTATACACTTCATGGCATTAAACTGCAGACATGGTGACAGCGCTGAGACCAATGAGGGCGATCACTTTGATAGGCTGGTCCAGGGCTAGCCAACCTGCGGCTCTCCAGCTGTTGCAAAACTACAACTCCCAGCATGCCTAGACAGCCTACAGCAATCAGCTTACAGCAGGGCATGGTGGGAATTGTAGTTTGACTGTGAGAATCAAAACTTTTTAAAATATATATAGAATGCACCACCCCCCACCCCCTTTCAGTCCTTCATGTGCCCCTTTGTGATGGTGAGTGAGTGGGCGCACAATCCCCCACCTGCGATTCCCCCACCTGTGATTCCCCCCCCCCTTCCATAGGGACTGCTACATGGAACAGGTTAACAGAGAGGGAGCTACCTCCCTCTCCCATCGGGAGCTGCTGCGCCGTTGCAGCCACCCGATACTTGACCCAGAGGGAGGGGGCCCCCCTCACTCCTTCCCTCATCGGCCGTTGCTCTGTTATGGCAGCGGCTGATGGTTACCATGGCAACCGGACACCTTCACAGGCATCCGGCTTGCCATGGTAAGGCTAAGATCAGGCTTCTGCTAAAGGCAGCAGCAGCCTGATCAGCCTGTCACAATGCACTACAGTGCACTATATAGTGTAGTGCAGTGTATTATATTGGCATCAGACCCATTGGATCTTCAAGAGCCAAGTGGGTTTGGGTCAAAAAAAGTGAAAAAAAGTATAAATTAAAAAAAAAAAATTTCTTCTTATAGCCGCACATTGATTTAAAAAAAATCACCGTGTCCGTAACTTCCCAAAAAAGGTAATAAAAGTGATCAAAAGTCGTATGTACGCCAAAATGGTACCAATAAAACAGTCACCTCATCCTGCAAAAATTGACACGAGACAATCGCCCAAAAAAGAAAAAAAATAGGTCTCTCAGACTATGACAAGGAAAATTCCACAGCACATCCTTCTTTGTGAAAAAAGATTCTTACTTTATTTTCCGGGTAAAAAGCGACGTTTCAGTGCACCCAATGGCACCTTTTTCAAGCAGTGATACAAGCTGGTGTAACATTCAGTATATTTATACACATGTATTCAATTAAGATATAAAATCAATTACATCATTAGTGATATATAAACAAAGAAAAAGTGTGTTATATTTCATGATCAAACCTTCTGTAGATAAAAATTCATACTTGACAGAAGCCGTGTAGGTAAATAAAATATGTGCTTACATAAAAAATCATAATTCATAATGTGCATCTGCCTAAATTCAAACAAAAGTGATAAATAGCAATATAATAAGTGACAGGTGTGCTTGTTAAAACTGATAAAAACAATACCGGAACATGGAGATGTCAGCTGTAATCGGCCTCATGTTCGGGACCCGCGCGTCCATAACTTAGCACTGCGCATGTCACAGATAATTTGCATATGACGTGTATCTGGATTCAAAGTATCTGAAGCGTCATGGCGTCATGACGTATCACGTCATCGCCGCTTCCAATGCATTCAGTGTTGTATGTTACCACAGCAACTGGACGCCGGTCAGATACAGCACACGCCTACTCCTTGTCATGTGATCCCAGGTGATTAAAAGCTGAGATGACATCACCAGAGTACTCCGGCGTCTCGTGTATAAGATAAACAAAGCGAAACACAAGTAATAATCCCTGCACAAGGAAAGGGCCACATGGAACCCATGGATGGGATACTCAAAAGTTATTAGAAAATAAAAAATAAAAAATAAAAAAATAATTATTACTTGTGTTTCGCTTTGTTTATCTTATACACGAGACGCCGGAGTACTCTGGTGATGTCATCTCAGCTTTTAATCACCTGGGATCACATGACAAGGAGTAGGCGTGTGCTGTATCTGACCGGCGTCCAGTTGCTGTGGTAACATACAACACTGAATGCATTGGAAGCGGCGATGACGTGATACGTCATGACGCCATGACGCTTCAGATACTTTGAATCCAGATACACGTCATATGCAAATTATCTGTGACATGCGCAGTGCTAAGTTATGGACGCGCGGGTCCCGAACATGAGGCCGATTACAGCTGACATCTCCATGTTCCGGTATTGTTTTTATCAGTTTTAACAAGCACACCTGTCACTTATTATATTGCTATTTATCACTTTTGTTTGAATTTAGGCAGATGCACATTATGAATTATGATTTTTTATGTAAGCACATATTTTATTTACCTACACGGCTTCTGTCAAGTATGAATTTTTATCTACAGAAGGTTTGATCATGAAATATAACACACTTTTTCTTTGTTTATATATCACTAATGATGTAATTGATTTTATATCTTAATTGAATACATGTGTATAAATATACTGAATGTTACACCAGCTTGTATCACTGCTTGAAAAAGGTGCCATTGGGTGCACTGAAACGTCGCTTTTTACCCGGAAAATAAAGTAAGAATCTTTTTTCACAAAGAAGGATGTGCTGTGGAATTTTCCTTGTTATATTTTTGTGGACATAGGGGATTGTCCGCTCAGCCACTGGCACTCCATCCTCTTGCATTGAGTGGCTTGCTGTGCGATCTACTGCATTTTTTTCTCTCAGACTATGGAGACACTAGAACATTTTTTTTTTCAAAACTTGTTGGAAGGCTGGTACAGCCTGCATTTGTGGGAGGGGCTGTGTGTACTTAAACCCCCTCGGCCATTGCAAGGGGGTGGCCGTTCTTTCAGCTTGCCTCCTGCGCCTGTCGTCATCACACCTCACCGGGGAAAAGATGTGTCAACCCTCCGGCGTGCCAGTACGCGGTACCCTCCCTCCTTCCTTGCACCAGGTAAGCGAGATCATGCGTCCGGCGGCGCGCGCCGGGCACGGGCCTCCTACCGCCCATGTTTCCGGCGGTCGGCCAACACCGCGTGCGCCGGCTGGAGCCTCGTTCCTCCCACGCGCGCCTGCCGCTGGGGGGGCGGCCTGTGGAGGGGGGCAGCTCGCCCGCAACAATCTAGGGAAGCCAGCTGCACCAGGGATGCCGACATGCTGCCATGCGAGAGGCTGCTCCAGCGTCGCCGGTCTGCTGAAGCAAGCACAATTGGAAGCGCTCACGTGACCCGGGTCTGAGATCCGGGAGCAGGCACGTAGGCGCTGCTGCCCAGCAACGAGACGCTGGGGCAGCCCGGCACGGTCAGGCAGCATGGGGGAAACACCCTGCCTGGTGTTCGCAAGGGGGCTCTTCCTGGTGGTGGGTGCAGGGGGCCACATGGTTCCCCCACGCAGGGCCCAGTGCAGGACCCCGCCACCGCAGTGCAGGGACGCACAGTCACTGGTAGTCACAGGCGCTCGGCTCTTCAAACATGGGGGATACCTGGAAAGAGCGAAGGCTTCCAAGAAAGCCATATTATTAAGTCTCACATAGTCATGTTACAAACTGCAAGTAACACACTAGTCACGTGTCACTGGTCAACTTAGAAGCACGCATTAGAAATTCATGCAATGCCAACTGTTTGTATAGACGTTCTTAGTCCAAGGTGAAAAGGCAGATCATCCAGGTATTTACCGGGCCCCTGGGATGGTTTAGCACACCCCAGTTGCATCACGTACAGGGGGGGGGGGTCTCCTTGCACGCGACCATACGGGGGAACCGGCATTTGTAAATACACCAGGCGTACGGGTGTATACACGTATGTCCAAAAAAAAATAAAAAATTTTAAACCTCACGTAATCGTGCTGCATGTAGTCGTGCCCAACCAGGGTCCCCTGCCGGTTGCGTGCATGGATCCCTCGAGGTCCTCACGACGATAGTTGCCTGAGTACCCGGGGTGCCCAGTCTGTTAGTTGCTAAATTTAGTCAGGACGCCCGCGCTGGCAATCGCCCAGGGTCCTCATGCTGGTAGTTGCCTGAGTCGCTCAGGGTTCTCACGCTGCTCGCTTGCCTGGATCGCTCAGGGTTCTCACGCCGGTTGGTTTCCTGATTCGCTCAGGGTTCTCACGCTGATAGTTGCCTGAAGCGCTCAGGGTCTCCATGCTGGTTGCTCGCCTGAATCGCTCAGGGTTCTCACGCTGATAATTGGCCCGAATCTCTCAGGGCCCTCATGCTGTCAGTTGCCTGAATCGGTAAGGGCTTCCTTGCCGGTGGTCGCCCGAATCACTCAGTGTTCCCACGCTGGTGTTATTCCCGTTCACTCAGGGTTCTCACATGGTTAGTGCATGGATCATCCAAGGTTCTCACGTCAGTAGTCGACCTGAATCATTCAGGTTTCTCATGCCGCTCGTTCGCCCGTTTCATCCAGGGTTCCCAGGCGGGTAGCACGACTGAACCGCCCAGGGTTCTGATGCCGGGGGTTGGCTGTTCCACTCAGGGTCCCCACGCCGGTAGTCGTATGAACCACCTGGGAGGCTCATACTAGTAGTCGCTTGTACAATGGCTGCCATATCACTTAGGGTTCCCATGTTGGTTGTTGCCTGAATCGCTCAGGGTTCTCATGTTGGTGGCCTGAATCGCTCAGGGTTCTCATGCTGGTTGCCGAATCGCTCAGGGTTCTCATGCTGGTTGCCTGAATCGCTCAGGGTTATCATGCTGGTTGCCTGAATCGCTCAGGGTTCTCGTGCTGGTTGCCTGAATCGTTCAGGGTTCTCATGCTGTTTGCCTGAATCGCTCAGGGTTCTCACGCTGGTTGCCTGATTCGCTCAGGTTTCTCACGCCGGTTGTCTGAATCGCTCAGGAGTCTCACGCTGGTTGCCTGAATCATCGGGGCCCTCGTGCGGGTCACGGTCTGAGGCGCTCAGGGTTCCAAGGCGGGTGCCTACCCCTCTTGTCCCAGCTCACCCTTTCGGGGCACCTCACGGGCCGGTTCAACAGTCTGAGCACTAGCTGTTGTCGGGGGGGTGGGGGGGGGGATTCGGCACCACGGCCCTCAACTCCTGGGGAACAATCATCACCTCCGTCCATCCAGGATGCGCTGTCCCAATTACAGGCCACAATGGACAGTCTCTTGGGCTCCATGTCCAGCATACACTCTAGAGTGTCGGACTTAGAATCCCGCGTTTCGGCGTCGCCTGACCCCGCGGCGGTTGTTGCGATACCGTCCACCTCGCGAGAGTCGGGTCCAGGTACTACCATCACGGGCCCCACGCTGGCCGCTCCCCCAACAGTGGCCCCGTCCCATTTCATTCCAGATAACTTGAGGAAAGAGATCTTAGCAGGCAAGGATGTCAATCTGACGTCTATCCTTATAGCAGCCCAAGACGTAGCAGAAAATAAGGTTATCAATTGCGGTGAGGTCGCAGTGGTGTTGCGGGCTAAGGATGTCCGGTTGAACCGAAAGCTTTCCATCAACGAATTTGTCCTGGCTTTCAGCATTTACCGGGATGTAATCTGCTCGGTCCAACCGCAGCGTCGGGAAGAACTAGACACCTACCTCTACCGCATAGCAGATCTGGCTTACAAGTATGGCGGATCGAGTTTCTACGACTATCACCGGTCCTTCTTGGCAAAGGCGGCGGCAACTCTGGCTCAGTTCCAGTTCGTCTCCAATTGGGCGGATTTGGACATGGAGCTATTCTGCCACCACTTAGCCGGGCTCAGGGCTCCAGCCTGCTCTTCTTGCCAGTCCATCCTACACACCGCAGACTGGTGCCCGAACCTGGCGATGCCGGGACAGGACCGGGCGATACCTAGCTCATCGGCCACGCCAAAGAGCCAGCCCGCGCTGGACCGCTTGGGTAGGCCAATTGCATATCTGGGCCAAAGCCAGATATGCAACAATTTCAACTCAGGTGGTTGTGCCTTCAGTGGTTGCAGAGCGCTGCACGTCTGCTCGCTCTGCTTCAGGGCCCACCCCCGTTCCAGCTGCCCGAAAAAGTAGGGCAAGTCCTGACTAGCCGACATCAATATTGACCTCTTGGCGGCCTTCCTCAGCACTCACCCTGACCAGCAGGCGGTGTCTTTTCTCCTCTCAGGCTTCCAGGAAGGCTTCGATACTGGGCTGGTGGCGCTCCCCCAGGAATCCTGGGAAGGCAGGAACTTGTTGTCGGCTAGTCAGGACCCCGGAGCTGTTCGTGCCCTTCTACAGAGCGAGGTCCAGAAGGGTTTTCTCCTCGGCCCCTTTTCCGATATCCCATTTGACTCCTGGCGAATCAACCCGATTAGTTTAGTGTCCAAGCAAGCATCTAATAAAAAACGCCTAATCTACGACCTCTCCGCTCCACACATGTCCTCCTAGCTTAAACTCCCTGATCCCTTCGGAGGAATTTTGCATGTCCTACTCTTCCATCGACGAGGCAGTTAGGTTCATCTGGCAGTCGGGAAAGGGAGCGGTCCTGTCAAAAGCAGACATTTCCGACGCCTTCAAACTGCTCCCTATTTCGCCTCGTCTGTGGAAGTACTACGGCATTAAATGGGAGAAAAAATATAATTTCGCAAACAGACTTACTTTTGGCTCAAAAAGCAGTCCTTGGCTGTTTGACCGTTTTTCTTGCATGCTCCATTGGATCCTCCTCCAGCATGGGGGTATCGACAAAGTCATCCATTACTTAGATGACTTCCTGATTGTTGAGAGCCCCGTCGGCGCACCCCGCGCTTTGGAGACTCTGCTGTCCATCTTTGCCAGCTTGGAAGTTCCCGTTGCCCCGGCAAAGACCGAGGGTCCTGGCACAAGGGTCACGTTCTTAGGCATTGTCCTAGACACGGCACGCATGGAGGCCAGTCTACCTCCTCCAAAACTAGAGAAATTCCGCACTGTGGTCACGGCAGCTGTCTCTTCCAGACTGCTGTCTAAGGTGCAGCTCCAATCCCTGGGCTCCCTCAATTTCGCCTCCCGGATCATGCCCCAGGGCAGGGCGTTCGTGTCGGGCCTTCTCGGTCTCCTCTCCTCCGTTCCAGAACAGGAATCCCTGATCCACCTAGACAATCAAGCAGTCGCCGATTTGCTCATGTGGCAATTGTTCCTGGAGCACTGGAACGGCATCTCGCTCTTCGTTCCAATGCCACGAGTCTCGTCACCAACGGTGTTCACGGATGCTGCCGCTTCCCGTGGCTTCGCAGCCATATTCCACCCTCACTGGCTGGCGGGGACATGGCCGGCGGAGTTTCTCTCCAATCGGGAAGTCTTGAAGTCATCCCCCCTGCTAGAACTGTATCCAGTGGTGGCGGCGGCCCAGGTCTGGGGCCACCTCTGGGCCAATAACTCGGTGGTATTTGTCACCGACAGCCAGGTCCTGGTCGACATACTCACCAGGGGTAGGGCCAAGTCAGCTAGGATCATGTCTTTCCTGCGGAAACTGGTATGGCTTTCCCTCAAATACAATTTCCATATTTGTCCGTCACATATCGCGGGGGCCAGCAATACAGCAGCCGATGCGCTTTCTCGCTTCAATTATGACGTTTTCTTCCAGGAATTTCCCGACGCAGACCCAGCAGGCACTCCTATTCCCCGATACGAGTCCCTAACCATGGGTTGACGAGTCTGGTCGAAGCCGCAAAGAACCTGGCCCACAAATCCTTGGCTCCCAACACGGCTAGGAATTGCGCCAAAGGGCACAAGGCCTTCCTGCAATTTGCCCTGATTTATCCGCAGGGGGAATTAGACGCAATTTCCCACGTCCTAGCATTCATCGCCCACTGCCACACCAACTTGCACTTGTCTTACGGCACCATCAAAATCCACCTGGCCGGGGTACAGCATCATCGCCTGCTGGCGAACCCGTCTTGCGGTTCGTTTCTAACCAATCACGCTGTCAAAGCAGCCCTTAGGGGGATTCAGAAAGAGGCTTCCAGGCCGGCGGGACGCCGACAACCGGTTTCAGGGGAATTATTTAGAGGCCTCTCTTCAGCCCTAGATGGGAACCTCTTTGGGCGCCTAACTAGTGTGGTTATCAAAGCCGCTATTTACTTAGGGTTCTACGGCTTCCTCAGGCCAGAGGAATTTACCGCGGCCACAAGCTCGCGTTGCACATTGAAGAGGCGTCATCTCATCTGGCACGGCTCCCACTTCACTCTGCTCCTAGTCCGGTCCAAAACCAGCCAAGTGGGCCCGCCGGTTGAGGTGAGGTTCTTCCCGTCCAATAACCCTTGGTGCCCCATCAAGGCACTTCAGGAACTGTTGGACGCCCTGGCACTGTCAGGCGCAGACGACCCGTTACTCCCCTTCCAGGGCAAGCCGTTGTCCACTGCACAATTCCTAGCGCATATCCGTCCACTAGCTTCCAGACTGGGTTTTAGGCCCGAATCAATCACAGGACACTCGTTCAGGATAGGCGCAGCATCGGCCGCATCCCGGCACCAGGTCCCAGCTCACGTCATCCGTAGCATGGGCCGATGGAGGTCATCCTGTTTCGCTAGATATGTTCCTAATCCGCAGGCGGAGATATCCAAGGCTTTCTGTTCTCTGGTTCAGTAAGTCATGTCCGAACTCATTAAACTCTTTTTGCATTTCTCTAAATGGTCGTTCTTTTGCCCACTCTTCCAGGCTATACCCCCGCGTCTGGCTCTAGGCACACCTCAAGCCAAGTAGGTAGGCAGGGGCTTCACCAGCCCCTTCATTAAGTATGAGACCATACCACAAGTTGGAAGGCTGGTACAGCCTGCATTTGTGGGAGGGGCTGTGTGTACTTAAACCCCCTCGGCCATTGCAAGGGGGTGGCCGTTCTTTCAGCCCCTCCCGCCCCCCCCTTTTTTCACATATCCTCTCCCTGGGGTTGCCCACTCTTCCAGGCTATACCCCCGCGTCTGGCTCTAGGCACACCTCAAGCCAAGTAGGTAGGCAGGGGCTTCACCAGCCCCTTCATTAAGTATGAGAGCATACCACAACTTTTATTGTGTTAAAGTGAAAAAAAAAAGATTACAAGGTACACATATTATTATCGCCACATCCGTAAGAACCTGCTCTATGCTCTGTATCTCATGACCTAACCCCTCAGGTGGTAAAAAAAAAAAAAAAAAAAAAGGTGTAAAAAAAGCCAGTTTTTGTCATCTTACATCATAAAAGGTGTAATATCGAGCGATCAAAAAGGTGTATGCCTCCCAAAATAAAACTAATCAAACCGGCACTCAGACTATGGAGACACTAAAATATGATTTTTATTTTTGCTTCAAAACTAATTTTATTGTGTTAAAGTGAAACAAAAAAAAAAAAGTATACATAATTGGTATCGCCACATCTGTGAGAACCTGCTCTATAAAAATATCACATGACCTAACCCCTCAGGTGAACACCAAAAAAAAATAAACGCTGTGCCAAAAAAAACTATTTTTTTGTCACCTTACATCACAAAAAGTGTAATACCAAGCGATCAAAAAGTCATATGCACCCTAAAATCGTACCAATCAAACCGTCCTCTAATAGCGAAAAAAATGAGCCCCTATATAAGACAATTGCCCCAAAAATAAAAATAAAACTATGGCTTTCAGAATAAGGAGAATTTTCTTTATTTTTTTAAATGCTTTATTATGTAAAACTGAAACAAACAACCAATATTTGGTATTCACATGTCCGTAACAACCTGCTCTATAAAAATACCACATGATCTAACCTGTCAGATGAACATTGTAAATAACGAAAAATTAAAACGTTGCCAAAACAGCTATTTTTTATAACCTTGCCTCCCAGAAAGTGCAACCAAACCAGATATAGAGCAACCAAAAATCATATGTACCCTAAAATAGTACCAACAAAACTGCCACCTTATCCCATAGTTTCTAAAATATGGTCACTTTTTTGGCACCTCTACTCTAGAGGTGCATCAGGGGGTCTTCAAATGTGACATGGCAACATGCTCTAGCCCCTCCTCTCAAATAATAATGACAGAGAGCGGACCCAATGGAGAGAGTTTATTATGTTGCATAGAGAAACCTGCAGTCCTCCCACAATAGGAGAGCATGGTGCGCGTAAGATCATTAAAGAGGACCTTTCATCGCCCTAACAAATCTAACCTAAGTATACATACATGGAGAGCGGCGCCCAGGGATCTCCCTGCACTTACTATTATCCCTGGGCGCCGCTCCGTTCTCCCGGTATGTCCTCCGGTGACTTCAGCTCTGCGTCTCAACTGGGAGAGCCTGCCCTTGTCTCCTGGCGCTCCTTCTCCCAGGCTAGCGCTGACCAACCGCAGCGCTCAGCTCATAGCCTGGGAGAAGAAAACCTCCCAGGCTATGAGCTGAGCGCTGCGGTTGGTCAGCGCTACAGCCTGGGAGAAGGAGACGCCCAGGAGAACAAGGGCAGGCTCCTCCCAGTTGAGACGCAGAGCTGAAGTCACCGGAGGACATACCGGGAGAACGGAGCGGCGCCCAGGGATAATAGTAAGTGCAGGGAGATCCCTGGGCGCCGCTCTCCATGTATGTATACTTAGTTTAGATTTGTTAGGGTAATGAAAGGTCCTCTTTAAGGTTAGAAATTATTCCAGTGAAATCTGCCTTCCAAAAACCATATGGCGTTCCTTTCCTTCTGCGCCCTGCCGAGTGCCCGTACAGCAGTTTACGACCACATATGGGCTGTTTCTGTAAGCTACAGAATTAGGGCAATAATTATTGTTTTGTTTGGCTGTTAACCCTTGCTCTCTTACTAGAAAAAATTGATTAAAATGGAAAATCTGCCAAAAAAGTAAAAATCTGAAATCTCATCTCCATTTTCCATTAATTCTTGTGGAACACCTAAAGGGTTAACAAACTTTGTAAAATCAGTTTTGAATACCTTTGAGGGGGTAGTTTCTAAAATGCCTCACAAAGTGACTTCAGAAGACCTGAACTGGTCCTTAAAATGTGGGTTTTGGAAATTTTCTGGTAAATTTCAAGATTTAAGTAAAAATGAATGTCGCACTAGATAGAATGAGTGCCTTTGGAGGTGCTCCTATCCACAGTTTCACCCACCTGTGAAAAGTGCTAGTATAAATAAATAATTAAATAATAGGGCGCTCTCCCCAACACATGTAAATCACAAGAGACACTTTAACCCCTTAAGGACGAAGGGCGTACATGTACGCCCTTCGTCCGCACTTTAAAGATGGCGCCCGCTCCCGCACGGAGCGGGCGCATGAGCTGCGGGTAAACGCTTGATTCATCAAGCTGACACCCGCAGCTCATGTCCGCGACCGGCAGCAATGCCGATCGCGGACATTTAACCCTCAGATGCCGTGGTCAATCCTGACCACGGCATCTGATCGCGCAAAACCGGAAGTTTCACTTTCGGTTTTGCTCCGGCTCCTGATGGCCACAAGGGGGAGCCGGAGCATGCATGTAGTACCCTAGGTTTCTGTGAATGAAACCTAGGTTACTACTAGTATTCCCTATGGAGCCTATGACTGTAATAGGCTCCATAGGAAATATGCATTTTCTCATATATTCCAATGCTATTGCATTGGAATATATGAGAATAGCAATCTGATGATTGCATCTTATAGTTCCCTATGGGAACTATAAGAAAGTGGTAAAAAAAGTTTAAAAAATAAAAATTAAATAAAAAAATATAAAAATTCAAATCACCCCCTTTCCCCAAAATGAAAATAAAATAAATAAAAAATAAAAAATTACACATAATGGGTGTCGCAATGTGCGAAACGCCCATACTATAATAATATTAAAAATATTCACCATACGGTAAACATAAAACGGAAAGAAAGCGTCCAAATGGCTAATTCGCCATTTTTGGACGCTTCATTTCCTAAAAAAATGAATAAAAAGTGATCAAAACATCATACGCACCCCATAATGGTATCAATTAAAAGTTCAGATTGCCCCGCAAAAAATGAACCCCTACACTGCTCCGTATGCATAATTACAAAAAAGTTATAGGGGTCAAAACATGGCGACAAAAAATAAAATAAAAAATTCCCACTTTTAATTTTTTTCACTATCAAAACGCAAGAAAAACTATACATATTAGGTATTGCCGGATTCGTACTGACCTGAAGAATAAAATTAACCAGTCAGTTTTATCGCAAATCGAACGTTGTAATTTAAAAACCCGTAAAACTCTGGTGAAATTGCTTTTTTTTTGCAATTTCACCCCATTTGGAATTTTTTTCCCGTTTCCCACTACATCACATGCAAAAATAAATGGTAGCGTTAAAAAGTACAACTTGTCCCACAAAAAAAAAGCCGTCATATGGCTATGTGAGCAGAAATATAAAAATGTTATGGCTTTTGGAAGGCAGGGAGCGCAAAACAAAAACGCAAAAATCCCAAAACCCCCGGTCCTTAAGGGGTTAATATATATATATGCTAAAATCAATGATTTTAGCATATATATATTAATAAAGTGTCTCTTGTGATTTACATGTGTTAGGGAGAGTGCCCTATTATTTAATTATAAATTTCAAGATTTGCTTCTAAACTTCTAAGCCTTCTTATGTCCCCCAAAAATAAAATGGCATTCACAAAATCATCCACACATGTAGAAATATGGGGAATGTAAAGTAATAAGTATTTTTGGAGGTATTACTATCTCTTATAAAAGTAGAGAAATTGAAATTTGCAAATTTTTTCCAAATTTTGGGGAAATTTGGTATTTTTTTTATAAATGAAATTTTTGACTCATGTGACTAGTCATGTGACAGGGGGGCGGATTGCCTCTAGCCACAGTCATGTGATTGGCATGTGATTAGGGGGCAGGTTATTTGAAAGATTTAAAAGATGTGTTTTACTTGTGGGAATGAGCCATTATCACCTGTTGTTTGACAAAGGCACATGTCTGTGCCGAAACGCGCGTCACATATGGGTGACGAATAAAGAAGTCTTTTTTGCAAAGAAATTACGGAGTGCCGGTCCTTTCATTTCATTTTGATGGGGATCCGACCTGCTGACCGTGCACCCGGACCTCAATGAAAAGCACAGTGCCGTCCATTTTCTCTAAATTGATACGCCTGGTTTTTTGGTGCGAGCACGCGCATTTGAGCTCAACAAGAAAAGCGTACAGATGAGTACCTACAGCTATGATGATGAGGAAGCCTGCACAATAGTGGCATGCATTGATTCATCGGCAGAGTTCCTGAGAATACCTCCAGGTGAGCTGAGAAGTCGTGATCTAGAGAGAACCTCCAAACACTTGGTCTCTCTACAGCTACATGCAACGACACTAGCTGAATATCACCGTTCTAAACGTATTCCACGGGGACTACGAGTAAACCTGCGACCGACTTTCTTTCGGGAAAGTGTGGAATATTGCACTTGCTTTGCCAGCATTTTGAACAAATGTTCATTGGACATTATAATATTAACAATTGAACACCTGACTAAAGCAATCACAGATTGCCAGGAGAGTATCTCCACTACTGAGTCTCAATTGAAAGATTGTCTGAAGAAAGAGGACTTTGATACATTGAAAGAGAAGATTACCAAACAATGTACCGAATTGCAAAGTTCAATACAAATCACAAAGAGATCAAAGTATATTCGAGACATGGAGGATTATGAAAGAAATCAGTTCTACAGGTGGCAAGACAAATCCGGCACAGCGACATCACAACCACGACGACCTGGCCGCAGAGTAGTCACAGCGTCCTCCGACTCTGGAAGCGACTCTACAACTGGACAACGCACAAATTTTTTAGGAACACGCAGACGCCCAAGAAGGCCAACACCAGGCGGGCAGGCCGACGCCATCATCGGGGACGCCGAAGCCCCACGTCTAACACGGTCACAGGTACTCAGCATACCCTAGTATTAAACTTATCTTCTAACAATCTTTCTCCACTCCAAATTGGACTCCTTGAAAAGGGACTATCTTTCAGTCCGAAGGCTAGTCTGGACACATTTGGACTGGACATGGATTTAAACCGCTTTTTCCGTAATATACGGTTAAAAAGTCATTTTTCTAATGTAGTGTCACATGATATTGTTTCACCTGATAGTACACAATCTATGTTAAGTTTGCAACAATTTGGTTTGAGGCTTAAGAGCCAATATATGCCTCCAAAAATATATCATTCGAGTGAAACCTACATACAATTGGTACAGCGTGATATTTCTATGCTAGTCACAAAATTTAAAAAGGGAGACTATTATATACATCATAACTTATCCGCTGAGGAGAGACAGGTAGTCAATCACTTGACAGATGATGACTCCCTGGTCTTTAACCAGTCCCCGACCGCCGTACGCAGGATTGCGTCCTGCGGGCGGCCGGGATCTTCTGTTTGGACGCGCCGGGGCGTCATCTCGCGAGACGCGAGACTTCCTGTGAACGCGCGCGCGTGCGCTCACAGTGAAGCGCGTCTCGAGAGTTGGACTACAGCCTGCCAGCGATGATCAATCGCTGGCAGGCTGTAGATGCGATATAAATCGCATCAAACAGCTATATCAGACGCTGTTTTATGAACAGCGTCTGATATAGCTGCTACCTGGTCCTCTGGTGGTCCCATTTTCTGGGATCGACCACCAGAGGACCAGGTAACTCAGTAAAAGTTGCACCAAACACTACACTAACCCCCCACCCCCCTCACCTATTAACCCCTTGATCACCCCATCTAGACCCCTGATCACCCCCTGTCATTGATCACACCCCTTGTAAGGCTCCATTCAGACGTCCATATGTGTTTTGCGGATCCGTGGATTCACGGATCCGTGGATTCACGGATCCGCGGATCCGATCCGCAGATCCGATCCGCAGATCCTCAAAACACGGACACCGGCAATGTGCTTTCCGCATTTTGCAGATCCGCACATTGCCAGAACTATATAGAAAATGCTTTTTCTTGTCCGCAATTGCGGACAAGAATAGGACATGTTCTATATTTTTGCGGAACGGAAGTGCAGACTCGGAGCGCGGATCCGTAATTCCGGATCCGAGCGGGACAAAGTCTGTCCCCATAGAAATGAATGGGTCCGCAATTCCGTTCCGCAAACAGAATTTCGGACGTGTGAATGGGGCATAAGGGTCCCCTATCACCGCCAGTTAGTTAGCTACTTGTTAGGTAGCTAGCGCCCAGCCCACCGCACCGCAGTCACTGATTTTGGCAGAGATTTTTTCATCCACATTGCGAATGAAAAAATCTGTGCCGTTCATTTTTTTTTTTTTTCAGCGCAGAGGCTGAACGGAAAAAAAAAATCTCATTACCCGTATGCTCAATATACGGAGAATCGCAGAAACTCCTAATGCTGGCCATACGTGTAATGACTGCGGAGACCCTCAAATGCCAGGGCAGTACAAAAACCCCACATGTGACCCCATTTTAGAAAGAAAACACCCCAAGGTATTCCGTGAGGGGTATGGTGAGTTCACGTAAAAATTTTATTTTTTGTCACAAGTTAGTGGAATATGAGACTGTAAAAAAAAAACAAAAAAAAAAAAACAATTTCCGCTAACTTGTGCCAAATTTTTTTCTGTGAACTCGCCATGCCCCTCACAGAATACCTTGGGGTGTCTTCTTCCACAATGGGGTCACATGTGGGGTATTTATACTGCCCTGGCATTTTAGGGGTCCTAAAGCGTGAGAATCCAAATGCGTAAAAATGGCCTGTGAAATCCTAAAGGTACTCATTGGTTTTAGGGCCCTTTGCATCTTGGCTGCAAAAAGTGTCACTCATGTGGTATCGCCGTACTCAGGAGAAGTAGGGCAATGTGCTTGGGGTGTATTTTTACATATACCCATACTGGGTGTGAGAAATATCGCTGTAAACGACAACTTTTTACATTTTTTTATTCAAAGTTGTCAATATACAGAGATATTTCTCTCACCCAGCATGGGTATATGTAAAAATACACCTCAAAACACATCGCCCTACTTCTCCTGAGTACGGCGATGCCACATGTGTGACACTTTTTGCAGCCAAGATCGCAAAGGGCCCAAATTCCAATGAGTACCTTTAGGAGAGTATTTTTACGCATTTTTCTTCTCACGCTTAGGGCCCTAAAATGCCAGGGCAGTATAAATACCCACATGTGACCCCATTTTGGAAAGAAGACACCCCAAGGTATTCGCTGAGGGGAATAATGAGTTCATGAAAAATTAAACTTTTGTCAAAAGTTAGCGGAAAGGGAGACTTTGTGAGAAAAACAATAAAAATCAATTTCCACTAACTTGTGCCAAAAAAAAATATTCTATGAACTCGCCATGCCCCTCATGGAATACCTTGGGTGTCTTCTTTCAAAAATGGGGTCACACGTGGGGTATTTCTACTGCCCTGGCATTTTAGAGGCCCTAAAGCGTGAGAAGAAAAATGCGTAAAAATGCCCTCCTAAAAGGTACTCATTGGAATTTGGGCCTTTGGCATCTTGGCTGCAAAAGTGTCACTCATGTGGTATCGCCGTACTCAGGAGAAGTAGAGCGATGTGTTTTGGGTGTATTTTACATATACCCATGCTGGGTGAGAGAAATATCTCTGTATATTGACAACTTTGAATAAAAAAATGTAAAAAGTTGTCGTTTACAGCGATATTTCTCACACGCAGCATGGGTATATGTAAAAATACACCCCAAAACACATTGCCCTACTTCTCCTGAGTACGGCGATACCACATGAGTGACACTTTTTGCAGCCAAGATGCGCAAAGGGGCCCTAAAACCAATGAGTACCTTTAGGATTTCACAGGCCATTTTTATGCATTTGGATTCTCACACTTTAGGGGCCCCTAAAATGCCAGGTGAGTATAAATACCCCACATGTGACCCCATTTTGGAAAGAAGACACCCCAAGGTATTCCGTGAGGGGCATGGTGAGTCCACAGAATTTTTATTTTTGGCACAAGTTAGCGGAAATTGTTTTTTTTATTTTTTTATTTTGTTTTTACAAAGTCTCATATTCCACTAACTTGTGACAAAAATAAAATTTTACATGAACTCACCATACCCCTCACAGAATACCTTGGGGTGTCTTCTTTCCAAAATGGGGTCACATGTGGGGTATTTATACTGTCCTGGCATTTTAGGGCCCCTAAAGGGTGAGAAGAAGTCTGGAATCCAAATGCGTAAAAATGCCCTGTGAAATCCTAAAGGTACTCATTGGTTTTAGGGCCCTTTGCGCACCCAGGCTGCAAAAAGTGGCACACATGTGGTATCGCCGTACTCAGGAGAAGTAGGGCAATGTGTTTGGGGTGTATTTTTATATATACCCATACCTTGTGTGAAAAATATCTCTGTAAACGACAACTTTTAAAAAAATTTATACAAAGTTGACAATTTACAGAGATATTTCTCTCACCCAACATGGGTATATGTAAAAATACACCCCAAAACACATTGCCCTACTTCTCCTGAGTACGGCGATACCACATGAGTGCCACTTTTTTGCAGCCTGGGTGCGCAAAGGGGCCCAAATTCCAACGAGTACCTTTAGGTTTTACATGGCGGCTCACAATTTAGCCCCGCCCAAAATGCCAGAACAGTAAACACACCCCACAAATGACTCCATTTCGGAAAGTAGACACCCCAAGGTATTCACTGAGGGGCATAGTGAGTCCGTCTGAGATTTTTTTTTTTTGCCAGAAGTTATCAGAAATTGAAAGTTTTTTTTTTCTCAGAAAGTGTCATTTTCCGCTAACTTGTGAAAAAAATGAAATGATACATGAACTCACCATGCCCCTCCGTGAATACTTTGGGGTGTCTTCTTTCTAAAATGGTGTAATTTGGGGGATATTTATACTATCCTGGCATTTTAGCACCTGAAGAAACATGACAGGTGCTCAGAAAGTCAGAGCTGCTTCAAAATGCCAAAATTCACTTTTTTGCACCATAGTTTGTAAACGCTATAACTTTTACCCAAACCAATAAATATACACTTATTGGATTTTTTTTTATCAAAGACATGTAGAACAATAAATTTAGAGAAAAATTTATATAGAAATGTAGTTTTTTTTTAAAAAGTTTACAACAGAAAGTGAAAAATGTCATTTTTTTGCAAAAATTTTGGTAATTTTTGATTAATAGCAAAAAAAGTAAAAATGTCAGCAGCAATGAAATACCACCAAATGAAAGCTCTATTAGTGAGAAGAAAAGGAGGTAAAATTCATTTGGGTGGTAAGTTGTATGACGGAGCAATAAACGGTGAAAGTAGTGTAGTGCGGAATTGTAAAAAGTGGCCTGGTCATTAAGGGTGTTTAAGCTAGGGGGGCTGAAGTGGTTAAACCCGCGGATAAAGGGGGAGCCCTCGTCATATTGGACAGGGAATATTATGTAAAGGAAATACTGGGACAATTGTCTGATCACAACGTCTATGAAATATTGCAGGGGGACCCGGTCTGGGCAATTAAGCGCGAGTTACAGGATCTGGTTGACAATAATTTAAAACAGAATGTCATCGAAAAAAAGTTAGCTGAATTTCTAATCAACCAACATCCTGTGACACCCGTATTTTACACACTCCCCAAGGTGCATAAATCCTTGGAGCAGCCACCTGGACGTACAATTGTTGCAGCCACGGACTCAGTCCTTTCCCCCCCTGCAATATTTCTTGATAAAGTGTTGACCCCACTTACAAAAAAGACCCCGTCATACCTTAGGGACACACAACATTTTTTAGAGACAATAAAGGAAATTGAGCTGTCACAAGATTGCATCCTAGTCACCCTAGATGTGTGCAGTTTATATACGAGCATAACTCACGACAAAGGCCTAAAGGCAATTCAAGCATTATTAGATGAGAGCACACACACAGAGGCTGAAAATGATTTTTTTCTGTCTCTACTTTCCATTGTTCTGCGACGTAACTACTTCCTATTCCAGGATACATTCTTCCAGCAGCGGTGCGGGACCGCAATGGGGTCCAATGCCGCACCGCCATACGCAAATTGCTATAATATGGCACACTTTGAGAGAGAGTTCATCTACCCAAATGCATTATACCAAAACCATTGCATATTTTGGAAACGTTTTATCGACGATATTTTTTGCGTATGGCGGGGCGGCATTGAGACCCTTATGACCTTTATGGACTACATTAACAGCATAAGATCTGAATTAAAATTCACCCTGCACCAAGATTCACAACGTGTGTCTTTCCTAGATACATGGGTGATTAGGGGAGTGGATGACAGGATCACAACTGACTTGTATGTCAAAGAAACAGACAGAAATAGCCTGTTATCATTCCACAGTAATCACCCTCCAGCCGTAAAAAAAATCACTACCATACTCGCAATTTAAAAGAGTGGCTAAAATTGTAATGGATTCAGACACACGTAATCTTAGGATGCAGGAGATGACAACATTTTTTTCTGATAGAGGTTATCCCTCCCAGCTGCTACAGGAACAGAGGAATAAGGTAGAAAATCCGATAGAACAACCACAAAAAAAGGTAGAGAAAGGACAAAGAGTACCATTGGTAGTAAAATACCATCCCTGGATGGATCGAGTAAAAGCAGTGGTTAACAAACACTGGAACATCCTACAGAGAGCTCATCCCACAATCCAGGAATTTAGGGAATTACTGATGATGTGCTACAAGCGTAATAAGAACATTAGAGACAGGATCATCCGGGCTGACATAGGTAGTGACAGGACATCTTCACGACAGCTCACTCTCTTTGCAGTCAGGAAGGGAACATTTCCCTGTCTGAACTGCGTTCATTGCTCGAGCGTCATTAAGGGCTCCAACATATCACACCCACACACAGGACAACAAATTCCAGGTCGGGGTCACTTTACATGTGACAGCAGTTTTGTGATTTACTTACTAAAATGTCCGTGTGGGTTGTGCTATGTTGGAGAGACCACAATGCGCATAAAAGACCGAGTGGGGAAACATAAATCTACCATTAGGAAAGAGAACACCTTATTACCTATTCCTCAACATTTTATTGAGAAAAACCACCGCATCTCACAATTGCGTTTTCAAATTATAGAAGAAGTGATCTTACCCCGACGTGGAGGGGATCGGATCCAGATGCTCCACCAACGTGAAGCATATTGGATCCATCGGTTGGAAACACTTGCCCCCAAGGGTCTGAAAAAGGAGTATACATTGAACAGCTTTATCTGAAATTAGCTTGTGGAACGAATGGCGATTAAATATATATTGTAATATATTGGGTATTTGGTTTACATAATAGATCGCTGACCTAATTACTTAGGCTCAATAGTAATGTACAAGTTTGGATACATACTCTGCTTTGCTTCATTTATATCTAATTTTGTTTGTATTGGTGTCACGTAGCAAGATGATGTCACAATCATGTGACTAGTCATGTGACTTGGTGGCGGATTGCCTCTAGCTACAGTCATGTGACTAGTCATGTGATTAGGGGGCGGGTTATTTGAAAGATTTAAAAGATGTGTTTTACTTGTGGGAATGAGCCATTATCACCTGTTGCTTGACAAAGGCACATGTCTGTGCCGAAACGCGCGTCACATATGGGTGACGAATAAAGAAGTATTTTTTGCAAAGAAATTACGGAGTGCCGGTCCTTTCATGGGGATCCGTCCTGCTGACCGTGCACCCGGACCTCAATGAAAAGCACAGTGCCGTCCATTTTCTCTAAATCAATTTTACCACTGTCATGAAGTAAAATACGTGAAGAGAAATCAGTCTCAGAATGGCCTGGATAAGTAACAGCGTTTTAAAGTTATTAACACATAAAGTAAAACATGTCAGATTTGCTAAAAATGGCCTGGCCCTTAAGGTGAAAAATGGTCTGGTCCTCAAGGGGTTAAATTACTGACCTGTTTAAACAGTATCCCTCTCAAAAATGCTTTTGCTGTATCCCAGATTACTTGTTTATTGGCTGAGTTTTTATTTACACAGAAAAAAACTTCAGTTCTTCTTTAATACTCTCTTTATCATTTATCAAGTTAAGCCAATGAGGGTTAAATTTAAATACCATTGGAACTTGTTTAGGTTGGGTCTCTATTTTCATTATGATTGCACAATGATCTGACATAGCCATAGGGACATATTTTATACTAGATATATTTTTTCCAGCAATTTCCTATTACCCAAGGCCAAATCTATCCTTGACCAGGACCAATGTGTCTTCCAGTAGCAAGAAAAAGCTTTATCTTCAGGATTATAAAATCTCCAAACAGCAACCCATCCAAATTCATCAATAACCCTAGCTAAATTAGTATTATGTTGTACACTCTTACTACAGGATATTCTATCCTTCTTTACGTCCATTACTGCATTGAAATCTCCCACTGCGATTAATATATGATCTTGTTTTTCAGACATAAATTTATATAATTCATATAATACATCTGGTTTGTACGGGGGTGGAATATAAATGTTTGCAATGACCATACTTATAACATTTACCTTGCATTGTAAGAAGAGATATCTGCTGCCGTCATCTACCTTCTTTGAAAATTTACTCTATTATGTACTAGGATGGAAACCCCTCTTGAATAGGATGAATATACTGTATGATATTATGCACTAATCCATCTTTTCTCTAAACATTTTATCATTTCTTTATCCAATTGTGTTTCCTGAAGGTAGACGACAGCCGGAAAATATCTCCCCATCCAATCAAAAACCCCAAATCTTTTTAATCTATCTCTTAACCCACGTACATTTATAGAGATAATTCTTATCATTCAAACTAGTAACACTATATGAAAGAAGGAGAAAAAAGAAAAAAGCCATATCCTCCTCCCCCTCCCAACCCAGAACCTCTCCTTTTACTCCCCATTCAATAACAATAGAGAGCCCTATAACCATGCATGGTAAGCTCTTTGTCCCCCCCCCCCCCCCTCCTTTATTTTCAATTACTATTGCACAGACCCTTCAGATCTGCCCAGTCATTGTCTTCTTTTGGCGACTGGAAGAAAAACACTTTTTCTTGATACACAACTCTGAGTTTGGCAGGATAGGCCAGGCTATATTTAATCTCAGCTTGTCTTAGTCTCTTTTTTAATAATTCTTTATTTATAAAGAACATTTCAAGAATACGCTTTATGCGTGACAATGTGATACATAGACAATAGTATAATGTCATAACACAGTCGCATAGCAATAAACAAATGAACATCATTAATATCCTGGTGAGGAACTTTCATTAGCATATAGAAAGATTGTCCCTTTAGAGTGATGCAATGTAAAAGAGAGCATGAAATTCCGCTTACGTGGAGCAATCATATGGATCCACCCATTGATGGGCCTCGGAGCCCCCAGGGTATGGCAATAATCGGTAACATCTGTATACCAGTAGACAATTATAGTATAGGGGCATAAAAATAAGAAAACCAATTAAATGTTAGGAGACGGGAGGGGTGGGGGTCGGGGGCGAGAAAGCCTGAAGAATCTATGGAATCAGTTATTATCCACCTTTATTCTTTTAGCATTAAAATCTAACCAAGGTTGCCAGGTTTTGAGGAAAGCAGCTCTTTTACCTAGATTCCAACCCACCAGCTCCTCCATGAGGCAAATGTGGTGAACTTCTTCTAACCAGTCCCTTATTGTTGGGGGTTCTGTCTCTCTCCATTTCTTCGGCACCAAAACCTTTGCAGCTGCTATAAAGTGTGTGGATAAGTTACCAGCGGAAGGCTTTAAGTCTAGCTGAGGCTTCCACAGCAGTATAAGTTCTGAAGAGAGCTTACTACTTGTCTTACAATTTTCATTAATATAGCCTTCAACGGCTCAGAGACGGACAGAACCACCAAATATGAGAAATCGAACCCTTCCCATCTAGGCACCTCCAATAGAGATGTTGTGGACATAAAATTTTCCGCTCGCGAACGGCGAATGCAAATTTATGCAAATGTTCGCAAACAGACAAACAAGGCGAACCGCCATAGACTTCAATAGACAGGCGAATTTTAAAACTCACAGGGACTCTTTCTGGCCACAATAGTGATGGAAAAGTTGTTTCAAGGGGACTAATACCTGGACTGTGGAATGCCGGAGAGGGATCCATTGCAAAACTCCCATGGAAAATTACGTAGTTGACGCAGAGTGTGGTAAGTTAAATTCGCAATGCGATTAATATAACCTGCATTAATCGCATTGCGAATTCAACTTAGAGCTGGGTTCCTAATGGTTGTATTGATAGAATATAACGAAGATTGAGAATATAGCGCTATATTCTCAATCTTCGTTATATAATTCTAGCAATACAACCATTAGGAACCCAGCTCTAAGTTGAATCCGCAATGCGATTAATATAACCTGCATTAATCGCATTGCGATTACAACTTAGATCTGAGTTCCTAATGGTTGTATTGCTAGAATATAACGAAGATTGAGAATATAGCTCTATATTCTCAATCTTCGTTATATTCTAGCAATACAACCATTAGGAACTCGGATCTAAGTTGTAATCGCAATGCGATTAATACTGGTTATATTAATCACATTGCGATTACAACTACTAACACTGCAGCTTCAGAATCAATCTAAGATGGATGCCGTCCTTGCTTTTTGATAGGAGGGTCTGGGAGGGAGGGTATGCTGATTCGCTGGAATGTGTCTGCTGACTGTGAGGTATAGGGTCAAAGTTTGCTCAATGATAAAGTATAGGGGCGAACGTGATCGCATATGTTCGGCCGCCGCGGCGGACGCGAACAAGCGAATAGTTCGGGATATCACTAGTGATAGACCAAACTCTGACAGACCAAACTCCCTGTTTAACGCACCACAAACAACTGCAAACAGTCCATTTGAACAACAGCAAACTCCCCATTTGCACAAGGTTGGATAGCCATGTCCCGTTCCTTGTCCTCACTGATGTCATTGAAGGTCTCTTCCTCCACCCAGCCACGTACAACACCAAGGGTCCCCGAAAGGTGACAACAAGCCCCCTGGGACACCTGCTGTGGTTGGTCTTCCACCTCCTCAAAGCCACCTTCCTCCTCTGACTCCTCTTCTTCAGACTCCTCTCTCTGCGTTGCCGCAGGTCCAGCAATCGACGACAACAAGGCTGCTTCTGGTGGTGATGGTGACCACAACTCTTCCTCTTCATGCTCCTCTATGGCCTGATCCAGCACTCTTCGCAGGGCACGCTCCAGAAAAAACGCATATGGAATGAGGTCGATGATGTTGCCTTGGGTTTGACTGACAAGGTTTGTCACCTCTGCAAAAGGACAGATGAGCCTGCAGCCATTGTGCACGAGCGTTCAGTAACGCGGCCAAAAAATACCCAGTTCCGCAGAGGCTGTCCTCTTTTTTTAAAATAAAAAAAAAATCTGTTCTTACCAGTTTAATCTCTGTTTTGTCCCCTATCAGGGGACGTGTATGGAATAGATTTTAGGAACCGGGAGATGGAAAAAGATGCTTGGCTGGTCCTGCTACTTCCAATTTGGGGCACTGCGCGTACACCTTGCAATGTACTGTGCCACCAGATATGAGTGGTGTGTTAAGTAGTACTATTCCTATCAGTTTAATCCCTGTTACGTCCCCTATCAGGGGCCGGTGTATGGAATAGATTTTAGAAACCGGGAGATGGAAAAAGATGCTTGGTCGGTCCTCTTACTTCCAATTTGGGGCACTGCGTGTACGCCTGGCAATGTACTGTGCCACCAGATATGAGTGGTGTGTTAAGTAGTACTATTCCTATCAGTTTAATCCCTGTTATGTCCCCTATCAGGGGCCGGTGTATGGAATAAATTTTAGACAACCGCAAAGAGTTGTCAATAGTTGACACACTCATGAAATAAATTTTATTCCTCTATGCATCAATCTTGGTGTAGTGATGACTGTGCTCGTGCGCACGTTTGGGAGATTGCAGGCGATGGGGTTTTTTCAAAGCCTATGGTCGTGCTGAGGTAGTTCAGTGACAGTTAAGTGACCCAGAAAACAATGATTCTGCAGTGTGGGCCCATTGTTGGCCTAGTAGGCTTTAATGATCACCTTAGATGATCACAAAGAAAATCAATGTTTTTTCTATGCAAAATTATCCAGCCGATCGCTTTTGGTCTGTTCACAATGAAGCAACGACCTTATTATCTGGGGTGTGCCAACATTGCCACTGCCAACACTCTCATAGAGTTGGTCACTTCATTTTGATATGCAAGCCCCTTCACCACAACAAGGTAACGATCACGAAGGGGAATTGATACATGTATGTGCCTTTTTTTTTGTTTTTGCAGCCACAGTGCAACAGAAAAAGTAGGCATGTACACATGCCAGAAAAATCAGGTATTGTTGCAGCCGTTGCTGTAGCAGCAGCCAGAAAAATTGATGTTTTCCAGGCAGAAAGTGCACTAAAACATTGCAGCTTGAACCCTAGTTGGTGGCGGATAAGTCATGCAAGTCATCCGGCATGCAAAGATAAAATACAGTCTGTGGACCATTTTTAGCCCAAGGCAGCTCATTTCATCAGGCCTTTTTTAGTCAAATGTATCACCCACTGTCAGTCCCTTTGGGATCCATGCCTCATTCATCTTAATAAAGGTGAGGTAATCTAGGCTTTTTTGACCTAGGCGACTTCTCTTCTCAGTCACAATACCTCCTGCTGCACTGAAGGTCCTTTCTGACAGGACGCTTGAAGCGGGGCAGGCCAGAAGTTCTATTTCAAATTGGGATAGCTCAGGCCACAGGTCAAGCCTGCACAAATGTTTGGTAACATTTCAGGCACTTTCTGCTTATACCGCGGGTCTAGTAGCGTGGCCACCCAGTACAGGTCGTTCTCCTTCAGCCTTTTCTATACGAGGGTCCCTCAACAGGCATGACAGCATGAAAGACCCCATTTGCACAAGGTTGATGCCGAGCTACTCATGTCCCGTTCCTCGTCCTCACTGATCTCACTGAAGGTCTGTTCTTCCCCCCAGCCACGTACAGCACCACGGGTCCCAGATAGGTGACAACAACGAGCACCCTGGGATGCCTGCTGTGGTTGGTCTTCCTCCTCTTCAAAGCCACATTCCTCCTCAGACTCCTCTTCCAGCGTTGCCGCAGGTCCAGCAAGCGATGCTGATACGGCTGATTCTGGTGGTGATGGTGACCACAACTCTTCCTCTTCACGCTCATCTACGGCCTGATCCAGCACTCTTCGCAGGGCACGCTCCAGGAAGAAAACAAATGGGATGATGTCACTGATGGTACCTTCAGTGCGACTGACTAAGTTTGTCACCTCCTCGAAAGGACGCATGAGCCTACAGGCATTGCGCATGAGCGTCCAGTAATGTGGCAAAAAAATTCCCAGCTCTGCAGAGGCTGTCCTAGCACCCCGGTCATACAAATACTCGTTGACGGCTTTTTCTTGTTGGAGCAGGCGGTCGGAGTGTTGAATTCCAACGTGTCGGGCTGTCACAAATCAAGCGCCTCACTGGCATGTTGTTTCAGCGCTGGATATCTGAAAAGTGCGCCATGGCCGTGTAGGAATGCCTGAAATGGCCACACACCTTCCTGGCCTGCTTGAGGATGTCCTGTAAGCCTGGGTACTTATGCACAAAGCGTTGTACAATCAGATTCAACACATGTGCCATGCACGGAACATGTGTCAACTTGCCCAAATTCAATGCCGCCAACAAATTGCTTCCGTTGTCACACACCACTTTGCCGATCTCCAGTTGGTGTGGAGTAAGCCACTGATTCACCTGTGCGTTCTGGGCGGACAGGAGTGCTGGTTCGGTGTGACTCTCTGCTTTCCGGCAAGTCAACCCCAAGACGGCGTGACACTGTCGTATCCGGGATGTGGAATAGCCCATGGGGAGCTGGGGGGGTGCAGTTGATGATGTGGAGCAAGATGCAGCAGCAGAAGAGGACTCAGCCGAGGAGGTTAGCGAAGAGGATGGAGTAGGAGGAGTAGAGGAGGTGGCAGCAGGCCTGCCTGCAAGTCGTGGCGTTGTCACCGACTCCGCTGCAGAGCCACGCATTCCATGGCTTGGCAGCCGTCAGCAGGTTTACCCAATTCGCAGTGTACGTGATATACCTGCCCTGACCGTGCTGTGCAGACCAGGTATCAGTGGTCAGATGGACCCTTGCCCCAACACTGTGTGCCAGACATGCCATGACTTCCTTTTGCACAATGGAGTACAGGTTGGGGATTGCCTTTTGTCAAAAGAGATTTCGGCCGGATACCTTCCACTGCGGTGTCCCAATAGCTACAATTTTTTTGAAGGCCTTAGACTCCACCATTTTGTTCGGTAAAAGCTGGCGGGCTAAGAGTTTCGACAAGCCAGCTGTCAGATGCCGGGCAAGGGGGTGACTCTGTGACATTGGCTTCTTACGCTCAAACATGTCCTTGACAGACACCTGACTGTGGGCAGATGAGCAGGAACTGCTAAAGGTGAGAGGCGGAGTGGCGGGTGTTTGAGAGGGGGCAGGGAGGACAGCAGTGGTTGACGTGGCTGAAGATGCTGGACCAGGAGGAGGATGGTGGCTTTGAATTTGTGTGCTGCTTGTACTCATGTGTTGATCCCATAGGCGTTTGTGATGTGAGATCATGTGCCTTCGCAAAGCAGTTGTACCTAGGTGGGTGTTGGACTTCCCACGACTCAGTTTCTTTTGGCACAGGTTGCAAATGGCATCGCTGTTATCGGAGGCAGACACACGAAAAAATGCCACACTGCTGTGCTTTGCAATGACGGCATTCTGGTGGTGGCAAAAGCATGCGTTGATTGGCGTGCTGTCTGGCTGACCCCGGGTGCCGATACATGCTGTCTGACTGTGCCACTAGCTCCTTGCAACGACCTCCCCCACTTCCAACTCGTTTCCTCCTCCTCTCTGTCTCCCCCTGTTCTTCTTCTCTTCGAGCAGGCCACCCACGTGACATCCACGGTCACATCGTCATCATCAACCGCTTCACTTGTATCTGACAACTCAGCAAAGGAAGCAGCAGCGGGTACAACATCATCATCATAACACCGTATGTCCATGTGTGTAATGCTGCCTGACTGAGACATATCCCTGTTATCTACATCCTCTGGCAATAATGGTTGCGCATCACTCATTTCTTCCAACTGATGTGTAAATAACTCTTCTGACAGATCAAGTGAAGCGGCTGTGGTGCTAGTGTTGGTGGTGGCGGCGGGCGAGTGGTAACTTGAGAGGTGCCCGAAGCTGAGCAGGAGGAGGATGGTGCGTCAAGGTTCCGAGCTGAAGCTGTAGAAGTGTGGGTGTCCTGTGTTAGCCAGTCAACTATGTCCTCAGAACTTTTCGAGTTCAGGGTACGTGGCCTCTGAACACTGGGAATCACAGCACCACGACAACGACGGCCCCTGCGGGGTGGCCTGCCTCCAACTGTCATTTTTTTTAGATTAGTTTAGTTGTCCTATGCGTGCAAGCTACTGTGACACCAGATATGAGTGGCACTGTGCACTGGCCGAAGTTGGCAGAGTAGACTCTGTAGGCCTAACACACGCTTGCAGACAACTAACTGCTATTCAATCTATTACAGTCAAAATTGTTGTTTTTTTTTTAAATGTAATCTAATGTGACACTAGATATGAGTTGCACTGGTGACACTGTGCACTTGCAGGGCCTGAAACACACACGCGAGCAGGCAATTGACTGCTTTTATTTTACAGTACAAAATTTTTATATATTTTTTTTAATGTAATCTACTGTGACACCAGATATGAGTTGCACTGGTGACACTGTGCACTTGAAGGGCCTGAAACACACACGCGTGCAGGCAACTGACTGCTATTATTTTACAGTGAAAATAGTTTTGTTTTTGTTTTTTAATGTAATCTACTGTGACACCAGATATAAGTTGCAATGGTAACACTGTGCACTTGAAGGGCCTGAAACACACACGTGTGCAGGCAACTGACTGCTATTATATTACAGTCAAAATTGTTGTTGTTTTTTTTAAATATAATCTACTGTGACACCAGATATGAGTTGCACTGGTGACACTGTGCACTTGAAGGGCCTGAAACACACAAGCGTGCAGGCAACTGACTGCTATTATATTACAGTCAAAAATTATTATTATTTTTTTAAATGTAATCTACTGTGACACCAGATATGAGTTGCACTGGTGACACTGTGCACTTGCAGGGCCTGAAACACACACACGTGCAGGCAACTGACTGCTATTATATTACAGTCAAAAAAGTTTTTTTTTTTTATTAAATGCAAGCTACTGTGACACCAGATATGAGTGGTGGCACTGGGCAAGTGGGCACAGTATACGCTGTGAGCCTGACACACACGCTGGCAGGCAACTGCAATTAGATTACACAGTGAAAAAAAAATAAAGCATAGATATAAGGCATTTTTGGGGTGCTATCAGGACGCTGTCCTTACAGCAGAGATCAGATGAGTCTTTCAGGACTGGAGTGGACACTGAATACACTAGCCTAGCTATCGATTGACAACCAATGGTTGACAACCATTAGGAACTCAGATATAAGTTGTAATCGCAATGCGATTAATATAACCTGTATTAATCGCATTGCGAATTCAACTTAGATCTGAGTTCCTAATGGTTGTATTGCTAGAATTGACAAATATAACGAATATAGCGCTATATTCTCAATCTTCGTTATATTCTAGCAATACAACCATTAGGAACCCAGCTCTAAGTTAAATTCGCAATGCGATTCATACAGGTTATATTAATCGCATTGCGATCACAACTACTAACACTTTAGCTTCAGAATGAATCTAAGATGGATGCCGTCCTTGCTTTTTGATAGGAGGTGCGAGGGTCTGGGAGGGAGGGTATGCTGATTGGCTGGAATGTGTCTGCTGACTGTGAGGTACAGGGTCAAAGTTTGCTCAATGATAAAGTATAGGAGTGAACGCGAACATCGCATATGTTCGCCCGCCTCGGCGGACGCGAACAAGCTATGTTCGCCGGCGAATAGTTCGGGACATCTCTAACCTCCAACACCTATCATCAGAAAGCAAATTTATCTTGTACAAAAAATCAGGGGTCCTGTACCAGCGCGTGAGGATTTTAAAAGAATTCTCCTGCAAACATATGCTCACAGAGAAGCTGCGGGAGTGCGCTAAAATTGTTTTAGCCTCAAGGTCCGATATAGTTATTTGAAGCTCCTGTTCCCACGCCTTTAAATATGGTGGCTTTCCGTAAAGTGGCACAAAAAGTAGCTGAGAATATAAATAGGAAATGATTTTCGGTGGGGGCCTGGTAGAGGTTGGTGAAAGATTTTCTGGCCATGTAGGCTCTAGAGGGGAGAGATAGTGTTGTCTCTTGTATTCCCTGCAAGTGATAGCTAAGTCTCTGTCTGCTAATGGGTTCAGAAAGGGTGCAGGCACTCTTGCTCCAACATCCTTTATAAAGGAGTCCAGATCTGACGCCTGACGCAAGGCAGATACTCGTACATCAGCAAGAGTGTGCCAACACTGATGACATGTTTTAGCCCCTCCTCTCAAATTATAAGGGAGGACAGAGAGCGGAGCCAATGGAGAAAGTTTATTATGATGCATAGAGAGACCCGCAGTTCTCCCACAATAGGAGAGCATGGTGTGTGTAAGATTATTAAGGAGAGAAATCCTGCCCCAATCTGAAGAAGTGACCCATAGGAGGTGAGCAGCGTCCGTACCCAACAGTCTGCGCTCAATGTTTACATGCAGCTTGTTATTAGAAGAGTCAGCTATAGCCGTCCACTTCTTTAGATGTATAGCATGATGATATTTCTTAAAATCTGGGAGGGAAAGGCCTCCAGTCGCTTTTTTCCGAATAAGGAGGGGTTAGGAGACATGCGGTCTTTTATTTGACCACAGGAAACTGGTAAAGAGTGATCGGAAATCCGAAAATAGTTTATCGGGAAGATTTATAGGCAGGCTTCTCAATGTGTATAGGATCTGTGGGAGGGCGTACGTTGTAAGCAAATTCTTCCTGCCTAACCAGGATAAGTAAGGAATTTTAATGGAGCGCAATAAACTTTTAATTTTGGTGAAGAGGGGAGGGTAGTTCAGGCTATAAAACTGCGAGGCATCTGAGGGGAACTGGATACCCAGAAACTTTATAGCCTTTTTCGGCCACTGAAAAGGAGAAAGGGGGACTAAGGTATTTACTCTATTTTTTGCAATCGAGACATTGAGTATCTCAGATTTTTCAAAATGTACTTTAAAATTGGAGACCCTACCATATTCCTCCAAAAGCTGCATGACCTCTTGCAAAGCTTCTTCTGGATTCGTAATTAGTAGTAAGAGATTGTCGGCAAAAGCCGCTAATGAGTGAGTAGTTTGTCCAACCTTCAACCCACATATTTTGTCAGAGTCCCTAATTTTATTAAGGAAAGTCTCTAGCACCAATACAAATAACGTAGGTGAGAGGGGCATCGCTGGCGCGTCCCATTTGAGATCCCGAAAGGGGCAGAGAGAAAGCGATTCACCAGGACATTAGCCGAGGGGCTCCCACATGAGAAGATTGCAGAGACGAACGCGGAAGGGAAGCCAAAGTGCAAAAGAGCGGTTCTTCATAAAAGCCCAGTTCACCCTATCAAAGGCTTTTTCCGCGTCAGTCCCTACCAGCAGCAGAGGAATCTTCTTCAATTAAGCATAGTGTATAGCATGGAATACCCTGCTGACATTATGCCTGCCCTCTCTACCCCTCACAAAACCTACTTGTTCTTCCCGAATAAGATGAGGGGGATACCTAGCTATCCGCTGGCTGAGAATTTAACCCACAGTTTCACATCAGCGTTTAAAAATGTTATATGGGCCTGTAGCTACTGCATTTAACAGGGTCTTTCCCTTCTTTCGTTAAAACTAATATATATGTGCCATCAAAGATTGTGGCGGGAGAGGGGCCCCCATCAGTAGCGAGTTGCACAGGTTAGTAAGCTGAGGGAGAAGTGTCTTTTGGAGTTTCTTATAATATGAAATGGGAAGTCTGTCAGGCCCCGGACTCTTGCCGGAAGGGGTGTTAGAGAGACATACCCGAACCTCCTCTTCCATAATGGGAGCCAACAATTCAGCTGTCTCTAATGACGAGAGCCTAGGAACTGTCACCGACTCAATAAAGGAATCAATCTTCTGCTGAAGATCAATAGGGCCATCCGTCCAAAAATTATACAGAGAGGAATAAACGGAGGCAAATTCATTGGCTATTGCTGGGGTTGACGTCAGGGAGTCGCCCTGCCCATTTTGAATGCGTGCGTTGTGAGTCTTTTCCCTCTGACCTTTTATTAAGCGCGTGAGCAATTTTGAACCTCTATTGCCTTGGACATATGTCTGGAATTTCACCAGTTTAAGCATTTTCGCTGACCTAATATTTAGGAGGTCTGTGAGTTGAATACGCAATTTAACTATATCGTCATGCGCCTCCTTGGAAGGATTTCTCTTATTGAGGTTTTCCAGAGCGAAGATTTGAGCTACCTACTGAATCTATCGCCTTTGCCCTCTGCTTGCGAACCCACGTCCCCAGGGCCACTAGTTCCCCCCTAATAAAGGCCTTGTGAGCCTCACACATAACAGGTGTGCCTACTTGTTTAGGTCAAAGAGCATAGTCAGTTTTTCCTCAATTTGAGATCTATGCAAGTTGTTTTCCAGGAGGGTCTCGTTTAATCTCCAGGTCCAAGACCTGGGGGGAATTCCCTGTAGCTGTAACCCCACTGAAATCGGCGCGTTGTCCGATACAGTAATTAGTCCAATACTCGCCGACTCCACACTCTCTAAAAGGTGGTTAGAGACAAACAAATAATATAACCGCCTATGGGTGCCATGAAAGACAGAATATAAAGTATAATCTTTCCCTTGCGGGTTGAATACCCTCCAGGCATCCGAAACCTAATGAGCGGCTAGTGCACTTCTCAGCTTTCAGACTTGAGTGGCTGGGTGTCTGGGTAGGAGTGAGGTGGAGTCCAGCAGGTGATCCAAGACCAAATTGAAGTCCCCCCCAAGTATCATAAATTCTTCCCTAAAAGAGTGTAAGGTTTGTAAAGTCCCCACTAACCATTTGACCTGGTTAAGATTAGGAGCATAAACGTTGGCCAGGGTAATCCCAGTACCATAGAGTGATGCCTGCCTTTATAAAAACAAATCGTCCACCAGGGTCAACGGATTGTAAATGGATTTGAAAGGGAAGGCCAGATCTAATTCCTATAGAGACCCCCCTGGAAGCCGACGAGTGAGTGATATGTACCCGTGTTGAGAAAATTTTAGTAAATAGTGCAGGGACCCTGTTGTGTCTAAAGTGGGTCTCCTGCAAGAACAGAATGTCCACCTTCTTTCTCCTTAGCATCTGGAGGACCCGGCTCCTTTTTTTGCGGCACATTCAATCCATTGGCGTTGAGTGTCAGCACCTTTAAAGGATCCATGTCTATTCAAAGAAAAAAAAGTGATCATAGAGTAACCAACCCCACGAGTCAACGCAGGGGTGTTTGCTCCCGTTCCACCAGGTATAACTATAAACAGAACAAGCATGTACAACCCCACCAAAAGTTACTCCCTTACATGTAGGGAGAAGTACTTTGCACAGAGAACACATCAAACAGTAATCAAAGGCTAATAGACTAATGGAAGAAGATAATCTTCAAAAGTTGGGACTATTTTGTAAGGCGAGGGGAGCCATCTAGAGGACTAACAGGGAAGTACGGGCAATCAATAACACATGGGGAATGGTAAAACTTTGAGAGAGACACAATATGTCTTCTCCCAGGCTGAGTATATAAGATTATGAGCCAATTATATAGCAATCTAAGCTAAGTATTTTTAGGAAGGCTATATAACCTCTGAGATAAGCCAAATATAGATGATACAGGCTAAGTGCCTAAATACAAGTTGAGTACATATTGAAATAAAAGCTGGGTACATAATAAGAGAAGCGGCAGGGGCGGACTGGGACGGGGGGCAGGGGGGCAATTGCCCCCCGGGCCCCTCTGTTGCCTCTGTAAACGGGCCCCTCTGTAGTGCATGTGCCCTGCCGCGGCCCTGGTGACATGTGGGGGCGGCCGGCGGCGGGGCACAGGGAGATGAACGCTTCCACTGTTAAAGCGTTCATCTCCATAGTCATCTGTATCGCCGTCCTCAGGACGGCGATACAGATGGCTGTGCTGCGGCAGAGCAGGGAGAGGCGTGTCCCCTCCCTGTTCCTCTGATAGGCTGCCAGCACTAGGCCGGCAGCCTATCAGAGGCTGGTGCAGGCGGCGCGGCGCCGCCGGAGCGGTACAGCAAGGGACACAGGCCAGAAGAGGCCTGCATCGCATCGCTGGAGGTAAGTATAACTGTTATTTGTATGTTTGTTTGTTTGTTTTTGTGTTTTTGGGGCTACTGGCACATAAGATAAAGGGGGAATCTACTGGCACATAAGATAAAGGGGGAATCTACTGGCACATAAGATAAAGGGGGACTCTACTGGCACATAAGATAAGGGGGATCTACTGGCACATAAGATAAAGGGGGGAATCTACTGGCACATAAGATAAAGGGGGAATCTACTGGCACATAAGGTAAGGGGGAGGAATCTACTGGCACATAAGATAAAGGGAGGCATCTACTGGCACATAAGATAAGGGGGAATCTACTGGCACATAAGATAAAGGGGGGAATCTACTGGCACATAAGATAAGGGGGAATCTACTGGCACATAAGATAAAGGGGGAATCTACTGGCACATAAGATAAGGGGGCAATCTACTGGCACATGATAAAGTGAGGGGGGTTCTCCTGGCACATGATAAAGTGAGGGGGATTCTACTGGCACATGATAACTGAGGGGGATTCTACTGGCACATGATAACTGAGGGGGGAATTCTACTTGCACATGATAAGGTGAGGGGGATTCTACTGGCACATGATAAGGTGAGGGGGATTCTACTGGCACATAAGGAGGGCTACTGGCACATAAGGGGTGCTACTGGCACATAAGGGGGACTACTGGCACAAGGGGTGCTACTGGCACAAGGGGGTGCTACTGGCACATAAGGGGCTACTGGCACATAGGGTGCTACTGGCACATAAGGGGGCTACTGGCACATAAGGGGCTACTGGCACATAAGGGGTGCTACTGGCACATAAGAGGGGCTACTGGCACATAAGAGGGGCTACTGGCACATAAGGGGGTGCTACTGGCACATAAGGGGGTGCTACTGGCACATAAGGGGGTGCTACTGGCACATAAGAGGGGCTACTGGCACATAAGGGAGACGGCTACTGGCACATAAGTAGGACGGCTACTGGCACATAAGGGGGTGCTACTGGCACATAAGGGGGTGCTACTGGCACATAAGAGGGGCTACTGGCACATAAGAGGGGCTACTGGCACATAAGGGGGTGCTACTGGCACATAAGGGGGTGCTACTGGCACATAAGAGGGGCTACTGGCACATAAGGGGGACGGCTACTGGCACATAAGGGGGACGGCTACTGGCACATAAGGGGGACGGCTACTGGCACATAAGGGGGACGGCTACTGGCACATAAAGGGGACGGCTACTGGCACATAAGGGGGACGGCTACTGGAACATAAGGGGGACGGCTACTGGAACATAAGGGGGACGGCTACTGGAACATAAGGGGGACGGCTACTGGCACATAAGGGGGACCGCTACTGGCACATAAGGGGGGACGGCTACTGGCACATAAGGGGGAGGGAGGTATGAGCGCTGTGAGTGGCCAACATCTATCCTCTCTGCAATGCTCAGCCTCCTGTGACAGATCAGGAGAGCGGAGGTGTGGGGGCGGAGATAGCTGTCAATGCTGTCAAAGGAGGCTGTGCTCTCCTCCCGCAGCTCCCCGCCCAGTCTCTTGTGACAGCGAATCAGGAAGTAGAGGGGGGCTCAGTGGGCCTCTGGGTGTTACTTGCCCCCTGGGCCAAAAGTTGCCAGTCAGCCCCTGAGAAGCGGAGTACACATCAAAATAAAAGCTGAGTACATAATAAGAGAGAAGTTGAGTACATAGTAAAAGAGGTCTCATGCAACCCCTTTTTAAGCTAAATACATATTTTGATAACTATGAACCTATCTAAACGAAAGAGCCTGCAAGCTGAATATAGAGTATCAGGCGAACAATGCACCAGGGAGCCATATAGGTCATATGTCCTAAGAGGTATAAAGGAGGGAAGGGTACAACAGAAGGGCACATTAACTAAGGAGAGATGCTTCTCACCCTTCACCTAAAATGCTGGACCCGGGTCTATTACCCGCAGTATCCTCGCTGAAGTCCTCAGGTCTCATCTGCAGGAACCTTCCTCGGGTGTTACCCCCCACTCTTCTCCTTTGTCTTTGGGCTTTAGCTTGAATTGCCGAGTCCACATCGTAGGCAAAGGTAGTGGCGGGACGTCAGTCAGTTCCTGGGCTATGTTCCAGTCTTGAATCTGCTGGTCTTCAATTCCCAGATGGTAGTATACCTGCCGGTGGTCTCCATGAGACCGGAGCACTAGTTTCTTGTCCAGTGCATTTATGAGGAGCCTAAATGGGTACTGCCACAGATACAGAAGCTTCTTTCCTCTCAAAACCTCCAATAACGGCTTCAACGCTCTCCTTTTGCGTAGCATTACAGGGGAAAGGTTCTGATAAATGGCCACCGTGGTATCCGCATGTTTCAAAGGAGCCTTTCTGCATGCTGCCTTTAGGATGCTCTCTTTAGCTTGTTAATTCGTTAGCTTGCATATTATGTCACGAGGCGGTTTTGAGGGGCCATGTGGCGGCCTTAGTGCACGATGCGCCCGCTCTAAGATAATGTGAGAAGCTGCTTTACCCCCCACCAGTTGAACAAAAAAGTCCATCAGCGGCAATAGCATCCGTTGGAATGCTTTCGGGGAAGCCCTTAAGCCAAAGATTATTTCGGGGTCCCCAGTTATCCGGGTCCTCAAGCTGCGTGTATAGGTAATTTATATGTGCTTGAGCGTGGTCCAAACAATGCACGACTGCTGACCCAAAATCAATAATGGCGGTTTGGGTGGCCTCAGTGGCTTCCATCTTCTCTCCCATTTGCTAAAGATCACTTTTGTACTCCTTCAGCTCCTGCACTATTGGATCCAGAGCTTCTGCCAAAAGCTGTCTCATAAACGATCTGGAGACCGGTAGATGTTCTTTTGAGGTTGGGGCAGCTGCTTCACTGCCGTCCCTGTCCTCGGACTCTGAAGTGTCATGCTGTAGCACGGAATCGTCAGGTGGAGCCATCTTATCCAGCTTCTTAGGATGAAGCGTAGTCGCCTTTTTAACAAATTTGTCCAGGTCTCCTTGGCCTGAAGTGAGTTTAAGAGAGGTAGGGGTGTCCCTGGATTTGTCCTTTAAAAGTTTGCCCATGTTGGCTGATAATAAAGTGCTGATGCTGCCCTCTTCTTTTCAGTCCTCAGCAAAGCACACTAACCTGCGGCCATTCAGCTCTGCTGCCAAGCTCCGCCCCCTCGATCTTTATAATTTGAGAGCTTAGTCAAAATTGTTCTCGGATACTCACCTGGTTTCCTTTTTTTTTTGCCTGGGATCCTATGCACTTTTTCTAAGCCAAACCAATTGGATAATGACCCGGACTTACAATTCTCCACAATCCATTTTTTCATAAAAGCAACACAATCCGACCCCTCCTTATCTTCTGGTATTCCTACCTATCTTAGATTACCCCTTCTCGATCTATCCTCCAAGTCCGTTATTTTATTCTCCATAACTCCCTTTGCTTTTCTGAGAGTGGCTATATCCTCCTCCTTTTTATTTATTAAATCCTCAACAGGTGATATTCTATTCTCTATCTCTTCAATGCGGTCCCGTAATTTCGTTAGGTCGTCCCTTATAAGACTCACATCAGATTGCACCCCCTTAATTATGTTACCACCTTCCCCATCATGTTTTCTAATCTTGTGACCGCACTCAAAATCTCATTCACCATCCCCGACTCAGGATCACATGTTTCATCTTCTTTAGGCCTCATGCACACGGCCGTTGTTCGGGTCCGCGTCCGAGCCGCATATTTCGCGGCTCGGCCGTGGACCCATTCACTTCAATAGGGCCGCAAAAGAACGTTGCTCCGTTCCATGCCCACGCAAGAAAAATATAGCATCTCCTATTCTTGTCCGTTTTGCGGACAAGAATAGGCATTTCTATAATGGGCCGCGTTCCGTTCCGCAAATTGCGGAACGGAACGCAGAACAGCTTCCGTGTTTTGTGGATCCGCGGTTTGCGGACCGCAAAACACCAACGGTCGTGTGCATGTAGCCTTACGCTCAGAAATATTTACATGTATGTTTCTTTCCAAACTCACTTCTACCCCATCTTCCACCCCTTTCACTGATTTTAGGGTGCTAGGTGGAGGTGTTGTAGGTGTTAAATATTTGCTCAACGTTTGTTGTTTTTGCCTATTTTCCAGGCTCATATTTTCAGCTAAGCGTTTATTCGACCTTTAAGCGTTTATTGTGGCATTGTGATAATATATATATATAATGTGGGGAGTCGCTCTGGTAGACAGCGGTGCGGGTGCAGTTTAGAGGCAAAACAAGGAGTCCAGATGGTGCATCAAACAGTGTTTTATTCACACTTGCACACCATAAATAAAAAGCAGTCTCTTGGTGACAGATCACACACAACGGAAATACTGTGGCAAAACAAAAACAGGCCAACACAGGGTCCAGTCACCTTGGGTGGTTTAGGTGCGGGTTCACACCTAGCAGTCGGCTCAGCCGCAGGCGATTCCACCTTCAGGTCGCAGGGAAACACCACCTTGCTGAGCTCCTTCCTCCAGGACAGAGAATTCCTCAGCCCTGTTTGCAGGCTCCAGGATCATCACACCCTCAGACACAGCTGCTGGCTGCGTTATATACCCAGCCCAAAACATGGACTGGACCGTGGGGAGCAGCCACCCACCCTACTCTTTAGCTGCTCCCAGTAAGAGCCGGCCCGGATCGGCTTTGCAGCCATGCTATTTAACAGAGCAGCACTAGCTGCTGCAGACCAAAAACCCCGGCTCTTACCTCACCGAGGCCAGCAACCTCGGTGACACGTACCTGCTATCAAATACAACACCTTGCACCCTCTTACACACCCCCTTTGTTCAACCCTGAGGGGTGAACACACGTGAGGCAGTGGACGCGGGACAGGGCATCTGCGTTGCCCTGCAAGCGGCCTGCCCTGTGTTCCACGGAGAATTTGAAATTCTGAAGAGATAGGAACCACCTGGTGACCCGAGCATTCCTCTCCTTGGCCTGACTCATCCATTTGAGGGGAATGGTCGGTCACCAGACGGAACCTCCTCCCTAACAAGTAGTAGCGGAGAGATTCGAGTGCCCACTTGATAGCCAGGCACTCCCTCTCCACTATACTATATCTGGACTCGGCGGGATTGAGCTTACGGCTCAGGAAGACAACGGGATGTTCTTCCCCGTTGACCTCCTGAGACAGTACCGCACCGAGGCCTACCTCCGAGGCGTCGGTCTGTACGACAAACTCCTTGTTGAAGTCGGGTGTCACCAAAACCGGGGACCCACACAGGGCCGACTTCAACGCGGCGAAAGCCTCCTCCGCCTTCTCACTCCAGCTAACCCTCCCAGACTTTCGCCCCTTCAACAGGTCTGTCAACGGCGCTGCTATTGTGGCAAAGTGGGGCACAAACCTCATGTAGTAACCTACAATCCCCAGGAACGACTTTACCTGCCTGGTGGTGACCGGTCGGGGCCAGTTACGAATGGCCTCTACCTTGGTTACCTGAGGTTTGATGACTCCCGCCCAATTACATATCCCAGATATTTTGTCTCCTCTAACCCTATGGAGCACTTCTTTGGGTTAGCGGTCAGTCCGGCTTTCCTCAGGGCATCCACTACCGCCTGCACCTTGGGTAAATGGCTTTCCCAGTCGGTGCTGTGGATGACTACATCATCTAAGTAGGCCGAGGCGTACCGACGATGTGGTCGCAGCACTATGTCCATTAACCTTTGGAAAGTGGCGGGGCGCCATGCAGGCCAAAGGGTAACACCTTGTAGTGATACAGGCCCTGCGGGGTAACAAATGCGGTTTTTCCTTAGCCGACTCCGTTAAGGGTACCTGCCAGTACCCTTTGGTGAGGTCTAGCACAGAAAAATAACGGGCTTGCCCTAAACTCTCAACAAGCTCGTCTACCCGGGGCATGGGATACGCATCAAACTTGGACACTTCATTTAACTTGCGAAAATCGTTGCAGAACCGCAACGTCCCATCCGGCTTGGGTATTAGGACTATGGGACTGGCCCACTCACTCTTCGACTCCTCAATGACATCGAGCTTCAACATTAACTGTACTTCCTCCGCGATGGCCCGTCGCCGAGCCTCGGGTACCCGGTATGGTTTTAACCGGATCTTGGCCTGAGGCTCAGTGACGATGTCATGTTGTATGAGAGACGTGCGGCCAGGGAGGTCCGAGAACACATCCGTGTTCCGACTGATGAACTCCCTGACATCCTGAACTTGTTTGGAAGACAGGCTGTCTGCAATTTTTACCGTGGTTACTGCTTCACAGGCCTCGAACTGTGGGGCTGGACCCTTTTCACCTAGAAGCCCTGGCCGGGGGCTGTGGTCGTCGGCCGTGTCCCTATCTTTCCACGGCTTAAGTAAATTCACGTGATACACCTGCTCCGGCTTGCGCCGCCCTGGCTGGTGTACTTTGTAATTTACTTCCCCTACCTTCTCGATCACCTCATAGGGGCCCTGCCACCTAGCTAGGAATTTGCTGTCAAGGGTGGGTACCAGAACCAACACTCGATCTCCCGGATTGAAGCCCCGTACCCGAGCCTGACGATTATACACCCTACTCTGGGCTTGTTGTGCTGCCTCCATATGCTCCCGGACCAGCGGCAACACCCTTTCTATCCGTTCCTGCATCTGGGTGACATACTCAATGACACTTTTGTGGGGACAGGCTGTTGTTCCCATGCTTCCTTGGCGATATCCAACAGGCCCCGAGGGTGTCTGCCATAAAGCAGTTCGAAGGCGAGAACCCAGTAGAGGCCTGGGGTACCTCTCGCACTGCGAACATGAGATAGGGCAGAAGCAGGTCCCAGTTCTTCCCATCTCTAGACACCACCCTCTTTAACATATTTTTTAGAGTTTGGTTAAACCTCTCAACAAGACCGTCTGTTTGCGGATGGTAAACGGACGTCCGTAACTGCTTTATACGCAACAATTTACACAGTTCCCTCATTACTTTGGACATAAAAGGGTCCCTTGGTCTGTCAGAACCTCTTTTGGCAGGCCCACACGGGAAAACATCTCCATTAACTCTTTGGCAATGAGCTTAGCTGAGGTATGTCGCAGAGGCACCGCCTCCGGATACCGAGTGGCATAGTCGAGAACTACCAGAATGTGTTGGTGGCCCCTGGCAGACTTTGGTACAGGCCCAATTAAATCCATAGCGATTCGCTCGAACGGTACTTCAATAATTGGCAGAGGTACCAGAGGACTACGGAAATGTGGCTGGGGGCTAGTTATCTGACAGGTCGGACAGGACTTACAATAATTCTCTACCTCCTTGAACACACTGGGCCAATAAAACCGCTGCAGTATGCGGTCCTGGGTTTTCTGCCACCCCAGGTGTCCCCCAAGAACATGTTGGTGGGCAAGCTCCATGACAAGCTTGCGATACGCTGTGGGCACCACCAACTGTTCAACAGGTTCACCTCGGATTTGGTTCACCCGATACAACATATCCTGCAGAACAATAAATCGTGGGAACATTAATTCAGCCCCTAGTTTCTGGGGTTTACCATCAATTTCCAGCACATTCTCCCAGGCCCTGGTTAGGGTTTGGTCCCGGTGTTGTGCGGTCCCAAAATTTTCCCCGGAGACATTGAGGTCTGCCAACTCAGGCCCCGGTGGCAAGTCCTCCGTGTCTCCCACCATTACACTCAGTGGGGTTGTCTCCCCCACTACCGCTGCAGCAGTGGTCACCCCTACCGCTGGCCCTTCAGACTCGGGCTCCCAGGGTTCTGGCCTTCCAGGGGTATCAGGCCACTCTGCTAGGGTTACCCCTGTCTCAGGGCTATTAGTCACTTTCATCTCAGGCCACAGTGACGGAAAACCAGGAAGTCTCTCCCAATTATTAGTTCATAGGGCAGCTTTGTGGAGATCGCCACTTCACAAGTCCAGGTGCCGGCCGCCGTGGACAGAGACATTACAGCCGTGGGATAGTCCTTTAAGTCTCCGTGTATACACACCACACCAACTTTCCGGCCCGTATACTGGGTGGGCTGTACCAGGGCAGCACTTACCAGGGTTACCAGGCTCCCTGAGTCCAACAGCGCCACTGCCAGGTTATCCCCGATTTGCACCTGGCACAGATGTCGATTGTCTATTGTCTCGGGGTGCCGGTCGCACACAGTCTCCGGGCATACATGGAAGCCCGGTACCCATAATTAATCTCCATGGGTTCCCCCACTGTGGACAGTCGGCCCTTACGTGGCCAGGCTCGTGACACCGCCAGCAGACTACTGGGGAGGGATCTGCAAGGGGTACATCCCGGGCGGGTTTGGCCGGCCGCCGGGACTGGGGTGGAGGTTTCCGGGGTTTGACTGGCCTCCTCCCAAAAGAACCCCCTGCAGGTTTCTGGTGGCCTCATATCGCTCCACCAGGTCGACCATCTCAAGGGCATTGGTGGGGGATACCTGGCCGATCCAGTGCTGGAGAGGGTATGGCAAAGACCTCCAGAATACATCTGCTAACAGACGGTCGAGCATAGCAGTGGGAGTCAGTATGTCTGGCTGCAGCCATTTTTGCAACCGATGTAGCAGGTCATAGTATTGTGGTCTGGCGGGTTCAGCTGGGTTAAATTCCCACTGATGCACCCGCTGGGCCCGGACCAAAACATTCACCCCCAGTCTTGCTAGAATCTCACCTTTCACGGTCGGGTAGTCAGCTGCCTGGACATCTGCCAAATCGAAAAAAACTTGCTGGGGTCCGGCTGCCAGGAACGGAGCAACCACCTCGGCCCACTGGTCACGGGGTAACTTTTCCCTCACGGCGACCTTCTCAAAGATGGCTAGGTATGTCTCCACGTCGTCTGCGGGGGTCATCTTTGGGATCGCCGCACGGACCGCTTTCCGGGCATCATGGACGTGGTGGGACGCTCCTGCCGCCTGTAATGCCATCACATGTTGCAGCAATAACTGGTTGGTCTCCCGCTGCTGCACGTTAGCCTCTATGAGGGCTTTCACAGCAGCCTCCATGTTGCCAGAAATCACAGGCTGCAACTTTGCCGGCCTAATATAGGACTTTCACTTTTGCTCAGCAAACAAAGTTCGGCGTTCACGCCTAGCCTCACTGCGCATGCCCGCATCCGACACCAAATGTGGGGAGTCGCTCTGGTAGACAGCGGTGCGGGTGCAGTTTAGAGGCAAAACAAGGAGTCCAGATGGTGCATCAAACAGTGTTTTATTCACACTTGCACACCATAAATAAAAAGCAGTCTCTTGGTGACAGATCACACACAACGGAAATACTGTGGCAAAACAAAAACAGGCCAACACAGGGTCCAGTCACCTTGGGTGGTTTAGGTGCGGGTTCACACCTAGCAGTCGGCTCAGCCGCAGGCGATTCCACCTTCAGGTCGCAGGGAAACACCACCTTGCTGAGCTCCTTCCTCCAGGACAGAGAATTCCTCAGCCCTGTTTGCAGGCTCCAGGATCATCACACCCTCAGACACAGCTGCTGGCTGCGTTATATACCCAGCCCAAAACATGGACTGGACCGTGGGGAGCAGCCACCCACCCTACTCTTTAGCTGCTCCCAGTAAGAGCCGGCCCGGATCGGCTTTGCAGCCATGCTATTTAACAGAGCAGCACTAGCTGCTGCAGACCAAAAACCCCGGCTCTTACCTCACCGAGGCCAGCAACCTCGGTGACACGTACCTGCTATCAAATACAACACCTTGCACCCTCTTACAATATATATATATATATATTAATATGGTAATATTATATACTTCAAATAACGCATACACTATATTTGGTGAGGATAAACAAAAGTTTTATATTGTTTTACTATATTTCTTACACTGGCGGGAAAGAGGGATTTGTTATCAGAGAGGTTAGGGGAGCACTCTTTGACGGTAATTGCTTAATATGCTTAACAAGATCCAAACGCCACAATTAATAAGACCTCAGATCAGACAAAAAAAGATATAAACTCGCGTCTCCTGCTCTGGATGACACCACCATCCAGTACTCTTCCTGTCCTGCTGTGACTGCACAGCGTGAGGTCACAGAGCACACCTATGTCCTCATGCTGTGTGCAGGTCACAGCACAGAGTGCAGCGTCAGCAGAAGACCATGGAGCATTGAGTACAGTGAGCATAAGGAGTGCTATATTCAGCAAATGAGCACTTCCATAAAGGAAGCACTAATTTGTATACTTTTGGGGGGGGGGGGAGTGTGTCTTTTAGGGTGAAAATATAGTAACTGTGTGTGCAGTCTTTCTTGTCCATTTGTGCGTTTCTAGGACTGCAAAAAAGCTACTTGCCGCCAGCGATATTATTTCTCAATTAGACATGGCAATTTTTTTACATGTTGGGTAACACCTTCCACTTTCTTATTTGTGCTGTCATATACAATCAATTGCACACTAACTTTGCAAATTGAAAGCAGTCATAGCTAGGATTCAGCCATCCCCACTTTATAATAGTTCTCTTCCAACATTATTAATTCTAATTCCTCACTTTTTTTAGTGAGCCTTCTGGCATTAGTATTCATGGGCTCTGTTTATTTGTCTTTTTTTTCTTTTTTCTGTACAGCTGCTGCATTTTAAAAATTAAACAAACAGCACTGACCCCAGCAGTGCTACAACAAAACATCCATCATTAGGATCCCAATACTGGAAGAAAACTCTCTGGTTTTGTCACCATTCATTGTCAGAGGGGACAAGACTGAACTGAACGGAAAACAATGGAATGCATTCCGTTCCGTTTGGTTGCGCTCCCATACCGGACAGAAAAACCAAGCAGCGTTTTTGAGTGTGTCATGGGATGCGGAGCAAGACGGATCCGGAATGAAACACAATGTAAGTTGTGAGTGCAATCTGCACTTTTCTGCCCTCCTAAAACGTTTCCTAATTAGATAAAGAATATACGAGCTCAGGAGAATTTACCCAGGACACAGACTCGCCGCATGTCTCAAGCAAATTCCCAACTTTATTATCAGAACATACAGTTTTATGGACCATAGGACAGAGAAGGCTTACGGGGGTGGAAATCGAAACTAGTAATTTGATTAGTTATTCATATAAGGCTATACTTCCGTACCATACTAATGGCATTTTAGTGGTTATGCTTCTGCATCATCTTATCTCAAGGTTAGCATTCTTCAGCAACATCATAAGAAAGACAGAAAGAACAGAACTTGTCCGGCCTTAAAGCAACGGGGCATTCACAACTTGACCAAAGGTTACTACAGTTCCATTTCCATCACAATTCCCTCCTTTTGTGATTTTAGCAAATGGGTAGTAAACACAGGGCCGGGTACTTAACATCTTCACCCAATTCCCCCAGGCCCTGGAGTCCTGAACATCTGTACCAATCACAACAACCTGTTATGAATCGAGATGAAGTGGCCTCCAAGTGCTGACCTAATGCTAGAAATAAAAAAAGGCATAAAATTTAGGGCATGTCATCTAATGAAACAATACTACAAGTAATAACTGATTATAGGTATATGTGTATCGTTCATTTACTGAGTCAAGTACTTTATGTGGTGCTACTTAGATCTATGTGTATTATTAACATAAAACTAATAATACTCAGAATCTTTGGGCAATACTATCCATGGGTAACTGAGCTGGAAGTAACAACTTTGTTCTTCCTTTTACACAACTTTTTCACAGCCCAGAAACCCATTTTTACTATCTCATTTAGAATCCATATTTGTTGAGTCAGGATCAGCAGCCACACAAGGGGGAGCAAGAAACACCATCCTTTCCAGTCTGTAGACGTCAACACTTTCTTGCAATGGCTGGCATGGATCCAATTTGGCCTTCCCTCGAGCTCCACTGATGTGCTTGTGGTCAACAACACTTGGAATAGACCATCAAACCATGGCTCGTGGACTTTTCTAACATGTCTCTTTACCACCACCCAATCTCCAGACACAAGTGGGTGGGTTTCTGGTACTTTATCAGGATCTGGAAGCAAAAACTCGAGAATGTATTTTAGTCAAATACTTGTGCAAACTGATCACATAATCTGTCAGACAACCATAATACATCTGGAGCAACTGTGGGAAAAACAAGCCTATCCTAGGGGCTGACTCAAAGAGGACCTCATAGGCACTAAGGCCTGTCTTATGGTTAGGGGTATACCTTACTGAAAAGAGGGCTACCAACAGGCATTCTGTCCATTGCTTACCAGTCTCTGACATGAATCTTTAACTTAAGTGTCCCGTTAAGGCCTTGTTCACACCTCAGTTATTTGATCAGTTATTTCAATCAGTTTTTGTGAGCGAAAACCGGGAGTGGAGGCTACACAGAGATAAGGTATAATGACAAGATCGGCAACTGCTCTGTGTTTTAGATCCGCATCTGGTTTTGGTTCACAATAACTGATGGAAATAACTGATCAAATAACTGACGTGTGAACAAGGCCTTAGTCTTTCTACCCTACCGCTGCTTTGCAGATGGTACAAAGCATGTAAGGCCTGTTCCACACCTAAAGCCTTCAGTTTCGCTAGAGATAAGCGAATCAAAGTTGACAAAGTGGATGGAATTCGATACGAATTTCTGGAAAAATTAAATTCGCACCGAAGTCGAATTTTCTCACACTTCGTGGTAATGAATCACATTTTTTCCTAAAATGGCTGCTGCATATGTTGGAACATGGAGCTAAAAACTCTAGGAACGAGGGGTCACCCACAATGCCATGCATGCAGCAAATCAGCAGCCAGCCAGCCCCTGTTATGTCACATCCCTATAAATTACCTCAGCCATCTTGGTGCTGCCATTGTCCAGTGTAATTCGTCCAGGGAGAGACGTGACAGGCGCTAGGGACAGTGTTAGGAAAGACTTTATTATGCAAAAAAAATAAAATATTTAGAAGTTCAGGGAAAGATCATTCAAAGTGTAGGGAAAGGAGAGGGAGGATTTATCCACACTGTAGAGGGAGAGCAGGGACTAATAGGGGAGTGTAAAGCATGGGTAATAGGATCTATTCTATTACACCTTGCTGCACTAATTGGGGATCTTCTTGGCCTCTTTCAGAGAATCCTCCTCTTCAGGTTTCTCTTTTTCTTTCACCTGCCGCATGAGAGCACGGTGAGACTTCAACCCATAGACGTTCTTCTCGATGTCATCCTTTGAGCTCATGAGATCCTCCATCTCTGCTCTGAGTTGCCTGTTCAAACTCTCAAATTCGTCACGCTCCTCAAGCGCTTTTTCAAGGGCTCTAGCCAAGGAGAGGGCCTTGGTCTTCTTCTTAGTTTTTCGCACCAGCTTGTTAGCAGTGCACCACTCTTGGGCCTTCTGTTCCAGCTGCTCTTCACTCTCTTCTGGTGTAACAGCAGTTGTAGGAGCACCACCATTCTTCCTTAGACACTCTGTGGGATTTCCACCCAGGGACTCTTCAAGCCCATTGTTGATGTCTACTACCGACTTCCATGTCTTTTTGGAGTCTTTTCCTTTCCCTGAGACACCAGGCAGTAGACCCTTCAGTTCACTCATCTTTTCCGGGGTCTCCTCTTTTGACCCTTCTGCAGCCTTCTTCGGTGACTCTGTGACGACAGCTAGTCCCTTCTTTATTGTATCTAGGGAGTGTTGGCGAGAGTGAGATCAGCCTCCTGTTTGCAGCTGTACTGTCCTGTCAGGTCATCTACGACTGTCTGGATCTGAGCTTCAGACACTAGGCTGATGTCACCCGACTGAACTCTCATCTCCTCAGATATAACTGTCATCTGGTCGCTACTAGCAACCACTTTAGTTTGGCAAGACCTCGACATGGCAGCCTCTAGTTCCTATCGGTCACAGAACATGCGTTATTTATACCGCTTGTGTCATTCTTAATCCTGTCCTCTAGGGGCACCGATGAGCTAATCCCCACCTGACCATTTTATTAATCATAGAAACCTGTGGAGACTGCATATCCACTTCTAGTATGTGTAGTGCACCCTCTAGGACTGCCCTATGTCCTTGCACATTTTTCACAGTGGTTTCCCTCAGTTGTGAGATCTCAACATCAATTAGCATTTTTATACTATCCACATTTTTCCCAACAGGGGGAGCTTCTTCCCCAATCACAGCCTGCAAAGGAAAAGGACTGTCATCATCCTCATCACTTCTTGTACATAGATCCACATTATCATTATACATTTCAACAAACTCTGCACCTTCACTTGGCACCGTGTCTGCACCATTGTTTCCAATGGTCATCTCACTTAAACCATTGCTTTCCATCTGCATTTCCCTTACACCTTCATTTAAAGGGACAGGTACAGGTTCAGTAGGAGCTTCATTACTTTCTACAGAAGTGTCTCCATTGCCCCACATTAAGTCATGCATGGGCCTTTTTGCAGCACCAAGTCCATCAGTCTCTATTCTCACCATGGTCTCACCCTCCATGAGGACCACCGGATAGTCCACATTATTCACGTAATTGTCTCAAACATTTTTCATTCTACCTCTTACCCAGGCTAGCATGGGATCTCTGATTTTCGCCATCCCAAATCTAGCCTTGGTCACAGGCACTTTAGACAACACATTGCAAAATAAAGTCCTGCTCGGCTGGGCTCTCACTAAACAGAGGTATTCCCTATCTCACCTCTGTAGCGCCGTTCACACCTGGAACCGGATGCGGCTTTCTCAGCCACTACCCCAGCAGCCTCTTGGCTGTAACAATGTCCAACCAAACGTTGTGGCTAGCACCTAGCCCCGTGGCCCCTCAGCCCTCTTTAGCTGAGACCACGCTCAGAGCCTCCCTGGCTCTCCTCTACACACTTTCCCCCTGACACACACACACAGGGTTGATTTATCCCCCCCCCTGATTAACCCTGCTGGCCTCACCTGGGGCCAGGGAACCTGTAAAGTATTAGAGGTGTGGACTGAGAGACTCCCACTACCAACCTGACTCCCAGTCCAAAGAAATCCAGCCCATACAACTTTAACCAAACAATCTCCAGCAAGCTATGCCTTACTGAAGCAGCACTTTTCTGGATTTCAGCTATCTCACCCAGTGAAACTGAACAACAAGGTGAGATACACACCCCCACCATACGAATACCGCACACTTTACTGTTCACATCATTACTATATATATATATATATATATATATACACATATACACATATATATACATACACATAGAGACACATACATATTTATACTCCTATATATTTACATATATACAAACATCTACACCCATATTTGCACTTACATTTCCTGCTGGCAGATGAAGTAGGTAGGCAGACCAGGCAGCCTTCTCCCTTCTGTTGGTCCCGACAAAGAGACTCTGCTCCATGAGAGGGGCCTCTGCTCCATGCACTTTTTTCTTGATGTGATGCTCACACAAGCTGTCTGATGAGGCATATCGTCTTACTGACCTAATGCTCCAAGCATGCTCATATGAAGTGACCACGCTGGGAGTAGAGATGAGCGAATCAAAGCTGTCATGGTCCCTCCTGTTAGAGAGGTGAGAAGATTGGATAGACTTGCTGCATGTGAGGCTATCTGACAGGTCTTTCTGCTTTCCTCTATGTATGTTGTTTGGCAGGATCTCGCTTCTCCTCAGGTGCCGCTGGTTATCAGGGATAAGGCTCTATTTAGGTCCGCCTCACACTGCTGACCATGCAGTTTTTGCTTGGGGTTGCTAGAGCTTAGTTGTCTTGTATCTCTTGCTTCTCTATACATCGCTAAGCTGAATGCTTATTGCCTCTTTTTGTTATTCTCTGGTGTGTGTTGTTTCTAGGACTCAGGGAGACGCGGATTCCTTCATCAGGGAAGGAACCAGCTGTTTCATCTCCTGCTACCTATCCTAGGGGTCGTCAGTTTTAGCAGGGCATAAGGTATTTGGCGTATGAGCATTTCCACCATCAGGATATGCTCATACTGGCAGGAGTTCGGGAAAGGCCTAGGGATTACTAGGAGGTCCCCATCCCTCTTCCTTAGCTTTTGAGGCCTAGACTGTTTTCTACTCCTTAGCTTTTGAGGCCTAGACTGTTATTTGGTGTTTTCCCCTTACCTGTGACAGAAGCTGCCTAAATGGAATTGGATCCGAATTTCAGAAAAAATTTGATTCGCACCGAATCCGAATTTCCTCGCGATTAGTGGTAATGAATCACATTTTTTCATAAAATGGCTGCTGCATGTGTGAGGACATGGAGCAAGGAATTCTGAAAAGGTGGGATCACCCATAATGCCATGAGCCAATCAGCAGCCAGCTAGCCCTGTGATGTCACAACCCTATAAATAGCCTCAGCCATCTTGGATTCTGCCATTTACCAGTGTACTTAGTGCAGGGAGAGACATCAGCAAGTACTAGGGACAGTGTTAGAAAAAACTTCATTGTGTTAAAAAAAAAGGATTTACAAGTACAGAGGAAGGATAGGTAGGAATCATTCCACAGCATTTATGTTGTAGAGGAGGTTACAGCCTGGGTAATAGGAAAAATCATATTACACCTTGCTGCACTGACTGCACCAGCAAACCGTTCTTGTTTTTGGGGTGCAAGTGCTGTTTGATGCAGCCATTAGAAACATAGTATATAAGACCGAAAAAAGACATTTGTCCATCCAGTTCGGCCTGTTTCCTACAAGTTGATCAAGAGGAAGGCAAAAAAAAAACTGTGAGGCAGAAGCCACTTTTCCTCACTTAAGGGGAAAAAATTCCTTCCCGACTCCAATCAGGCAATCAGAATAACTCCCTGGATCAACGACCCCTCTCTAGTAGCTATAACCTGTAATATTATTACACTCCAGAAATACATCCAGTCCCCTCTTGAATTCCTTTATTGTACTCACCATCACCACCTTCTCAGGCAGACAGTTCCATAGTCTCACTGCTCTTACCGTTAAGAATCCTTTTCTATGTTTGTGTACAAACCTTCTTTCCTCCAGACGCAAAGGATGTCCCCTCGTCACAGTTCTGGGGATAAATAGATGATGGGAGAGATCTCTGTACTGACCCCTGATATATTTATACATACATATTAGATCTCCCCTTAGTCGTCTTTTTTCTAAAGTGAATAACCCTAATTTTGATAACCTTTCAGGGTACTGTAGTTGCCCCATTCCAGTTATTACTTTAGTTGACCTCCTCTGAACCCTCTCCAGCTCTGCTATGTCTGCCTTGTTCACAGGAGCCCAGAACTGTACACAGTACTCCATATGTGGTCTGACTAGCGATTTGTGAAGCGGTAGGACTATGTTCTCATCACGAGTATCTATGCCCCTTTTGATGCAACCCATTATCTTATTGGCCTTGGCAGTAGCTGCCTGACACTGGTTTTTACAGCTTAATTTGCTGTTTATTAAAATTCCTCCATCCTTTTCCATGTCAGTGTAACCAAGTGTTTTACGATTTAGTATTTACGGGTGACTTGCATTATTCCTTCCCATGTGCATAACTTTACATTTGTCAGTGTTAAACCTCATCTGACATTTCTCTGCCCAAGACTCCAATCTATCCAGATCCTCTGTAGCAGAAAACTGTCCTCTTCCGTGTTGATTACTTTACACAGTTTAGTATCTTCTGCAAAAATTGATATTTTACTATGCAAGCCTTCTACAAGATCATTAATAAATATATTGAAGAGAATAGGGCCCAATACTGACCCCTGAGGTACCCCACTAGTGACAGTGACCCAATCTGTGTGTGTACCGTTAATCACCACCCTCTGTTTTCTATCACTGAGCCAGTTACTTACCCTCATACAGACATTTTGTCCCAGTCCGAGCATTCTCATTTTATATACTAACCTTTTATGAGGTACAGTGTCAAATGATCTGGAGAAGTCCATGTATACGACATCCATTGATTCGCTGCTGTCAAGTCTAGAACTTACCTCCTCATAGAAACTGATTAAATTCGTTTAGCATGACCGATCCCTCATGAAGCCATGCTGATATGGCGTTATTTGCTTATTTTCATTAAGATACTCCAAGATAGCATCTATTAGAAACCCTTGAAACAGTTTACCAACAACAGATGTTAAACTTACCGGCCTATAATTTCCAGGCTCTGTTTTTGGACCCTTTTTAAATATTGGCACCACATTTGCTATGCGCCAATCCTGTGGAACATTCCCTGTCAGTATAGAGTCCGTAAATATCAGAAATAAAGGTCTGGCTATGACATCACTTAATTCCCTTAGGATAAGGGGGTGTATGCCATCCGGTCCTGGAAATTTGTCTATTTTAATCTTTTTAAGTCGCTGTTGTACTTCTTCCTGGTTCAGACAGGGCACTTTTAATGAAGAATTTACTTTTACATTCTGCATTTCATCTGACAGTTTATTTTCCCCAGTGAATATAGTGGAGAAAAAAATATTAAATAGTTTTGCTTTATCCTCGTCACTCTCTGCAACACCCCCCTCATTGTTATGTAGAGGGCCGACTCCTTTAGATTTATATTTTTTACCATTTATATAATTGAAGAACATTTTAGGGTTAGTTTTAATCTCTTTGGCAAATAATCTCTCGGTCTCTAGTTTGGCAATTTTTATTAGTTTTTTACCTATTCTATTTTTTTCCTTATAGCTTATCAGTGCTTCCTGGCTCCCCTCCTGTTTTAATGATTTATGTGCTTTCTTTTTGTCAATTATTGCTTTCTTTACAGTTCTATTTATCCACATTGGTTTCTTATTGTTTCTTAGCCTTTTATTCCTATAAGCTATGTACCTCTCACAATTAGATGTTACAATGCTTTTAAAAATCTCCCATTTTGTGGTTGTATTTTTATTTTTGAGGACTTTGTCCCAGTTAGTTAGGCCTATGGCCTCGCTTAGTTGGCTAAATTTAGCTATTTTGAAGTTTGGTATTTTTGTTCCTCACTTTAGAAACTCTCGTTTGAAGGATAATTGGAAGGTCATTACTTTTTTTTTTTTTTTCTTTAAAATTTTTATTTTAGTCATCTCAAAAAATACAATCCAAAACAGAATTACAAAATCATCCCCATCCCTCCCAGGGGCCCCAACCCTGCAGGGGAAGAGAGAAAAGAAAAAAAAATAATAATAATAATTTACTTAACCATCCCAATCCTTCCAAATACTACCCCACTTTGCGTAGGACCCTCTTTGTCTGTACATGATCCGCTCATAGATTTTCACCTTGTTAACTAAACATAACCAATTATTGCAGTCTGGAGCAGAGGGGGGAAAACGATTCTCTGGCTACAAGAAGCCTGGCCAGGAACATCACTTTAATCAACAGTCGGCGCTTCAGGGGCTGGCAATTAACCTCTGATAAATCCCCCAAAACCCATACCTTGGGAGATAGAGGAATGTCTATATTAAGTCTCTGAACCAAAGTTGTTTGAACCGTTCTCCAATACTTGCTCACTATCGGGCAATCCCAGAACAGATGTAAATGATCTGCCCTGGGGTCCCCACAGTGGGGGCAATCAGAGGAGGCTCTAAATCCCCTCCTATGGAGCCATAAAGGTGTCACATATATTTTGTGTATAATATTAAACTGTACAACAGTATGATTAAAATTGTGCGAAACCTGACTTAAATTATCCCTTATATTCTCCCAATCCGGGGGGCCCATTTCTGACAATAAAACAGACCAGGATCTCTGTCCTGGAGAAAAACATTCCAAAAAAAACTTTTCATCAAGTGTCTATAACAATGTGATAATTTAACTTTTATACCACCTTTCTTACAAATCAAATTGTGCAGAAATTCAGGGGTGTCTACATCAAGTGAATGACTATCGGCAATACTAAGAAGTGCCGACCTCAATTGAAAATATGCATACCAAGCCACCTCACCTACGTTTAAATTTTGTTTTAGCTCCATAAGAGACAGGATTTGCCCATCTTTAACCACCTGATTCAGATATTGAATATTTTTCATCCTCCAATATTGCCAACAATTTGGATCATCTAAATTCAAAAGCTTTGAGTTATGCCATAGTGGAGTACAAATAAGTGATGCCTTGATTTTAAACCAACTCTTTATAACCAGCCAGGCTTTTGTAGCCATTCTGCAGAAAGGTTTATAGCCAATCTGTGTATTAAGTAAATAGTCGGACTCTAATACTGTAAATAAATCCAAGAAACCTGAATCTTTCACCAATTTTCTGCAGAGATGGCTATTTTCCCAGTCATTGAAAAAGCAGAGTTGAGAGGCCATAAAGTAACCCCTAAAATAGAGGAGGTTGAGGCCTCCCCTATTGTAGGGCATGGAAAAATAAAGCGCCTTTAGTCTCACGCGCTTCCTCCCCCATAATAAATCGTTGATCATCTGCTCTATCAATCTAAAATACTTATCTTCAATCCATACAGGCGAATTGCGAAGGACATAAAGAACCTGGGGCAGCACCACCATTTTTAATAATGAAATTCTGTCTGCTCTTGCAGGCAAAATTTTTTGCCATATCTTAATTTTAGATCGCAACTTTGACAATAAAGGAATCAAATTAAGTTGAAGATAATCTTGAATTTTGGCAGAAACTGTTATCCCCAGGTGTTTTATTGAATCGGAGATCGATAACCGATTGGCAAAATTTTCCATAGATCCTCGCAGTTCATCTACGGGGAGAAGAGCAGTCTTCTCCCAGTTAACCTCCAGGCCAGAAGAATCAGAAAATAGGTTGACTAATTCCATTATTTGAGAAAGTGTGTTTTCTGTTTGATGAATAAAAAACAAGATATCATCTGCATAGAGGGATATACGGTCCTGTTTCTCCATTACACCAAAACCAGCCACTCTCGAATCCTGCCTTATACTAGCTGCAAGAGGTTAAATATAGATATTAAATAGAAGAGGGGAGAGAGGACATCCTTGACGAGTACCTCTTCCCAATACAAAGCTCTCTGTCAACATATCATTAATCCTGATCCTGGCCACTGGACATTTATATAACAACTGAACCATCGCCATAAACTTGGGGCCAAAACCTATTCTTTTCATCACCTCCCAGAGAAACGCCCACTCGACCCTGTTGAACGCCTTAGTGGCATCCAACGACAGGACCGAGCGGGCGCCGCTCCCAGGAGACTGAATATTAGTAAAGAACCTATGCAAGTTATGATGGGTGCCCCTTTTTGGCATAAAGCCATTTTGATCTGGATGAATCACAGTCCATGGATGAGTTCCCAGAGATAGACCTCAGGGCCTCTTGAATCTCCACAAGAAACAATTGTCTTTCCAGAGATTTTTTTTGGACTTCCGTTAACATCGGAAGAGAAATTTTCTCCAGGAACTGCCTCGCCAGGTCAGGTGGCAAACCAGGAGAAGCTCTATATATCTGAGAGAAGTATTGCAGAAAAGTATCTCTGATTCCCTCTGGGTCTGATATAATTACACCATCTAAATTACAAATCTAAGTAATAGCTGTCTTTTTCTTATCCTGTTGTGAAATTATTTTAGCTAAAAGCTTACCAGGACGTCCGGACTCTGAAAAATACTCCTGTCCCTTAAAAAATAATCTATGATTTGCTTTCTCGATTACGTATTCCTTCAGAAAACAACTAGCCTTCTGCATCTTATCATATTATGTTCAGTAGATTGATTGATAAATCGCTCCGTTGTGGATGCCACGGTGTTAACCAGGTCCTCCTCTTTTTTCCTTAATGATCTCCTCACAGCAGTGATATCGATTATGAGGGCCCCCCTCAGATATGCTTTCAGAGCATCCCAAACTGAATTGATGTTAGCAGAGGGGAGATTCACCTCCCAAAAGGAGGATACATGTAATTTGATAGACTGATAATTATCCATAATGGTAAGCCAATATGGGTTCAGCTTAAAACCAAGTCCCCTATTGTCTTTGTTCTCCCCAATGCGAACCTCAATTGAAACAGGTGAGTGGTCTGAAACTGTTCTTACTCCATATCGTATCCTTTTAATATTATTCAAGTTATTCTCATTAGTAAGCGCCAAGTCAATCCTAGACATTGCTCTGCCTCCTCTGCTAACACAGGAGTATACTCTCTTTCCTCCGCCAACATGTTCCCATATATCCACCAATCCAATTTCCGAATAAAACTGAGGCAGTGGAGAATTGCAAATGTTCCTTCCCCGATCTGCATCTAAAGTCAGTCTGTCCTTTTTAGGAACCATAACAGCGTTAAAATCTCCCATCAGAACAAGCCGACATTCTGGTTTCTTTTCCAAAAAACGCAATAGTTGGGTAAGTGGATACATCGAGAATGGCGGAGGTATTTAAAAAAAGGCGAAAATATAGCTATATCCATAAAGCCTACCATACAAAAAAATAAATCTGCCCTGATCATCTATATAAGATTCTATTAAGGAAAAATCTATCGAATTATGAATCAGAACCGATACACCCCTAGGGGCGCCACTAAAAGTGGAATGGTAGGATTGGGAGTGCCATCCTGTCATCAAGCGGGTCACTGTCTCTTTAGTGAGATGGGTTTCCACTATGCAAATAATTGCAGGAAGGTGTCTTTTTATTGCATCCATAATAGCTTGCCTCTTAACCCTTTCCCCAAGACCTCTAACGTTCCAAGAAACGATTCTAATAGACATCAATTAAACAGAAAAAAAAAACCTTCCCTGCAGGGTGAATTCCCTCCCCCATTCCCTCTCCCCCCCTCCATTGGTCCGCCCGATCTAGTCAGCAAACCTCTACCTTCCGACCATTCTCCCCCCCCCGCTAGTCCCATCCCCCCTCCATCCCCTCTATCACTTTATTACAAAAATATTTCATATGCCCAGTTGCTCCATCCAATCCAGCGCTTGTTGTGGTTTTTCAAAAAATTGGGAAGTCCCATTATAAATCACTCTTAATTTCGCTGGATACTGTAAAGAATATGTAATGTCCTTGGACGCCAAGCGTTTCTTTATCTCAATGAAACTTCTTTTTTCTTGAGTCTGCCGAGCAAAATCATGGAAATATAACAGTTCACTGCCTTGATAGTCATAAGGTGAGCATTCTCTTGCTCTTCTCAATATCATGTCTCTGTCCATAGATAGTAACAGTTTCATTAAGATTACTCGCGGCGGCCTCCCGGGAATGGGTTTCCCTCCTGGAATCTGATGGGCTCTTTCTATTTGAAACATAGAAGAGAAATGTTCACTGCCCAGGTTTTTCAAAATCACATCCTTAAGTTGTTCAACTAGCTGCCGGCCTTCAACTCCTTCTGGAAATCCAACTATGCGGATATTATACCGCCTTGATCTATTTTCCAAGTCCTCCAGCTTGTTTTGTAAGAGGTAGTTTTCTGAAGAAAGAGACAGAGTCTTAGATTTTATCATATCCATATCGGACTGCAGAGAATCGACCGTCCTTTCCACATTCAGTACTCGATCCCGGATTTTTACCAGGTCTTCTCTTATTAAGGATATGTCGCTCTGCATTGACCCTAGTTGAATAGACATCCCTTGCACTAGCATGCCATTATTTTTCACAGCGCACAGGATTTTTTCCAGAGCTGAGGGGTCATGTTCGGTTTCTGTTCGCGTTAGGAGACTTTCCTCCCCTCCTTCCTGGTCCACCTCTAATTGCCCATCCTCAAAAAATTCCTCAGCTTGGGGAACTTTAACAGTTTTCTTAGGGTTAGTACTCATTTTCCCTTTGAATAACCCCTTTTCATTGAGGGAGGGGGATTTCAAGAACTTGTCGATTTTGCTCTCTGGTGTCTTAGTCCCCAACTTTATTCCAGAGGAGTCAACCGACCGCCGCCTTGGAGCCATTGATCGTTTAAGACCCCTTTCAATATATATAAAATATATATATATATATATATATATATAATTTTTTATTTTATTTTTTTTTTTATTTAAATTTTAAGGAATCTTTAAATGCTCCCCCCCTTATTTTATTTTATTTTTCCCTTTTTTTTTCCCCCTTTTTTCCTAGGACCCCGTTCGTTTTTTTTTTTCTTTCTCTCCTTCTTTGTTATTTTTTTTTTCCCTTTTTTTCTCCTCCTTCTCCTCCTTTCACACCTGCATTTGTTCTGCTTTCAGCACTGTTTTTTACTTTGACTTTTAGTTTTGATTCTTTTTTTTCCTATTGTTTTTCTATTTTTCTCTCCTTTTTCTCTCTTTTCCTTTATTCCCCTTTACTCTCCTTTACTCTCCCTTCTTCAAATGCCGAACACCAGAGTCTATAATATTAAACGGAGTCACACAGCAAATACATGACTGTAGGCAAAAGGGAGAGCCGAAAAAAAATACATCAAAAGCACTTTTTCTCACATGTCCAGCAAGGTCATTACTTTATGGTCACTATTTCCTAGGTTTCCCCCAACCTACACATCTGTTGTTCTGTCAGGTCTATTGGTTAATATTAAGTCCAGTATAGCCGTCCCTCTAGTGGGGTCCTGAACCAGTTGGGAAAGGTAATTGTCTTTGGCTATTGCCAAGAACCTGTTTCCTTTATGGGATGTATAGCTTTCAGTTCCCAGTCTATATCTGGGTAGTTGAAGTCCCCCATAATAACGACTTCATTATGATTTGCCGCCTCGTCTATCTCGTTTAGTAATAGATTTTCTGGTATATTAGGTGGTTTATAATAAACTCCTATTAGTAATTTATTTTATTTTTTTCCTCCATGTATTTCTACCCACAGTGACTCCACATGTTCATGTCCCTCACTTATATCTTCTCGAATTGTGGGCTTTAGACAGGACTTCACATAACGGCACACCCCTCCCCCTCTCCGGTTTTGACGATCCTTTCTAAACAGATTGTAACCTTTTATATTAACTGCCCGGTCATAGCTATCATCCAGCCATGTCTCAGTTATTCCCACTATGTCATAGTCCTTCTCACACATCACTAATTCCAGTTCACCAGTCTTGTTAGTCAGGCTTCTAGCATTAGTATACATATATTTGAGAGGTTTATGTGTATTTTTTACCCTACACCTTTCATTCTGAACTGTTCTAGTCCACCCTTCCATTCCTCCCCCAGTCACACTACCTCGCCCTTGGTCTCTATCTGCACTATCTTCCCCTCCTTTAATGTAATTACCCTCCCCCGGTCCCTAGTTGAAACACTCCTCCAACCTTCTAGCCATCTTTCTCCCCAACACAGCTGCCCCTTCCCCATTGAGGTGCAACCCGTCCCTACGATAGAGCCTGTAGCCGACAGAGAAGTCAGCCCAGTTCTCCAGGAACCCAAACCGCTCCTTCCTACACCAGTTCTTGAGCCACTTGTTAACCTCCGCTGCCTTTCTTCTGTGGCTTGTGGTATAGGCAGTATTTCAGAAAATACTACTTTTGAGGTCCTTGCCCTAAGCTTTTGACCTAAATCCCTGAAATCATTTTTAAGGACTCTCCAAATTCCTCTAACTTTGTAATTGGTTCCGATATGGACCATGACCGCTGGATCTTCTCCAGCCCCTCCCAGTAATCTGTCAACCCGATCTGCGATGTCTCGAACTCTAGCGCCGGGAAGACAGCACACTGTTCGGCGATCACAATCTTTGTGACAGATCGCCCTATCTGTACCCCTAATAATGGAGTCTCCCAGTACCAGCACCTGTCTGGCCTGCCCTGCTCTCCTGGTCCCCTGCTTACTGGAGCCGACATTCCCCTGACTGGCAGAGGAAGTGTCCGGCTGCAGCAGTGCCATCCCTGAACTGACATCCCCCTCATCTGCGAACCATGCAAACATGTTGGGGTGTGTCAGATCAGGGCTAGCTTCCCTGGCACTCTTCCATCTACCCCGCTTTCTTACTGTTAACCAGCTAACTAACTCACTTTCCTCAGCCCCCTCACTGTCACCCTCCCCCTTATCTGCTCCCTAGAGTGCTTGCTCAGTGAGCAGCAAATTTTTTTTCAAATTGTCAGTGGCTTTCAGTGTTGCAACTCGCCTGTTTAGAGACTCGATGTGCGATTCCAAACGGGTAATTTGCTCACATTTTGAACAAACATATACCCCTCGAATGGCTGTTCCAGGACTGCATACATCATACAAGATGTGCACTGGACGGCGTTGCCAATAAGTCATACTAAATTCGGATTACGCAGGAAAAGAGAAAAAAAATGCAATATAGAGCAGTGATAAGATTCTTACTTACTGTGGTCCCCTTACAGTAGTAGGAAGAGTAGCTAGAATAAAGCCAACTATATACAAGGAAGATCTAATGAATCTTTGTTTCTTGCTCCTTTTCTTAAACTCCGGTTTCTTTAATCTCCACTTATAAAAGCAACCACTTAGTAAAGCAAGCCTCAGATAGAGCAAGCTCTGGGAGAGTTCAGTGGTCTTGTTTATAGCACCTGGTAGGCCAAGCCACTCCCCCTCACCAAGCAGAAAAAAAAAATCTTTAAATGACACTACACAACAGAGAAAAAAACAGGGTTTATTACAAGGAAATATTTATAAGTCTTATTTGCCCTTGTGAGGTGCAGTAATATGTTCTAAAGCATTTTTTGGCTTGTATTAGTGTGAAAAAAGGGCTTATTAGCCATTGTGTGGTAAAGTGTGAAAATATAGCCCTTTTTGTCGTGTATGAGTGGAAAAAAGAAAAATATATTTGCCGCTCAGCGGTGCAGTTATATATTTTAAAGCCTTTTGTGTCATGTATAAGTGGAAAAAATATATATTTATTTGCCGATAAGCGGTGCAGTTATCTGTTTGAAAGCCCTTTTTGGCGTGTATTAGTGGCAAAAAAAAATATATATTTTCTGTTCAGCTGATTTGTTCTAAAGCCCTTTTTGGCGTGCAGTAGTGGGGGGGGGGGGGGGGTCGAGGCTTATTAGCCGTTGTGTGTTGAAGTGCAAAAATTACAGCTCGTTTTGGTGTGTATTAGCAACTAGCAGAGTTTGCACTGGAAAAGCTGTCCTGCCCGGCTAGTAGTGTGGCATCAAAACAGGTGTTTAGTGGGGGGGCGGACCATAGTTGCCCCAAAAAGAACTCGCCTGTTCACTCAAAGTGTGGAGAGACTGACTTTTTTCAAGATGAATCAGGCATAGATCTGCCAGGATTACCACCCACCAATGCCTGATGCATCAGACTAGAACATCCATGGTGCCACACCAACACTTTAACAAAAGAGAATGGTTTCTTCTGGCTACCTGCCTCAGGTACTATTCTGATGCTGCCACCCGCTTGATGCCACACATCTGATGCCAAGTGCTACTTCTTTCTCCCACCATCTTCAGCTGGTACTGGTATTGCCACCCACCTCCCCACTCTGTCACTGGGTCACTCTTTGTTCTCCTGATGCTGCTGCCACCTTCACACTATGTCACCTTGCCACTCTGTGGTCTCCTTATGCTGCTGTCACCTCCACACTATGTTACCTTGCCACTCTGTGGTCACCTGATGCTGCTGCCAGCTCCACACTGTCATTGTGCCACCCTGTGGCATCCTCCTGATGCTGCTGCTGCCACCTCCACACTATGTCCTTGTGCTGCTCTGTGCCCTCCTGATGCTGCTGCCACCTCCACACTCTCATTGTGCCACTTTGTGGCCTCCTCCTGATGCTGCCGCCACCTCCAGACTCTGTCATTGGGCCACTCTGTGGTCTCCTCATTCACGTGTCATCTCTGTTTTGGATCTACTCCTGTATTTTATTTTATTTTTGGCATTAGCAATATTAATGGATTGCTGACCAAATGCTGACCGAGTGAAGGTGGATGCTCAACAGACAGGATCTGTTTTTTGGGGGTTATTGTTCTGACGGATCAGAGGAAGGGCAAAATAATCAGTGGCGTCACCACAAACTTACTGCTGACACCCTCTCCACTCTGTCGGGGGGGCTCTACTTGTATAAGCGTTTAATAGAACAGGTTCTGTAAACATTTAGGTGGAATCAGCTGATGACGGTGTAAAAGGAGTGCGCTTCTTCTTGGCGCTAACATCAACCTGTAAAGCTGAGTTCATACTTGTTATTTGGTCAGTTTTGGCCCCGCGACTGCCCCAATAAGTGAAGTGTGCAGTGAGAAGGCATATGTTCTAGTAGCCTGGAAAGAGGGCTGGCTGAGATTGTAGTTTTCTTGGATTTTGCAAAAGCCTTTGATACTGTCCATCATGGGTAAAATAAGGTATATAGGCTTAGAAAGTATAGTTTGTAATGGGATTGAAAGCTGGCTGAAGGACCGTGTCCCGAGAGTAGTGGTCAGTCATTCCTATTCAGAATGGTCGGTCATGTGATCAGTGCAGGGGCGTGGCTCAGCACTGGATCAAATCCAGTGCTGAGCCACGCCCCCTGCACTGATCACATGATGGTGACGTCACCCCAGGTCCTTCGGCTTTTCAACAGTTCGGGTTTGTGGAAGCCGCCCCTTATGGATTCCATATGCCGGGATAGTCCGCGGTAGTGAAATCCATAACGGGATGCGGTGATTACCACAAGCCGAACGCAGAACTATTTTTTAAAGTTCGCTCATCTCTGCTGAAAAGCTGTTCCATGTGAAATTCCCTCAGAGCACAAGGGGGCACTGCCACCGTCTGGAGAAGCAAAAGTTCAGTCTCCAGAGGTGTCAAGGATTCTTCACTGTAAGAACTGTGAATCTATGGAATAGTCTATATATAATTTAAAAAAAAGACCCTTAATGGCCTAGGATATACACTTTCCATATCAATAGATCAATAGCCTTAGGCTGTCATAATTCTGTTGCTGGCCTGGTATAATGTATAAAATGTAAGTTTTATTATTTCTCCCTTTAAAATAAAAAACAAATAAAAGTGCCCTTATTTATAGTTGAACAAGATGCATTTAGTCTTAATTTTTATGTATTTTTCCTTATTTTTGTTGCCATTTAGGGGATTGCAGTTTAAATGCAGAGAATGTACTAGTTCTCATACAATCTCTGCAATGCTAGCTTGTGATCTCTTTGTATCAATATGATTAGAAATATTGTAGCAGTTGTTATTGAGCCCCGCTACTGTTTATTTATTGTTGTTTTATCAAATTTTTTCTTTTTCTGCTTTCATCTAATAGGGAAAAATACAATAATAATATAAAAATTATAAGAAGACACTCTTTTTTTTTTTATCCTGGACAAAAACTTTCATCTATTGAATTATAAGAAAATCACTGTCACATGACACGTTCTCCTCAAAAACAAGTAATCTGAAGATAATTTAAACACTGAATTAGCTATTTTAATTAAACATATAAATGTAGAATAAGAACACAAAATTCTATGAAATACATAAGTTCTAAAAAAAACACATTGATATGATTTTTAGGAAAGAATGAGTAAACATCAGATTAAAATATAAACAATAGTTTTGTTTAAAAAAAAATTGCAATAACCAATTAGGGATCAGATTAAAATAAAAAATAAATAAAAATATTAATTCATGTTCAAAGATGGAGAATATAAAAATAAAACATTCTCTAATTGATATTGGCTTATACTGTATAGTCCCCCTCCCTAAGTCTTAAAAAAAAAACTAAATAAAAAATATAATACAATACAAATAAAAGAAAAAGTGCAAAATAAGGGTTCACTGTCCCATACAGTCTTTCTGTGAACCATTGGTGGACATATTATTGTGGCAAAAATATATTTAAACAAATAATAGAAAATTATATATAAAAAAATATATAATAAAATACAAATAAAAAAGGAAAAACATAAATTTGGAAAAACATGGCAAAAATATATGAAAAAAATAAGTAATAAAAAATAATACTATAAAATATTAATAAAATACAAATAAAAGTAAAAAATAAAAAGGAAAAAGTGTCAGTGTCACCCAAAAGTCTTTTTATGACCTCGTGGGGGACCTATTATGTAGCCGAAATATATTAAAAATTAAATTTAAAAAGATAAAAATAATAAATCATAAAATAAAAAACACCAACCAAAACCATGGCCACTATCGCTCCATTAATGTGAAGGAAAGTGATGATTTTTGAATAGGAGGCAGGATGTAATGTCGCCACTTTTCTGGTAAAAAAATATTTTTTACAAGTTCCTGCAGCATGGCCCCTGAAACAGAACATTAATATTTACCTGCTTCCCGTTGCTCTGGTCCCCTGCGCTGCCCCCACTGCCTCCATCTTCCGATTCCTGCGCTTTTTACACCTGTTAATGCATGGGCCTGGTCACATACACAGCTCTAGTCAATGATTAGCTTCAGGACTGACAGGCTGCTTGTAGCCACATCACTGCTGCAGCCATTAGCTGGAGAGGTGCATGCGACTATGCCCATTCACTGCCAAGTGTAAACAGCGCAGGGACCGGAATATGGAGGCAGTGGGCGCAGTGCAGAGGACCGGAGCAGTGGGGAGCAGGGAAGTATAAATCTTTGGTTTCAGGGGCTAAGCTGCAGCACTATATTCGGCCAATTAATGGAAACAAGTGTTCATAGTAACGATCATGTCTTATATCTGGCAGGTATAATGATGCCGCTGATCAGCCAATAAACAAAGAATCACTCGTTTGTCAGCTGATTTTCATATTTTATCAGGATGAAAGATGTACGATTATCGTCAGCACATCTCCCTGTGTAATCAGGAATGGGCTAATAAAATGGGCCTAATAAAACTAAATGAGGGAGGAATAACTGTGATAGTGATCATTCCTCCACAGTCACTTTGCATTGGTCGATGCAAATGAGCGCGGATTGACTTAAATTTGAGACCCCTTGAAATAGAGCAATGTGACAATGCTGTCCTCAGACCAAAAAAGGTTGTGCACCCCTGCTGTAGAGTCTTCTCTGTTTAACGGTAAACCTTTAAGGTATATTTCAGCAAAAGTGCTAATATCTCATGTGTTGCATGAAGGTGTAGTTGTGCAAGTCTCAGGATTTGGTATTCTTCACTGGGATGTGGATTCTGCCTATGGTATTGTGTCGGGTGAAACGTTTCTTAGAATTTGGGCTACCTGATACTGTGCTGTATAGAGCAGTAAAATAACTGTTTTCTTTTCTTTTTCTTTTTTCCTGTCATATGAAGTCTAGAACTGTTACCTTCATTTCCTTATATTGCCTGCTTCAGCCAGATATCCAGTTTGTAAAGAAGTGTATGTATTGTTGAATTATAGGAAAATGCGCATCTGCTGCTTGGTCAGGTGTAGAAGTGGCTTTCTTCTCTTTCCTCGTTGACAACAAACACATGCTACAGTAGGTCAAACTGAGTTTGTATCTGTGTGGGAAGAGATAGCTGTCAACCGAACGATCATTCGCCAACTTTTAAAAGTGTATGGTCACCTATACTGTCTTTCCTATTAACTGGTCTAACTTGTCCAACCTTTTCATCTTTAGTTTTATTACTTAGCTCCAGGTCAATATCTGCACTTTCTTCTCTTGCCACTGTGCTATAATAAGCATCCTCGCTAGTCCCTTGTTTAAATGCTCCTCCAACATCTTTAACCATGTTGCCTTAAAGTGGTTATCCAGAAGCTTGATATTGATCAGCTGTTTGAATAGGCAGGTGCGCTCACTGGAGCTCTGAGGAGCGCTATGGTCTCTTCACAGCTTACCAAGCACAGCACCATACATTGTATGGCAGCTGTGTTTGGTATGGGCCAGGGGCGTAACTATAGGGGAAGCAGGGGAAGCGGCTGCTTTGGGGCCCTGACCCAGAAGGGGCCCATCCAAGAGGAGGAGGAGAAGTACTAAAGGACTTTGTCAGGGCCGCTCAACAGTATTACACAATGAAATTATATACAGTGGCAGTATAGACAGTGTAGAAAACGGATGGAACGAGCTGCCGAGCCTGGTCTGAGAGAGCGATCTTTACTAGCCACAGGAAAGGGGGCGGCATGAAAGGAAGGGGTCGTGAAAAAATTACTGGGGGGGGGGCATTCAAAAATTTACTGTGGGGCCCAGTCATTTCTAGTTACGCCACTGGTATGGCCGCTCATTTATATTCATTGAATGGAAGTCTGCTGCGCCATGTGACCAATGTGTGGTGATATCACTGGACTAGGAAGAGGCCTAAGTGCTCACAAAGCACTGCAACCTCTTTAAACAGGTGATCGGGAGAGGTCCAGGGAGTTGGACCCTTGCCGATATGATATTGTTGACCTATCCTAAGGATAGATCATCAATATCAAATTTTCGGAAGGCCCTTTCAAAACAGCTAGACCCTTCCCAATCAAATGCAACCCATTTCTAGTATAGAGCATGTACAAAAAAAAGTTGTCCAAGTTCTTCTTTAAAGAGGACCTGTCACCTCTCCTGACATGTCAGTTTTAGTAACTACTTGCATTTCCCAATTAAATACCAATTCTTTAGCATCCATTCGTATGGCTCTCTGTTGTGTCATTCCTGTATTATTCCAACTAGAAGTTTACAAATAAAATTGCCAACAGTCTGCAGTAACGGTACTGCTGGGTGTTACCAGTAGTAGATGTATCTGACCAGTCAGTGCTGCTGGTGTGATTCCCCAACTGGTAACACCCAACTGTACCTTTACTGCATGCTGCTGGCAATTCATTCATAGTAGAAATAACAAAGGAATGGCACTACATCGAATCATAAGACTATATGCTCCAGAATCATTATTACAATAGGAATGCATTTAGTTACTATAGCAGACATCTCAGGATATGTGACAAATACTCTTTAACCCCTTAAGGACCTCTGACGTATATGTATGTCACTCGCACGTGCAGCGGGCGCCATAGTAGCCAGGTTTCTGCCATTTTCCCTGAGACCGGGAAACCTGTTGCATCGCTGAAATAGCCTGAAGCCTCAAGCAGGCTTCGGTGTCTATTTCAGGAATATACCAATAAATGCCACTAGGTGGCTGCATTGTATTGTTATATTGCAAATTAAGTGTTCAATGATGGCTATATAGCCATCAATTAACTCAATGGGAAATCTAATGATTGCCAGTTATTGTCCTATTTTACAAATATAAAAAAAATTAAAAAAAAAAATAAAAGTTCAAATCACCCCCCTTTCCTTAAAATATAAATACTTAACAAATAAAAAATAAACATAATAGGCATCGCCGTGTGCGAAAATGCCCGTACAATTAAAATATAACAATATTAATGGCATACAGCAAATGGCGTAACGGGAGAAAAGATAAAAACAGCCAATTTGCCATTTTTTGTCACTTCAACTACTCAATAATTTTTTTATGAAAAATGATCAAAAAGTCGCACACACTTCAAATTGGTATCACTAAAAAGAACAGATTGTCCCGCAAAAAGTGAGCCCTCACACAGCCCCGTACACATAACTACAAAAATGTTATAGAGGTCAGAATATGGTTATAAATTAATTTATTTTTTCCTCAAAGGTTTTAATTTTTTTTTCCGGTCAGCTGCAGGAACTTGTAAAAAATTATACAAGTGTAGTATTGTTATAACCGTACTGACCTGGAGAATGAAGATAACAGGTCAATTTTACCGCATGGGGTACAGTGTAAAAAAAAAAAAAAAAAACCTTTATCAGAATTGTGTTTATTTTTTTTCCGCATCCTACTACATGGTATGCAACCGTAATGGTGCCATTCGAAAGTACAACTTGTTCCGCAAAGAATAAGTCCTCATAAGGCTATGTGAATGGAAAAATAAAAAAGTTAGGACTATGGGAAGACGGGGAGTGAAAAATGAAAATGCAAAGGGTAGGCCACTTTCACATAGTCTGTATTTGGCCAGTATTTTGCATCAGTCTTTGTAAGTCAAAACCTGGAGTAGAATCTACAGAGAAAAGATATAATTGAAATATTTGTGCCTATTCTTTGTTTTGGACCTGCTTCTGGTTTTTGCTTACAAATACTGAAGCATAATACTAACCTAAAAGTAGAGCTAGATGGTTGATTGAGCTCTGTTTTGTGCTATTCTTTAAATGTTAATGATTAAAAACAGCTACACAGCCAAATACAAAATAATTTTATACATTTTTAATATGAAATCTTATGTAATTGTCTTTATATGTTTGCCTTTAGCAACTAAAGGAGCAGAAGAATACAGGATGCAGAACTAATGAGGTAAAGTGGCACTGTACTTTTGGAAATCGGTAGGGGTCTCACCGCTGAAACCCAGCCAATTGCCAGGACGAGAAGATAGAAGCTCTCACATAGCATGCTTTCTCTAATTTGCTGCATGAAATGGAATTGAAATGTGCCAATAGAGTTCCTATTGAGCCTGTGTTGCTTTTGTCACCTGCGGGTCAGGGTCAGGTGTCAGGGTCAGGTGTCACACTGACATTATTTTGATACTTGACTATGATATCTGACCATGTCCTAAAATGAACACTGTAAGCCTGGGATTTTATTCATCTATGCAATTCAGTATATAAAAAGTAGAATGAACCTAAAATGAATAGTAAGGCTGACGCCTGACTTAGGTCAGTAGTCAGATATCAGCGTCACACATGACTTGAATTTGCCTCATATCTAGGGCTTAATAAAATGTTACATTTTTTAGAGGCTGAAAGGGGTCTTGAACCCAGGCCCATTGGACTCAAGGCAAGGGCATTACCACTGAGCTATAAGTTTACTTTGGGTTAGCCTGTGATTTTATTCATCTATGCGATTTTGCATACAAATACATAGTATATCTATAACTCATTGTCACTTTGACCCTGACCTTTGAAGAGCATAATTCAAACTCAGTTGTCAGGAGTCAGTTGTCAGGAGTCAGTTGTCAGGAGTCAGTTGTCAGGAGTCAGTTGTCAGGAGTCAGTTGTCAGGAGTCAGTTGTCAGGAGTCAGTTGTCAGGAGTCAGTTGTCAGGAGTCAGTTGTCAGGAGTCGGGGTCCAGGTGTCGGGGGTCAGGAGTTACACTGGCATTATTTTGATACTTGACTATGATATCTGACCATGTCCTAAAATGAACACTGTAGAGGAGAAAGAGCGCGCTATGTAAGTACTTCTTTCTCCTGGTTCTAGTGATCAACGGGGGTCTCAGCACTTGGACTCTCATGATTAACACTTTAAAGAGGCTCTGTCACCAGGATCAACCCTATTATACCAGACATACTGCCTGATAGGGCTCATCATGCTAATTAAAACGATACCTTTCTTTTGTCTGTATGCTAAACAGCTGCAGAGATATCTGTGTTTTTATTCATATGGAAATGAGCAATTAGTGTACCAACAGGCAGGACTGAATCATCTGTGCACTGCTGTGTTACACCCCCTGTGCTCTGCACACTCCCTTCTCCCCTTGATTGACAAGGATAGACATGCTGAGGGCAGCATGTTTGGTTGCATAGGGATGATCTTGGTAACAAATCAAATGTATCTTCTATATATTGAAAACTTAAGTTTGTCTATACCTGTAACTTATTTAATTAATGATTGACATTAATTTCTTGGATTTTAATAGGAGCATTCAGAAAATTTTACTTGCTCCTTCTTTAACCCCTTAAGGACCCGACCCTATTTCACCTTAACCACATCAGCCCCCCTAGCTTAACCACATCAGCCCCCCTAGCTTAAACACCCTTAATGACCAGGCCACTTTTTACAATTCCGCACTACACTACTTTCACCGTTTATTGCTCCGTCATGCAACTTACCACCCAAATGAATTTTACCTCCTTTTCTTCTCACTAATAGAGCTTTCATTTGGTGGTATTTCATTGCTGCTGACATTTTTACTTTTTTTGCTATTAATCAAAAATTACCAAAATTTTTGCAAAAAAATGACATTTTTCACTTTCTGTTGTAAAATTTTTCAAAAAAAACTACATTTCTATATAAATTTTTCTCTAAATTTATTGTTCTACATGTCTTTGATAAAAAAATCCAATAAGTGTATATTTATTGGTTTGGGTAAAAGTTATAGCATTTACAAACTATGGTGCAAAAAGTGAATTTCGGCATTTTGAAGCAGCTCTGACTTTCTGAGCGCCTGTCATGTTTCTTCAGGTGCTAGAATGCCAGGATAGTATAAATACCCCCAAATCACACCATTTTAGAAAGAAGACACCCCAAAGTATTCGCAGAGGGGCTTAGTGAGTTCATGTATCATTTCATTTTTTCACAAGTTAGCGGAAAATGACACTTTCTGAGAAAAAAAAAAAGTTTCAATTTCTGATAACTTCTGGCAAAAAAAAAAAATCTCAGACGGACTCACTATGCCCCTCAGTGAATACCTTGGGGTGTCTACTTTCCGAAATGGGGTCATTTGTGGGGTGTGTTTACTGTTCTGGCATTTTGGGCGGGGCTAAATTGTGAGCCGCCATGTAAAACCTAAAGGTACTCGTTGGAATTTGGGCTCCTTATGCACCCAGGCTGCAAAAAGTGTCACTCATGTGGTATCGCCGTACTCAGGAGAAGTAGGGCAATGTGTTTTGGGGTGTATTTTTACATACACCCATGTTGGGTGAGAGAAATATCTCTGTAAATTGTCAACTTTGTATAAAATTTTTTAAAAGTTGTCGTTTACAGAGATATTTTTCACACAAAGTATGGGTATATATAAAATACACCCCAAGACACATTGCCCTACTTCTCCTGAGTACGGCGATACCACATGTGTGCCACTTTTTGCAGCTTGGTGCAAAGGGGCCCTAAACCAATGAGTACCTTTAGGATTTCACAGGGCATTTTTACGCATTTGGATTCCAGACTTCTTCTCACGCTTTAGGGGCCCCTAAAATGCCAGGGCAGTATAAATACCCCACATGTGACCCCATTTTGGAAAGAAGACACCCCAAGGTATTCTGTGAGGGGTATGGTGAGTTCATGTAAAATTTTATTTTTTGTCACAAGTTAGTGGAATATGAGACTTTGTAAAAAACAAAATTAAAAAAAACAAAAAAAAACTATTTCCGCTGACTTGTGCCAAAAAATTAAAATTCTGTGGACTCACCATGCCCCTCACAGAATACCTAGGGGTGTCTTCTTTCCAAAATGGGGTCACATGTGGGGCATTTATACTCACCTGGCATTTTAGGGGCCCCTAAAGTGTGAGAATCCAAATGCATAAAAATGCCCTGTGAAATCCTAAAGGTACTCATTGGTTTTAGGGCCCCTTTGCGCATCTTGGCTGCAAAAAAATGTCACACATGTGGTATCGCCGTACTCAGGAGAAGTAGGGCAATGTGGTTTGGGGTGTATTTTTACATATACCCATGCTACGTGTGAGATATATCGCTGTAAACGAAAACTTTTTAAATTTTTTTATTCAAAGTTGTGTGGTGATTGGTGCACTTTGATATTTTTTCTCTGGTGGTCCCAAGCAAAGGGACCACCAGAGAAGCGGGCAGCAAGCAGATCAGACGCTGTTCACAGAACAACGTCTGATCTGCGATTTTTTCTGCCATATACAGCCTGCCAGCGCACGATCGGCGCTGGCAGGCTGTAGTATAACTACATGCGAGCGCGCCGATGGCGCGCATTGCGCATGTGCGGGCGCGTCCTCGCGTCATCTCGCGTCTCGCGAGATGACGCCTAGATGCGTCGGATCAGAAGAGCCCGGCCGCCGCGAGAACGCGATCCTGCGTGCGGCGGTCCGGGAGTGGTTAAACGCCCTTAATGACCAGGCTACTTTTTACAATTCTGCACTACACTACTTTCACGGTTTATTGCCCCGTCATACAACTTACCACCCAAATGAATTTTACCTCCTTTTCTTCTCACTAATAGAGCCTTCATTTGGTGGTATTTCATTGTTGCTGACATTTTTACTTTTTTTGCTATTAATAAAAATTTAACGACATTTTTGGAAAAAAAATTATATTTTTCGCTTTCTGGTGTAATTTTTTTTAAAAAAAACTACATTTCTATATAAGTAAAAGTGTAATATACCTCACCAACCCTATAATCACCAGAATTTGCACACGTTGTAACCACCAGTACCAAAACAAGGAAAAAAGACAACCACTGCAGATAAAGACTGTACAAATACTCAGATCTCGTCTATACATATCGTCTATCCTGAGGAAGGACAACGTTAATTGTCCGAAACGCGATCCCTTACCACTAGCAGCTCAGCGCCACCGGCCGGGGCGCGAGCAGCAAGAAATAAGTTTTTCCCACAGCACAGCCGCTAGTCAGCTGCGGCAGAAATCTAACCCTGAGGACTGCTTTGATGGGGCACACAGCGTATAATCAGGTAATACAGCTGTATAGGCGAGATCTGAGTATTTGTACAGTCTTTATCTGCAGTGGTGGTCTGTTTTCCTTGTTTTGGTACTGGTGGTTACAAGGTGTGCAAATTCTGGTGATTATTGGATTGGCGCACTATGCCCCTCAGTGAATACCTCGGGTGTCTACTTTCCGAAATGGGGTCATTTGTGGGGTGTTTACTGTTCTGGCATTTTGGGCGGGGCTAAATTGTGAGCAGCCCTGTAAAGCCTAAAGGTACTCGTTGGACTTTACGCCCCTTTACGCACCTAGGCTGCAAAAAAGTGTCACAGATGTGGTATCGCCGTACTCAGAAAAAGTAGGGCAATGTGTTTTGGGGTGTATTTTTACATATACCCATGCTGGGTGAGAGAAATGTCTCCGTAAACTGACAACTTTGTATAAAAAAATTTAAAAAGTTGTAGTTTGCAGAGATATTTCTTACACCCAGCATGGTTATATGTAAAATACACCCCAAAACACCAATGAGTTCCTTTACACTGGGTTCAGACCTGAGCGTTTAGAAGCCTAGCGTTTTATGCGCGTTCAAGATGGGCGTTTACGGGCGTTTTTTTCAAGCGTTTTGGTAAATAGTGTAGGCGCGTTTGACGCGCGTTTATGTGATTGACTGCATAGTTGGCCAATGACCAAACAGCCCTCCCTATATAGTTTGGCCAATCTGAGTGCTTTAGAGGTGTGAATTTCCATGGTGGATGATCCAGCATGTTGCAAACTTTGAAAAACGCGTGTCCATAGGTGCGTTTTACGCTGCACAAACGCCCGAACAACACACGTATCGCGTTTCCCATTGAAGTATATTGGCACCAAACGCTCGAAAAACGCCCGAATTAACGCGAACATACTTGCTTATGCGTCGGACGTTTTCAGGCGCCTTCGAACGCGCATAAAAACGCGCAAGTGTGAACCATCCCCATTGGAATGCATGGTTCCTGTACTGTTGTGCGTTTTTTTGCGCGTTCGAACGCGGCGTTTTACGCGAAAGTGTGAACTGAGTGTTAGGATTTCACTGGGCATTTTTACGCATTTGGATTCTCACGCTTTAGGGCCCCTAAAATGCCAGGGCAGTATAAATACCCCACATGTGACCCCATTTTGGAAAGAAGACACCCCAAGGTATTCCGTGAGGGGCATAGAGAGTTCACAAGTTAGCGGAAATTGATATATTTTTATTTTTTTTACAAAGTCTCATATTCCACTAACTTGTGACAAAAAATAAAATTTTACATGAACTCACCATACCCCTCACGGAATACCTTGGGGTGTCTTCTTTCCAAAATGGGGTCACTTGTGAAGTGTTTGTACTGCCCTGGCATTTGAGAGTCTCTGCAATCATTACATGTATGGCCAGCATTAGGAGTTTCTGCGATTCTCCTTATATTGAGCATACGGGTAATGAGATTTTTTTTTCCGTTCAGCCTCTGGGCTAAAAGAAAAAATGAACGGCACAGATTTCTTCATTCGCATCGATCATCGTGGATGAAAAAATCTCTGCCAAAATCAGTGACTGCGGTGCGGTGGGCTGGTTGCTAACTACCTAACAAGTAGCTAACTAACTGGCGGTGATAAGGGACCCTTAGGCCCCATTCACACGTCCGCAATTCTGTTTGCGGTACGGAATTGCGGACCCATTCATTTCTATGGTGACAGACTTTGTCCCGCTCGGATCCGGAATTGCGGATCCGCACTTCCGTTCCGCAAAAATATAGAACATGTCCTATTCTTGTCCACAATTGCGGACAAGAAAAGGCATGTTCTATATAGTTCTGGCAATGTGCGGATCTGCAAAATGCGGAATTTCCGGTGTCCGTGTTTTGCGGATCCGCAAAACACATATGGACGTCTAAATGGAGCCTTACAGGGGGGTGATCAATGACAGGGGGGTGATCAGGGAGTCTATATGGGGTGATAAGGGGTTAATAAGTGACGGGGGGGGGGTGTAGTGTGGTGCTTGGTGCTACTTTACATAGCTACCTGGTCCTTTGGTGGTCGATCCCAGCAAATGGGATCACCAGAGGACCAGGTAGCAGGTATATCAGACGCTGTTAACAAAACAGAGTCTGATATACCGCTTTGATTGCATTTATTCTACAGCCTACCAGCGATTGATCATCGCTGGAAGGCTGTAGTATAACTGCAGAGCTGTGTGCCGCTGTGCATGCGCACGCGTTCACAGCAAATGCGCACGTGTTCACAGCAAATCTCGCCTATCGCAAGATGACGTGCGGATGCGCCCAGGAGGGATAAACCTGCCGGCGCCTGGACGCATCCGTGCGGTCGGCAGGCGGTTAAGGACCAGGCCATTTTTTCAAAATCTGACCAGTGTCACTTTATGTGTTGATAACTTTAAAACTATTTAACTTACCCAGGCCGTTCTGAGATTGTTTTCTCATCACATGTACTTCATGACACTGCTAAAATGGGGTCAAAAAAAGTTAATTTTTTTGCATAAAAAAATACCAAATTTACCCAAAATTTTGAAAAATCAGCAAATTTCAAAGTTTGTTTCTCTACTTCTCTAATACATAGTAATACCCCCAAAAATAGTTATTACTTTACATTCCCCATATGTCTGCTTCATGTTTCAATCATTTTGGGAATGCCATTTTATTTTTTGGGGACGTTACAAAGCTTAGTTAAGTTTAGAAGCAAGTTTTAAAATTTGAAAACTTTTTATGGACCAGTCCAGGTCTGAAGTCACTTTGTGAGGCTTACATAATACAAACCACCCAAAAGTGACCCAATTTTAGAAACTACACCCTTCAAGGTATTCAAAACTGATTTTACATGAAAAATGTGGAAGAAATTTGAGAATTTCGATTTTTGAGAACATTTTCCATTATAATCAATTTTTTCCAGTAATAAAGTAAGGGTTATCTGCCAAACAAAACTCAATATGGGTTGCCCTGATTCTCTAGTTTACATAAACACCCCATATGTGGTCCTAAACTACTGTTTGGCCAAACGTGAGGACATGGAGGGGAACGCCATATGGGTTTTGACTGGCAGATTTTGCAGAACTGTTTTTTTTTAACACCATGTCCTATTACAAGCCCCCCGATGCACCCTAGCATAGAAATTCTAGAAAAGTGACTCCATCTAAGAAAGTACACCCCTCAAGGTGTTCAAAGCTGGGTTTACAAACATTGTTAACCCTTTAAGTGTTCCACAAGAGTTCATGGAAGATGGAGAAACAATTTTAGAATTTCAATTTTTTGGGAAAATTTTTCATTTTACGCCATTTTTTCCAGTAATAAAGTAAGGGTTAACTGCCAAACAAAACTCAATATGGGTTGTCCTGATTCTCTAGTTTACTTAAACACCCCATATGTGGTCCCAAACTACTGTTTGTTCAAACGGGAGGACATAGAAGGAGGGAAACGCCATATGGGTTTTGAATGGCAGATCTTGCAGGACTCTTTTTTTTTTTATACCATGTCCTATTTCAAGCCCCCCTAATGCACCCAAGAATAGAAATTCCAAAAAAAGTGACCCCATCTAAGAAAGTACACCCCTCAAGGTATTAAAAACTGGGTTTACAGACGTTGTTAACCCTTTAGGTGTTCCACATAAGTTCATGGAAGATGGAGAAACAATTTTGGAATTGGGATTTTTTGGGGAAATTTTCCATTTTAACCCTTACTTTATTATTGGAAAAAATGGGTTAACAGCCAAACAAAACTCAATATGGGTTGCCTGATTCTGTACTTTGCAGAAACACCCCATATGTGGTTGTAAACTACTGTTAGGCCAAACGGCAGGACAAAGAAGAAGGGGAATGTGACGCCTTGCGATCCACAGCAATACTAGGAAATCGCAAATGCGCTATATTTCACAATCACAGAGACACCAGAGCCTTAACAAAAAAATCTTCTCTTTTCGCTAAAGGAGTAATTCACAGAGCAGAGGTGCCATTATCACCTCCTTGTGATAAACCTTTCCTGTCCCATGCCAAGTTGAGTAGCCATCAATCTAGTTTCCTAGTGACAGAAGCTCATAAACCTGGTCTTTCTGCAGCCGTAGTGTCTCCCATACCAGCAGGGTCCTCACACCTTTAGTCCTGCCAGTGCGCTTCAAAGAGAGCAGGACAGATTCTTATCAGACAGCTGTCTGAGACACAAGAAGAGGTCACGAAGCAGCCTCCTCTAATACATAGCTTTCATATCTGCATCCATATTTCCTCATATTTCCTGGGTTCGGAACCAATGCACTGAACCATCTCTTCAGGCATTATTCCGGTCCCAATAATACACCTTTCAGGGAATCGGCCAGTCAATCAGAGATTCTCTCTCTCAGATATCAAAGCTCTCAGGGAATCCCAATGGTAATTCTATCCTGTTTGGTATCAGAGGATTTGTAAAATTGTGCTGATCATCAACATGGCCTCTATGTCCTAATTTGACCCACGGATACGGAGAAACTGGCACGGCAAAGATTCAGCCAGATTTTCTCTGTCCAGGGCAGGAACTGCCCCTCTTCCAATTACCCAAGGCCGGACTTGTGCGGGTCACAACCCCTCCCCACTACAGAGTGGGTAAAACCCTGCGACACATCCAGCCCGGGGTCCTTTCTTCTTCTTCTGACGTCGAACAACATCCCGACTGCCCGCTGGACACAGGCACACCACCATATTGGATTATACCTTACAAAGACTTTGCCTTTTACTGGACTTTACGACGGTAATTTTGAACTTACAGACATTTTATTCCCTTCCATCTCTTCTATTTCTATCCAAACCAATCTGTTCAACTGACAGGTATATTTATCTGTCGGTTTTAATGTATATATTTTTTGTGTATAGTTTAGAATAAAAACTAACGATTTCATCGTTCCAGTTTTGCCCTTGTTACTTGATCATCTGATCTATGCTAAGAACTCTGTCCTCAGGAGACATACTACCAAATTGTTTTATTTTTATAAATTGTTAATCTACTAGCTAGGTTACAAATAACCGTTCTTCCATTTAGGAATAGCTAGCCGGGGTCTCTTCGCTCCGATTCAATACGAAGAGTGGTGGCAGCAAATTAAATCAATTTCCAGTGTGAAATTGATAATTTTATTTTTACCGATTGTATATGCAATCGCGATTGTATCATTTCTGGGCCCACCAACCAATCTTAAACGTCTACTGTGCTCACAGTGGATTCGCCTCCAGAAGTCTCTAGTGGAGACCTGTATGGCAACTGTGGCATAGTACAACAGGATTGGCGGGTGGTTGTCACAGGGAACGCCATATGGTTTTTGGAAGGCAGATTTTGCTGGACTGGTTTATTTACACCATGTACCCTTTCAAGCCCCCTGCTGCACCCTTTGAGTAGAAACTCCATAAAAGTGACCCCATCTAGGAAACTACGGGATAAGGGGAATGTTGTTTTGGGACTATTTTAGGGTAAATATGATTTTTGGTTGCTCTATATTACACTTTTTTGAGCCAAGCTAACAAAAAATTTAAATTCTAAAATTGTTTCTACATTCGCCATTAAGTTTTAACACCTAAAGGGTTAACAAAGTTTGTAAAGTAATTTTTGAATACCTTGAGGGGTGTAGTTTCTTAGATGGGGTCACTTTTTTTGGAGTTTCTAGTCTAGGCTACATCAGGGGGGGTTCTAATGGGACATGGTATAAATAAACCAGTCCATCAAAATCTGCCTTCCAGAAACCATATGGCGTTCCCTTCGTTCTATGCCCTGCCGTGTGGCTATATAGCCATTTACGACCACATATGGGGTGTTTCTGCAAACTACAGAATCAGGGCAATAAATATTTAGTTTTGTTTGACTGTTAACCCTTGCTTTATTACCGGAAAATATGGATTAAAACGGAAATTTTCCCAACAAAATGGGTGTTTTGGCACCGTCTTTATTTTTTAACGCTGTTCATCCGAGGGGTTGGGTCAAATGTTATTTTTATAGGGCAGATTATTACGGACGCGCCAATACCTAACATGTCAACTTTTTTGATTTATTTAGATTTTGCACCATATTATCATTTTAGGAACAAAAAATAAATAATTTTACTAGGGCTGCACGATATGGGAATTTTGTGCGATTGCGATTAGGGCCCTAAAAATTGCGATAACGATATGCGATGCGATATTTTAAGGGAATTGTGCTAGAGGTCTATCTGCTTGGATTTTCAAGGTAAAAGCGCACACAGATGACTGATAATGTGAAATGTAGTTATGCTGAACTCAAGAACTGAAAAATAAAATACATATTTGCATTACTGCAAAAGTACAAAATACAAAACTTGCCATTTTCTTAATAGCGCTGCACAGAACAGATAAATAAAATAGATAGAAGAACATGTGTTCATTAAAGAGGACCTTTCACTGGTCCACAGTTTATTAGGCAAAGGTAGGTACATGGAAAGCGGCACCCAGGGATGACCCTGCACTTACTTGTATCCCTGGGTGCCGCTCCGTTCGTCCTCTGTAGCCCCTCATATTCAGGTTATGAGCTGAGCGCTACGATTGGCCAGCGCTCCAGCCCTGGGAGAAGGAGACCCCAGGGCAAAAGAAGATGTCTCCGCCCCAGGCAAAATTAGAGCAGCAGGAGCGCCGGTACCGGGGCTACAGCAGGCGAACGGAGCGGCACCCAGGGATACAAGTAAGTGCAGGGACATCCCTGGGTGCCGCTCTCCATGTACATAGCTTTGCCTAATAAACTGTGGACCAGTGAAAGGTCCTCTTTAAAATAACGACTTTCCACCAGCCCCTCCTCCCTCCCCGCACTGTAACTGATGTATCGCTGGCCGCGCTGTGCAGCATAGCGGCTGGAGATACAGTGTCAGTGTCACGTAGAAAGTCAACCATCGCTTTATAAGACGCACTGCCATTCCCCCCCACACTTTTGGGGGGGAAAAAGTGTGTCTTATAAAGCGAAAAATACGGTAATATAATTGCAGCATTTTTGGGTCAGCAAATTGCGATTGCGATATGGCGATTAATTGCGATTACGATTGCTTTCGCGATATATTGTGCAGGCCTAAATTTTACTATCTCCATAGCCTGGGAGCAACAGTTTTTTTTTTTTTGTTGGGCGACTATCTAATGTAGGGGCTAATTTTTTTCAGGATGAGATGGCGGTTTTATTGGCACTATTTGGGGGTGCATATGACTTGTTGATCGCTCGCTACTACACTTTTTGTAGTGTTAAGTGACATAATTGGATTTTTTTAACATCGTTTTTATTTTTAACGCTGTTCATCCTTGGGATTGGGTCAAATGTTATTTTTATAGGGCAGATTATGATGGACACGCCAATACCTAATATGTCTACTTTTTTTTATTTATTTGAATTTTATACTATATTATCATTTTAGGGACAAAAAATAAATAATTCAATAATCTCCATAGCCTGGGAGCTACAGTTTTTTTTTTTTGTTGGGCGACTAATGTAGGGGCTCATTTTTTGCGGGATGAGATGGCGGTTTTATTGGCACTATTTGGGGGTGCATATGACTTTTTGATCGCTCGCTATTACACTTTTTGTGATATTAGGTGACAATAGAAATGGCTTTTTTGACATAGTTTTTATTTTATTTTTTTTATGTCGTTTATCCGAGGGGCTAGTTTATGTGGTATTTTTATACAGCAGATTTTTACGGATGCGGCGATGCCCAATATGTATGGCTCTTAGACTTAGGAGACACTAAAACAGGTATCCTCAAACTGCGGCCCTCCAGATGTTGTAAAACTACAATTCCCACCATGCCCTGCTGATAGCTGTAGCTGGGCATGCTGGGAGTTGTAGTTTCACAACATCTGGAAGGCCGAAGTTTGAGGATGCCTGCACTAAAACTAATATCATTTTTGGAAAAAAAAATTGTTTCCGTGTCTCCAAAGTCTGAGAGCCATAGTTTTTTTTATATATTTTCTAGGGGACTGTCGGGAATTATAAAAATGTTGTACTCCATGGAAATGTGTTACTCCCTGAAGCAACCGATAACGCAGAGACCCGGATGATCGGGGCACGTGTCACATTGAGTGGTGGTGTCCTTCCGTATCCTCTTGTGACACACTCATCTTTTTTGGGTTGGTCCCTTCTTTCCAGTATGGGGGACCACACCTGGAAAATGTTGGCCAGGGACGATCCGGGCCCCTCCAATTCCCGAGGTACTCCGACCTGCTCTTTCCCGGTCTGATAAAATCAGGTCCTTGAGGACTGCCTCATAGAATTGGAGGAACGTCCCTGTGCTGCCAGCGCTTCGGGATAGTACAAAAGCGTTGTACATGGCAACCTGCACCATGTAGACCGCAACCTTTTTGTACCATGCCCTGGTTTTCCGCATGGCATTATATGGTTCGAGGACTTGATCAGATAGATCAAATCCACCCATATACCGATTGTAATTGACGATACAATCGGGCTTGAGGACCGTTGCCGTGGTACCTCGCACAGAGATGGGGGTGGTGCTGCTACCATGGATTGTGGACAGCATAAGGACATCCCTCTTGTCCTTATACCTGACCACCAACAGGTTTCCACTGGTAAGGGCACGGGTCTCACCAGGAGGGGTGGGGAGGAAGGCCGCAATGATTTTTCCGCACGGTCTCACAAACTGGCGTAGAGGACCTGATACAGGGGAATACTAATGTAAAAGTTAACCACGTACAAATCGTAACCCTTATCTAATAGTGGGTACATAAGGTCCCACTTGATTTTCCCCAGACACCCAGAGTGAGAGGACATTCTGGGGTTCAATACGGGAATCTCGCCCCTCATACACACAAAATTTGTAAGTGTACCCTGAGGTACTCTCACAAATTTTGTACATTTTCACGCCATACCTCGCTCGCTTAGAAGGAATGTATTGGCGGAAACTGAGTCTCCCCTTGAAAGCAACGAGAGACTCATCAACCGCGACCTCCCTTCCAGGTACGTAGGCCTGCGCAAATTTGGCCCCAAAATGATCGATGACCGGCCGTATCTAATACAGACGGTCAGAGGCAGGATCACTGCGGGGGAAGGGAGGGGGGGTACATGCTGCATTATTTGCATAATGCAGGCATTTCCGGATGGCCTTAAACCTTGAGCGCGTCATGGCCATACTGTACAGTGGGGTCTGGTAGAGGACGTCCCCACTCCAGTATTGCCTGACGCTCGGTTTTTGCACTAGACCCATATGCAGCACGAGGCCCCAAAACGTCCTCATCTCGGCTGCACTGACCGGGGTCCAGCCACCGGGTCTAGCTAAAAAGCATCCCAGGTACTGAGCAACGAACTGTTGGGCATACAGGTTCGTCTGCTCCACTATCAGATTCACCAATGGGTCACTGAAAAAAAAACTAAAAAAGTCTATTTCAGTGAACCCCACTGTGTGAATCTGGATTCCAGGATTGCCAACAAAATCTGGAATCGCAGGCTCGTAGTCCACTGGGGGACACCAGCTAAGTTCACCGGTAAGGGGGCTCCGGTGCGCTTATTTGGTGGGCTGGGAAAACAGTATGAGCCCCAGTACTGGTTTGGGCCACAGGGTCCCTAGCATGTGGGGCCCCTGGCTCCGCCTGGCGGCGTCTTCGCCGCCTTGGGGGCTCATCGTCATCAGATGATGATGAGGAGGATGCGGATAAAAGGAGGAACGTGGGTTCATCCTCATCCTCACTGGGGCTCTCGGAGTCAGAGAGCATATGGGCATATGCCTCCTCCACCGAGAACATCTGGCGGGCCATGGGTATGTGTGTGTGCGTGTATGTGCGTGTGTGTAAAACTTTATTGTATGTGTGTGTGTGGGGGCACGGGTATTCACATACTCTAAAAATAATAAAAAAATTGACAAGTGTAAAAAAATAAAGGAACCACCCAAAAATGGGGGAGCAGGGGGGGGGGGATGGGGGCAAGTAGCAGAACCCCTGGGTGGGTCTAGGGCCTCACAGCTAAGTGCTGTGGACCCCAATCACCAGATTTGGGTGCTGCACACAAACAGTTACATTTATTTATTTACTTTTTTCCTAAGCTATTCTGTCCCTTCTATCCCTGCCTAAATCGCGCCTCTCCCTCACTAACCGTGACCTACCTTGAGGGTGATGGGTGCAGATTGGTGATGGGGGGGGGTCACGATGGCTCTCCTGACGTCCTCACAGCAACAGCAGCAGGAGCAGGAAGAGATGGGGAGAGAGGAGCGCTGGGAGTTTAAATCTCCCGCCTCTCTCCCCGCACGAATCAGCACCAAGGACAGCATCGGGGCGGCGAATCAGCACCAAGGATAGCACCACCGCCCCCCGATGCTCGGATTGTGATTGGTGGTGTGTAATCACACCACCGATCACCGTCCTTTTCCGGTCCTTTGGGTCACGGGAGACCCGAATGGACCGGAAACGCAGCAGGCATCCTGTCCCCATTAACCCCTGCAGCGCCGCGATCTTAGTTTATTCACATGACGTACCGGTACGTCATGTGTCCTTAAGGATTCTGAAAACATGCCGTACCGGTACGTCATGTGTCCTGAAGGGGTTAAAGGAATACAAAACTTCAAAAAAATAAATAAATAAAAGTGTCCATGATAGATATGCCCACAAGACTTTCTGCAAGACTACAGCATCAAGCAGCTTTGCTGATATTTTTCTGGCACAGAGGGAGACCTTTCTTAGTCTACTTTCACACTCGCCTTTTGGCTTTCCGTTTATGAGATCCGTTCAGGGCTCTGACAAGCGGGTCCAAAACAGATCAGTTTTTATTCTAATGCATTCTGAATGGAAAAGTATCCGCTCAGAATGTATCAGTTTGAGTCAGTTCAGTCTCCATTCCGCTTTGAAACTGAGAAACTGATGAAACTGAGCCAAACGGATCCGTCCTGGCACACACTGTAAGTCAATGGGAACGGATCTGTTTTCACTGACACAATCTGGCACAATAGAAAACAGATCCGTCCTCCTATACTTTCAATGGTGTTCAAGATGGATCCGTCTTGGCTATGCTAAAGATAATACAAATGGATCCGTTCTGAACGGATGCAGACGGTTGCATTATCTGAATGGGTCTGTCCATGATGGATCCGCACAAAAAGCGAGTGTGAAGGTAGCCTTACGTACCAGCCTCCTCCATTTTTGACAGGAGATTATTTGGATGCCTTAGTATTATGGCACTGATAACTGAAATTCAGGAAAATCAGCAGGAGTTAGGACCCAGTGACTATAATGTAACCTGTACTGCACTTAAAGGAAATGTTTCACAATTTTTTTTAATCTGCCAGTTAAAACCAGATAGTGACACATATCCTTTTTATCTAATCTGTTTGTATTTTCTGATTGCAGACTTATTTATACTGTTTGCTGAACATGATTATGGGGGATGCCATCTTGCCTGAGTTGTTCTGAACAGCATTAAACAAAACATAAAAAAAATGCTTTACGGCATCCCCATGGGCCATAGACTCAATGCTCAGGAGGGGACCTAATTGACTTCTATGGGAGAGTTTTCTAGGCATTCTCTGTGACCTCTGTGGAGATCATTGTATAATTAAAGAATAGAAAAGCTTTTACAATCATCTATTATGAATGGTGGATCTTGCCTTTTCTATACACAAAGGTGATATCTCCTTATCATTACAGATAGGTTTAGAATAATATATAACTGCATTAAAGTGATTTGTACAGAGTTACAGACCAAAAAATAGTGCCTCCTTTTAGGCTTAGTGGCCAGTGTGAAAACTACAGGAATTTATAGTTTTTGTTTAAATATAGATATGGAAATGGAAAATTAGAACTAAAAATTCTTTAAAAACATTTTAAACATAAAAATGTGATTTAAAGAATAGGTCATTTTGCAATGACACATTCCCTTTAAGGAGGTAGTTTGAGAAGCTCCCTTGTAAGAACTACACCAGGGACAAACAAGGTTTGTTGTATTTATTCACTCTGTGTTCATTTTTTTCTTGCCAATTAACCACTTGCCGCCACGCTAACGCCGATGGGCGTCAGCGCGGCGGCTCTCTCAGGTCTCACTGCCGCCTATCGGCGTCATCTCGTGAGACCCGAGATTTCACATGAACGCGCGCACGTCGTGCGTGCGCGCTCATGTGATCGGAGCCGGGACAACTGAAACTACAGCCTGCCAGCGCTGATCATGCGCTGGCAGGCTGTAGATGCGGAAAAACGCATTTAAATCGCATATCAGACGCTGTTTTTAAACAGCGCCTGATATGCCTGCTGTCCAGCTTGCCTGGTGGTCCCTTTGTTTGGGACCACCAGAGGAAACATAGGAAAAGTGCACCAATCACTACACACACCCCCCCACCCCCCATCACTGATTAACCCCTGATCACCCATGTCACCCCCTGATCACCCCCTGTCACCCCCCTGTCACTAATCACCCCCTACAGGCTCATTCAGACGTCCGTATGTGTTTTATGGATCCATGGATCTGCGGATCCATGGATCTGCGGATCCGCAAAATACGGACACCGGCAATGCGCTCCGCATTTTGCAGATCCGCGACAGAACTATATAGAAAATGCTTTTCTTGTCCGCAATTGCGGACAAGAATAGGACATGTTCTATATTTTTGCGGAACGGAAGTGCAGACTCGAAGCGCGGATCCGTAATTCCGATCCGAGCGGGACAAAGTCTGTCCCCATAGAATGAATGGGTCCGCAATTCCGCTCCGCAAACAGAATTTCGGACGTGTGAATGGGGCATAAGGGTCCCGCTATCACCGCCAGTTAGTTAGCTACTTGTTAGTTAGCTAGCGCCCACCGCACCGCAATCACTGATTTGGCAGAGATTTTTTCATCCACATTGACCGATGCGAATGAAAAATCTGTGCCGTTTCATTTTTTTTTTTTTTCACGCAGCGGCTGAACGGAAAAAAATCTCATTACCCGTATGCTCAATATAAGGAGAATCGCAGAAACTCCTAATGCTGGCCATACGTGTAATGATTGCGGAGACCCCTAAAATGCCAGGACAGTATAAATACCCCACATGTGACCCCATTTTAGAAAGAAGACACCCCAAGGTATTCCGTGAGGGGTATGGTGAGTTCATGTAAAATTTTATTTTTTGTCACAAGTTAGTGGAATATGAGACTTTGTAAAAAAAAAATATATATATATATATATCAATTTCCGCTAACTTGTGTCAAAAATTTTTTTTCTGTGAACTCGCCATACCCCTCACAGAATACCTTGGGGTGTCTTCTTTCCACAATGGGGTCACATGTGGGGTATTTATACTCACCTGGCATTTTAGGGGTGCTAAAGTGTGAGAATCCAAATGCGTAAAATGCCCTGTGAAATCCTAAAGGTACTCATTGGTTTTAGGGCCCTTTGCGATCTTGGCTGCAAAAGTGTCACACATGTGGTATCGCCGTACTCAGGAGAAGTAGGGCAAGTGTTTGGGGTGTATTTACATATACCCATACTGGGTGTGAGAAACATCTCTGTAAATGACAACTTTTTAAAAATTTTATTCAAAGTTGGCAATTTACAGAGATATTTCTCTCACTCCAGCATGGGTATATGTAAAAATACACCCCAAAACACATTGCCCTACTTCTCCTGAGTACGGCGATACCACATGAGTGACACTTTTTGCAGCCAAGATGCGTAAAGGGCCCAAATTCCAATGAGTACCTTTAGGAGGGCATTTTACGCATTTTTCTTCTCACGCTTAGGGCCCCTAAAATGCCAGGGCAGTATAATACCTCACATGTGACCCCATTTTGAAAGAAGACACCCTAAGGTATTCGCTGAGGGGCATAGTGAGTCCATGAAAAATTTAACTTTTTGTCAAAGTTAGCGGAAAGGGAGACTTTGTGAGAAAAACAATAAAAATCAATTTCCACTAACTTGTGCCAAAATTTTTTTCTATGAACTCGCCATGCCCCTCATGGAATACCTTGGGGTGTCTTCTTTCCAAAATGGGGTCACATGTGGGTATTTATACTGCCCTGGCATTTTAGGGCCCTAAAGCATGAGAAGAAAAATGCGTAAAAATGCCCTCCTAAAAGGTACTCATGGGATTTAGGTCCTTGCGCATCTTGGCTGCAAAGTGTCACTCATGTGGTATCCCGTATCAGGAGAAGTAGGGCAATGTGTTTTGGGTGTATTTTTACATATACCCATGCTGGTGAGAGAAATATCTCTGTAAACTGACAACTTTGTATAAAAAATTTAAAAAGTTGTCGTTTACAGCGATATTTCTCACACACAGTATGGGTATATGTAAAAATACACCCCAAAACACATTGCCCTACTTCTCCTGAGTACGGCGATACCACATGAGTGACAGTTTTTGCAGCCAAGATGCGCAAAGGGCCCTAAAACCAATGAGTACTTTAGGATTTCACAGGGCATTTTTACGCATTTGGATTCTCACGCTTTAGGTTCCCTAAAATGCCAGGTGAGTATAAATACCCCACATGTGACCCCATTTTGGAAAGAAGACACCCCAAGGTATTCCGTGAGGGGCATGGCGAGTTCACAGAATTTTTTTTTTTGGCACAAGTTAGCGGAAATTGATATATTTTTATTTTTTTATTTTGTTTTTTACAAAGTCTCATATTCCACTAACTTGTGACAAAAATAAAATTTTACATGAACTCACCATACCCCTCACGGAATACCTTGGGGTGTCTTCTTTCTAAAATGGGGTCACATGTGGGGTATTTATACTGCCCTGGCATTTTAGGGGCCCCTAAAGCGTGAGAAGAAGTCTGGAATCCAAATGCGTAAAAATGCCCTGTGAAATCTAAAGGTACTCATTGATTAGCCTTTAGCACTCAGGCTGCAAAAGTCACACATAGGTATCGCCGCACTTGAGAAGTAGGTAATGGTTTGGGGTGTATTTTTATATATACCTCTGCTGGTGTGAGAAATATCTCTGTAAACGACAATTTTTAAATTTTTTTATACAAAGTTGTCAGTTTACAGAGATATTTCTCTCACCCAACATGGGTATATGTAAAAATACACCCCAAAACACATTGCCCTACTTCTCCTGAGTACGGCGATACCACATGAGTGACACTTTTTTGCAGCCTGGGTGCGCAAAGGGGCCCTAAAACCAATGAGTACCTTTAGCTTTTACATGGCGGCTCACAATTTAGCCCCGCCCAAAATGCCAGAACAGTACAAACACCCCACAAATGACCCCATTTCGGAAAGTAGACACCCCAAGGTATTCACTGAGGGGCATAATGAGCCCGTATGAGATTTTTTTTTTTTTGCCAGAAGTTAGCAGAAATGGAAACTTTATTATTATTTTTTTCCTCAGAAAGTGTCATTTTCCGCTAACTTGTGAAAAAATGAAATGATACATGAACTCACCAAGCCCCTCCGCGAATACTTTGGGGTGTCTTCTTTCTAAAATGGTGTGATTTGGGGGTATTTATACTTTCCTGGCATTCTAGCACCTGAAGAAACACGACAGGCGCTGAGAAAGTCAGAGCTGCTTCAAAATGCCGAAATTCACTTTTTTGCACCATAGTTTGTAAACGCTATAACTTTTACCCAAACCAATAAATATACACTTATTGGACTTTTTTTATCAAAGACATGTAGAACAATACATTTAGAGAAAAATTTATATAGAAATGTAGTTTTTTTAAAAAAAATTTGCAACAGAAAGTGAAAAATGTCATTTTTTTGCAAAAATGTCGTTAAATTTTTATTAATAGCAAAAAAAGTAAAAATGTCAGCAACAATGAAATACCACCAAATGAAAGCTCTATTAGTGAGAAGAAAAGGAGGTAAAATTCATTTGGGTGGTAAGTTGCATGACGGAGCAATAAACGGTGAAAGTAGTGTAGTGCGGATTTGTAAAAAAGGGCCTGGTCACTAGGGGGGTATAAACCTGTGGTCTTCAAGTGGTTAAAAAATATGCAGCAGAATCAAAGAGAAAATGCCACTTGTGAACTTACCTTTTAATTGTATAGGTTACCCAGATTTCCTAAAATGCAATTTTGGCCAGTTATGGGGTAATTTATCAAGGTAGATTTCATGCTCAGGATTCCCCATTACAGCTCTACAGGAAAAATTAGACAAGCTATGGTACAATTTGTGAGCAAGCAATGAAATTTATCTGTGTAGATTTAGAATTCAGCAGTGTGTATAACAACTCCACATTTTATGGTTCCTAGGACACTAAATGGCAAACCTGCCTAGCTAAGCTGTAATATGGAGATTTTGTCACTGCATCTCCAGGCAGGCTTCTGGATAGCAAATGGTCCAGGAACAACCTCTGTTCCCTCATCTGTCCTACAACTGTCTCTCTTTTGCTGCTCCTTCTGCTCGAGTGGAGAATTAATGTATGCTGCTGGCTCTGCTTGGTTTTTCAGCGAGGACGAGCTTAGTGAGGACAGTCAGCATCTACAGGCCAGAACATACTTGGAGGAGAGGTCCACTGTGTCCAACTTTAGGCATGCAACTAGTAATGATGACAGTTGGGTGGGAGCACTTGTTGCGAGCTGTCAGGGACATAGCTTTGAGACTTCTGAGGGTGACATAGGTGACTACCAGACAGTAGCTGATGATGATGTAGCCCATTGCACCAGCGAGCATGGTTAAGAGTGGGCATCATCAGGGTGGCAGCTGGCCGTTGAGACAGCAGCAGGGTGGCATTTTGCTGATGAGCGAGCAGGTTGCAAGCATTGGAAGATCTGGAGCCAAGCTGTGATGGACGTACCGAGATATACGGACGTCCCAGTGACAGTGAGTGGCAGGAGATCTGTAAGACTGGCAACACGTGGTTTGATCTGACAGGTTTCCTTGTGAATCAATAGGCGTCTGTGTTTTTTCTGTTAATGGCCACACCCCTTGCCTCCAGGTGTTGCTATTATGGTCATTTTACCTTCCTTATTGATTGTTGCTTCTTCCACAATGCTGTGTGGTTTATAGCTTCTGTTGGACCTGTGGATAGTTGGTGGTTGGATCCCGGCTGAGTTCCTGGTGCTTCCATAGCCCCTTTGAAGTTAAGTCTTTCCTTTCCCTTTTGTATTTTGTTTTAGTTATCTGTGTGTTGCATTTCCCTATTGTTTGAATTAGGCCTGAGGGAGACTCCTGTTCATCCTTCCTTTTGGAGGAACAGCTAGTCTCGTCTCTGCCATTAGTACCAGGGTCCTATATGGCTAGATAGGACTCTAGGTATTCCTGCGTATGAACTAATCTACCTTTGGGGTCTGTTCATACTGGTAGTCAGTAAGGATTATGGTTAGGATTTTCATTAGAAGGTGTCCATCTTCCTTCCCTAGTTCTCAGGCCTGATTCCCTGTCCCCCCGTTCCCTGTGCTCGATGTGGTGTTTCCCTCCCACACCGAAGCCTGACACAAGCGCACCTGGGGTAGACGGTCTGCTACTCAGAAGCCTACCTGTCAGAAACAACTAGCAGTGCACTGGTTCATAAAGGCAGCGGTAGGCAGTCAGCATGGAGTGGTGGGGTAAAATGCTATACTGAGCAGTGTGGGAATTTTTTATCAAGTCGCTCAAGGATGTTAGCCTGGCAGTATGTAGCATATGTGGGCAGAAGGTGAATCGCGGTCATTGTGCTGATATTGGCACCATAGCCCTGCATCAACACATGAAGCATCACCATGAAGTGAGCTGGGTAAACCGTGGCACTAATGTAGTGGCACAGTCTGACCCAGCAACTGCTGTATCTCCCAGTGGCTTGCACCCTTCTCGAGCAGTCAGGGCTCCTCAACCTCAGCAGAAAGAAGCTGCTGTTCCTTCCCTTCATCTATTGCTCCTGATGAGGGCGGAGAGTCCCAAGCTGTCATTTATTTCCAAAAAAAGCTATACCAGCCCTGCACAAATATGTTGAGCAGAAAGTGGACCAGTCTTTGAGCCTGTTGGCATCTGGCACAGTTCATGCCAGCGCTGACGTGTGGAGCTGTAACTATGGTCAAGTACACTCCTTTACATACTGTATATGGTTCTGACACCTGTTTAGTGCGGTGGGTGGCATAGTTACCCTAAAGAGAACACACCTTTCAACACAAAATGTTGAGACACTAACCTTCATAAACATGAATCGGCATGGATCAACCAGGATTTCCAGACACCTGTGCCTGATGCAACAGACTAGATCATTCTGGCAGCAATGACGTGACAGTAGTGTGCTTCCTCCCCAGAACATTGTGACAAATGGCCTGTTACTTCTGGCCACATGCTGCCGCCACTATTCTGATGATGCCACCCGCCTAATGCCACACCTGCTGCCTCTACTGCCATCTGATCCTAATGTGATCTGCCACCATTTTGTACTGCTATTGCAATTGCTGTTGCCATAACCATTGTTCATGCTGTTGCCACCCTTACCACTTTGTTCCAGGGCCACCAGTGTCCCTGTTTGGTCGTGTTAACAACTCTATTTATTTTTCTGTTCTTCTGATCCGTCAGAAGAACAGAAAAATTGTTTAAAAAATTAGGTCCTTTCGTTTGAGTGTCCATAAACCCTCTATCACATGGTCATCACTTTGCATCAGGATTTGATCATGATTTGGAAGCCAAAAGCAGGAGTGGATCCAAAACACAGAAGAACATGCAAATGTTTCCATCACGTTGTATCTTTGTTTTGGACCCACTCCTGTTTTTGCCTTACCAATACTGATGCAAAAAACTTACCAAATACTATCCGTGTGATAGAGCCCATCACGGATGATCCTCGAGAATATTGAACCATCCTCCCAATATTATCAATATTACTATCCTTTACTGTTTAAGGGGTCTATTAAATAGTATTTATTTCCATAGGGCCCTGAAGCTACAGGCCCCAGAACCTACAATCTGATTACTCAGAGCGTCTCCTTCTGTTGTACCCAGAGAACAAAAGGGTCCTTTTGTTCAAGTCAGTCAATAGATGCCCAGCAGATAACGCAATTACAGCTGGTTTCCTTAGGTTGACCCTACACAAAAGAACTTCCCTTTCTGCAGAGATATCACAGCTAGGTGTGAAGACTACACCTGGGGGGGGCCATTTGGTGTCACTGCCATAAGGGGCTTGTAGGCTAGCTTGAGTCAGACAGGCCGGCACCAAGGTTCCCAGATTGAAACATGAATCTGAGATATGATTTTTTTTCCCCTTTTTAAGAGAGACCATGCATCTTACGGACGTAAAAATTACGTCATCGTGCCACTCAGAATTCACTGGACATTTACATATGACAAACATAACTCTAGGAGATGCCCAGGTAAAGTTATGGTGTTACCCCATCATAGAACCAGTTATAATGGTCATATTTGGTATCCCTGAACTCCATGTTTTGTGGGGAATGTGAATCTGTGCTTGTTATTTATGTACAGCGGAGACATCCTGAGATATGCACATACCATATTTCAGAACAGACCTTCCCCTCAGAAATTCAGCCTGGCCCCAGCAGGCGGACTCTCAATTCCCCGCCTTGATCCGGGGGCCCTTATAACACTGACCTAGAATCTGCTAAGGAGTTCTCCAATTTGTAACAACACCTGGAAAGGGCCACAGCCAGAGAACCCTTGGGCTGTAGGCATATTGGGATTATTTTATGCAAACCAAGACATCCTGAATTATTGGATTATTACACTCTGGACAAAGGTTTATTGGACTTTATCCCTGCCAACGGACTTTCACCTAAGAATATCTTTTCTGCGGAAAATAACATCTTGATAATTTGTATTGTAGCTATATAATAAATGACCTCCAAGTCATTTCTCTAGCCATATGCCTGTTTTCAAACACTGCAAAGACTTACCCTAGCCTCTCTGAAGAGAAAGCTACTCAGTTCTGTTATCCAGATCATGGGTTCCTTGCTTCCATAAATCGCAAGGTGGTGGCAGTTAAACTACCCTGTGTGTGGCTCCGGTCCGGTCGCTCACACGCTTGTGGTCAATCTGCGGCCCAATCCCTGCATTTTAGGCCTATCGACTTTACGGACTCAAATTAGATTGTCGGTGTGCTGAAGGCGGCTGGGAGGCCTATTTTGCGGTTCGACTACTAGGGGCGCTGTGACTGATTTGTGACGTATTGTGGCCGCGGTTTTCGCAGTCCGTCACATATTGGTTGGCAGCTACTGGGATTTTTTTTTTGCATGTGTTTAGAACATCTGAACAGAGTTGAACTAATTTACCTCTGTCAGAACCAAACCAATTTGGTGGTGGTGTGGCTGAGTGCAATACATTTTTTTGTGTGTACAGAGAGACTGTGTAGTCCAGTACCCTCCCCGAAATCGTGTTTTCTTTATCTATCTTTTACTTGCCGTGAAAATGTCCGGGGAATACAAGAAAATGGCTTTGGCAGATCTGGAAAATCTGTGCCAAGAACAGGACATTGAAGTCAGTCGCAAGACAAAGACCGACCTGATAAAAGACTTGTTCTGATGGGATAGCCAACAACTGCGGCTGTTGAATGTGTCTACTGCGGGAGACACCGGCCCATCTGATTTGAGTTCTGAGGAACCAGAGACTGAGAATCCTGACTACACGGAGGGGGAACATCCTGCGGGGCCCGTTGGCCCCCGGCGCAGAATTGCAGTACGGATCCTAATTCTTCTTCAAGTACTCGCCTGGAACCGGCCAGTACCGGACTATCTATTTGTACGGACCCTATGATGCAGCAGGCCCTCCAAAAGCTAATGGACACTAGCCCGGTAAAGTACCTGCAGTACATGGCGGAGCATGAAGAAAGCAAGCGTCGGCATGAACTGAGCATGGCCAGAATGCACCAATCCAGCCGAACACTCAACTTTCTTGCGGAAGGAGCAGCATCACACGTGAGGGCAAAATTTTAATTTGCTCCCATGGAAAAGGACACTGACATAGACTTGTTTTTGCGATCCTTTGAGAAATCCTGCTGTCAGTATCGTCTGCCCCAAGAGCAGTGGGCCAGACACCTGACTTGTTGCGCTAAAAAGCGCTGGATGCGTTTGCGGAGTTATCCATGGAACAGGATGAGGATTATTTCGCCATAAAAGACGCTATCGTTGCTAAATACCAGCTGACCCCTGAAGTCTATCGGAAAAGGTTTAGGACCTTACAAAAGGATCGTACGGACTCTTATCCGGATGTGGTCAGCAGCTTACGCACTACATTTCTCAAGTGGACATTAGGCCTAACAAAAGGGTCTTATGATGCCCTAGAGGACTTGATGGTGCTAGACCAGCTTCTTTGTATTTGCCCTGCGGATGTGAGACATTTCGTGCAAGTGCAGCTACTGCTTCCAGACCTGGGGCACCTGATGGAATCACCTGTCACTACTGCCACAAGCCTGGACATATGAAATTCAACTGTCCTGAGCAGAGAGAGCCACCGCCAGCATCTGGACCACCTGTACCTCGCCCACGACAGACACAGCCAGCCAGCGCACCCCAGCGTGAACCATCGTCCTCAACTGTTTTGTTCGCCGGGGGAGAGGAGATTCACCCCATCACCAGCAATCACCAGCTTGTTACGGTGAATGACCAGCTCGTCACCGGTTTCCGGGACACGGGAGCCGATGTCACCCTGGTGCGTCCGCACCTTGTGTGAACAAAGGATATTATCCCAGACAAATATCTCACCCTCATTGGGGTGGGGGGCACTCTGTCTTACATTCCCCAAGCTCGGGTTTCCATCGACTGGGGGGTGGGTGTTCAAGAAAAGGTAGTGGGTATCCTAGACCAGCTACCAGTTCCTGTTTTGTTGGGGTCCGATTTGGGCAAGCTGGTATCCTATTATGAAACCCCCACGAACCCCTCGGGATCCCAGGAAGGGGTCCATTCTCTGCCCCCACCCAGGTGCTTGGCACCCAGGGGCAAAAGTCTGGGGGAGGGGTTGAATGTATCCAGTGTTAATGTTGATGATATGCATGACGTACCTGCTAATGTGATTTCTACATGTGATGTTGAAAATGTTAATCTGCGTTGCTCCGAAGTCATACCTGTCCTAGCTGTGACTCGGAGTCGGGCCACCCAAAAACTCAGAACAGGGGGAAGAGGCTCCGGTCTCCTCCCACTCCTCTGACCCCAGGGAGGCTGACTGTCAGCAGCAGGCCTCGTACGCCACAGGCCAGCTGGCTGAAACAGATCATGCTGCCTTCGAGCACGCTCTCCAAACCGATCCTAGCCTCGGGGGTCTCAGAAGACAGGCTGCTGAGCCCCTTGGGGACGGGGCTGGGGTCAAAGTGTACTGGGAAGGTGAGAAGTTTTATAGTGAGGCGATACCACCCACCAAAGGCAAAATGACCGTGAGTACCATGTCGCTTGTGGTACCTAGTGCCTTCCGGGGGCATGTGCTGAAATCCGCACATGACATCCCCTTGGCGGGGCACTTAGGAATTTGCAGGACACTTGACCGTATTCAGGGGCATTTCTACTAGCCTAGAATGAGGATAGATGTAATCAATTATTGTCGCTCCTGTATGGTTTGTCAGAAGGTAAAACCAGCTGGGAATCCACGCAAGGGTCCCTTGTGTCCACTGCCAATCATAAGTGAGCCATTTCTCCGAGTGGCAGTCGACATAATTGGACCTCTGCCCATTCCCAGCCGCAGCGGCAAGAGATACATCTTGACGCTGGTGGATTACGCGACACACTACCCAGATGAGGTTGCCCTCTCCTCCCTGAGGGTGGACAAGGTAGCAGATGTGCTAATTACCATATTTTCGCGTGTAGGGTTTCCTGCGGAGATGCTCACAGATCAGGGACCCCAGTTTATGTCTGAACTGATGGACACCATGTCGGCAAAGATCCAGATGACGCACCTCGTCTCCAGTCCGTACCATCTGCAAACCAACGGCCTCTACGATCACTTTAATGTGTGATTAAAGCAGATGCTGGCCACGTACGTTGAATCGCAGGGTGGGGACTGGTAACGATACTTGCCTCATCTGCTGTTTGCCTACAGGGAAGTACCGCAGCAGTCCACTGGGTTTTCCCCGTTTGAACTCCTGTAAGGCAGGAACGTCCGAGGACCACTACAGCTGATGCGAGAGACGTGGGAAGGCAAAGTTGATCCCACGGATGTCTCTGTAGTGGATTACGTCCTGAAGTTCAGAGACAAAATGGAGTCTCTCTCTGCCATGGTAACGGAGAATCTGGCCCAGGCCTAGGCCAAACAGAAACTATGGTACGACCGCACCGCAGGAGACCGGGCATTTGAAACAGGAGACAAGGTCTATGCCCTTCTTCCCATACGGCACAATAAGTTACAGGCAGCATGGGAGGGGTCATACACCATAGAGAAGCGTTTGAACCCCCTGACATACTTGGTGAACATGGGGGGTAGAAAATAGAAGGCCTTTCGCATTAACATGCTGAAGGCTTCCCACGATAGAACCCAGTATGTTCTCCCAGTGTACAGCCAGTTAGAACAGGGCAAAACAGACCCACTGGTAGACCCAGAGAGAGCAGTTACAGGAGGTGTTAGGTCGGTACCACCAGACCTTCTCAGGTACCCCGGGATGGACCAATCTGGTCGCTCACCGGGTAGATACCGGAACCCATCCCCCCATCAAGCAATCCGCCTATCTGGTCTCTCCGGACGTGCAGGTGGACATGCAGCGTGAGGTGGGGAAATGCTAGAATTGGGGGTCTTTCAGCGGTCCTGTAGTCCATGGGCAGCGCCCGTCGTCTTGGTACCCAAGAAAGACAAGACAACTCGGTTCTGCGTGGGCTACCGGAAGTTGAACGCCGTAACCACTACAGACGCCTACCCCATGCCTCGCATCGATGAGATGCTAGATAAGCTGGCGGCTGCCAGCTATCTATCAATCATGGATCTGAGCCGGGGGTACTGGCAGACTCCCTCTTGCCCCGGACACGCGGCAGAATTTGGCCTTTATTACTCCCTTCGGGCTCTTCGAATTCACGACGATGCCCTTTGGAATGAAAAACGCGCCTGCCACGTTCCAGCAGGCTATGAACGACCTGCTGGAGGAAATGCAACCGTTCGCTGCAGCATATTTGGACAATATTGCGGTGTTTAGCCCCACCTGGGAAGAACACCTCAAACATCTATCCCAGCTGGCTGCAGCCAATTTGACAGCTAAGCCAAGTAAGTGTGAAATCGGCATGACGGAAGTCCAGTATTTAGGGCACCGAGTGGGAGGGAACACCCTGAAACCGGACACAGGAAAGGTTGACACCATCTTAGCTTGGCCTCGGCCTATCACCAAGCGACGGGTTCAGGCATTCCTGGGGACCGCGGGCTACTATAGGAAGTTTGTACCAGCCTATAGTGCCATCGCGAAGCCCCTGACGGATGCCACTGGCAAGAAGCACCCGAAAGTGGTTATGTGGACCCCTGAGTGTGAGAACGCCTTCTGGGCCTTGAAGCAGGCGCTAGCTAGCGCCCCTGTGCTTCAAACCCCAGATTTCAGCCGTCAGTTCATAGTTCAAATTGACGCATCCAATTACGGTCTCGGCGCTGTCCTAAGCCAGGTGGATGGAAAGGGGGACGAGCATCCTCTTCTGTACCTGAGCTGGAAACTTCTTCCCCGAGAAGTCTCCTACTCAACTACAGGAAAGGAGTGTCTGGCGATTGTGTGGGCCCTACAGAAGCTTCAATCCTATCTGTACGGCCGCTCCTTCACAATCATTACGGACCATAATCCTCTCAGTTGGCTGAACCGTACTGCGGGGTCCAACAGGAAGCTCCTACGTTGGAGCTTGTCGCTGCAGCAGTACGATTTTACCATCCAGCACAGGGCAGGCAGCAGACATCAAAATGCAGATGGCTTATCCCACTGCAACGACGATCCAGACCGATCAGCACAGGTTAGCGGCGATGCCACCCATCTTGTGGACGGATGTCTAGCTGCAGACGCGGGGGAGGTGTCACGGATGATCCTCGAGAATATTGAACCATCCTCCCAATATTATCAATATTACTATACTTTATTGATCAAGGGGTCTATTAAACAGTATTTATTTCCATAGGGCCCTGAAGCTACAGGCCCCAGAACCTACAATCTGATTACTCAGAGCGTCTCCTTCTGTATACCCAGAGAACAAAAGGGTCCTTTTGTTCAAGTCAGTCAATAGATGCCCAGCAGATAACGCAATTACAGCTGGTTTCCTTAGGTTGAACCTACACAAAAGAACTTCCCTTTCTGCAGAGATATCAGAGCTAGGTATGAAGACTACACCTGGGGGGAGCCATTTGGTGTCGCTGCCATAAGGAGCTTGTAACCTAGGTACCAAGGTTCCCAGATTGAAACATGAACTCCATATTTTGTGGGGAATCTGTGCTTGTTATTCATGTACAGCGGAGACATCCCGAGATATGGCACATACCATATTTCAGAACAGACATTCCCCTCAGAAATTCAGCCTGCCCCCAGCAGGCGGACTCTCAATTCCCCGCCTTGATCCGGGGGCCCTTATAACACTGACCTAGAATCTGCTAAGGAGTTCTCCAATTTGTAACAACACCTGGAAAGGGCCACAGCCAGAGAACCCTTGGGCTGTAGGCATATTGGGATTATTTTATGCAAACCAAGACATCCTGAATTATTGGATTATTAAACTCTGGACAAAGGTTTCTTGGACTTTATTCCTGCCAACGGACTTTCACCTAAGGACATCTTTTCTGCGGAAAATAAGCATTCTCTTTCTTTCTCTCCTTTTTTGTTTATTGTTTGTTATTTCCTTAATTATTGTACATCTTGATAATTTGTATTGTAGATATATAATAAATGACCTCCAAGTCATTTCTCTAGCCATATGCCTGTTTTCAAACACTGCAAAAACTTACCCTAGCCTCTCTGAAGAGAAAGCTACTCGGTTCTGTTATCCAGATCGTGGGTTCCTTGCTCCCATAAATCGCAAGGTGGTGGCAGTTAAACTACCCTGTGTGTGGTTCCGGTCCGGTCACTCACACGCTTACTTGTCTTCAATCTGCGGTCCAATCCCCGCGTTTTCAGCCTATTGACTTTACGGACTCAAATTAGATTGTCGGTGTGCTGAAGGCCGCTGGGAGGCCTGTTTTGAAGATCGACCACTAGGGGCACTGTGACGGTTTTGTGACGTATTGTGGCCGCGGCGGTTGCAGAGCCCATTAAAGTCCTGCATGCAGGACTTTTTTTCCATCTGAATAAAACCGATATCAGACGCAAATAAACCCTTGATCACATGGTCAGTGTTTTGCATCACGATTTGCTCATGATTTGGAAGCCAAAAGCAAAAGTGGGTCCAAAACAAAGAACAGATGCAAACATTTCTATCACATTTTATCTCTGTTTTGGACCCTCTCCTGTTTTTGCCCTACAAATACTGATAAAATACTAACTGTGTGAAGGAGGATGCTCAAAATACAGAATCCACTTTTATTTTTTGCTGATACCCTCCCCACTATGTCACGGGCCACTACTTGAATCTTGGGCCACTGCATGGTGGAGTCCATGACAATAAATTAGACCTGACGCTAACATTGACCTGTAAGGCTGAGTTCAACTTCACTTATTTGGTCAGTTATTTCCATCGGTTTTTGTGAGCCAAATTCAGGAGCCAAGCCTACTCTTGGATTATGTATCATGAATATATCTACACCTGTTCTGTGGGTTTGATCTGCACCTGCTTTTGGCTGACAATAAATGATATGAATAACTGACCAAATAACTGAAGTGTGAATTGAGCCTAATACTGACGCACAGTCATTCTACAGCTAACAGAAGGGATTGAAAAGTATGAGTTTGCACTGCCACAACATAGATTAAAATAATCTTATTTTTCTCCACTACTTTATTGGCACTGCTTCCATGTCTTTATTTTGTTCCACTTAACAGTCATTTGGACACAGCTCCTCTGGGGGCACACAGCATTTTTGTTCTTTACTGAAGTATGCTGTCTGCTTTTCTTTTGGTTTAACAGAAGGGATTAGCTAGGAATGTTGTTGGCCTGTACGATGATGTGCAAGTCCATATATGTGACCTGCCTGTCATTCTGATGCACACTAACTGTTTTTCTAACAGAAAGGATTAGCTATGCATGTTGGTGCAATGCACACTGATGTACACTGATATACATGCCCCCTAAAGTTTAACTGCAGGTTAGGATAAACCTGATTTAATGAGCTTCGTGAATCAGCTCTACTTTAGAGCTGTAATGGAGGCCTCAATAAAGTGTAACTCATTCTTTATTTATTTTTTTGTAATGTGTAGGGACAGTATTTTTGTAATATACTTTAATTACTGAAATCGTACATTTCTATCCCTAAAGTGGCCCATTTTGTGCCTTAGCAATGCCCTGTTTATTTAACTGTGGAGACATGCTCAACACTGACTGCTGCTGCCCTCACTGCCTCTCTCCACATTTATGTATGTATGATTTCATTAATGAAAGTATATTACAAAAATGGTCAGTATCACTGTCCCTACAAAAACAGTTACCCTTTAAGTACTGCTGTCCCTATGTACTATTTTTAGTTGCTTGTTTATGTAAATAAAATGTTGGGATCTTCTGTTCTTTTCCAGAGATTAAACTTCATTCCAATTATCAAGCCCTAATACAGCAAGGTTTATAGCTCTTATGATGAATTAATCTACTCATACCCTAAATGATGTTACCTCAGTTCATTCACCCATTATCTGCTCTCAGCCTTCCTTCTTATACCATTTTTACCCATTATATAACATGTGAATGTCATCTAATTGGCTAGTACAAAATTTTAAACCTATTGGTCGTTTTAAAGCTGTGTGGTGAAGTGACAAAATTGCAGCCATTTTTGGGGTGTATTAATTTCCTTTTTATTTATTTATTTGATCTAACAGTATGTCAGGCAGAGAAGTGACAGGCCCTGCACAGGGGAGGGGCAGAGTCCTACATTTTTCTGCCGCAGGCACAAGTCACAGCAGAGTAAGGGGGCGTTGCATCAGGGGGCACTTCGAGAGGCCTGAGCTCCCGATGTCATCTAGCGGTAATGTCTTGACCAGCAACCCAGCGGTGCTTGAATGATTGACTCGGTCATCCACTTCATCCCAAGTGACATCAGACACCCCCAAACACGAGTCAGTGGGTTCATTAGACAAAACCCTTAGTTGGCATGGCCCGGGAGCAGGCACTGTGCCCTCATCTGTTCTCAACCTGCCTATGTCCTTTTCTGTTCCCTCAGCCAGACAAGTATTATATGCTTTGGGCTCAGTTCCACTATACAGGACAAGCTACTAGAGGACAGTCAGCAGCTACTGCCCGGCCAAGATCTGGAGGAGACATCCGCCACTTCCTCCGGTAGTCTGGCAAGTAGTGATGAGAAAAGTGGCAGGGGAGCTGGTGTTGCAAGCATTCAGGCTCCTGGCTCAAAGACCGTTGAGGAGGACATCAGTGACGTGCAGACAGTACTTGATGATGATGTAGCGGATCGTAATTGGGAGTCAGTGACTCAAGCTGCTGCTCCATCAGCAGCAGCTTGAGTCTAGAGTCGCTGATGAGCAGTTTTCTTCACCCGCCTAGTGAAGAAACTACTCACCAGCAGGAGCAGTTAGACCTGGAGCAGAACCAGAACCAACAGGTGGTGGCATACTTGGACAACACCCTGCCACCCCACATTGAAGATCTGCTGGACTACTGGGCAGCCAAACTGCATCTGTGGCCGCAACTGGCCAAGTTTGCCCTGGAAAAGCAGTCCTGCCCGGCCAGTAGTGTGGCATTAGAGCAGGTGTTTAGTGTGGCGGGGGCCAGAGTTATCCTAAGGAGAACTCGGCTGTGCACCCACAGTGTGGAGAGTCTGACATTTGTCAAGATGAATCAGGCGTGGATCAGCCAGGATTTTTACTCACCAATGCCTGATGCACCAGATTAGATCATCCATGCTGCCTCACCCAAACTTTGACAAAGGAGACCGGTTTCCTCTGGTTACCTGCCTCAGCTACTATTCTGATGCTGCGCCTGCCTGATGCCACACATCTGATGCCAAGTGCTCCTTCTTGCACCCACCATCGTCAGCAGGTACTGTTTATGCCACCCCCCCCCCCACCCTGTCACAGGTCACTCTGTGGTCTCCTGATGCTGCTTCCACCTCTACACTATGTCACCTTGCCACTGTGTGGCCTCCTCATGCTGCTGCCAACTCACAACTGTCTCTGGGCCACTCTGTGGCTTCCTCATGCTGCTGCTGCCAGCTCCACAGTCTGTCATTGTGGCACTCTGTGGTCTCCTCATGCTGCTGCTACCTAACCACTATGTCATTGGGCCACTCTGTAGACTTCTCATGCTGTTCTCACCTTCCCCACTCTGTGACTGGGCCACTAGTGTCCGTTTGGCCTTGTTGAAATCATAATTTATTTAACCTTTCTTCTGATCTGTCAGAAGGAAGGAAAAATGAGACGCAAAATGGATCCTGTCTATGTAGCAGCTGTAAGGCCTGTATGGTCCCATCAGAATTGGCTTATGATTTGGTAGCCAAAGCAGGAGTGGGTACAAAACACAGAATTCATGCAAATATTCCAATCTCTGTTTTGGATCCACTCCTCTTTTTTTTTTTTGGCTTTAGCAATATTGATGGATTGCTGACTGAGTGAAGGCAGATGCTCAACAGACAGGATCCGTATTTTGGGGGTTATTGTTCTGACGGATCAGAGGAAGGATAAAATAAACAGCAATGTCAACACAAACTTACTGCTGAGACCCTCTCCACTCTATCTGGGGGCTCTACTTGTATAAGCTTTTAATAGAACAGGTTCTGTAGACATCTATGTGGAATCAGCTGATGATGGTGTAAAAGAATTGCGCTCTTTCATACTATAGTAGGATCTTGGGCCTCTGTACGGTTCTTTATACCTGGTGCTAACATTGACCTGTAAGACTGAGTTCACACTACAGTTATTTGGTCAGTTTTGGCCCCATAACTGCCCAAATAAGCGAAGTGTTCAGTGATTCTAAGAGTGACGCCTGTCATGTCATACTGACTCACAGTATTCTGTCACTAACACAGCAGACTTCCTATGCGTGTTACTGCAAGACAGTGTTCTACACCACTTATACAGGCTCTCTGCAGCCATTAAATAGCTGTTTTTTAACGTGATTTGCCACAAATAAATTCGAATGCAATCTTTTCGGAAAATATGGTGAACCCGCCGAATCTAAATTTTGAGAAATTCGCTCATCTCTAGTTGATTGTCTTTTAATTTTTTAGTGGTTTATAACTTAAAATGTGGAGGGAAAATATTTGTCTGGGCACTTCTGGCCTAGGTTACAGTCACCTTTACTGTAAACAGAAACTCCTCTGGACAGAAAAGTTTATCCATTGTTCTAACAGTCAAGGAGTTTCCGCTGGCCTACCTTTTTGCATTTGATTTTAACAACAAAAGATCTTCTTCATCTTTCCTATCTAACATCTACACATCAACTATGAGTTGTAAATCGCTTCTGATTGTAACTGATTACCGCCTAAGTGTACTCCAATAATAGATCAATATTACATCAATCTAATATTGGAGTACATTTAGTCAGGTGGTAGTCATAGTTACAATGTGTGAACATTATGTATAATACATATATAAATATATATATATATATATATATATATATATATCACCTATACTCCGCCACTTGAATTGATTCAGATCTGAATTAATTCACAACAAAATACACATTCTGGTATATGTTAAAGTATCGCTGCTAGTCTTTCATCCTCTTAAGTTGTTTCCTCCTACAGCAATACATTCTAAACGAAACACATATAAACATAAACTGCATTAGTAGGAATATTATAGACATGGTTAGTAGTAAAGGGTGAGTATAGGTATTATAGAGAATGCTCGACCAGGGCTCCTGAAATTCTTCTGTTATCTTATTAGTATTGTTTACATTTTATTTAACAAATTTCTCTAATTCCATAACTCTCTTATCATCTGTCTTTAACCACCTCAGCCCCCCTAGCTTAAACACCCTTAATAACCAGGCCACTTTTTACAATTCTGCATTACACTACTTTCACCGTTTATTGCTCGGCCATACAACTTACCACCCAAATGAATTTTACCTCCATTTCTTCTCACTAATAGAGCTTTGATTTGGTGCTATTTCAATCTTGCTGACATTTTTACTTTTTTTGATATTTTACTTTTTTTGACGAACTTTTTGCAAAAAAAAATTACATTTTTCACTTTCTGTTGGAAAATTTGTCAAATAAAACTACATTTTTCTATAAATTTTTCTCTACATTTATTGTTCTACATGTCTTTGATAAAAAAAAATGCAATAAGTGTATATTTATTGGTTTGGGTAAAAGTTATAGCGTTTACAAACTATGGTGCAAAAAAGTGAATTTCCGCACTTTGACTTTCTGAGCACCTGTCCTGTTTCCTGACGTACTACAATGCCCAGACAGTAGAAAAACCCCACAAATGACCCCATTTCGGAAAGTAGACACCCTAAGGTATTCGCTGATGGGCATAGTGAGTTCATGGAAATTTTTATTTTTTGTCACAAGTTAGCGGAAATGGAATTTTTTTTTTTTTTTTTTTTCTTTTACAAAGTCTCATATTCCACTAACTTGTGACAAAAAATAAAATTTTACATGAACTCACCATACCCCTCACAGAATACCTTGGGGTATCTGCTTTCTAAAATGGGGTCACTTGTGTGGTATTTTTACTGCCCTGGCATTTTAGGGGCCCCTAAAGCGTGAGAAGGAGTTTGGAATCCAAATGCTTAAAAATGTCCTAAAATCCTAAAGGTACTCATTGGATTTAGGGCCCCTTTGCGCATCTCGGCTGCAAAAAGTGGCACACATGGTATCGCCGTACTCAGGAGAAGTAGGGCAATGTGTTTTGGGGTGTATTTTTACATATACCCATACTGTGTGTAAAAAATATCTCTGTAAATGACAACTTTTTCCATTTTTATTATACAAAGTTGTCAATTTACAGAGATATTTCTCTCAGCCAGCATGGGTATATGTAAAATACACTCAAAACATATTGCTCTACTCCTGAGTACGGCAATACACATGTGTGCCACTTTGCAGCCAAGATGCGAAGGCCTAAATCAATGAGTCTTTAAGATTTCTGAGACATTTTTAAGCATTTGATTCCAACTCCTTCTCACGCTTTAGGAGCCCCTAAAATGCCAGGGCAGCATAAATACCACACAAGTGACCCCATTTCGGAAAGTAGACACCCTAAGGTATTCGCTGATGGGCATAGTGAGATCATAGAAGTTTTTATTTTTTGTCACAAGTTAGCGGAAATTTAATTTTTTTTAATTTTTTTTTATAAAGTCTCATATTCCACTAACTTGTGACAAAAAATTTTTTTTTACATGAACTCACCATACCCCTCACAGAATACCTTGGGGTATCTGCTTTCTAAAATGGGGTCACTTGTGTGATATTTTTACTGCCCTGGCATTTTAGGGGCCCCTAAATCGTGAGAAGGAGTTTGGAATCCAAATGCTTAAAAATGTCCTGTGAAATCCTAAAGGTACTCATTGGATTTAGGGCCCCTTTGCGCATCTTGGCTGCTAAGAAGTGGCACACATGTGGTATCGCCGTACTCAGGAGAAGTAGGGCAATGTGTTTTGGGGTGCATTTTTACATATACCCATACTGTGTGTGAAAAATATCTCTGTAAATGACAGCGCCGCATACACAGCGCCTCATACACCGACTTCACGTGTCTTCTGACAGCAGCGCAATGCTTCTCTCAGAATGCACATCAGTGCTGCAGCGTTTTCGTCGGTTGGTCCGTTGGTATACCTGGAAAATAAAGGGTGGTTGGGGAAAAAAAAAAAAAGAAGAAAAAACAGGCAGCAGGCTCATAAACTTGAACGTTACAAACTTTATAAAACCTGAACATAAAACGTTTTTTATAAAACCTGAACATCAAAACTTTTAAAACCTTAACTCTCAAGATTTCTTTTTCTTGCTACCTGTTTAATCATTTTTTTCTTTTCTTTTTTTCTTTTCACTCTTTATTTTCCTTGCAGAAACCTCTCCTCTCCCATAGGAAAATGTGTAAAGTGTAAATCACACAGAGATGGTGCGAAGTACATTATGCACTTTATCCCAAGTGAAAGGAGACGTTTCTTCCGTTTCACATTTCTACTGTAGCACACCAGCACCCCTATGTGTTAGGGTCTCTCAGAACCTAGTATCCTGAGAGACCCTAGAGCCTGATTGTAAAAACTACCTGTGTCCTGCGGTCCCTACGTCCCTAAGTGTACCTGAGTGTGGTACTTCCGGAAACACTCCCCTAGGCATAGGGCAGGGTGGTCAGGACAGTCAGAACAGAAATAACGGGTGTCACACCTTATTCCATTCCTGCTACAGACACGACATCTTTTTCGGGGTGGCGGTTGGATTAAGGTACCAGCAACGACATTGGGGAAATGTCGCTCGTGTAGACGGCTCACTACACTGGTGGTTGGGGCCACGGAACCTCCTGGATACAGGAGGTTCTCGATAATCTCTTCCTGAAATTTGAGGAAGGATCCTGTTCTCCCAGCCTTACTGTAGAGAACAAAACTATTATACATAGCCAATTGAAATAAATATACAGACACCTTCTTATACCAGCGTCTGGTGCGGCGGGAAATCAAATACGGGGCCAACATCTGGTCATTGAAGTCCACCCCTCCCATGTGGAGGTTATAGTCGTGGACTGAGAGGGGCTTTTCAACGACACTGGTTGCCCGTTCAATTTGTATTGTCGTGTCTGCGTGAATGGAGGAGAGCATGTGAACATCACGCTTGTCTCTCCATTTCACAGCGAGCAGTTCTTGGTTACACAAGGCAGCCCTCTCCCCCCTTGTAAGACGGGTGGTAACGAGCCGTTGGGGGAAGCCCCGGTGACTAAGTCGCACGGTGCCACAGCAGCCAATCTGTTCTAAGAACAAATGCCTGAAGAGGGCCACACTTGTGTAGAAATTGTCCACATAAAGATGGTACCCCTTGCCGAATAAGGGTGACACCAAGTCCCAGACTATCTTCCCACTGCTCCCCAGGTAGTCAGTGCAACAGACCGGCTCCAGGGTCTGATTTTTTCCCTCATAGATCCGAAATTTGTGTGTATAGCCTGTGGCCCTTTCACAGAGCTTATATAATTTGACCCCATACCGGGCGCGCTTGCTTGGGATGTACTGTTTGAAGCCAAGGCACCCGGTAAAATGTATTAGGGACTCGTCTATGCAGATGTTTTGTGCGGTGGTATACAAATCTGCAAATTTCTGGTTGAAATGGTCTATGAGGGGCCGAATTTTGTGGAGCCGGTCAAAAGCTGGGTGGCCTCTGGGACGGGAGGTGGTGTTGTCACTAAAGTGCAGGAAACGCAGTATGGTCTCAAATCGTGTCCTGGACATGGCAGCAGAGTACATGGGCATGTGATGAATTGGGTTTGTGGACCAATATGACCGCAATTCATGTTTTTTTGTCCGGCCCATGTTGAGGAGAAGGCCCAGAAAAGTTTTACATTCGGAAATTTGGAGTGTTTCCACCGGAAAGGCTGGGCATAGAAGCTTTCCGGGTTGGCGGTTATAAATTGAGTTGCATACCGATTTGTTTCTGCCACGACTAAGTCATAGAGCTCCGCAGTGAAGAACAGCTCAAAAAACCCGAGTGCCGATCCGATCTGAGCTGTCTCCACCCGAACTCCTGACTGGGCCGTGAAAGGGGGAACTAATGGTGCGGCTGAAGATGGGGGCTGCCAATCAGGGTTTGCCAGCACCTCAGGGATTCTAGGGGCTCTACGGGCCTGTCTGCGCGGTGGCTGCGACGGGGGAATTACTGCACCTGCCACCGTACCAGCTTCAACTGCCCTTCTGGTGCCCGCCACTTCACCATGTTGTACGGTAGTGCTGATTGAAGGTACAGGATGGGCTGCGCTGCTGGTGTATGCCTCACCACGTAATCCGGCAGTGCCAGCCCCACTCTGCTGCCCTTGAAACGAATCCTGCGCTACCTGTGGTCTAGCGACACGGGGCCGGTTACGCCTGGTGGTATCAGAGACCTCAACCTCCTCGTCCGAACTTTGGGTCAGACTGCCACTGCTTTCTACAGGTTCATATTCTGACCCGCTAGATTCGTCAGATGAGGGTTCCCATTCCTCATCCGACTGGGTCAGAATCCTGTAGGCCTCTTCAGGAGAATACCCCTTATTTGACATTTGGATGACTAAATTTAGGGGGTATTCCCTGAGACTGCACAAGAAAAAGAGCAAGCCTGTCTTACAAATGGGAGGGTAGCGAAGTACAGAAGCTGCTGCGATTGATAAAAAAGATCAAAACTGATTTTTTTTTATCGCCGCAGCGCTTGTGAAGTGATTGCGCAGTGATTATAAAAAAAATTTTTTTTTGTCACTGCGGCGGGCGCGGGTGAACGCACATGTGGGCGACTGATCAGACCTGATCGGGCAAACACTGCATTTTGGGTGGGGGGGGCGAACTAAGGTGACACTAATACTATTGTAGATCTGACCGTGATCAGTTCTGATCACTTACAAATACTACAAAAGTACCAACGCTGATTAGTGCTACGCTAATCAGCGAATCAGTGACTGTGGTGCGGTGGGCTGGGCGCTAACCCTAACTACCTACCAAAGGGGGCCTAAACTAATCTAAACCTAAAAGTCAATCCTGGTGAAAAAAAAAAAGTGACAGTTTACACTGATCACCTTTTTGCCTGTCTCTAGATGATTGACAGGTGACTGAGAGGGGTGATCAAGGGGTTAATTGGGGTGATGGGGGGTGATCAAGGCCTGGAAGTGTGGTGCTTGGTGTACTCAATGTAGAGATGTGCTCTCTCCTGGGTCCAACCGACGAAAAGGACCCAGGAGAGGGCACAGAAGCCATTTAATGCATTATATGTATAAATATAATGCATTACATGGCTCTTGATAGTTTTTTTTTAAAAATCACCAGCCTGCCAGCGCAGATCATTGGCTGGCAAGCTGGTGACGAACTTGTCCTGTGCCGGTCCCGATAGTCTGTGCGCCTGCTCAGGCGCACAGATTGCGTCATCTCGCCTCTCGCGAGATGACGCGCCTGCGCGTCGACAAGGAACAGAAGGACCGCCAAGATCACGCGTATCTGCGTGCGGCGGTCCTAAAGAGGTTAATAATGTGTCCAATTCAATTGTAAGTGAGGGCAAGTGGGGAAATAATTGCTTCCTAATCACCCAACTCCCTCCGAATAATGTTCATAGAAATTTGGTTTAACTTGATGTTAGCTTGTATGTATTCTCCAATTGTTACCATTCCATTTATAAGATTCACACACTGCCATGTCAGAGGTACCTGGCATTGCACTATTTGTTGCCATGTGAACAAGGATACCCCTAATGCACAGACTTTGAGTCCATCTCCATGGATTATCTGTCTCCATCTCGAGGTGGGTCTTTGCAGTTGGATTAGACAGCTTCTAGCATGCAGAGGTGGATGGTGCAGTCCATACAGGAATATAGTCAATTTAACAGCCGAAGTACCAGACTCAGGTCCATTATTCTTGGCCACCATCCTCTCTTTATTTTCTGAAGTCCTAGACTAAGGTGTTCACTCAACAGGGTCATATCATAGCATAAACCATAGCTTTGGACACAATATTATGACTAAGTGAATTATTCAGTGCTTTTACGGTCTTCTGAATACCCTCCAAATCTGCAGCAATTGTGTGAATGTCCTGAGTATTCATCTTCATTTCTGGTAGTGTTTAAATTCCTCTCTTCCCCCTTTAAGCAGTACTTGCTCCGCCTACAATACCTTCTAAAACTATTCTATTCCAAATTGACATACCCAAACTGAGACCTGATGATATATCAGCACCCAGATTTCTGTTTGGTACTTCCCTGAATTAGAGCCCTTGTGTAGCATCCCAAAACAAATCACATCAGTTTGGAAAACAGATGTAAAACAGATTTTCTTTGGCTCTGGGCAACTCTCTAGAAAAGAAAACAATAAAAATTAAATAATAGTGAAAATATAATAGGAAATATAAATATAACAGAACAAATGCTATAAGATATCATTATAGGTAAGATGTAAACAAATGAATTATTTTCAGTTAATATTATAGTTGTATTGACAATAAAATAAATAGGCTGTAATTGGTTCCAGACTTCTGTTGTCACAATATTTCTTGAGTTTCTTCAATTATTCCTACTTGCCCACTGGCAGATTTTTTTGCACTCAATAAGAGATCATTCTTTCTGCATTTTGTCTTTTTCCTTTTCCACTCCGTCTTCACAATCTAAAATTTCAGACAAACTTTAAACACAACAAATCTGTTGATCTGTTGATCCCACTATTCCTGTGGGATCTCTTATGGTCCATCATGGATTTTTATATTATTAATGAGCCAATCATTAATACTCCATTTAATATACCTTCCGCACTAGCCATACTAAAAGGTAAGTGCCGCAGCAATCAACAATAAATAATAATAATGAATAACAATAATAACAATAAAAAACGTTAAAGAAGTCAAAAACTTCCTTCTAGGTCATCTCTTGCTGAAAAAGGCAGACTTCTATGTCTCCACCATACTTTGAGTCACAGTACTTGTCACAAATATCCATAACTTATTCTGGTCACTTGTCTTGGGACCAAATATTTTATTGTAAACAAAATGTTGGAATCTTTTTTTCCAGAGATGAAGCTTTATTTCTATTATCAGGTCCAGATACAGCAAGGTTTATAGCTCATATGATGAGTAAACCTACTAATACCCAGAATGATGTTACCTATTATCTGCCCTCAGCCTTCCTTCTTATCCTATTTTAATTCATTGACTAACATGTGGAGGACATCTAATTGGATAGAACAAAATTTGAAACCTATTGGTCTTTTTAAAACTAAACTGATATTCTGATTGGTTGATTGTCTACTACTGTTGTAGGGGTAGCAGTTGTATAACTTAAAATACGGAGGGAAAATACTTGTCCTGGCACTTCTCTGTAGGCCTAGGTCACATACATCACCTTTACTCTAAAGAGAAACTCCTCTGGACAGAAAACGTTATCCATTGTTCTAATAGTCAGGGAAAAAAAAAAAAAAACAATCTTGTTGCACATTTGGCATCACTTTGGGTCATTTCCATCAGAGATCCTTTTAGTTAGATACATTTAGTATACAGCTGTCTTTATTATAGCTCTACATTCCGTTACTTAGCTTTCACAGGATAATGAAAGAAAAAAAAGAGATGCTATCAGATAATTTAGAGCAAGAATGGAGATGTATATTTTGTAATTAGCAGTCCATATTACATTTCCACATACTGGGGGACATTTACTAAGCATGTTGCGCTAGACGCGTTTTGATTTGCACCCAATATATCAACTGTTTTCTCCAGAATTTTCACCATAACAAATGCGTCTTGCCAGAAATTAGATAGAAATGTCAATGTGGGTGGGGCTATCAAATTTGCACATATTATGCCTCATTAACCATCCTCTTATTGGCAGAAATGGCTCAAATTGTTTCGCACAATAAGCCAGCTTATGTGGTGGTGTTTTGTGTAAAAAGTCGCATTTATGGCAGAAAGATGCAACTTTTTGTCAAAAAGTCCCATTTTTGAAAAGAAAAAAACAACTCTTCGTGGGAACAAGTGATAGTTAAGTATTAAAACAGGATGCATTTATTTTTATCTAATATAAATTAAATTAGGGTTTTGTCAGTAAATTGATAGTCAACAAAAACAAAGCAATAACAAAAACGTTTTGAGTCTGTGACAAAAATCGCAATGTACCACAGGAAATGTAGCAAATATGCTTTAAAAGTCTCACATCTGTTTGAAAAGTCGCAAGTGCAGTCTTGCAGGGTTGGCTGAAATGGCGCAGTTCAGTTTTAAAAAGTCGCATTATAGTGCTATGAGAAATATGCGGATAATCAAGTTTATATCTATAAAAGACACATCACCACTTTTGATTTGCAATGTTGGTATTTTTTTGGAGCAAATTACGCCATTATTGATAAATGTCCCCCACTATGTTACCCAGCTTTCCTATGACTCAGAAAGACAAATATGGGGCACTGTTGCATTATTTGGGAGCAAAAATGGGATTAGTTAGGTACATTCAGTAGTCTGCAGTTCCTATTACAGCTCCACATGGTATGTTACCCAGCTTTCCCTGGATCCTGATAGGAAAATATGGCAAACTATGGCACACTATGCAGAATAGAGATTTCTTTTAGGTAGATTTTTTATTTAGTAGTCCCTATTGCAGCTTAACATGGTATTTTTTCAAAGACCCTTGAAGGCAAATATAGCAAGTAATGGCACAACTTGCATCTGTCCATTTCAGTTTCATAGAGATTCTTACCCTGCTTACCCAGGCTCTTAGATAGCAAAAAGGCTTGTTAGTCTGTGTGACACAGTGAGAGGTTTTGTGGTAAAAAACAGGTATTTTCCTCTCAGCCTGTGCTGCTGGGTTGATTGCAGCCAGGTGAGGGCAAATACTGGACCGGATTTTAGGTGCCGGTCCGGGTTTTTTGGGTGTTTACCTAGCTGCACTTAAGACAGCTAGCTTCATGCAAGTGGGTCTCTCTGTGTTTGGGATCTGAGCCCTGTGCTGGGCTGAAAAGCTGAGACCTGTGTGTCAGAAGAGCAGGCCATTTAAAGACGGTCAGTGGACTTTTTGTGTTGCTGAGCATTCAGCCAGGTGTGAACTAACACCTAGGATTTGAGGTGATTTAACCTGGAAACTGCTGGTGTTCCGTGGAGCTCTCAGGGCTGGAAGCAAGAGCTTGCAAAGAGGCGTGCAGTCTGCCTGGAAGCCTGAGGTTGGACTTTCCTGCGGCTGAGCTGACAGCCGGGTGTGAACACGCACCTAAACCACACAGGTGAATTTGATTCAGTCTTGGACTTTTGTTTTGCCTCATGTTTTTGCTGTGTGTGAAGTAACACTAAGTGACTGTTTTGAGTTTTTGTTTGTGCAAGTGTGAAATAAAACACTGTTTGCTGCACTACCTGGACTCTCTTTGCCTCTATACTGCACCCGCACCGCTGTCTACCAGAGCAACTCCCCACATTTGGTGGAGGATGCGGGCAATTGCAGTGAGGCTGGCGTAAAGCCAAAACTTTTCGTAGCATTTTTTTTTTTTTTTGGGCACTGTTGTATGTCCTGGATTAAGCCTGCCAAGCTGCAACCACCGACACAGGACAAGATGGAGGAGATGATAAAGCAGCTTGTCCAGGCCAACTTAAAGCAGCAAGAGAGACATGAAGAGGCCGTCGCACAGCTGCTAGAGGCTAATCAGCGACAGCAGGACACGAACCAGCGGCTGCTGCAACACGTAATGGCGCTAGAAAAGTCAGGGATGCCTCAGGGAGTGCACGATGCCCGGAAGGCAGTCCGCACGGCCGTTCCCAAGATGACACCGACAGATGATGTTGAAACCTACTTGGCGATGTTCGAAAAGGTGGCCGTGAGAGAGAGACTACCCCGAGACCAGTGGGCGGAGGTCATCGCTCCGTTTCTGGCGTCAGGACCCCAACAGGTATACTTTGATTTACCGGACGACCAAGCGGCAGACTACTCTGTGGTCAAGGGTGAGATCCTGGCAAGACTGGGGGTGAATGTGTTGGTTAGGGCCCAGCGGGTACATCAGTGGGAGTTTAACCCAGCTGAGCCAGCACGACCCCAGTATTACAATTTGCTAAAACTCTTACAAAAATGGCTGCCGCCTGACGTACTCTAGTCCCACTGCTATGCTGGACCGTATTGTAGCTGACAAATTCTGGAGGGCATTGCCACTACCCTCCAGCGCTGGGTTGGCCAGACCTCTCCTACTAGTGCCCTGGAGATGGTGGACCTGGTCGAACGTTATGGGGCTACTGAGGAACTTGAGGGGGGAACTCTGGGGAAGGGAGTAATAAAACCCAGAAAATCCCCTCCCCAGACCCTGCGGCCTGAGCTGAGAAAGACCGCACAGGATGTGCCCTTTGGGGATCGGGACTCTATAATCTGCTGGCGGTGCCATGAGCCTGGCCATGTATCGGGCCAACTGTCCCCTCCTGGGTGAGCCCATGGATGTGAACTTTGGGTATCGACAGTCATTGTATGCCAGAAGGGTCGATGTGTCAGAGGTTATCCATGATGAACATTTGTGTCGGGTGGAGGTGGGAGACACTCCAGTGGCAGCTCTGCTGGATTCAGGGAGTCAGGTGACCCTGGTGAGGGCTTCCCTGGTGCGACCCACAGAGTTTACAGGCCGGAGAGTCGGGGTTTTCAGCATTCATGGAGATTTAAAAGAATACCCCACTGCTCTGTTGTCTGTAAGCACGTGTGTCGGCAGGCAGGTCCTTGAGGTGGTTGTAACCACGAGTATGCCCTATGATGTGATAATAGGAAGAGACTTTCCATTGTTCCCAGCCCTGTGGCCGGCCATTGTACGTACAGTTCCCAGACAGGTAGGAAAACTCCCAGTAGTGAGGCCTAGCCCAGGTGAGGTATTAGAACCCCAGAAACCCAAGGCAGAGGGACCCACAGTAGGTCCAGTGGGTGAGGGGAAGACAGTCCCCTAAATAGGATAGGTAGAAAACCTAGGAAGGTGGCTCAGCCAGGCCAAAGCCGGACCTGCAATCGAGTGTCTGGAGTCCGTAGCCAAAGGGACACGGTTTTGGTTGTTGGGCCACCTGGGAACAGTAAGGACAGCGCTAGGGGGAAGGGGACCTATAAAATAGCACAGAAAGTTGGAGACCCAAATTACAAGGTACACCAGCCAGGACTGCAAAAGCCGGAGCCGATCTACCATGTAAATTTACGGAAACCTTGGAAGGTTAGAGAGACTTGTATTGAGAACAACCCGCGGCCGGTTTATCTAGGGAAAGAGACTCCGGTTCCTCTGTCTGCTAACAGGGAAGCGGTTGCCACAGATAAAATTGCTGGCAGCCTTTCCACTGAACAGACTCAGAGAGCCAAGGAGTTTGTTAGTCGGAACACAGAGGTGTTCTGTGATTTCCCTGAATGCCCTTCCATAACTCGCCGTGATATTGTCACTGAGCCCCAGGCAAAAGTCTGGTTAAAGCCGTACCAGGTGCCCGTGGTTCGGCGACAAGCCATCTCTGAAAGAGTGATATGGGGTTGGCCGCAGCCTGTCCCCATCTGGACAAAGAAGGAAAGTCCTGGGTCACCAGAGGGTTCGGGTGACTTCAGAACTTTAGATTTTCAGTGGAACACAGAGCAGGGCAGTTACAGGGAAATGCGAGTGCCCGGTTCTGGGTATACTGTCTGGCGTGTGTTCACCCCTCAGGGTTGAACAAAGGGGGGTATGTGACACAGTGAGAGGTTTTGTGGTAAAAACAGGTATTTTCCTCTCAGCCTGTGCTGCTGGGTTGATTGCAGCCAGGTGAGGGCAAATACTGGACCAGATTTTAGGTGCCGGTCCGGGTTTTTGGGTGTTTACCTAGCTGCACTTAAGACAGCTAGCTTCATGCAAGTGGGTCTCTCTGTGTTTGGGATCTGAGCCCTGTGCTGGGCTGAAAAGCTGAGACCTGTGTGTCAGAAGAGCAGGCCATTTAAAGACGGTCAGTGGACTTTTTGTGTTGCTGAGCATTCAGCCAGGTGTGAACTAACACCTAGGATTTGAGGTGATTTAACCTGGAAACTGCTGGTGTTCCGTGGAGCTCTCAGGGCTGGAAGCAAGAGCTTGCAAAGAGGCGTGCAGTCTGCCTGGAAGCCTGAGGTTGGACTTTCCTGCGGCTGAGCTGACAGCCGGGTGTGAACACGCACCTAAACCACACAGGTGAATTTGATTCAGTGTTGGACTTTTGTTTTGCCTCAAGTTTTTGCTGTGTGTGAAGTAACACTAAGTGACTGTTTTGAGTTTTTGTTTGTGCAAGTGTGAAATAAAACACTGTTTGCTGCACTACCTGGACTCTCTTTGCCTCTATACTGCACCCGCACCGCTGTCTACCAGAGCAACTCCACACATCTGGCATATCATAAATAGTGCTTTATCAATAATTAACAAGGCAGATTTGCCATTCTGCAGCTTGGGAAAGCTGGGTAAAAATGTCAAAGGTTGATTTTTATAGTAGTTTTATCAGTAAATAACTATGCATATTTGAAATCCAGAAGTCTAGGAAACCTGGATAACAACTGTAACAGAGGTCGCACGTGATACATACATACATTCTATATAGAGATGAGCGAATTTTTCAAAAGTTCTATTCGGCCGGTTTGCCAAATTTTCCTGAAAAATTTGCTTCGATCCGAACTTATTAGCGGCGAATCGCGTTAAAAAAAAATGCTTTTCCGGGTTGCAGAGAGCCTTTATAGGGGTGTAGTACACAGTGTACAAAACTGACTAAATGTTAGCGTCAAGAAGAAGCGCAATCCTTTTATACCCTCGTCAGCTGATTCCACATAGATGTCTACAGAACCTGTTCTATTAAACGCTTATACAATTTGAGCCCCCCTGACAGAGTGGAGAGTGTGTCATCAGTAAGTTTGTGTAGACATCACTGATTATTTTGCCCTTCCTCTGATCCATCAGAACAATAACCCACAAAAAATGGATCCTGTCTGCGGAGCATACGCCTTCACTCGGTCAGCATTTGCTCAATAATCCATAAGTATTGCTAATGCCAAAAAAAACAGAAGTAGATCCAAAACAGAGATGACACGTGAATGGAATATTTGCATGTCTTCTGTGTTTTGTACCCACTCCTGCTTTTGGCTACCAAATAATAAGTCAATTCTGATGGGACCATACAGGCCTTACAGATGCTACACAGATAGGATCCGTTGTGCGTCTCATTTTTCCTTGCTTCTGACAGATCAGAAGAAAGGTCAAATAAATGATGATATCAGCCAGGCCGAAAGCCAAAATAGTGGGCCAGTCATGAAGTGGGGAGGGTGGGAAAAGCATGAGAAGTCCACAGAGTGGACCTATGACATAGTGGGGAGGTGGCGGCAGCAGCATCAGGAGGAGGCCACAAAGTTGCACAATGATGGAGTGTGGAAGTGGCAGCAGCATGAGAAGACCACACAGCGGCACAATGACAGTGTGTGGAGGTGACAGCAGCATGAGGAGAGCCACAGAATGGCACAATGACCGAGTCTAGAAGTGGCAGCAGAATCGGGAGGCCAGAGAGTGGCATAATGACCGAGTGTGGAGGTGGCAGCAGCATGAGAAGACCACACAGCGGCACAATGACAATGTGTGGAGGTGGCAGCAGCATGAGGAAGCCACAGAATGGCACAATGACCGAGTCTGGAGGTGGCAGCAGAATTAGGATACTACAGAGTGGCAAGGTGACATAGTGTGGAGATGGCAGCAGCATCAGGAGACCACAAAATGGCAAGGTGACATAGTGTGGAAATGGCAGCAGCATCAGGATATTACAGACAGACAAGGTGACATCGTGTGGAAATGGCCCTTGGTTAGCGCTGTGACACGGTTTCTGTGCATGTAGGTGGCTCCTCCTTTCCCCTGGGTACTTCCCTGTCTGGTGCCGGAGGGGTTAATTTTCTGGCTGGAGTGGATTTAGGTGTGTCTTGGGTGTGGCCTCTTGGCTCTTTATATATGGTGTTCTGGCCTGAGGTCAGTTGCCATTCTACCTTTGTGTGTGCAGGAGTGTTGCTCTTTTCCTGGATATACCATCTCCCACTACATATTTGGTAAGTTGGTGTTTTATGTCCAGCATGTATGAAAGTCGTACCCTGTTGGTTGTGCCTGTGGAATTGGACTCCATGGTTTCCCGGAGGGGTGAACCTCAAGAAGTTGTTGTTCCTCCTAGTTGTCATGGCAGGTAAGTGCTGTTTTCCAGTGTGTGTTGCTTCGGTGCTTACCTGCCACTCTGGTTTATGCTACTGTCTGCTCCTTCTTTTGCAAGGCCTGTGGGAGGCTCTGGTTGAATCCGGGGTTGGGATAAAGCGGTCGATTTTCATTCCTTACCAATCTGTAGGGTCCAGGTTCGTGAGTATTAACCCCTCCCTACCATCGAGGTCGGCTCATACAGTCAGGAGGTCAGAGATAGGTTGAGGGAAGCCTAGGAGGTTACCTGCTATCTTTTCTTGGTGTTCATGCCCAGCTGCTTCCTTGTTTTCCTACGCTATACTGTGGGGAGTTTTCCCCCACACCCCACCATGGCAGTCAGCAGCATCAGGATGCCACAGAGAGGCAAGGTGACATAGTATGGAAATGGCAGCAGCATCAGGATAACAAAGAATGGCAAGGTGACATAGTGTGGAGATGGCAGCAGCAGCAGTAGGATACCACAAAGTGACCCGGTGACAGAGTGGGGCTGGCAATACTAGTACCGGCTGACGAAGGTGGGTGAAAGAAGGAGCACTTGGAATCATATATGTGGCATCAGGTGGGTGGCAGGATCAGAGTAGTAGCTGAGGCAGATAGCGAAAAGAAACTTGTCTTTTTTGTCAAAGTATTGGTGTGGCACCATGGATGATCTAATCAGATGCATCAGGAATTGGTGGGTGGAAATCCTGGCTGATCCACGCCTGATTTATCTTAACAAAGGTGGACAGGCGAGTTCTCCTTGGGGTCACTATGGCCTCCGCTGCACTGAACATCCTCTCTGATGCCACACTACTGGCCGGGCAGGACAGCTTTTCCAGGGCAAACGCGGCCAGTTGCAGCCACAAATCCAGTTTGGCTGCCTAGTAGTTCAGCGGATCTTCAAAGTGTGTTAGCAGGGTTCTGTCCAAGTATGCCACCACCTGCTGCTTCAGGTCCTGCTCCAGGTCTACCTGCTGCTGGTGAGTAGTTTCTTCAATATGCAGGTGAAGAAAGCTATTCATCAGTGACTGCTGCTGATGGGGCTGGTACTGCTCCTGCCACCCCACCCCTCCCCAGCAGCCATGGCAGTGGAACGTGAGTGCAGAGGACCCCCCGGTCAGACCTGCGAGAGGATGAACGGTGGCGCAGATAGGCAACGGCCAACTGACTACATAGGATGTCTCTGTAGTAGTTCCGTTTGTCCTCCCTCTCAGTGGGTGTAAAAAGGGCCCCCCATTCTGGACCGGTAGCAACGGTCCAACAAGGTGGAGAGCCAGAAGTCATCCTTCTGCCGAATGGTGACAATTTGGCTGTCACTACGCAAGCAAGTGAGCATGCATCAAGCCGCTTGTGCAAGTGACTCTGAGGGACTCCCTATCTCCACTGCATACTGCCACGGTGTGGGTCCTCTGTCTCGTCTTCCTCATCGCATTGTTGCTCCTGTGGCTGCTCCTGCTCCTCCTCTCCTGCCAGCTGAGTAGAAAAACCACCCATTTCGCTACACATTGCCTGTGCTCCAGTGTCCTCCTCCCACTCTTCCAGTTCAGCCCCCACAGGGCTCACGTGGCCGTGAGATCTAGGCACCACGTCTCCAGTCCCCTGACCAGCCAATGTTACCACCATCTGTTCCAGGACATGAAGCAGTGGAATGGCTTCGTTCATACCGTAGTCCTGGCGACTGACAAATAACGCCGCGTCCTCAAAGGGCCTGAGCAAACGGCAGGTGTCACGCATGAGTTGCCATTGGCTGACATCAAAGTTACAGAAGGGAGTACTCCTATCCGCTTGCATCATCAAGAAATCGTTTATGGTCTTTCTCTGTTCGTATAGTCGATCCAACATATGGAGGGTGGAATTCCAACGGGTGGAAACGTCGCATATCAGCCTATGTTGGGGGATGTCGTTCTGCTGCTGCAACTCAAGGAGGGTGTGCTTTGCGGTGTACAAGTGGCTGAAGTGCATGCAACGTTTCCTGGCCATTTTTAGGATGTCTTGCAGATGGGTGGAAGACTTTAGGAACCGCTTGGCAACCAGATTGAACTGGTATGTGTGTCATGCGCCAACACAATGTTCTTCCTGTTGTCGGTCACCATGGTTCTTATTTTCATTTGTCGCAGAGAAAGCCAGGATTCGATTTCTTGTTGAATCACACGGAGCAGTTCCTCCCCTGTGTGACTCACCGTGACACCGCCGAGCCCTGCACATATGGTATGCTGGAGGGGCACTGTGACTTGTCCCTGCAGTGGAGGTTGAGGAGTCAGAGGCGGACATTATTGCTGGACCAACTGCATGAGAACGTGGAGGCGGAAGCGGCGTGACCTGGCCAAGTTGCTGGTGTGGCTCTGCAGGATCCACATTAATCCAGTAGGCTGTAAAGGACATGTACTGTCCCTGACCGTAGTTACAGCTCCACACGTCAGCGCTGCCATGCACTTTGGCAGACACGGACAGGCTCAAAGACTGGCCCACCTTCTGTTCTACATATTTGTGCAGGGCTGGTACTGCCTTTTTTGCAAACAAATGACTGCTTGGGACTCTCCACCTCTGCTCGGCACAAGCCATCAGTTCTCTGAAAGGTGCAGAGTCCACCACTTAGAAAGGGAGGGACTGCAACACCAGCAACTTGGACAGGAGCACGTTCAGCTTCTGCGCCGTTGGATGCATGCATGCATATTGCTGTCTCTTGGTAATTGGTTGGGTGAATGACTGTTGATGGGATGATTGACTAGGAGGTGGAGGAGAAGGAGCATCTGGACCAGCAGAAGATGGGAATGACTGACATCTCTCTTCGGTTGAGGTGTTGGAGCCTTGACTGCCTGAAACCTGGTGGGTGCTACTGGGTGATGTAGTGGTTGCTGCGGCAGGCTGGACCACCATATCGCAGCTACGGTTCTCTGTATGGCGACGCTGCATATGTTTTTTTTATCAAATCTCTTTTTATTATTTTATACATCACAAGGGAAAACATACAATATGTCGGACCAGATACATCAAGCAGAAGCACATAAGTCAAGGCTCGTGTACAATTACAATGTGCCAGGATTCAGGGATCTAACTCATCAGGCTGTGGGAGCCGAGCACTACATGTGCAGTTCTTTCACAGGAAACAGTCCCGGAAGCCTATTTTTCAGTATCCAGCGTGAATATGAAAATAAGAGGGAACAAAAAAGAAAAAACAAAAACCTAAAAAAACAATAAACCTATCTGTCTTGTGTCCGTTTCTCAAGCTTTATATGTCATAACATTTCATAGCGTAAGAAGCTTCTATATTTGTGACATGTTGGCTTACTAAGTTCTCAAATAAGTAATGAGATCGGGGAAGGATGCTCTTGTAAGAGAAGAAGAAGACCCTCATGGGCTCCTGGGACCTACAAGGGCCAAACGGGGAATATCTAGAAATGAGCTGATTACAATGGAATACTAAGAGGGAGCAGAAATGGTGGCGTCCCCAATAATTGAACATGTTACATGCGATATCCAGGGTTGCTAAATATTATGGAATCCTTTCCTATTATGGGTATCCCAACCTACTAATTCCTCCATCCTACAAAGCTGATTCATCTTATCGTACCACATAGATAGCGAGGGAGGGGATGCTTCGTATGTTGATGCAGGGCCGTGGTGCCAACGCTTTAGCTTCTACCCACAGATTCGACACATTCACCACCTCTGGCGCTTTGAAAAAAAACTGCCACACCGCCGAGTAGGTGATTTTCCCCCCAACAGTCCTCACTGACTACCGCCTCCGTGAACCCCTTCACTACTACTTCCCGGGCAGTTGGGCTCCTGCGAAGCAGGTGGTCTACCCCGTGCACGTTTGGCTCCAGACTTCCCACTGCTGCCATCCTGCTGACTCCCAGCCATGCTACCACCTTGCTGGCTCCGCCTCTGCCTCACGGGCAAGCTGCCACCCTCTTCTCCTGATGATGATGAAGCCCCTTCTCCACCCGGCTCCCAAGTGCTATTGGCTTCATCATCGAGTATTGTCTACATATCACTGATGTCCTCCTCAAAGGCCTCTGGGTCAGGAGCCTGACCGCTCGCAACACCACCACCCACGCCACTCTCCTCATCTCTACTTGCCTGCCTAGCGTAGGAAGCGGCGGATGTCTCCTCGACATCTTGGCTGCGCAGTAACTGCTGACTGTCCTCTAGTAGCTCTTCCTCGCTGACAAGTGTAGTGGAGCCTACAGCATATACTGCTTCTCATGGTGAGGGAACAGAAAAGGTCGGAGGCAGCATGAGGACAGGTGAGGGCACAGGGCCTGCTCCCGGGCCGTGCCAACTAAGGGTTGTGTTTGACGAACCCACCGACCGTGGGCTGGGGGTGTCTGAAGTCACTCGTGATGAAGTGGATGACTGAGTTAACCTATCAAGAACCACTGGGTTGCTAGTCAAGAACGACCGCTAGATGACACCGGGAGCTCAGGCCTCTCGCTGCGACTCCTGCTGCCATGCCCCCTTACTCTGCTACGACCTCTGCCTGCGCCAGAAACATTTAGGCCTGTGCCACTCCTCTGTGCATTGCCTGGCACTTCTCTGTCAGACATACTTTTAACTGAACAAAATAAATTAAAAGCAAATTAAAACACCCCTAAAAGCAACAAATATATTTTTCTTTTTGTACTGAAATAGGCCACGAACTGCTTTTACCACAAATAATGGCAACAGTGAACTGCGTATATATGTTTATTGTAGTACAGAAATACGTCAGTAAAAGCTTTTAACCCCAAATAACTACAGAAGTGAACTGTGTATATATTTTTCTATTTGTAATGAAATAGGCCACTAAACACCTTTACTGCAAATAACAGCAACAGTGAACTGCGTATATATTTTTCTTGTAGTACAGAAATATGTCACTAAACCCTCTCAGCACATATATCTGCAGAAGTGAACTGCGTATATATTTTTCTTGTAGTAAAGAAATATATGTCACTAAGCGCTCTCAGCACATATAGCTGCAGAAGTTAAACTGCGTATATATTATTCTTTTTGTAATGACATAGGCCACTAAATGCTTTTACCGCAAATAATGGCAACAGTCAACTGCGGCTGCAGTGAACTTTCTTTTTGTATTGAAATAGGCCACTAAAAGATTTCACCTCAAATAACGGCAACAGTGAACTGTGTATATATATTTTTGGTAGTACAGAAATATGTCACTAAACGCTCTCAGCACATATAGCTGCAGAAGTGAATTGCTTATATATTTTTCTTTTTGTAATGAGATAGGCCACTAAACGCTTTTAACGCAAATAACGGCAACAGTGAACTGCAGTCATGGTCCCTCTCATGACAGAGGTGAGAAGAGTGGAGAGACTGGCGGCACGTGAGGGTATCTGACAGTCTCTCTGTTTTCTCCTTGCAGTGTTGTTGTTTGCTAATGACCACACCTCTTGCCAGGTGCAGCTTGTAAGTAATTACTGAGGCCCTATTTAGTTCTGACTCACACTGCTTACCATGTGGTTGATATTTCTTGCTGAAGTTGGTTGAGCTGGTGTGTTGTTCCTTTGGATCTCCTGCTCCTCCATTCTGCATTAAGCTAAGTGCATTTGATTTTGCATTTTGTTGTTTACTTGTGTTAGTTGCTTTCTAGGCCTCAGGGAGACGCTGGTTCCTTCTTCTGGGAAGGAACCAGTAGTCTCATTCCTTGCAACCACTCCTAAGGCTTTCCAGGGTCTCCAGGGCTAAGGTTTCGGTGTATGAGTATTCCCACCTTCAGGGTCTACTCATATTGGCAGGAGTCAGGGAGAGGTCTAAGGATTCCTAGGAGGTCACCATCACTCTCCCTTAGCTTTGAGGCCTAGTCTTCTGTTCATTTCTCTGTGTGTGTTCTGGTGTTTTCCCCTCTCCTATACTTGTGACATTATCAACCGCCTTAAACTACTAAAGGTTTTTCAACATATAAGTGCAGGAGCGAATGGCGAATGTATATTTCATTTTCTACTGCTATATGTGAATAAAGGTTTTTCAAGATATAAGTGCAGCAGCGAATGGGGAATGTATATTTTTTTGTCTACTGATATACGTCACTAAAGGTTTTTCTACATATAAGTGCACTATTGACTGGCAAATGTATATTTATTTTTCTATTGCAATACGCCAGTAAAGGCGTTGCCAGATATATCTGCAACAGTGAACTGAGAATATATTTTTCTTGTAGTACTGAAATACGCCCATATATGCTTTCACCAGAAATAACTGCAGAAGTGACCTGAGAGTACATATTTCTTATAAAGTGAAATGAATACGGGCACTCTGCTATATGTAACTGCATTGAATTCATTTATTTGAAAAATATAAAAAAAATTAAAAATATCAGAGTATCATAAATGTTGTCACACTGTTGAGTGAAACTCAGATAGTACACGTGGTCTCCACTATAATAAAGTTAATCCCTAACTCTTTCAGTTAATCTCTAATCATGTTTCATAACCTTAAAACAGTATTGGATTTAGACAGAATATAAAGAAAAAATATATAATAAATATCAAGCTTATAAAAATATCAAATTGATGAAATTATGGAATTATGTGGAGTATGTCAGCATCAGTACTGGTCAATTAACAAACCACTGGATAGTATTATTGGGTTAATGTGTGAATCACATGCTGATTGAGAGTAGTGTTGCTGACATATAATGCTGTGGAGGAGTCTGTTACATCAAGTATAGTAGTAGTGAAGTATATTTGTAACAGATAATTCTGAGGCAAACTATGTATCAAAATGCCAAGACTTGGGGAACAAGAAACAAAGCAAATGAGAAAAGGAACAGTCAATCAAACTGTAATGGATCGTTCCAAATACTGATATCTTTGATAATGATTGCCCATTCAAAAGTCCTCTCCAATGAGCATAGATATAAATGTTTCCAAGTGTTTCAATCCGGAGTACTCCCAATCACATAGCGCATTCAATAAGAGTGTCAAAAGAGTATTACATCTATTATTATATTTCACCGTGTTTGTGGTGAATATTATGCAATCATGAATGATCTTATGAATTTTATGCGGATTTACCGTATCTTCACCACCTAATTTGTGGCTAGGTGTCTCCAGTGTCTCTCTGCGTCTTTGGCTGAAATTGAATGGAGCAGCGAAATGAAGTGGTGAGTGCCGATGTGCTCTGTAGTCAGGCGTCCTCCGCACGTGGATCAGCGTGTCTCTCTCAGGGACTTTCGGTTTTCAGATGTGTGTATATCTGTGGCATCCCACGTGATATACAACGTCATCTGATGGAGACTTTCTGTTAGTGGAAAGCGCGCTTTTGATAAAACAAAAGTAACTGTTTAGATTAAAGTTATTTTAGTAGACCATGACCATGAGGGAAAAGCCCCCCTCTTTTTTCTTTATTTGGAAAATCTGTCCTAATTCCAAATAAAGAAAAAGGAGAGGGGCTTTTCCCTTCACAAATATCCAAACGTGGAATGCCAGAGACACTATGATTGAATTGCCCTTTTAAGTGAGTGCCGCTTTAAGACTCTGCAATTGAAACATTCATCAATTTAAACATCCACCAATAAAAATGAGAGTGGAATTATATAAGACAGACCCCGATCAAACACCAAAAATATGACCACTGAAGAAGGGATCAGGCATCCCGAAACGCGTATGGTTTTGGCTCATGGTCTACTAAAATAACTTTAATCTAAACCAGGCATGCTCAACCTGCGGCCCTCCAGCTGTTGCTAAACTACAACTCCCATCATTCCCTGACAACCTGCAGCTATCATCCTACAGAAGGGCATTGTGGAAGTTGTAGTTTTAAAACAGCTGGAGGGCCGCAGGTTGAGCATCCCTGATCTAAACAGTTACTTTTGTTTTATCAAAAGCACGCTTTCCACTAACAGAAAGTCTCCATCAGATGACGTTGTATATCACTTGGGACGCCACAAATACTCACACATCTGAAAACCGAAAGTCCCTGAGAGAGACACGCTGATCCACGTGCAGAGGACGCCTGACTACAGAGCACATCGGCACTCACCGCTTCATTTCGCTGCTCCATTCAATTTCAGCCAAAGACGCAGAGAGACACTGGAGACACCTAGCCACAAATTAGGTGGTGAAGATACGGTAAATCCGCATAAGATTCATAAGATCATTTCATGATTGCATAAGATTCACCACAAACACGGTGAAATATAATAATAGATGTAATACTCTTTTGACACTCTTATTGAATGCTCTATGTAATTGGGAGTACTCCGGATTGAAACACTTGGAAACATTTATATCTATGCTCATTGGAGAGGACTTTTGAATGGGCAATCATTATCAAAGATATCAGTATTTGGAACGATCCATTACAGTTTGATTGACTGTTCCTTTTCTCATTTGCTTTGTTTCTTGTTCCCCAAGTCTTGGCATTTTGATATATAGTTTGCCTCAGAATTATCTGTTACAAATATACTTCACTACTACTATACTTGATGTAACAGACTCCTCCACAGCATTATATGTCAGCAACAATACTCTCAATCAGCATGTGATTCACACATTAACCCAATAATACTATCCAGTGGTTTGTTAATTGACCAGTACTGATGCTGACATACTCCATATAATTCCATAATTTCATCAATTTGATATTTTTATAAGCTTGATATTTATTATATATTTTTTAATTTTTTCTTTATATTCTGTCTAAATCCAATACTGTTTTAAGGTTATGAAACATGATTAGAGATTCACTGAAAGAGTTAGGGATTAACTTTATTATAGTGGAGACCATGTGTACTATCTGAGTTTCACTCAACAGTGTGACAACATTTATGATACTCTGATATTTAAACATTTTTTTATATTTTTCAAATAAATGAATTCAATGCAGTTACATATAGCAGAGTGCCCGTATTAATTTCACTTTATAATATTTGTTTGTGGTCTTTGGGGTACTACTATACGGAAGCACCACGTACCATACTGTGACAACAGAGAGCCACCTGTACACTATATTCTCAGTACATATTTCTTGTTGGACTAAAATGGGCCACTATACGCTTTCAACAGAAATAACTGCTATAGTGCAGTGAGCATATATTTTTCTTTTTTGACTGAAATAGGCCACTATACGCTTTAACCAGAAAACAATTAGAGTGAAGTGCGTATATATTTTTCTTGTAGTACTGAAATACGAGCCTATACGCTTTCAACAGAAATAACCAACAGTGAAATGCGTATATATTTTTGACTGAAATAGGCTCCTATACGCTTTCAACAGAAATCACTGCAACAGTGCAGTGCTTTAAATGTTTAGTGTATTACTGAAATACCGCCCTATACTCTTTCACCAGAAATGATTGCAAATGATTTTAGCGTAAATAACAACAAAAGTGGCCTGCGTATATATTTATCTTTTTCCAAAGATAAAAGCCACTAAAGGCTTTTCAAGATAGCACTTGCACCCCAATAACTAATTGCTGGAATGACACTATCTGGATTCCCAAGTAATGTTTCCCTCCACTTGTAAATCGCTTTTTTTTTTACAATGAGGATTTTCCTATGCCTCTCCCTAGCATCTGCACACGTCTCTACCTGCCTGTGAAATTATTCCTCTCACTATCCTTTCTCTTCACTTGTAAATTGCTGTTTATCACAATGAGGATTTTCCGATGACTCTCCTTAACATCTGCACATGTCTCTCCCTGCCTGTGAAATGATTCCCCTCACTATCCTTTTACTGCACAAGTAAATCGCTTCTTTCCTCTTTTTTTTAACAATTAGTTTTTCTTTTACTCTCCCTAGCGTCTGCATACACGTCTTTCCCTGAACAAAGTACGATTGTGAATGGCAGAATCTAAGATAGCCGCCGTATTTATGGGGCTGTGACATCAACAGGCTGATTGGCTGCATGCATGGCATTATGGGTCATCCTGCCTTCCCAGAGTTCCTTGCCCCATGTCCTCACATGTCCAGCTGCCATTGTAGCCGCCATGTTAGGAAAAATTATGATTCATTACCATGAAGCGCGAGGAAATTCGCATTCGTTGCGATTCAAATTTTTCCTGAAATTCTAAATGAATTCCACTTCGTCAGCTTCGAATCGCTTATCTCTAATGCAGGGCATTCACCTAAAGGTGGGAGATTCTCTTGAGGAATCAATTTCATGTTTTGTGCTGGAGGGTCTCCCTGCTCCTTTGGTGCTAGGTTTACCATGGTTATCCAAACATTACCCTACCATCGATTGGCAAGCGAGACAGATTCTTGATTGGAGTAATTTTTGCATAGACAGATGTCTTAGCACATCACTTTCTGGTGTAACCACTAAAGTTGTACCTTCGTTTATTTCGGATTTTTCTGATGTATTCTCTAAAAGTGGAGACCAGGAGTTGCCTCCACATCGGTAGTATGATTGCCCCGTCAACCTTGTTCCTGGAGGTCATATTAGACCTTCCAAATCCCCAGTGGATGCAGGGTTCTTCTTTAAGAAAAAGGACTGAACTCTTAGGCCATTTTTAGACTTCTGTGAGCTTAATCGCATTACTGTCCATGATCCGTATCCACTTCCTTTGATCCCGGATTTGTTCAATCAGATTGTCGGTGCCAAGGTGTTCTCAAAGTTGGATTTGAGGGGGGCATATAATCTGATAAGGATCATCAAGGAGAGGGATGAATGGAAGACGGCCTTTAATACTCCTGAGGGTCATTTTGAAAATATGGTCATGCCTTTTGGGTTAACCAATGCTCCTGTGGTTTTTCAACATTTCACCAATGACATCTTTCATCATCTGGTGGGCAGGTTTGTGATGGTGTATCTGGATGATATTTAAATTTTTTCCCCTGACATGGAGAAGCATCAGGATCACGTGAGACAGGTCTTACAGATCCTAAAGGAGAATAAATTGTATGCTAAGATGGAGAAGTGTGTATTTGCGGTTCCCGAAGTGCAATTCCTGGGTTACCTACTCTCATCTTCGGGTTTTCGTTTGGATCTGGAAAAAGTCCATGCTGTGTTAGACTGGGATCGACCCGAAAATCTGAAAGAGCTCATTCGATTTTTGGGGTTCACTACTACCGTAAATTTGTCTTGAATTACTCGACTGTTGCTAAACAATTAACAGATATGACTAAGAAAGGTGTGGATTTCTCTGGAAAAAGTCCATGCTACCGTAAATTTATCTTGAATTACTTGACTGTTGCTAAACAATTAACAGATATGACTAAGAAAGGTGTGGATTTCTCTGGAAAAAGTCCATGCTGTGTTAGACTGGGATCGACCCGAAAATCTGAAAGAGCTCATTCGATTTTTGGGGTTCACTAACTACTACCGTAAATTTATCTTGAATTACTCGACTGTTGCTAAACAATTAACAGATATGACTAAGAAAGGTGTGGATTTCTCAGTCTGGTCTGATGAGGCATTACATGCCTTTTCAGCGGTGAAGGACTGTTTTGCTTCAACTCCTATACTGGTAACATAGTAACATAGTATATAAGACCGAAAAAAGACATTTGTCCATCCAGTTCGGCCTGTTTCCTACAAGTTGATCCAGAGGAAGGCAAAAAAACCCTGTGAGGCAGAAGCCAATTTTCCCCACTTAAGGGGAAAAAAATTCCTTCCCGACTCCAATCAGGCAATCAGCATACCTCCCTGGATCAACGACCCCTCTGTAGTAGCTGTAGCTTGTAATATTATTACACTCCAGAAATAAATCTAGTCCCCTCTTGAATTCCTTTATTGTACTCACCATCACCACCTCCTCAGGCAGAGAGTTCCATAGTCTCACTGCTCTTACAGCAACCTGATGTGTCACAGCCATTCATTGTGGAAGTTGACGCATCTTAGGTAGGGGTTGGAGCAGTCTTGTTGCAGGGTCATTCTCCTAGCAAATTGCGCCCATGTCCTTTTTTCTCTAAAAAAAACTCTACTGCTGAAAAAAATTCTGATGTAGGCAATAGAGAGTTGCTGGCCATTAAGGTGGCTTTTGAGGAATGCCATCATTGATTGGAAGGGGCAATTCATCCCATTACGGTAATTACTGATCACAAAAATCTGGCTTATCTGAAGTCGGCTAAATGTCTGAACCCAAGTCAGGCCAGATGGTCGTTGTTTTTTACCAGTTTTAATTTTGTTGTCACCTATCGCCCTGGGGTTAAGAACGTCAAAGCAGATGCCTTGTCGTGTAGTAGTGGTGTGATTCGGAGGATCCTTGCCCGATATTAGCTGATGTGGTGGTTGTATCCGCCCTTTATCCTTAAGGCAGAGGTGTTGAGGTCCAAGAAGATACTCCTGACTCTTGTCCTCCAGGGAAGTTGTTTGTTCCTTCGGAACAGTACTGTTCTTACGGGACACACTGGTAGCAGATCCACGGTTGATCTCATTTCCCGGAGATTTTGGTGGCCAGGATTGCGTAAATGTATTGAGGGCTATGTGTCAGCCTGTAAGACTTGTGCACGTGCCAAGATGACACATACTTGGCCTTCAGGATCTCTACTTCCCTTGTCTATCCCGTCCTGACTGTGGACTTATTTGTCCATGGACTTTATCACAGATTTTCCTAATTCCTCAGGGAAAACTGTGATTCATGTCTTTCTAATGCTAAAACTCTCGCACAAGTGTTTGTCGATAACATTGTGAAACTACACCGTATCCCCTCTGATGTGGTGTCTGATAGGGTGACTCAGTTTGTTTCCAGATTCTGAAAGCCATTCTGTATTCGCCTGGGGGTCCAATTGTCCTTCTCTTCGGCTTTTCATCCTCAGTCGAACAGACAGACTGAGCGCACTAACCAGAATCTGGAGACTTATTTGAGATGTTTTGTCTCAGAGAATCAGAAATAGTGGTCTTCATTTTTGTCATTGGCTGAGGTTGCCATAAATAACCATAGGCAGGAGTCCACTGATAAGTCGCGGTTTTTCGGAGCATATGGGTTTCACCCGCAGTGTGGCACATTTTCTGGTACTGAGACCTCTGGTATAGCGAAAGAAGAAAGATTTTCCTCTTCGTTGTCATCTATTTGGCAGAAAATTCAAAACAATTTAAAAAAAAAATGGGCAAAAAGTATAAACGTATCGCTGACAAAAGACGCATGAGGAAATATCAACCGCATGGTAAGCAGAGTGATTCAGAACTAAATAGGACCTCAGTAAAAACTTACAAGCTGTACCTGGCAATAGGTGTGGTCATTACCAAACAACACTGCAAGGAGAAAACAGAATTTTTTATTTCCTTCTGTGTGTGTTCTGTTTTCCCCTCCCATATACTTGTGAAAACTGCGTATATATTTTTCTTATAGTACAGAAATACCTCACTAAATGCTTTTTAACCCCAAATAACTGCAGAAGTGAACTGCATATATATTTTTTTGTAGTACAGAAATACGGCACTAAATGCTCTCAGCACATATACAGTTGTGTTCAAAATTATTCAACCCCCACTGAAATTGAGTGTTTTGGCCAGTTTGACATCAGTCATCTTGTTTACAATTAAATCAAAGAGGCACTTGTAAGTCAGATAAATATAACATAACATTTATAATGAAATAACCACAAATGTCTTTTCTGTGCTCACATCATTATCAGTTTTATTCAACCCCCAAGTGACATTTGATCTTAGTACTTAGTACAACATCCTTTTCCAGTTATAACAGCTTTTAAACGTGAATCATAGCTTGACACAAGTGTCTTGCAGCGATCTACGGGTATCTTCGCCCATTCTTCATGGGCAAAAGCCTCCAGTTCAGTCACATTCTTAGGCTTGCGCGCTGCAACTGCTTTCTTTAAGTCCCACCAGAGGTTCTCAATCGGATTTAAGTCTAGTGACTGCGATGGCCACTTCAAAATGTTCCAGCCTTTAATCTGCAACCATGCTCTAGTGGACTTGGAGGTATGCTTGGGATCATTGTCCTGTTGAAAGGTCCAACGTCTCCCAAGCCTCAGGTTTGTGACGGACTGCATCACATTTTCATCCATTATCTCTTGGTACTGAAGAGAATTCATGGTACCTTGCACACGCTGAAGCTTCCCTGTACCTGTAGAAACAAAACATCCCCAAAGCATGATTGACCCCCCGCAATGCTTCACAGTAGGCAAGGTGTTCTTTTCTTCATAGGCCTTGTTCTTCCTCCTCCAAACATAGCGTTGATCCATGGGCCCAAACTGTTCTAATTTTGTTTCATCAGTCCACAGAACACTATCCCAAAACTTTTGTGGTTTGTCCACATGACTTTTGGCATACTGCAGTCGACTCTTCTTATTCTTTGGAGACAGCAAGGGGGTGCGGGCATGGATGCCTTCATTACGCAGTGTGCGCCTTATTGTCTGAGCTGAAACTTCAGTACCCGCATCTGACAAATCTTTTTTCAGTTCCTCAGCAGTCACACGGGGACTTTTCTCCACTTTGCGCTTCAGGTAGCGCACAGCAGTCGAAGTCAGCATCTTCTTTCTGCCATGACCAGGTAGCGTTTCAACAGTGCCCTTTGCCTTGAATTTACGAATGATGCTTCCTTATGGTGTCTCTTGGTATGTTTAACATCTTTGCAATCTTCTTATAGCCATTGCCCTTCCTGTGAAGAGAAATCACCTCATCTCTTGTCTTCCTGGACCATTCTCTTGACTTCACCATGTTTGTAAACACACCAGTAAATGTCTAGAAGGAGCTGAGTATCACAGTCATTTTAAATCTGCCTTATAGGTGCTTATTATGCTTGATTGCTGCTCCTTAACATCCAGAGGTGTTTTCAATACCTGATCAAAAACACTTGAATGAACCTCTGTTCTTAAGAGTGGCAGTCTTTAAGTGGTTGAATAATTGTGTCAATGAAGAAATCACAAAAAAAAACATTTAATTCTGTATTACAAAAACAATTGATGTCATTTTAGTTGCATTTGGTTCTTTAAAAAGTCCTTGTAAGATTTCATTCTGAACACAATTACAAATGTACACTAAATTCCCTAAAACCCTTTACAGCATTGGGGGTTGAATAATTTTGAACACAACTGTAGCTGCAGAAGTGAACTGCGTATATATTTTTCTTTTTGTAATTAAATAGGCCACTAAACGCTTTTACCGAATTATAACGGCATCAGTGAACTGAGTATATATTTTTCTTGTAGTACAGAAATACGTCACTAAAAGCTCTCAGCACATATAGCTGCAGAAGTAAACTGCATATATATTTTTCTTTTTGTAATTAGATAGGCCACTAAACGCTTTTACTGCAAATAACGGCAACAGTGAACTGCATATATATTTTTTATTGTAGTACAGAAATACCTCACTAAACGCTTTTAACCCCAAATAACTGCAGAAGTGAACTGCGTATATAGTTTTCTTGTAGCACAAAATTACGTCACTAAACGCTCTCAGCACATATAGCTGCAGAAGTGAACTGCGTATATATTTTTCTTTTTGTACAGATACTGTATAAGCCACTTAAGGCTTTTCAACATAGCACTTGAACCCCAAGAACAAATTGCTGGAATGACAGAGCTGTATAATGGCTATTTGGATCCCCAAATTATTTTTCCCTTCACTTGTAAATCACTTTTCTAGCTCTGTTCCTAGCTCCTTCTGACGTCTCTCCCTGCACTAAGATGCTGTGTAAAGATTCCTCCCTATTCTTTCCCTGCACTTATAAATCATTTTTTTCTTTTTTTTTCTTTCACAATTAGCTTTTTATAATTGCTGTCCCCAGCGCCTTCTCACATCTGTCCCTGCACTCAGAACTCTGGAAACTGGCAGAATCTAAAATAGCTGCCGTGTTTATAGACATCACAGGGCTGGCTGGCTGGCTGCTGATTGGCTGCATGCAAGCATGTCAATCTTGGTGATCCCGCCTTCCCAGTTCCTTGTCCCATGTCCTTATTCCTCACACGTGTGGCCGCCATTTTAGGAAAAATGGCGATTCGTTACCACGAAGCGGGAGGAAATTCATATTTGTTGTGAATCAAATTTTTCCAGAAATTCGGATCAAATTCCACTTTTTCTGATTCAATTCGCTCATCTCTAACTCTATACATACAGTAGTATGTACACAGTGCTCTCCTATTTAGTATATAGAGTATAAATATGTATACTGTAGTGTCAGGTCAACAGTGAATATTCTTCATGCTCAGTTTGGTCTCCAGCATACCTCCACATTTAGGGTTCATGCACACGACCATTGTTGTTTTGTGGTCCGTTTTTCACGGATCCGTTGTTTCGCAACTAAGGTTTTTTTTTTCTATGATTTAAGTCCTCTCCCATTCCGTTATTCCACAAAACATATCCATATGGTTTCCGTATTTGATCTGTTGTTTGCGGATCGGAAACAGTAACTTATTAATCACCAAACACATGAGCAATATGGGCTAGGCATAGCATTTCTACAGTATGGATCTGAAAAATATGGATAAAATACGGATAACATACGGATGTGTTCCGTGTGCACTCCACATTTTTTGCGGACCCATTGACTTGAATGGAGCCACATACCATGATTTGCTGACAATATTAGGACATGCACTACTTTTTTGCAGAACGGCCATGTGGACAAATGGAAACGGAATGCCCACGGAGTACCTTCCATTGTTTCTTTTGGACCCATTGAAATGAATGGTTCCGCATACAGTCTGCAAAAAACAAACGGAAGTGGAAAGAAAATACGTTCATGTGCATGAGCCCTTATTGTTATGCAGCTTTCCAAATTTCCTGAAAGGCAAAAGGCCTAATTACGCAGCAGTAAATGTAGCTGGAATTATAAATGGTATAATTAGGCAAATTTGTCTTTTAGGAGCTTTTGAAAACTGTAGAACTCTAATGAAGGACTCATATGGCTTTGTAAACATTGTTTAAAGAAGAGATTCCTTCTTACAAAATGTCCATTCTCACTGTATAGACAAAGTATGAAGCCTAAACCCAGCCCTTTCCTCCTGAACCTCATGGCTCACATACACTAGCATAAGAGGGCTCAAAGGGAGGTGGAAGAAGACATGGCTGCAGCCTAAGAGTATAATACACTAGTTTTCTATTATATATATTCTGCAAATATGATATAGGACATGAGATAAGAAAAATAAAAATATTATTTTACAAACCGGATTCCAAAAAGGTTGGGACACTAAACAAATTGTGAATAAAAACTGAATGCAATGATGTGGAGATGGCAAATGTCAATATTTTATTTGTAATAGAACGTAGATGACAGATCAAACGTTTAATCCGAGTAAATGTATCATTTTAAAGGAAAAATATGTTGATTCAAAATTTCACGGTGTCAACAAATCCCCAAAAAGTTGGGACAAGTAGTAATAAGAGGCTGGAAAAAGTAAATTTGAGCATAACGAAGAGCTGGAAGACCAATTAACACTAATTAGGTCAATTGGCAACATGATTGTGTATAAAAAGAACTTCAGAGTGGCAGTGTCTCTCAGAAGCCAAGATGGGTAGAGGATCACCAATTCCCACAATGTTGCACAGAAAGATAGTGGAGCAATATCAGAAAGGTGTAACCCAGCGAAAAATTGCAAAGACTTTGCATCTATCATCATCAACTGTGCATAACATCATCCGAAGATTCAGAGAATCTGGAACAATCTCTGTGCGTAAGGGTCAAGGCCGTAAAACCATACTGGATGCCCGTGATCTCCGGGCCCTTAAACGACACTGCACCACAAACAGGAATGCTACTGTAAAGGAAATCACAGAATGGGCTCAGGAATACTTCCAGAAACCATTGTCAGTGAACACAATCCATCGTGCCATCCGCCGTTGCCAGCTGAAACTCTACAGTGCAAAGAAGAAGCCATTTCTAAGCAAGATCCACAAGCTCAGGCGTTTTCACTGGGCCAGGGATCATTGTCAGACGAGTTACGATTTGAAGTTCTTTTTGGAAATCTGGGACGCCATGTCATCCGGACCAAAGAGGACGAGGACAACCCAAGTTGTTATCAACGCTCAGTTCAGAAGCCTGCATCTCTGATGGTATGGGGTTGCATGAGTGCGTGTGGCATGGGCAACTTGCATGTCTGGAAAGGCACCATCAATGCAGAAAAATATATTCAGGTCCTAGAACAACATATGCTCCCATCCAGACGTCATCTTTTTCAGGGAAGACCCTGCATTTTTCAACAAGATAATGCCAGACCCCATTCTGCATCAATCACAACATCATGGCTGCGTAGGAGAAGGATCCGGGTACTGAAATGGCCAGTCTGCAGTCCAGATCTTTCACCTATAGAGAACATTTGGCGCATCATATAGAGGAAGGTGCAACAAAGAAGGCCCAAGACGATTGAACAGTTAGAGGCCTGTATTAGACAAGAATGGGAGAGCATTCCTATTTCTAAACTTGAGAAACTGGTCTCCTCGGTCCCAAGACGTCTGTTGAGTGTTGTAAGAAGAAGGGGAGATGCCACACAGTGGTGAAAATGGCCTTGTCCCAACTTTCTTGGGATTTGTTGACACCATGAAATTCTGAATCAACATATTTTTCCCTTAAAATGGTACATTTTCTCAGTTTAAACTTTTGTTCCGTGATTTATGTTCTATTCTGAATAAAATATTAGAAGTTGGCACCTCTACATCATTGCATTTGGTTTTTATTCACAATTTGTATAGTGTCCCAACTTTTTTGGAATCCGGTTTGTACATTGTCCTGTTATATTTGTTTGGATTCTGGTTTAGTTTCCCTTTAAAAAGCAACATTGTGATATTTTAAGTTATCCATTCATTCGTGTTACTTTGTTCCTTTTGCATATATTTTTTATATTATTTTTCTAATGCATGCTCAATGTGCTAGTTGATGTTAAAATGCTTTTTTTGCTTTCTCTTTTTCTAGGGACCACTTATTGTTACTGAAGAGCTTCATTCTTTGAGTTTTGAGACACAGCTTTGTCAGCCTGGTTTAGGTGTGGATTTAGAGGTACAGTATCTCTAAAATTACAGCTAGAAAGCTTGACACATATTTATACTGAACTTGAATGAGAAGTTAAGTTCATTACAATAAATTTATACTGAAGCTATGCTTAAATGATTTTATTTTTAAAAACTATTCCAAGCAGACTTTAACCACCTCCCGACCACCTAACGCAGGGATGCATCCTGCGGGCGGCCGGGATGTTCCTCCTGGCAGTAAAAGATTTAGAAGAAGTTGGTCATCAGCCTGCCAGCCAATGATCTGTGCTGGCAGGCTGATGACTTTTAAAAAATCGAATCAAAAGCCATCTAACACGTTATATTTATAAATATAATGTGTTAAATGGCTTCTGTGCTCTCTGCTGGGTCCTTTTCGTCGGTTGGTCCCAGCAGAGAGCACATGTGACTGTGAGTACACCAAGCACCACATTTTTAGCCCCAGATCACTCCCCATCACCCCAATTAACCCCTTGATCACCCCTGTCAATCAATAGTGAAAGGGAAAAAAGTGATCAGTGTAAACTCTCACTTTTTTCCCCCACTAGTATTGACTATTAGGTTTAGTTTTTAGGCCCCTTTAGGTCAGTTAACGCCCACCGCACCGCATTTGCTGATTAGCGTAGCGCTAATCAGCACTGGTACTTTCTAGTATCTGTAAGTGATCAGAACTGATCACAGTCAGATCTATAATAGTATTAGTGTCACCTTAGTCACCCTCCACCCAAAACGCAGTGTTTGCCCGATCAGGCATGATCGGTCGCTCACACGTGCGTTCCGCCCGCTCCGCCGCAGTGACAAAATTTTTATTTATTTTTTTATCACTGCACAATCACTACACAAGCGCTGCGGCGATAAAAGAAATCAGTTTTGATATTTTTATCAATCGCAGCGGCTTCCTGTACTTTGCTAGCCTCCCATTTGTAAGACAGGCTTGCTTTTTTTCTTGGGTAGTCTCAGGGAATACCCCCTAAATTTAGTTGTCCAAATGGCAAGTAAGGGGTATTCTTCTGAAGAGGCCTACAGGCTTCTGACCCAGTCGGATGAGGAATGGGAACCCTCATCTGACGAATCCAGCGGGTCAGAATACGAACCTGTAGAAAGCAGTGGAAGTCTGACCCAAAGTTCGGACGATGAGGTTGAGGTCCCTGATAGCACCAGGCGTACCCCTCCCCGTGTTGCTAGACCACAGGTTGCGCAGGATCCCCTTCAAGGGCAGCAGAGTGGGTCTGGCGCTGTCGGATTACGTGGTGAGGCATACACCAGCAGCGCAGCCTATCCTGGACCTAGTACCAGCACTGCCGTAGAAAATGGTGAAGTGGCGAGCACCAGACGGGCAGTTGAAGCTGGTACGGTGGCATGTGCACTAACTCCCCCGTCGCAGCCACCACACAGACAGGCCCGTAGAGCCCCTAGAGTCCCTGAGGTGCTGGCAAACCCCGATTGGCAACCCCCATCTTCAGCCGCACCAGTAGTTCCCCCTTTCACCGCCCAGTCAGGAGTTCGGGTTGAGACAGCTCAGATCAGATCGGCACTGGGGTTTTTTGAGCTGTTCTTCACTGCGGAGCTCTTTGACCTAGTCGTGGCAGAAACAAACCGGTATGCCACTCAATTTATAACCGCCAACCCGGGAAGCTTTTATGCCCAGTCTTTCCGGTGGAAACCCGTCCAAGTTTCCAAAATTAAAACTTTTCTGGGCCTTCTCTTCAACATGGGTCTAACAAAAAAGCATGAATTGCGGTCATATTGGTCCACGAACCCAATTCATCACATGCCCATGTACTCTGCTGCCATGTCCAGGACACGATTTGAGACCATCCTGCATTTCCTGCACTTTAGTGACAACAGCACCTCCCGTCCCAGAGGCCACCCAGCTTTTGACTGGCTCCACAAAACTCGGCCCCTCATAGACCACTTTAACACCAAATTTGCAGATTTGTATACCCCTGAGAAAAACATCTGCATAGACGAGTCCATGATACATTTTACCAGGCGCCTTGGCTTCAGACAATACATTCCAAGCAAGCGAGCCCGGTATGGGGTCAAGTTGTATAAGCTCTGTGAAAGGGCCACAGGCTATACGCACAAATTTCGTGTCTATGAGGGTAAAGATCAGACCCTGGTGGCGGTCGGTTGCCCTGACTACCTGGGGAGCAGTGGGAAGACAGTCTGGGACTTGGTGTCACCCTTATTCGGCAAGGGGTACCATCTTTATGTGGACAATTTCTACACAAGTGTGCCCCTCTTTAGGCATTTGTTCCTAGAACAAATTAGCTGCTGTGGAACCGCGCGACCTAGTCGCAGGGGCGTCCCCAAACGGCTCGTTACCACCCGTCTTGCAAGGGGGGACAGGGCTGCCTTGTGTAACGAAGAACTGCTCGCAGTGAAATGGAGAGACAGGCGTGACGTTTACATGCTCTCCTCCATTCACGCAGACACGACAATCCAAATTGAACGGGCAACCAGTGTCATTGAAAAGCCCCTCTCTGTCCACGACTATAATTTGCTCATGGGAGGGGTGGATTTCAATGACCAGATGTTGGCTCCTTATTTACTCTCCCGCAGGACCAGACGCTGGTATAAGAAGGTGTCTGTATACCTAATTCAATTGGCTATATATAATAGTTTTGTTCTCTACAGTAAGGCTGGGAGAACAGGATCCTTCCTCAAATTTCAGGAAGAGATCATCGAGAACCTCCTGTATCCAGGAGATTCCGTGGCCCCAACCACCAGTGTAGTGAGCCGTCTACACGAGCGACATTTCCCCAATGTTGTTGCTGGTACCTCAACCCAACCGTCACCCCGAAAAAGATGTCGTGTCTGTAGCAGGAGTGGAATAAGGCGTGACACTCTCTATTTCTGTCCTGACTGCCCTGACCACCCTGCCCTATGCTTAGGGGAGTGTTTCCGGAAGTACCACCCTCAGGCACACTTAGGGACGTAGGGACCGCAGGACACAGGTAGATTTTACACAAGGGTCTCTCAGGATACTAGGTTTTGAGAGACCCTAACACACAGGGGTGCTAGTGTGCTACTGCAGATATGTGAAACCTTTCCTTTCACTTGGTATAAAGTGCATAATGTACTTAAACAGGTAGCAAGAAAAAGAAATCTTGAGTTAGTTTAGGTTTTAAAAGTTTTATGATGTTCAGGTTTTATAAAGTTTGTTACGTTCAAATTTATGAACCTGCTGCTTGTTTTTTCTTTTTTTTTTTTACTAACCACCCTGCAGCACTGATGTGCATTCTGAGAGAAGCATTGCGCTGCTGTCAGTTTACATGTGAAGTCGGTGTATGCGGCGCTGCAGGACGAGATTTCTTCTCCGCAGTACAGGTACGTTTGCCCAGGCCTATGAGCTGAGGAGATGTGTTGGAGTTCATATGCTTTGGCAAATACTTTGTATCAAAAATCTGGCAAAGATGTCTTCCTCCACAACGATCGATTGATCGATGTGAATGGAGAAATCATGTTTGCCAGGACATAGGAGCTGAAGTGGGTATGGATATTTGGGAGGAGCCCCTATGTCCTGGCAATCGCCAGGCCCCTCTTTTTTTTTCTTGCATATTTTTTGGCAGAGATTTTTTCATCCACATTGATCAATGCGAATGAAGAAATCTGTGCCATTCATTTTTTCTTTCAGCCCAGAGGCTGAACGGAAAAAAAAATCTCATTATCCGTATGCTCAATATAAGGAGAATAGCATAAACTCCTAATGCTGGCCATACATGTAATTATTGCGGAGACCCTCAAATGCCAGGGCAGTACAAACACCTCACATGTGACCCCATTTTGGAAAGAAGACATCCCAAGGTATTCGCTGAGATGCATATTGAGTCCATGAAAGATAGAACTTTTTGTCACAAGTTAGCGGAAAGAGAGACTTTGTGAGAAAAAAAAAATGTCAATTTCCGCTAACTTGTGCCAAAAAAAAAATCTTCTATGAACTCGCCATGTCCCTCAAGGAATACCTTGGGGTGTCTTCTTTCCAAAATGGGGTCGCTTGTGGGGTATTTATACTGCCCTGGCATTTTAGGGGCCTTAAAGTGTGAGAAGAAGTCTGGAATCCAAATGCCCCTCCTAAAAGGTACTCATTGGAATTAGGGCCCCTTTGCGCATCTTGGCTGCAAAAAAAGTCTCACACATGTGGTATCGCCGTACTCAGAAGAAGTAGGGCAATGTGTTTTGGGGTGTATTTTTACATATACCCATGCTGGGTGAGAGAAATATCTCTGTAAATTGACAACTTTGTATAAAAAAATGGAAAAAGTTGTCATTTACAGAGATATTTTTCACACACAGTATGGGTATTTATAAAAATACACCCCAAAACACATTGCCGTACTTCTCCTGAGTACGGCGATACAACGTGAGTGACACTTTTTTACAGCCAAGATGCGCAAAGGGGCCCAAATTCCAATGAGTACCTTTAGGATTTCACAGGGCATTTTTATGCATTTGGATTCCAAACTACTTCTCACGCTTTAGAGACCCCTAAAGTGCCAGGGCAGTATAAATACCCCACAAGTGACCCCATTTTAGAAAGAAGACACCCCAAGGTATTCCGTGAGCAGTATGGTGAGTTCATGTAAAATTTTATTTTTTGTCACAAGTTAGTGGACTATAAGACTTTGTAAGGAAAAAAAAATAATCAATTTTCGCTAACTTGTGACAAAAAATAAAAACTTCCATGAAATCACTATGCCCATCAGCGAATACCTTAGGGTGTCTACTTTCCGAAATGGGGTCATTTGTGGGGTGTTTCTACTGTCTGGGTATTGTAGTACCTCAGGAAACATGACAGGTGCTCAGAAAGTCAAAGTGCGGAAATTTACTTTTTTGCACCATAGTTTGTAAACGCTATAACTTTTACCCAAACCAATAAATATACACTTATTGCATTTTTTTTTTATCAAAGACATGTAGAACACTAAAATTAAGAGAAAAATTTATATAGAAATGTAGTCTTTTAAAAAAAAAAAATTACAACAGAAAGTGAAAAATGTCATTTTTTTTGCAAAAATTTCCTTATAGTAGCTTACCAAGCACAGCATTGTACATTGTATAGCAGCTGTGCTTGGTATCGCAGCTCAGTCCCATTCTTGAATGGAGCTCAGCTGCTCCTAGGCCATGTGAACGATGAACATGACTTCATTGACCTAGAAAAAGCTGAAAGAAGGCTGCAGCGCTCTCCAGGTCCGTGCAATAACAGCAATGCTGTATATGTATATATTTCTTCTGTTTTAAAACTGAAGAAAAAAAAATGCAGTTGTCTCCACAATGGCACCGTTGAAATGGCCCGCCCTGCCAGGGACAGGAAAAACATGCAGAAGATTTTAAATTCCTTTCCCCGCCTCCTACCTTCAGTGTTTTTCCTGTCCCTGTGCAGGACATACATGTAGAGAAGCTGGGGCTTTGGCCCGAGAATATTGAAGTAACAAGAGCAGGAAGAAGTTGGTAAAGCATGTAGCTCATTGCCGCTTCTTGAATTTCCTGCAGAGGTCCTCACTTGTACGCTGGAACTTCAGAGCAATTGTCGGCACCAGCGAGAAATAGTAGTAACGTATGATGTGCTATGTCATTTCCGGGTACTGAGGATCCCTTTCCAGGTGCCATATTGGAGGAGGCAGTGATCCCAGTACATGCTGGTGACACCACATCCGGCGGCTGGACAGATGTACTTTCTGGGCCGGCAGCGTCCTCAGCATTCTGGATTATTGTTGTCAGAGGATTGTGGAGGTGATAATGGAGCGCAGCCCTAGGAGCACAGCTAACACTGTATCAGGAGCTGTAAGTCCCCTATGGGGAAACCTTATTTTATTTTGAACTGTTGGGGGCTAGGCTTAATGTCTGAGGTTCCTTTTTTGCCTCTTATCTTTTATAGATGGGGAATGAACCTCCTGTTAAAACCAAAAGCACTGGGTTTTCTAAATGTGCCATATGTAATAAGAAATTAGAGACAGCCAGCAAGAAAAACTTATGTTAGGGGTGTACTCAGAATGTTGTACAGGATGAAACACATATGTTTATGAATGACATAAAACTCATGGTAAAAAAAGAGATACAATTTGCTATATCATTTCTCTCCACATCTTTTACTTCTAAAAACGGAAGAAAAAAATCCAGAGAAGAAATAGAATCTGATTTGGACAGTTTCCCTGATTCTGAAGAAATTGAAGATGGGGATGAAGGTGAAAGAAATATTTCATCTTCTGATGGGAGGATAAATTTTTTTTCTTTGCTTCAGAAGATTCAAAACAGCTACTGAAAGCGGTTTGTAGCACTATGCAGATTGAGAAGTTTAAAAATGCCAAATCGGTCCAAGACACCATGTTTGGGGGACTAGGAAAAAAACTGAGAAAAGTCTTTCCAGTACATAAAAATTTACATAAGATAATACAATGTAACTGGGCTACTCCAGAAAAAAAATCGTTTTTTTCGGTGTATGAAGAGAAGATACAGTATTCCTTTGATGATATAGTTGTTGAAAAGAGGGATACAGTACCAATAATTGATGCGTCAGTGTCGAAAATTGATCAAAAATACTGCATTCCCTTTGAGGATTTAACACAGTTGAAGATTCAAATTGATAAAAAAGCAAAAGGTATTATTAAAAGACATGGGAAACTGCCACCTCTATGTTTAGACCCAGTGTTTCCTCTACCTGTGTCACCAGGTCTCTATATATGTGGTTTCGACCAGTTAGAAATTCACCTTCAGAATAAAACACCTAGAGATCAAATTATTTATTCACTTCCATTGCCAAAAATGGCAGTAGTTTTTCTTGCAGATGCCTCTGTGGAGACCGTTAAGCTCCTGGAACTAGGTCCTGGAAGGTGGACATTGCGTCAAAAAATTAAATTTGCTCTATACCCTTCCAAGATAAGTACGTATTTGGCTCAGATCTAGACCAGATACTAGAGAAGGCCTCAAACAAAATAGGGATTCCATGAGGAAAAAGAACAGACAGACAGACCTTATAAAAAATAGAAAACCTTTTCTTTTTAACCCCGGTTAGTCCGCAAACTCTAAATGACGCCAGTCTAGTTGGGGTAAGGTTATCCAGATTTGTTAACCAGTGGGAAAGAATAACACATAATCAGTGGATTATTCAGGTGGTCAAATCAGGTTACAAAATAGAATTTTCAGAGGTTTCCCCAGACATATTCATAGAAACAAACCTTCCTTTGAGATTACTTCAAAGAAAACTATTAAAAATGTACAGGACCTAGTTTCTAATACCTAGGAGCAGTACAGGAGGTACCTCCAGAGGAACAATTTATGGTTCATTACTCTTCCCTGTTTTTGGTGAAGAAACCAAACTAGGGTTTACCTAACTATAATAAATCTGAAGTATCAGAACAGGTTCATAAAATACAAGTGTTTCAAAATGGACTCAATAAAAACAGCCATTCCATTGATCACAAAAATGCAAATATGATAACAATAATAGATCTAAAAAATGCTTATTTTCATTTACCAATCAAGCAGAAATATTGGAAGTTCCTAAGACTTGCAATCAGGAAAGAACATACTGCACTATCATTTTGTATGCTTCCCGTTTGGGATTTCATGTGCGCCACACCTATTTACCCAGATAATGGCAGAAGTAGCAGCACACCTGCGTTTACATGGTCCCATATCTGGACGATTTATTAATTTTAGAAACGGATCAATAGCCTTTTGAAAAACAGATAGACCGGATCCTTCAGGCACTGACAGAACCAGGTTGTATTGGCAACCTAAAAAAAAATCGACTTTACGGCCTGTGACATGGAATGAATTTGAACTCGAAACTTCAGAAAACATTCCTTCCAACAGAAAAGAAGAATAATTTAATCTCTATGGTAGAACATTCATCAAAACAATATCTTTCTCTATAAGGAAAGCCATGAGACTCCTGGGACATATGACTTCATGTATACTGGCAGTCAAGTGGGCCCAATTCCATTTAAGAGCCCTTCAACACCTTATATTCAGGAAATGGAACAAAACTCCTTGCAGTCTGGACTACTCTGTCAGCATTCCCGGCCATGTCAAAAAGTCACTGAAATGGTAGGCGCAGGCGTCAAACCTCGAAAATAGGGTAGAATAGATACAGACTCCAACCAAAACAATAACTACAGATGCCAGCAGACACGGTTGGGGCACATTTAGGAAATGCATCCTTTCAAAGACATTGGCACAACAGCATGACATCAGCCTCATTGAATCTGAGGGAATTTATGGCGGTTTAGGAAGCGATAATGCCAGTGGAGACATTAATAGAAAACTTGCAGTTGATGATTTACTCGGACAACAGAGCGTCTGTAGCCTTCCTTCAACATCAAGGGGGCACGAGAGGAGCTTATATACAGAATATAGCAAACAGGATATTCAGATCTAAAGAGAGAAGAAAATGTGTGGGCAGATTATCTAAGCAGAAAGAAAAATCCATCATGGAGAATGGAGATTTAAAAAAAAAAATTCAGTTCTCTACCCCCAACAGACCAACCTTTGGCAGTAGATGCATTTTCGATACGACGGAATCAGGGTCTAAATAATGCCTTTCCTCCTCTATGCCAACTGCCGAAGGTTCTTTAGAAAGTGACAGAGGAGAAAGCCAAGGTAATTTTGATAGCTCGATTTTGGCCGACATGGAGCTGGTTTTCCATGATAAAAAAGATTAGTTCGGTCAGGATATTAGATTTTCCTCTCACTCCACAGTTACTGAGTCAAGGACCGCTACTGCATCCAGATCTGGAATCACTAAGGCTGACAGCTTGGATGATGAACACCTAATATTAAAGAATAGCAGTCTCTCAGAAAATGTCATAGAGACTCTGATGGCAAGTAGGAAAGCTTCATCCAATAAAATATATCTTAAAGTCTTGAGGAAGTTTGTAACATGGAAACATAATGTCAATTTAGATTATCAGAAGCTCAATATTTCAGCTATTCTGGAATTTTTACAGCAATAATTAGATTTAGGATTAAGCCCAAGTACCTTGAAAGTACAAACAGCAGCCCTTAGTGCTTGCTATGATGTGAAACTAACTAAAAAAAGTCTAATATCTAGATTTTTGCTAGCTTTGGACAGATAGAAGCCAAACATATATAATCTGGTCTCTCAATGGAACTTGAATTTGATCCTGAAAGCTGTGACTGCTCCACCATTTGAACCAATTCAAGACATTTCAATTAAATTACTCACGCTAAAAACAATATTTTTAGTGGCAATCACGTCTGCCAGAGGAATCGGTGAGTTACATTGTGTTTGCCTTTTTTCAGTCTTTTGAAGATAGACTAGTGTTCAATCTTAGGCCACAGTTCTTCCTGAATTGCTAAAAGTGCAACATTATCATTGAGGATAAAAAGGATGGGATTGTGGACTGGATGGCTCACTCCTTCTCTGTCACAGCAGGATGACCTTGAGGTAATTTCTGAGTTTGACTCCATGCCTTGGATCCAGGGGTCATAACAGCACCAGAGAAGCCTTTTAGTGGCATCCTCTCTGTCTTGACTGCCCCCTCCTAGTGTTCAGCTTTCTTTTCTCCTAAGAAGATGCAACAAAACCCCAACATGCACACCGGCAGATAGTCAAAAGTGTCTCCCTGTTGATGACTTGTTTGAGAGCAGTCATTGTTTGGACTGCCCTCAGGAGGAGGTTCAGAAGAAGGAGGGGAATTCCATGCTAATGGTGTTGGTGGTTGGTAGTAGTGTCACCTGTAACAACAGTGGCTCTTTGGGTAAGCACAAAGCCAAGAGTTGGGAGGGGGACCAAAGAGCACACCAGGAGATATCACAACTGATTAAAATGGCGAGGAGGGTGAGGACTATGATGATGATTGTGTGTTGGAGAGGACCTGGAAGCTGAATCAGGGCGCTGATGAGGAGACATCAGAGGAGAAGGGTGGTGACCACTCTGGCACTAAAGAGTGGATGCAGTGTACGGCCCAAACCTTCTATTGTGGTCAGCTCATGAACTGGTGATGCATCTGATACTGTGGGTGCAGGCTCAAAACATCCCAAACCTAGGCCAGGCTTGGCTGCCTCAAGTTCTGTGCAAAGAACTTCTGTATGCCAGATTTTTTTTCACCAGGCCGGCACGCAGAACCATATCCATGCACAAGATTTGCAGAATTTAAAAAGGCTGTAGGCATTCAAACACAAACATTGGTACCAGGTCTCTATTGCAGCACATGAGGCGGCATCACTGGATCCTGTGGGAAAATAAAACTGGTCAGCATTCTCAATCAAAACACATATTTGTCATCCACAGACACCCCCCCAAAACAGGGTTAATTTACTGAATGATCACCAATAAAAGAGGTGGGGGTCACATATGCTATTTCATAATGACAGCAGGGCCCGTGCAGTGACTGTATTCTACTATTCTACCCTGTTTTGGGGGGGTGGGGGTGTAGTAGAATACAGTCACTGCACGGGCCCCGCTGGCGCTGTCATCAAAAAAGCAGATACAACCCCACAGCCTCACCTCTTGTATTGGGGGTCATTCCTACATGGACCCTGTTATGGGGAGGGGGGATCTGTGGATGACACATGTGTCATCCACAGATTCCCCAATAACAGTGTCATCCATCACAGATCCCCCATAGCAGTGTCATCCACAAGTTGGGGGGGGGGGGCGCACTTGGGCAACTCAGCCTCTGTTGATGGTGGACCTTGTCCCAGCCCTGCACTCGTGTCTTCACTTAAATTTTATTCTTCTGAAAACTTTAGAATAGGAAAAAGCATAACATATGTGACAGTGCTGTGTGTGTTAAACACTCTCGGGGTCATTTATTTTTCTCAAATACATATTTCAGGTGCAGATGGCGCAACAGTTAGTTGTGCTGCTATCTGCAACTTTTTCCTGCTCACAGCAGGTCTAAAATCTCTGATCAATAAAACTAATTGCATATATTCAAACAGGAGTGCCGTGGATATCCCTAATCTCAGATTACATCTCTTTCACAAGCACCCGGACCGTAATAGAGTGGTGCAGATCACATACTTCCATAATTAGGTCTACAATTGTGGGCGTGGCATGGTCGGGGAAGGGGACAGGCCCATCTCATTTATCAATTTCTACGCTTGTTTTAGGCATAGAAAAAAAATGGTCTAAATGTAAAACAGCTAGGAAGCTGTCTTACAATTAGAACTGGCGCTGGATGCACCAAAATTATGGAGAGGCCAGCTCCTCTTCATAACTTAAGAGGATCCTCCACCATCTATGGGGCTTTATTAAGATCGAGGTCTAAAATGCAAGTCTTAATAAATGTGCCCCTCTGTTCGTTAATGCCGTCAGCCATCCCTTTACCCATAGCTGTGTATGTCAGTGTCACTCGGACATGATTAGCTATTGCTGTTATTACATTCTAGAACATGGGCGGAGAGAAAAAGAAAGTCCTTGGAGATTAGAGGGTGTTATATAGAAAATTCCAGGGCAATTGGAGCCACTTTGGTTCGACTAAAATCAATTCAGGTCGGAACCAAACTTTTTCAAAAATTCGGCAAACAGGAACAAAACTAAATTTTAAAAGACAAAGAGGTATGGAGGGCACTCATTTATCTTAAGACACTAGAAAGTTAAAAGGCAAGTGTTGTAATTTATTAAATTCAAGAAAATAAAAACGTTTATATTAGTGCCGAGAAAACCGGATTCCGGTAGGTATGAGTTAAAAACCTGGCATGTGCGGGGGAGATAAAGGGTAATATGCTATAGATGTGTGTATGTATATATATATATTAAAAATATATATATATATATATCCGCACCAAAGGCCTACAAATCTACTTGACCTGACCTCTCCAGTAGGAGGAGCTGCGCTCGTCAACAAGCGTTAGCCACTCCCCTTTTTTAGCCACATCACTACAGCCTATCAGTATGCGCTAGTTTTCCAGCAGCCGGCTCTGGATTTGTAGGCTATTGGTGGAGAGATCCAGGGCAGGGTCTGGTTGACTATGTAACAGGGCGCTTAACAGCACGCGATCACTATTACCCCTATTCCCCTGACGAAGTTGCAACAGCGGCGGAACATGTCGGGAGGGGTAGTGTTCATGTGTGTGTGATTTTAGACAGGGCTGACCAATAGCAATACTATACTAGATGAGGATAGTTAGAGTGACTGAGTGGATGTATCTGTGAATGGGCTGGAACGCTGGCAGATAGCAATCTGAGTGTGGTGATATAAACAGCCACATTACCTAAACGCTGGCAGTGATCAATCTGCACGTGGTGATACAAATAGCCACATTGTGTGTACGCTGGCAGTTAACAATTTACATGTGGTGATACTAATAGCCACATTGTATGAACACTGGCAGTGAATAATCTACATGTGGTGATACAAATAGCCACATTGTATGAACGCTGGCAGTGAGCAATTTGCATGTGATGATACAAATAGTCACATTGTATGAACACTGGCTGTAAGCAATTTGCATGTGGTGATACAAATAGCCACATTGTATGAACACTGGCAGTGAATAATCTACATGTGGTGATACAAATAGCCACATTGTATGAACTCTGGCAGTGAGAAATTTGCATGTGATGATACAAATAGCCACATTGTATGAACACTGGCAGTGAGCAATGTGCATGTGGTGATACAAATAGCCACAGTGTATAAACGCCAGAAGTGAGCAATCTGCATGTGGTGATATAAATAGCCACAGTGCATGAATGCTGGCAGGGAATAATTTATATGTGGTACTACGGACAGCCACATTGTGTGTGCACCTAGTGATGTGAGCAGAAACACTGCCAAGTAGTGTTGCGCAGACTTGTAATAAACAGTGTGGCTGTCTGATTGCCAACTTGTGATAAGCCCTAACCATCCCCAGTGGCTACTGTGGTTGTTGACAGATGGACGTTAGTCTGTCCATAGAACACAATGTGGTGATAACATCCATAAATACTCAGATAAATAAAGCACCCACCCAGTCCTCCCAGTAATTCAAAGATCAGAAGTGATATATTGCTAGTCCCTGACAGTTTTATTAGCTCATGATCTGTTGTCTATAGGTTTCATTTTAAAGGTATAATTAAATAAGTAGTTTTATTTTTGTTGGGACCCCTAAAGAGATTTTATTGGTCTGGATGACCTTTGTACAATAAGTGGAGATATATATATATATATATATATATATGTGTATATATATATATATATATATATATATATATATATATACACATCTATAGCATATTACCCTTCATCTCCCCCGCACACGCCAGGTGTTTAACTCATACCTACCGGATCCGGTTTTCTCTGCACTAATATAACCGTTTTTATTTTCTTGAATTTAATAAATTACAACATTTGCCTTTTAACGGATAACTTTCCAGTGTCTTAAGATAAGTGAGTGCCCTCCATACCTCTTTGTCTTTCACTGATCTACTCTTTTGGGTGAGGGTGTCACCCAAGGAGAGCGCACCACTACCGTGTGTATCAGCAGGTGAGCCATTGTATCCAACCCTACCTTGAATCTCAAAAGGTTCACTTATCACCAGCTTACTAGTCATCCTTTTCTCGATAGGAACTATTTGGAAAAGTAAAACAGAATATTTTATTAATTAAATTAGATGTAGCCAATTTTAATGTATTTAATAAATTGAAGTTAACTGAAATTATTGTTTTCATTGTTTACATTTTTCAACAGACTGCATCACTTCCAATTGTAGTAATTTCTAATGTAAGTCAGCTTCCTAGTGGATGGGCATCTATTTTATGGTATAACATGCTGACTTCAGAAGCAAAGGTATGTTTATGTCCATTTTTGAGACTACTTTTTTGATGTTAGATGCTTTTGTATAAAAATAGACAAATTATAGGAGTGATACCTGTATTGGCTAACCTGAAAAAAATTGTGATCATTTTGGAACAGAGGACGCTTTTTTTAGCAAGTTTATAAAGAACTGGTTGAGAGAAAAGCACATCACAAAGTTCAAAAGCATTACTTAGAACTTGCTGCTGAAGAATTTGTTAGTGGCTAAAAGTAGAATAGATTCAAGAAATATACATGGTTGGTTACTATAGAATTTTGATTCAGATTGCCAGCATGGATGATGATGGAATTTTTTCCATTTTATGGTAAAATGAGTCTGACACTTAGTGTTTTTGCCTCCCTCTCAATTAGTTAGGGTTTGTATGTAAAAAAAAAGTTTGACCTTTATGGACTTACTGTAGTCTTTAATTCAGCTCAAAAAAAATGTTATAGAAATATATTGTACTTGAGGTGATGTATACCCAAGATAAGTGAAAATTATAAAACTATTTTTTTTACTTTTTTCAACTTTATTTTTTATTAGTTTTTTGAAAGATTGAAAATAATTTCAAAAGATGAGAACATATGTTGACATCAATTATTGAATGCCAATACAATAAACAGACAGTCTCTCCTAATAATCATAGTTGCAGTCGAGTAGAGCGTAGGTCCCAAAGGGACCAGGTCTTCAAAAACCTATCTATGGAGCCATGAAGCAGAGCTGTATAGTATTCTAGAGATTGAATGTTCCTGATGCGTGAATAGTAATCCGCCTTGGACGGTGGAGTGGACCTCTTCCAGAAAAGGGCTAAGAGACATTTTGCCGAGGTAAGCAAGTGGAGGATCGCCCCTGAGCCATGTTTCCTAAACCCCCAAAGTGGAATATTTAGCAGTTAAGTGAGCGGATCTGGGTCAACCAAACAATTAAAAATCTCATGTAGGATGGAAGCCACCATACACCAAAAGGGAAGTATATTTGGGTATTCCCAGAAAATGTGACAAAGTTAGGCATCAGGAGAAGATTTGCTTCTCTATATAACTATGCAGGAGAAGCTGGCGAATACTCGAGAGAACACCCTGCGCCACATATCCGGGGTAAGCTCCCAGTTAAGCCACCATTCCCACTTCTTTAGGTATAGATTTTTAGTTTCTAGCGGTTAGGCAAGAGAGTTCAGCAAATTCTAGATATTAGAAATGAGGCCTTTAGCGGAAGGACCTTATAAATATATATATAAATATATATTCTCTCAATAGAAGTAAGTGGCAGTAATGCCAGCAAGGCCATAACAATTTGATAATAGTGTATAATTTGCTGGTATTCAATGGCTGAGGAGGAGGGATGGTGATATTTAGATTGCAGTTCCTAGAAGTAGAGAAAATGATCAGAATAAGGGTTCTTCAGGTCCTGAAAGCAGTACAGACCTGATGCTGTCCTCTGCCCAGCCATGACTGCCGTATCACTGTTAGGTAGATGAGGTGTAAATATGAATGGTGTAAGCAAGTTATGTAACACAGAAAGACCATATTTGATCCTACACTTAAGCCAGATGTCTTTACTGAAAGATATGGAACCTGAAAGAGTTCAGGCAGGTATATTGACTGGCTGGCCAGAAATTATAATACTTGGATGGGTTGGAGCAAGCCAAAGCCTTTCGACTTCTGTCCATTTATTATATGAATGTAATGTGATCCAGGAGGCTACATGCTGTAAATGGGTGGCAAAGTAGTATAGGGAGCGCTAGGACACCATGGGATTTTTTTTGTGTTTAGGATGGAATTAGAAAGCGGGTGTTGCTTATAATTCTAAACAACCCGAATCAGGAGTGTCTCAAAGAGAAACCTGGGAATATTGGGCATACTTATAAGTCTGTTGCAAGGTACTCAGGATCTTTGGAGGTATATTAATTGGTAATGCTTCTGTTTTTGCTTTTGTTAGTTATATCACCAAGTGTGGTGTTTTGGTTAGGTTGTGATGTAATAGGATCAGTAACTGTGAAAAGTACGTCATCATCAAATAATGATATAGTAATGGAACTGTCACCGATAGAAATGCCATAAATAATAATATTAATAATAATCTTAATTTTTATAGCACCAACCTATTACACAGCGATTTACAGTTCGGGGGTTCATGTACAGTTATAAATAACATAGTTACAGACATGTCAATAATTACAAGAGGAATGAGGGCCCTGCTCGCAATCTATAAATATTTGGGTTTGTCAGCATTCGAGTGGCCAGGGGTTCAATACTTAAGACATAAAGAAGCGGCAATAGAGGGCAACCCTGACAGGTTCCATTGCAGATATGAGATGTAGCAGAATATGCATGGTGAAGATTCACACGGGCCATCGGAGACGAGTAGAGACTCCTGAAAGCCTGTATGAAAAGGCCCTGAAAACCGAAGTGCTTCAGTGTTCAAAACATAAAGGACCAAGTTAGGCCTTCTCTGCGTCTAGGCTAAAAAGAAGGGCTTTCACCCTCCCTTTATTAGCATCATCAATCAAGTCCACCACTTTTCTTATGTTGTCTCCTGCCTGTTGAAAATGGACAAAGCCAACCGGAGCATTGTGGACAAGGTTGGGAAGCCAACAGTTCAAGAGGTTTGCATGCAATTTAGTGAAAATCTTGAGATCTGAATTCAATAACCTAATAGGGTGGTATCTTGCACAATCTGAGGGATCTTCTTCAGGTTTAAGAATGACTGTCACAAAGGATTGTAAAATGGAATCCAGACTGGCATCCCCAGACAAGAGGGCATTAAATAGGGAGACCATATACAGATGTAGTAGTGTTACACATGTTTTATGAGACGTTATCTAAACTAAATGGGTTGAGCAAACACCTTCAATTAGATTTCAATGGATTTTGTTTCAAGATAACACGATGAGTTATGAGAAATGTGAGTTAAGAGTTTGTGTGTTAACCCTGCTACATCTGTATGGAAATAAGGCTTCCCCATAAGTTTTGTAATACAAATGCATAGGGCTGTCTGGGCCCGGGGCTTTACCCCCAGTCAACTCCCCCATTATATCTCTCCATTCATCAAGTGTAACTGGCTGGTTCAAATGGGTTAAGACGTCATAGGGCATGGTGGGTAAGGCACAGTTAGAGATGTATTTATCTATTAGTCTATGCCTAGCAGTCTCATCAGTGAGTAGGTCAGAAGGAAGAGAATATAGGGAAGCATAGTAGGAATGGGACAATCTAGCTATCTGATCCGGATCGTAATGTAGGGTCATCAATATCAGATACCCAGGACCCCTGCCCATTAGCTGTATGAGAAGACTTCACATGCAGTGCACACATACTATCTCCCATCTCTCTTCCTGTTCACCACTGTTGTCTATGGCAAAGCAGCGGTAAACAGGAAGAGAGAAGGGAGATGGCATGTGCGTACTGAGCGCCCGTCTTCTCATACAGCTGATCAGCAGGGGTCCTGGGTGTCTGATATTGCTGACGTATCCTTAGAATAGGTCACTAATATTAAAAGCCCTGACAACCCCTTTAACTGTTATTGTGGTTTCTACCGTGTTTTATAGATAAGTATCGTAGCTGCAGTAGAACGCAGGCAGGCTGTGCGGGCTGCAGCGTAACTCCTTGATGTCACGTGCCTGCGCCGCCTACTTTATGAATGAAGCAGGCAGCGCAGGCATGTGATGTCAGTTAGTCACGTTGCCGCGTGCCCGGCCTGCCTTCCTGCGTTCTACAGCAGCTGTTAGTGAGTAATATTACAAGTGAGGGGCATCTTTAATCAACTTGAATTAAATTAGAACTTTTATATTCCTATAGTGCAGCACTGTGAGCGGCGGGGGGGATCTGTGGATGACACTTCTATAGGGGATATCTGTGAAAGGCACTATTATGGGATCGGAGATCCGTGGATGGCATTGTTATGGGGGACATCTGTGGATGGCGCTGTTATGGGGTGGGGGATCTGTGGATAGCACTGTTATGGGGTAGGGGGTCTGCGGATGACACATATATAGCAGTGTCATCCACAGATCCCCCATAACAGTGTCCTTCACAGATCCCCCCCCCATAACAGTGCCATCCACAGATCCCCCATAACAGTGCCATCCACAGATCCCCCATAACAGTGTCCTTCACAGATCCCCCCATAACAGTGCCATCCACAGATCCCCCATAACAGTGTCCGTCACAGATCCCCCCATAACAGTGTGTCATTCACAGATCCCCCATAACAGTGCTATCCCCAGATCCCCCATAACAGTGTCCTTCACAGATCCCCCATAACAGTGCCATCCAAAGATCCCCCATAACAGTGCCATCCACAGATCCCCCATAACAGTGTCCTTCACAGATCCCCCCATAACAGTGCCATCCACAGATCACCCCCCATAACAGTGCCATCCACAGATCCCCCATAACAGTGTCCACCACAGATCCCCCCATAACAGTGCGTCATTCATAGATCCCCCATAACAGTGCAATCCCCAGATCCCCCATAACAGTGCCATCCCCAGATCCCCCATAACAGTGTCCGTCACAGATCCTCCCATAACAGTGTGTCATCCACAGATCCCCAGATCCCCCATAACAGTGTCCTTCACAGATCCCCCATAAAAGTGCCATCCACAGACTACCATTAGTTCAAAACCCACCAAAAGCAGACCTTTTGGTTAAAAAATTTTTTTCTTATTTTCCTCCCTGAAAACCTAGGTGCGTCTTATAGGGCGAAAAATATGGTAATACTATTTGGTCTCGATTCTTAAACTGGTGTGAATAAGCTGTTTATTTTTACTGTTATTGGGGTGCCCACCTTGTTTCTTAGACAAGCTATTGTTTTAGGCCTTGATTCTCAAATTGGGGTGAATAAGTAGTGTAATTTAACTGTTATTGGGGTTTCCACCTTGTTTTATAGATTAGTAATTTCATTAGGCCTTGATTCTCAAATTAAGGTGAACAAACCATCTATTTTTGCTGTTATTGTGGTGTCCACCATGTTTATTTATTTTTTTAATATTTTATTTTCCATATATAAAAAATACAAACAATCCACCTTATCAATACATTGTGGAAAACATATACACAAATCTCCAATAACAACAGGCACAGGAAGAGGATTACGATACTCAAAGTCCCCAAAGCCCAACCCTTCCAGTCTGACACCCCCCCCCCCCCTTTCCCCAGCTGTCATCACGGGAAAACCCACATTAACATATTCATAAAACAGTGATAGCTTAACCCACCAAAATATCACTATCACATAGATTGTATTTCCATCACCAATGGGCCCAGATCTTATTCCATTTTTTCAGCTGAGTCCTTCCTCTACATTTTATGAGTTCAATCAAATCTTTAATTTTTGCTGTGTGGTTACACCATTCTACCAATGTTTTTTTTTTCCTTCCATTTTTGTAAAATCAGAACTTTAGCGATCATAAAGCCTATGATAAAAAACCTAATAGAGCGTGTACCACGGTGGGCTTAAAATGAACCTTCGTTTTCTTCACCAATTCCCCAAACACCAACTGCCAAAATGTTTGTATAGCAGAACATTCCCATAAAAGATGGATATATCCTATGCCAGACATTTGACATTTACAACAACAAACCTCACTAGCCTTATAAATTTTAGATAGTGATTTTGGAGTGCAATAGAGTCGATGAACAATTTTAAATTGTATTAAACCAGTGTCGCATAGAGGATGAAGCCTTTATAATATTATGATAGATTTCATCCCATGGAATACTTGTGCTCACACCTAAATCTTTTTTCCATTTTAATATGCTCTTAAACTTAAATACCTTACCTAATGCAGTTAGAAATTCAGACTATATTTGTGCAATATTAAACTTAGTGCCGAAAAAGGAAAAACAATAATCCAGGAATAAATTATCCTGGACCATAAGCCTATCTTTATTAGTAGTAGAATCAAAAGCGTGCTTAAGTTGTCTATATCAAAAAATATCAATAACTGTGACATGTAAGCCGGAAGTAATCTCCGATAATGTCTTATCACACTGTTTCCTCTTCATTAGTGGCTGCTTCCACAAAAGATGCACTTTTATTGCAAAACCTTCAATAAAAATTCATTGATAAATTGACCTAAATTAAATAAGTGTGAAACCAACGTGACTACCTCTATTTTTCCAATAATTATTATCCACTATAGTGGAAAAGTCTTTTAAATTTTGGTTATCCCATAGGGGAGTAAATTTAAGCGCATGAGTGACAGATAGAATAGCTTTTATTTTCGTCCATACTTTATGTAACATCCTGCTAATTTGACATCTTTCCCTGACGTCAATTATGCCAGTTTCCAAAAGGCTAAAGATATTCTGAAAAGAGCACTTATGGAGTCTGGCAAGATAACAAAGCAAACCATTTTCCCTACCATTCATGCCCCACTGTAGTTGCGCACAAAGATAATATCCCTGAAAATAGGGCAGGGAGAGCCCTCCGTCTACAACTGTCAGCCATAGAAATCTTTGTTTAATCCGCACTCTTTTGCAACCCCAAATATAGTAATTGACCAATCTTTCTAATAAGTAAAAAAAAAGGCATCATCTATCCAAACAGGACAGGCAGGAAGAATAATCATTTTGTCCAGCGCAATATTATCTGCCTGAGATAGGGCAAGCTTTTGCCAAGTTCTAATTTTCTCTTTAATTTTACTAATCGCAGGAGTCACACTTAACTCAACATATGTGTGTAATTTCGCACCGATTTTTAGCCCGAAATAGTCAATATGATCAGGGGGAGAAAGCACCTGAACTTTAAGTCCTTTATGGCGGAGACTACGATTTATAGGAAGCAGCATAGATTTTGACCAATTGATTACAAACCCCAAGATGGAACCAAACATATCAATAGTCTGGATAACACAGTATAACATTTTATACCCATCATTCAAAAAAATTAAAATGTCATCCCCATAAAGGCTTATCTTATCCCTTACTCCGCCATCCCAAAATCCAACTATTTCATCATCTAATCTAATCCGATTAGCTAAGGGCTCCATAAAAATGGGAAAAAGCAGAGGGGACAGAGGACACCCTTGCCTTTAGTACAATATTTTGTGGCCCGCACCAACGGCCGGCCTGTGCAAAAATGAATGAATGAAAAAAGATCATCTGACTTACTGTAGTACTGCTGCAGCGCCACGCCGCCCGCCCAGCCTGCGAGTACCGTCATGGCAACACACGGTCACATGGGCTCAGGGCAGGCCACGGGGGTGTGACAGGGTGAGTGAGCAGCGCCGCGGCGGTGGGAAGCAGCCAGAGCAGAGGGACTATCAGAGGCGAGCAGTCTGACAAAGCCACAGCGGTCAGAAAAAGATTGAATTGAAGAGTCGCAGGCAGCCGGCAGGAGAGTTAGGACAGGTCAGGTTGTGTTATGTATTATCTTGGCAGAAGGCAGTCCGACCGCGGAATGGAGTTCATCTGCGCATTACAGTGTCGGGATACCACTTATCTTTGGTAATTGAACTCCATCCCTGCGTTATATCCTTTTTATAGGACTGCGATCAAGTAAGGCCATCTTTTTTGTTCCATTGGGAGTTTTTCTTCCCCCAAATTCTGCCTTTGAGAGTAATATCTTTATGAATAAGCTATGCAAATGTTATCTTCCCCCTGAGGAGCCCGCAAAGGGCGAAACGTGTTGGGGACAATTTGGGGATTTTTTTGCCTATGACCCATGGGTTATACCTTACTTGCCCATTCTTCATAGGCAGCTGTGTGTGACCAAACCAGGGTGAGTCTAGGGTGCTATAGCCAGGTACGGGGACAGGGCATTCCCACCATCAGGGTCTGTCCCTGGGCTGAGGAGTAGCTAGGGTGGACTAGGGATAGAATTCCCACCCTGGTCGCTACCGACATCCCGCACCCTTGGTTACACTCTTATAAATTCTGCCATATGTGGCTATTCCATTATTGGTGATTGGTATTTCACTAGCGATTATTTGCGGTGTATTTTATCATATGTATTAAGTAAAAGTTATGTTTTAAGGGTCCTAATTACTTGTGAAGGTGATTTTTGATGAAAGGATATCAATACTGTAATTTTTGAATTTGATGTATTTTGTGTTATGTAAGGGTAGCGAGTGTGGTGTGAGTGACAACACAACATGGATGGCATGGAGGGGAGAAATATGATAACATGGATGGGGGGGGGAAATGTGACAACATGGAGGGAGCCAGAGGGGGAGAAATGTGACAACATGGAGGGAGCCAGAGGGGGAGAAATGTGACAACATAGAGGGAGCCAGAGGGGGAACTTCACTCAATGTTCTATTCATGTTCAAGACACTTCATGTTCAGAAGAAATAATTAAAACTGTTAATAATGACATTTGAGGACTTTTTTTTGTGAAATCCCTTATGCGGCCCAGCCTCACCCAGACTTTGCCTCTTGCGGCCCCCAGGTAAATTGAGTTTGAGACCCTTGGTGTAGATCAATACTAGCTGTAAGAAGGCCATTTAAATTAATCTTCGCCATGGGTTGCGTGTATAACAACTGTGAAAGTGCAATAAAAGTATTGCCAAGCTGCATATACTGCATGGTTTGCCAGATGAAGGACGTTTGATCAGAATGAATAAGGGATCGTTTTACCCTCTTAAGGCGATTCGCTAAGATTTTTGCAAGTATTTTATAATCCGTATTGAGAAGCCAGATTGGTAGTTATGAACCAATCTCGCATTCATCTTTACCTTTTTTCAATATAAAAGTGACAACAGCTTCTCTCAAAGATTGAGGAAGACTACCAACCCATAATGATTCATTTATTACTAATAGTAACATAGGGAGTAGCATCTCTACATGTTGCTTATAGATGTCAAACAGTAGACCATCAAGGCCAGGGGCCGAGCTCCGCTTTACATTGGCAAGTGCATCTTGCAACTCCTCTAATTGAATGGGGGAGTTCAGCAGAGATGCATCCTGTTCTGAAATACATGGTAAGGCAGTCTGAGAGAGAAAGGAGTCAATCAAAACTTTTTTATCGCCTACCTCTGACTGATAGCTATCAGAAAAAAAAGTGGCAGACTCCTCCCTTATTTTCTCAGTATCCTCTATTATTAGACCAGAGCAACTTTTTAAACGTTTTATTTTATTCTGGGTTCTTTGATTGGCTATAACCTCAGATAACATTTTCCCTGGTGTACCAGCTTCATAAAAGCCTTGAAAAAAGGATTTATGTTGGGCTTTATTAGTAAGAAAAGTCATAAGATCATCTTTAGCTTCTTTTTACCGGGCTTGCAACAACACGTCATTCTGTTCAATAATTGCCGCTTCCGACGTCTTTATCTTCTCTTCAAGTAGTTTCTGCGTTCTAAAAAATTCTGTTTTTTCCTTCTGATTTTAGCAAAATATGTACCCCGTATAAACACTTTCAAAGCATCCCATACTTAATGTATATGAGCGGAGTCAATATTGACACGCCAAAAATTGAATATTTCTTTATTAATTTGCTCCTGCGCACTTACTATATATATCCAATGCGAGTTCAGCCTAAAAGGCCTGGAGGAGTGATTATACTCTCTATCTTTGACCATCACAATAAATGGGGAATGATCAGAAACACCATGAGGTTCGTATGACATTTTATTAACCTGTCCAATCATTTCCCTATTTGCAAAAGCAAGGTCTATCCAAGACATAGCATTATAAGACTTACTTTAACAGGAGAAAACTTTCCTATCCCCATACATATAGCGCCATGTGTCTATAAGCGCTGTCTCTTGACATATTGTAAAGAACAGAGTGTTTCCCCTTAGACTGATATTCCAAGGAGGTGCTCGATACCCTATCAAGTCGGTGATCCATAACAAAGTTGAAATCACCCAGTAAAATTACCAGGCATTTATCTTTACTGTGTACGAATGATATAAAACAAGCTAAAACGGTAGCAGCAAAGGAGGGAGGGATATATACAAAAGCAAGTATGTGCATCTGACCATTCCAACGTCCATATAGAAACACAAACCTCCCTTCCTTGTCTATAAGGCTGTCCTCCGGAATATAGTCGATATCTTTATGTATATATACGCTCACTCCACGAGAATAAAAAGGTATGCAAGAATGGAACTCCCACCTCGCCCACCTCTTCTTCAGATGGACAGAACTTTCTATAGTGGCGTGAGTTTCTAACAATCCGACTATGGCCGGAAGATGCCTATTGACAAGGTCAAAAACCATAATCCGTTTCATTTTATCTCCCACGCACATTCCAGGTAAGTATCCTATGAATCATAAGTCAGTGATCAGGAGCATGAACTTCATGTATGAGGAGGGCACAGCCAAAAATTTCCCAAGATGACAGCCGATCTTTCCCCCCATCCCCCAACTACCCCATACCACCACCTTGTTTCTTAGCTAAGCAATTCTATTAGGCCTTGATTCTCAAATTGGGGTGGATAAGTAGTGTAATTTAACTGTTATTGGGATGCCCCCTTGGTTTTATACATAAGCAATTCCACTAGGCCTTAATTCTCAAATTGGGTGAATAGGCTGTCTAATACTACTGTTACTGGGGTGTCCACATTGACATTGAATAAGTTATTTTACAAACATTTTACATTATGTCCAACAGACAGATGCCAGGGCCCTTCGAAGGAATGGGCAGTAGCAAAAATGTTGCTGGAGGTGGCAGATATAGCAGCAGAAGAAGGGGGTGGGTAGCAGCAGCCACAGCAACAGGCCAGAGCTGCCACTGTCATCCAGCGGTCATGTTTTGACCAGCAATCCAGCTGTCCTTGAATGGTTGACTCTGTCTTCAGCATCATCTCAACTGACATCAGACAACCACAGCCAGGAGTTGGTGGGTTCCTCTGACACCACACTAAGGAACAAGCTCTGTGCCCTCACCTCTCCCAAACCTGCCTCTTTCTTTTTCTGCTTGGGAAGTATTGTATGCTGCTTGCTCCGCTCTGCTTTCAAGCGAGGAAGATATTACTGAGGACACTCAGCAGCCACTGCCCAGCCCAGATCTGCTGCTTCCTCCTATAGTCGTGCAAGTAGTGACAATGAGAGTCACATGAGGGCAGGTGTTGCGATCAGTCAGGGATGTGGTCATGAGACTGGTGAAGGTGACATAAGTGAGGAGCAGACTGTAGTGGATGATGATGTAACCGATCACACGTGGGAGCCAAGTGAAGAGAGAGCTTCATCATCATAAGGGGGTGAGGGTGGCAGCATGCGGTTAAGCCAGCATTGTGCATACATATTATGAGCAGAAGATGGACCAGTCCTTGAGCCTGTCAGTGTCTGGTACAGTTTACAGCAGTGTCGATGTGTAGAGCTGTAACTACGTTCAAGGACAATATATCTCCTTTACAACCCGCTTTATAAATGTGGTGCTTGCCCAGGCATACCAACATCTTGCCCAGGTTTCGTGCGGTTCCTGCCGTCTTCGCATTCTCATGCTGTGATTGAATGGTATGAAAATGCTGTGAAAATGGACACCTCCTAGTGAAAACCCTAACAAAATCCTGACTAACTACCAGTATAAACAAACCACAAAGGTAGATGAGTTCATATGCAGGAATACCTAGAGTCCTATCAAGCCCTATAGGACCCTGGTACTAATGGCAGGGATGATACTACCTGTTCCTCCAAAAGGAAGAACCAACAGGCGTCTCCTTCAGGCCTAATACAAACAATAGGGAAATGCAACACACAGAACCCACAAAAAGGAAAGGAAAGACTTTAATTCAAAGGAGCAATGGAAGCACCAGGAACTCAGCCGAGATCCAACCACAATCTATACAAAGGTCCAAATGAAGCTATAAACCGCACAGCTTTGTGGGAGAAGCAACTATAAATAGAGAAGGTTAAATGACCCTAATAGCACAAGATGGTGGCAGTAGGAGAAGATGGCAGCAGAGGGTGGCAGCATCAGAATAGTGCCTGAAGCAAGTAGCCAGAACTAACGGGCCATTTTTCACAATGTTCTGGTGTGGCAGCAGACTGTAGTCAGAACATTACTGCCAACATTACTGAACATTACTGCCACTATGTTGACACCTCATGCTGTTGCCACCCTCACCATTCTTTGACTGGGCCACTGTATTGACTCTTTATGCTGTTGCTACCCTCAACCCTCACCAGTCTGTTCTGGGGACACTAGTGTCTCTGTTTGGCCTTGTTGACATCACAGCTTAGTTGACTGTTCTCCTGATCCGTCAGAAGAACGGAAAAGTGAAAAAACATAACAGATCCTGTCTTTGGAGCATCTATAAGGCCACTAACACACGTCAATATTTTCCATTACGTATGATCTGTGTTTTGGACCCACTCCTGTTTTGCCTTACCAATACTGATGCAAAAAGCTGACCGTGTGATAGAGGCCATTGCATTGCAGGACTTCTTTTTCATCTGAGTAAAACCGATGTCAGACGCAAATAGCCAAAACCCCTGTAAATTGAGCATTAGGCCTCTATCACACAGTCAGTACTTTGCATCAGGATTTGATCATGATTTGGAAGACAAAAGCAGGAGTGGGTCCAAAACACAGAAGACATGCAAATATTTTGTTCACGTGTTATCTCTGTTTTGGCCCCACTCCTGTTTTTGCCTTACCAATACTGATCAGTTACTGACTAATTACTGACCATGTGAAGGCAGATACTCAAAAGACAGGAAGAAGGGAAAAATAAAGTTGACATCAACACAAACTTACTTCTGACACTCTCATGCAGCCACTACTGGTATCTGTAGGTAACCGAACAGGTTCTCTAGCAATCTATAGTAGAATGAGTGAGTAACACAATACGTCATCTATCAATCAATGGACACTCCACAAACAGTGAAATTAGACTGTTCTTTCACAATTTAGTAAAATCAGTGGCTAACTGATAGCTAGCAATATATGTGGAAACAACTGATGGTGTAAAATAAGACTGCTGTTTCACTCTGTAGTAGAATCTTAGGCCACTACATGGTTAAGCACATTATACCTGATGAAAACATTAACCTGTAAGGCTAAGTTCACACTTCAGTTATTTGGGCAGTTAATTCCAGCAGCTACTGTATGGTGAGCCAAAATCAGGAGCCAATCCTACTCTCAGATAAGGTATTATGAAAATATCTGCACCAGTTCTGTGTTTTGGACCTGACAAAATAAGTAAAGTGTGAACTGAGCCTAACAGTGACCATGCTGATGTGCACATCCATATACTGTATGTGACTTGCCTGTCATACTGACGCACAGTAACTGTTTCACTACCAGAAAAGACTACCTATGCATGTGGCTGCAATGCACTGTAATGAACGCCGAGATACACGCTCCCTAAAGGCCGTGACATAGCTGATATAATGTGTTTTGTGCCAAATTTATTCAGAATGAAGCAAATCTCCTCTGTTAGCACCAACCTTCCAGAGATCCTTGTCCCCTTTATGTTCACCTTCCTTAATTACAACTTCAGAATCTATGCCAGTGGACAGGCTTAGGCTTGCTTATGATCTGTGTTTATACTGTGGAAACAAGGGACACTACAGTACTTTCGTGCTTGTTTTTTTTGTCACTATTTGTGTGGATAATAATGCCTATTGCTAATATGTACAGTTTATTGCAGTGTTAGTGAGGCTGTGTTCACTTCTTATTTTGGCTATGTTGGCTATAGTCCATGAGTATTTTCCCTGGTCTTTGCCTCTGATGAAAGCCTCTGGCATATGGGCCTGTATAGGAATACCGTGGCATAAGCCTTCTATTGAATACAAATGAAAATAAAATAAAAACCTATACCACATCATATTTCTTTCCTGTGTTGCTCCCCATAGCAAAGTGTAGTAGACTACATTTTCATATACAGTAAAAAATAAGCCATGGTATTTTGGTGCACATCAGCCCAGCATATGCCAAAGAGACACTCTTTTGGCATGTGTTGGATGCTCAATGTATTGCTCCAACATACCTAAAAATAAGGCGTGAACAAAACCTTTTATGTACAGTTGCTCTTATTATAAATTGTACAGCATATGGCTATTAAATCTGTGGGATAGATAGAAAGGGTGGACACCATATACCTCAGCCTGATACTATGGGTGTCAGTGTCATGATAGAGTTAATGTAGCACACTTAGTCCAGGTTTGTGAAAGGCACTGGAACCCTCTAAATTTTTACATTGTGTATCCTCATTCATCGGGAGACTTATTACTCTACCCATAGGTTGTATAATGCAACAGTTATATCAGATAGAACGGAGTTTGATGCCAGGTTGGAATATGCCCAGTCATAAGCAACAGCCACCATGCAGCTTAACCCGACTTTCTCATACTCTCAGCATGCAATGGAAGACCTGTAGAGGGGTATGTACTTCATAAGGCATCAGCATGACTACAGCAGTCTAATCAGCATCTAGCCCCTCAAGTGGCAAGCACTATATATACTGTAGTTGTTGTCTTACTGTGAAGGCAAAAACAGTAAGACAGCACCTATACATAGTATGTGCTAATAGAAACAGTACAATAGTTAAGTAGACCAACACTAAGCAACTCATATTATGGATACGGTTCAAAAGATCATAGAATGGAGAGAAGACTGCGGCACTAAATTTCTCATGTAAGGCTACTTTCACACTAGTGTTTTTTGCGGATCCGTCATGGATCTGCAAAAACGCTTCCATTACAATAATGCAACCGCATGCATCCGTCATGAATGGATCCAGTTGCGTTATGTCTTCTATAGCCATGACGGATCCATCTTCAACACCATTGAAAGTCAGTGGGGGACGGATCTGTTTTCTATTGTGCCAGATTGTGTCAGGCGGACAGCAAAACGCTGCAGGCAGCGTTTTGTCGTCCGACTCCAGAGCAGAATGGTGACTGAACAGAGGCAAACTGATGCATTCAGAGCGGATCCTTTTCCATTCAGAATGCATTAGGGCAAAACTGATCCGTTTTGGACCGCTTTTGAGAGCCCTGAACGGATGTCACAAAAGGAACACCAAAACGCTAGTGTGAAAGTAGCCTTAGACATTGAGTGCCGCGGTCTTCTCTCCATCTATGATCTCTTGGAACTCGACTGGCTAGGGTTTAACACTGCAGGATCTACTAAAAGTACATTTGTAAGTGGTGCTGTCTCTCCCTTAAACTATCACGGTTCAAAAGATACATGATTTGCAGAAAATCAAATAGTATGAACAGTGTGCTAGTGTTAGAGCTATTGCAGGATTTAAATGAAGCGGTTTCGTGGAACATGGTGGTTCTCTTGTTATAAAAGCATCCACTAATAAAAATTATTGACCACAATATAACATGTCATAAAAACACAATTATAAGGAGTATAAGCAGAGACAAGGAAGGAACTGGGAGAGGAACAACAGTGCAGGTTTATAAAAAAAAAAAAAAAGCTAAAGTCAAGCATTTTCTGTACACTATTTGGATAAAGCCTATCTAAATAATAGACCCACTGCTATTTCAGTGACCCATGCCTGTTGTCGCTACACACTCCCTGGCTAGTGTGTGCGCCGCTCTGCTCACCTGCACCTCCACTCCTGTGTGTCAGCAGTCCTCACCCGAAGACCTTCAACTACTCCTTCTCAGCGGACCTAGACATCGTAGCTGCCTAGCTGTTCATTCTTGCAAGCCACAGCCTGCCTCTTGCCAACAGTGCCTTTTACTGCCCGTAGGACACACCTGTGTGCTTCATATGGCTCATAAAGGGCCAGCGCGCACTCACCTAAATCTTGCCCAACCTAAGGCTGGTCACATAGGGGTACGTAATGCACCTTCTCTTGTGGGAGAGTGCCCAAACAGTAGGTGCATTTCTACTAGTGTCCTGAAAGGTATGCTGTTATATGTTTGTGTGCCCACTTTTGCCTGTTTCCTGGATTTGACCCTTCTCTGCCTGACGACCTCTGCCTGATCTCCATACTGATCCTGAGCTGCCCACACTGACTGTTTATCAGATTTCACATACTCTGCCTGCCCTGATCCTGGCTTGTCCCTGATTAGGGTTTTGCATCCTTCAGTGTCTGCATTGGTGTCTCCTGACTCCCTTGGGTCAGCAGTCACTAGATCAGAGATTACTCCACTGGGTAACGACCTGGCTGTTCCCCTTAAATGAAGTTCAGATTGCTGTATAGGAGGTTAAAGGGTAAATGCACTTAGATAATGCCTTTAGGAGTAGCCTCAAGCCAAATCTGTTCTAGTGGCACTGTGGATACACATCTACTTTGTTACATTCACTGTGTCTGTTTTAAAATGCTTTATAGGTCACCTGCTTGTGTCAGTTTTTTATCACTTCTGACATCATGAAGAGTATTACTTTACGCTCCCATCATGATTCACCATGTGATGCATGCATCTGTGCAACCAAGTCCCACAAGTTGGTGATTCATAATGGCTATGGTAATTCTATCCCCTATACTTCGACCCCTCATACTATATAAATATTTGACAGCTAGTAAGGCATCACATAGATTAGGATCAGATTTCAACTAAGACCAGTACTTGGCCAAAAAGGTTAGGAACTGACAAAGCTTTAGAATTATAGGTCTGTATGATCCAGATAGTTGTATTGTCTTACCTGCCCATTGTTTGAGACAACCGAGACCTCTGACCTGGGTACCAAGCATGGGCATATGCTGTCTAAGATGATTTGTTGGTCTTGACACTGCTGAAAGTGCTTGGTGGATTTGTGGAAGAACTCCTCATCTGATGAGCAGTTACTGCTGACCTGATTTGAAGGTCTGTAAAGAAGGACTCCTCATGCAGATACCTTTCTTTTGTGTGTATACTAAACAGCAGCAGGAAGATATGTGTTTTATTCATATGCAAATGAACAAATTGGAGCACCAGGGGCTTGGGCTGAAGGCTTGCCTTGGAGCACTGCATTGTAACACCCCCTGTGCCCTTGATTGACAGGGCTAGACATTAACATGGTAAGGGCAGAGCTGTGCCCTAGCATAACCGCTGCGTATTATATCCTTGCCACATTGAGGAGTGGACTTCTATGCTTAGAAAGCTAATATACATATTACTGCTTTAGGGCTCATGAACATGTGCCGGACTGCAAATTGGGGGCCACAATGCATCGGCACTGACCGTGGGGCTACTTTATGCGGATGTAGGACCCATTCACTTGATTGGGGTCTGCGAGCCATATCCGATGGTCCCACCGCAAAAAAGTAGTGCATGCACTACTTTTTTGCGGTGTGGAAGCACAGACAGAAAACCCACAAAACACTCTATAGTGAATGGGACCCGCTGTTTACAGGTCGCAATACGGGCACCGGCCAATAACGGTTGCGTGCATGAGCCCTTAGAGGCAAGTATTTAAAAAACACAGTCCTCAATATAATAAGGCAGTAGGTAAGTGGTAGGCCTTGCATGTAGAGATCCTAAATTCAAATCCCAATTTCTCAATAAAAGTTGTGATTCTTAAACCTGGCTCTAGTAGCATTTCTGTTAAAAGTATACATCTTTTTTCACACATGTAAACTTCAATTTCAGTCTCCTTTACCCACATTTTTATGTATTCTTTCATCATATGCCCTTCTTCCTTTTCAGAATCTATCCTTTTTCCTAAACCCACCAGCAGCGAGATGGACCCAGTTGTCTGAAGTGCTAAGCTGGCAGTTTTCCTCTGTAACTAAAAGGGGGCTTCGTGCAGATCAACTAAATATGCTTGAAGAAAAACTATTAGGTAAGAAAGTAATTTTGTATATTTTGTCAGAATTTTAATGCAGGGTACAAATCATTTTTTGCCTGATAAATCTCCTTTATTTGCGTTTTTTTAAAGGTCGGGGTGGGGGGTTCTTGCTTTCTTAATCTAAAGTATGATGCTTCTGTTGTATATTTAGCATGTACAAAAGTTTGGGTACCTCTTCATTTAATCTGATAGTGTTTTTTTTTTTTTAGAAGACCTAGGGGGTCATTTATTAAGATCATACTTTTAGACGCCAGTCTTAACACCTATACATTACTCACAAATGTTAGGGATATTTGGCATTTGGTGGAAAATTATGGAAAATGTATAAAGTTCACTCTACAGTGATATTATATCATGAAAGTAGGGCATTTAAGTACAAGCATGCAATGGTGATTTCCTCATCTCAAACTATTTATTGAAACAAAAGTCAACAACAGTGGTGGGTATACCCCCACAAAAATGTCAATGTTTCAAAAACTTATGTGGCCTTGAGCATCAATTACAGCTTGACAACCACGTCTCATGCTGTTCACAAGTCGACTTATTGTCTGCTGAGGCATGGCATCCCACTCTTCTTGAAGGGTGGCCTTGAGGTCATTGAGGTTCTGGGGTACAAAGTTACAGTATGAGCCTCTGCTTGGCGACGCCTCAGCTGATCCCATAGGTTTTCAATGGGATTCAGGTCTGGAGAAAGTTCAGGCCACTCCATTTGAGATACCCCAGTCTCCAGCAGCCGTTCCCTAATGATGCGATCGTCCATGGAGATGAAATTAGGCCTGTGTTGTTCATGCAGAGGCACAATGACTGGATTATTGATGTTATTCAAGTAGTATGGGCTTGTCACTCTACCATTCACAAAGCATAGGGCAGTTTTGTATTGACTAGACACACCTGCCCACACTGTAAAACCACGACCACCAAAGGCTCGCCTGGTGACAACATCGTTGGTGGCCATCACTTTTGCTCAGCGTACATCAACTTTCATCAGTGAACAGCACTGAGGCCCACATGTCCTTCGTCCAGCGTATATGCTCCCTTGCCCATGCAAGACGATGATGCCTGTGGTCATGTACCCTGGGAGGTCATCTATCACACAGACCACACTGATATGAATGATTTTGAATGGTTTGACATGACACTTGGGTGTCTCTCACATCCCTTAATTGTGCCTGGAGTTGTGTGGCATTCATCATCCGATTCCACAGGCATTCCAAGCGGTCATCAGTGTGGGATGTGGCCAAAAGACGTCCACTTCTGTGTCTTTCTGTGACTCTTCCAGTCTCTCTGTATCTTTGTTGCAACCTTCTAATGACACTCTAAGCTCAGTGGCCGCTAACATCTGAGAACGTCCTGCTTGAAGCCTCGCAATGGTGAGGTACTGTTGATCAGTTGTTAGGTGTCATCTTGGTCTCATGATGTCAAAATGTGAACAGCATGATGACGAGGACTTTTTAAATACCAAGTCTAATTGAACCAGAATATTTATTGAGCGATTCTTGGATCAAACACCTATTGTCAATTTTGCTGTTAAACTCCTTGTTAGAGAACAGCAAGTTGTGCAAAAAGTACTCAAAGATTGAACAGTTGGACATGTGCATTTAAAAGTTTAGAGAAGGTCACATTAAGTGAACCTGTAAAGGTTAGAGTGCATTTTGTGAATAGTGTATCTGGTGGTGGATCCGCAGAAGTTATGAAGAGGCGCAGGCCTCTACATAACTTTGGTGCATCCAGTGCCAGTCTAAAAGTAAGTTAGCTTCGTAGCTTGCTTACATTTAGACCATTTTGTACGCCTAAAACAGGCAACAGGCGTAGGAAATGATGAATGCCCCACATCACGCCCACTTTTTTATCACTGGCATGAGCGGGGAAAAGTGGCAGATTGTGGCGCAGCTAACAGTTGGTCCTCGATTTGCACCTGAAATACGCCTAATATAGGTGTATTTCAGGATAATAACTGACCCCCCTATTTGCTAAAGCTGGCTTTCTGCTGTCTTTGTCTACCTATTGTACCCTACTTATAATACTTAGTCTCTTGCTTTATTTCTTCTACACCATTTTCTTGCCCAAATGCAGTGTGAAGCTGCTGAAGTAGCGCTGAGAGCTTGTCAGTGTTACCAGTATTATGTGATAAGGGCATGCATTGTACACACAGAGTATGAAGCCTTCGCGGCAACTTATTTTACTGCCCAGTAACATGCAGCAGTGTTTGTTATTGCATGTGGTATAAATAAATTATAGTGAACAAAACACTATGTAAACTGGAACTTTGGAGGCCAGAGCTAAAAAAAAATTGCCTTTATATGGTAAATGACCTTAATATGTCCATATTAATAGTGAAATTTTGCCTGGAGTTTTTCTTGAACCCGTTCCCACCACGAACCGTACATGTATGGTGCAGGTGGAAGTACCTTGCCTTGTCCAGCTCTGTATATGTACGGCATGCTGATCGGGCGGGCACAAAAACACCACTTGCTCGATCAGCTGCAAGGGCCCGGCTGTTGCTGACAGCTGAAACCCTGCTGTATCCGTAGTCATCGGTAAAAACACTGATTCCGGCAGATTAACCTCTTATATGCCATGATCAATGCTGACCGCAACTGATAGGCGGTTCACCGAGGGAGGGGGCCCTCTCTGTCTCTTCATCGGCCCCCTACACTGCGATGACAGGGGACCGATGGTTGCTGTTGCAACCCCAGACCCTGGGGCCTGCCAGCTACAGAGTCCTATGAAGCTCAGCGACCTGCCTGGGTCTCATAGGCAAACTGTCAATGTAAAGCCTCATTCACATGTCAGTGATTTCCATCAGTGATTCTGAGCCAAAACCAGGTGTGGCTTTAAACACAGAACAGGTACAGATCTTTCCCTTTTACTTTATGTCTGTGTAGACTACACTCCTGGTTTTGGCTCACAATCATTGATGGAAATCACTGACTAAAGGGAATAAGGTAAGACATAAGGTATAAGGGAAAGATCTGTACCTGTTCTGTGTTTAGAGCCACACCTGGTTTTGGCTCACAATTAGTGTTGAGCAAATCAAAGTTGTTGAAGTGGAATTTGATCCAAATTTCAGGAAACATTTGATTTTCAAGGTAACTAATCATATTTTCCCAAAATGCCTGCTGCACAAGTTACAAAGTGAAAGAAGTCAAGGAATGAGGCGTCTCTCATAATGCAATGCAGATAGACAGCCCCTGTGATGTCACAGTCCTATAAAAAGCCTCATCCTGCCCAGTCTTTGCCATTTTACTGTGCAGGAACAGGTTCTAGTGACAGTGATTAGGAAAGACTTTATTTTAAAAATATTAGTTTGGAACAGTTCAGGGACAACACAGAAATAGTGTAGGGAGATAATAGGGAGACTTTGTCCCCACTAGGGAGAGTGCAGGGGCCAATAGAAAAGTGTCCTGCTTGACTAATAGATAAGCCATTCTATTACACATTGCTGCACTAATTGGGGTTAAAAAGCGGTCTAATACTTCTGCTATTATGGTGTCCACATTGTTTTATACATACGTATTTCTATAACAGCGTAATTCTGTAATTGGGGTGAAATAGCGTTCTAAATATTTTTTTCACATATTTGGTTTTACACCTTGTGTTATATGCAGGCGGAGTACTTTGATGTACTTCGTTGTAAGCCAGTGGTAGCTCATGCGCGACTCCTGCTTGCTCAGGCCCTTTGAGGAGGCCATTCTATTTGTCAGTAGCCAGGACTACGGAATGAATGATGTTATTCCATTCTTTCACGTCCTGAAGCAGATGCTGATAAATCTGCCTGGCCAGGGGACAGGAGATGTGGTGCCTACATCTCATGGCCACCTGAGTCCTGTGGGGACTGAACTGTCGAAGTAGGAGGAGGACATTCACCTGCAAGAAATGTATACAGGAATGGGTGGTTTATCTGCACAAGTGACAGTAGAGGAGTAGGGGGAGCTGGAGGGTGATGAGGAAGACCAGGCAGATGACTCCAACACATTGTGGCAGTATGCAGTGGAGATGGAGGCAGGGAATCCTTCAGTCCCTTGCACAAATGGTCAGATGCATGCTGAGTTGCCTGCATAGTGACAGCCATATTTATAACCATTCGGCAGAGGGATGGCTACTGGCTCTCCACTGTGTTAGACCCTCGCTACAGCTCCAAAATGGGGGCCTTTTTTCCACCTGCTGAGAGAGAAGAAAAATACAACTACTATCAAGACATTCTACGTAGTCAGTTGGTCTCTGCCTATGTGCGCCATCGCCAATTCTCACGAAGGTCTAACCAAGAGGCCCTCTGCACTCATGCTCCAATGCAATGACTACTGGAGAGAGGTAGGGGGTGGGGGGCAGGAGCAGCAACTTAAAGGGTTTTGTCACATCAGCAAACAGCATTTATTATGTAGAGAAAGTTAATACAGGAAAATTACTACTGTATTGTTACTATCCATATTGCTTCATTTGCTGGCTGGATTCATTTTTCCATCACATTATACACTTCTCATTTCCATGGTTATGATCACCCTGCTATCCATCAGCGTAGCTGTGCTTGCACATTATAAAAGAAACACCAACCTATGTGAGCTCCCAGGGTCCCAGTCACCAGAGAGGTCGGCATTTTTTCCTATAGTGTGCAAGCATGAGCACCACTGATGGATTGCAGGTTGGTCGTAACCATGGAAACGAGCAGTGTATAATGTGATGGGAAAATGAATCCAGCCAGCAAAGGAAGCAATATGGATAATAACAATACATTAGTAAGTGTCCTGTATTAACTTTCTCTACATGATAAATACCATTTTAAGTCTGACAATGAGCAGTTTTCTTCTCCTGCCTTCTGAAAAAAACACCAAGCACCACAGGACATGGAGCAGCACCTGAACCAGTAGGTGTGGCATACTTGGAATTCACCCTGCCATCCAGATCACCTGAACTACTGGGCAGCCAAACTTGATTTGTGGCCACAACTGGCCGAGTTTGCCATGGACAAGCTTTCCTGCCCAGCCAATAGTGTGTAATCAGAGTGGGTATTTAGTTACCCCATAGAAAACTCACCTTTCAGCACAAAATGTTAAGAGACTAACCTTTGTAAAGATGAATTAGTAAGTACAAAGAAAAAAAGGGCGGGCTCAAAGGAACCCGTGGAGCGCCCAAGGGGTAGGGAGGGTGATGGTAAGAAAATGAATTAATTGACGTGACATTGGCTTCTAATGTTAAATATAAGGCACCATAAGTCAACCTCCTAAACTGCATATGACATTGGTGATGCACAGATAGAATGAAAATGCACAGCTAAAATGAAAATTCAGCTTAAAAACAATATAGTAATGTGGTTACTACTCACTTCACCATGGGGGGTGTGCAAGATAAAGCTCAAAACACTTGCACATTTTGCGGGCCCCCCCCCCCCCAACCCCCTGCCGAGGTCGCTTGTAGAATATTGATGCACCTGGTGGTCCCACAGGAAAGATGAACCGGGGCCTTTTCCGTACTTCAGGTGATCTTTATTATGGAAATAGCTCGATGCGTTTCGGGGTTATAGTAAATCCCCCTTCTTCAGGAGAAGATGTATAAAATCAATAGACATCAATAGGTATAAATACATGTGACAAAGGTTTGAAAATGGCGGGGGGCGTGTAACTTCCGTTACCGGAAGTCCCGCCTCCCATTTTCCTCTAAAGTAAGCGCAATGGACACTAAAATATAAAATAAAACCTAATATCCGATTATGCATTGCAGGCATAGAGAGCCCGTTGTTTCATTTCTCCTTGGAGTGGAATTAGTTGAAATGCAGGTGGGCCCAGGTATATGGAGCGCACAAGTGGGGGAATGTTCAGGCGTGTATATGCTAGTTCCGGTACGTGGAACGCAGGAGTCAGCGAGGTGCGTCTGCGTACCTGGATCAGAGAGTGCCGGTGTTCCTTTAATTTTCCCTACCTGTGAAATTTCCCTTGAAAAGTTACAGCCCAGTGCGCGTTCGCGCCTGCGCACTGGGCTGTAACTTTTCACTACCCGCGGCGCATGCGCAATTGGCCATAAATTTTCCCTACCCTATGCACATTCGTAGTTAGCGGCGCTCTCCTGCGCCAAATCCTACTCAGCCACTCAGTAAGTGAGTGGCGTGACACACCTCCTCCCTCACCCGCATACGTCACTTCCGACGGAACCGGAAATCACGAGGGTAGAGAAATTTCACTGATAGGGAAAATTAACGGAACACCGGAGACGCTGGAGCGCAGGTGTCCTCGCTGCGCTTGCGTGTGTTGCAAGTGGAACGCAGGTAGTTACAAAGTGTGAAGCTTCGGGCTCGCAGTGGGACGGCAATTACTATGAGGCGCATAAGAGACTGGTGCGCCTGCGCGAGTTATTTAACCCCTTAAGGACACGGCCCTATTTCACCTTAAGGACCAGGCCATTTTTTCAAAATCTGACCATTGTCACTTTATGTGGTGATAACTTTAAAACGCTTTTTCTTATCCAGGCCATTCTGAGATTGTTTTTTCGTCACATATTGTACTTCATGAAACTGGTAAAATGAAGTCGAAAAATTTCATTTTTATTTATAAAAAAATACCAAATGTACCAAAAATTTTGAAAAATTTGCAATTTTCCAAGTTTCAATTACTCTACTTCTATAATACATAGTAATACTGCCAAAAAAAGTTATTGATTTACATTCCCCATATGTCTACTTCATGTATCGATCATTTTGGAAACGCCATTTTATTTTTTGGGGACGTTACAAGGCTTAGAAGTTTAGAAGCAAATCTTGAAATTTTTCATAAATTTTCAAAAACCCACTTTTTAGGGACCAGTTCAGGTCTGAAGTCACTTTGTGAGGCTTACATAATAAAACCACCCAAAAATGACCCCATTCTAGAAACTACACCCCTCAAGGTATTCAAAACTGATTTTACAAACGTCATTAACCCTTTAGGTTTTCCACAAGAGTTAATGGCAAATGGAGATACAATTTCAGAATTTCAATTTTTAGTAAAATTTTCCATTTTAATAAATTTTTTCCAGTAACAAAGCAAGGGTTAATAGTCAAACAAAACTCAATTTTTATTGCCCCGATTCTGTAATTTGCACGAACACCAAATATGTGGTCGTAAACTGCTGTATGGCCAAACTGCAGGGCGCAGAAGGAAAGGAACGCCATATGGTTTTTGGAAGGCAGATTTTGCTGGACTGGATTTTTGACACCATGTCCCATTTGAAGCCCCCTGATGCACCCCTAGAGTAGAATCTCCATAAAAGTGACTCCATCTAAGAAACTACACCCCTCAAGGTATTCAAAACCAGTTTTACAAACTTTGTTAACCCTTTAGGTGTTCCACAAGAGTTATTGGCAAATGGAGATGAAATTTCCGAATTTCTATTTTTTGTTACCTTGTCTCAAAAAAAGTGTAATATAGAGCAACCAAAAATCATGTTTACCCTAGAATAGTACCAACAAAACTGACACCTTATCCCGTACTTTCCAAAATGGGGTCACTTTTTTGGAGTTTCTACTGTAGGGGTGCATCAGGGGGGCTTCAAATGGGACATAGTGTCAAAAAACCAGTCCAGCAAAATCTGCCTTCCAAAAACCATATGGCGTTCCCTTCCTTCTGTGCCCTGCCGTTTGGCCATACAGCAGTTTACGACCACATATGGGGTGTTTGTGCAAACAAGAGAATCAGGGCAATAAATATTGAGTTTTGTTTGGCTTTTAACCCTTGCTTTGTTACTAGAAAAATGGATTAAAATGGAAAATTTGCAAAAAAATAGCTGTTTTGGGACTGTTTTTATTTTTTGTTATTTACCTAGTTGAACTGACAGGTTAGATTGTGTGCTATTTCTATAGAGCAGGTTGTTACGGACGCGACAATACCAAATATGACTACCTTTTGGGGTTTTTTGTTTCAGTTTTACATAATAAAGCATTTTTGAAAAAAAAAATTTTTAGTGTCTCCACAATCTGAAAGCCATAGTTTTATTATTTTTTTTGGGCGACTGTCTTATGTAGGGGCTCATTTTTTGCGGGATGAGATGGCGGTTTGATTGGCACTATCTTGGGGTGCATATGACATTTTGGTCGCTTGCTATTACACTTTTTGTGATGTAAGGTGACAAAAATGGCTTTTGACACCGTATTTTTTAATTTTTTTTGCTGTGTTCAGCTGAGGGGTTAGGTCATGTGTTATTTTTATAGATCAGGTTGTGACGGACGCGGCGATACATAATAAGTATACTTTTTATTTATTTATATAAGTTTTACACAATAATATCATTTTTTAAAACAAAAAAAAAATCATGTTTTAGTGTCTCCATAGTTTGAGAGCCATATGTTTTTTTTTTTTTTTGGGCGATTGTCCTATGTAGGGGCTCATTTTTTGCGGGATGAGATAGCGGTTCGATTGGTACTATCTTGGGGTGCATATGACTTTTTGATCGCTTACTATTACACTTTTTGTGATGTAAGGTGACAAAAAAATGGCTTGTTTGACAACGTTTTTATTTTTTATGTTTACGGCGTTCATCTGAGGGGTTAGGTCATGTTATATTTTTATAGAGCAGGTCTTTACGGACGTGGCGATACATAATATGTATACCTTTTTTATTTATTTTGGTTTTACACAATAATATCCTTTTTGAATAAAAAAAAAACATGTTTTAGTATCTCCATAGTCTGAGAGCCATATATTTTTCAGTTTTTAGGCAATTGTCTCAGGTTGGGTATCATTTTTGCGGGATGAGGTGACGGTTAGATTGGCACTATTTGGGGGTCATATGACTTTTTGATCGCTTGCTATTACACTTTTGTGATGTAAGGTGGCAAAAAATGGCTTTTTGACAAAGTTTTTATAATTTTTTTTTACAGTGTTTACTTGAGGGGTTAGGTCATGTGATATTTTTATAGAGCAGATTCTTACGGACGTGGAGATACCCAATATGTCTACTTTTTAATTTTTTTTTTTACATTTAACACTAAAAAGCATTTTTGAAACAAAAAAAATCATGTTTTAGTCTGAGAGGCATAGTTTTTTTATTTTTTGGCCAATTGTTTTAGTTAGGGGCTCATTTTTTGCGGGATGAGATGGCGGTTTGATTAGTACTATTTTGGGAGGCAAACGCCTTTTTGATCGCTTTGTATTACACTTTTAGTGATGTAAGATGCCAAAAAATGGCTTATTTACACCATTTTTTGGTTTGTTTTTTTCATGGCGTTCACCTGAGGAGTTCAGTCATGTGATATTTTTATAGAGCAGGTTTTTACGGACGTGGCGATACCTAATATGTGTAGTGTATTTTTTTTTTTTTTTTTTTTATTCAGTGATATGTGTTTTTTTCATTTTTACTTTTTTTTCACTTTTTTACATTATTTTTTGACCCAGACCCACTTGGTTCTGAAAGATCCAGTGGATCTGGTGTCTGTATAATACAGTACAGTACACTATATAGTGCACTGTGCTGTATTTTGTACTTTACAAAGTCTGAATAGACCTTTAGCAGGTCTATTCAGACTTTCAGCACCTTGGAGACAGGACGCTTCTGAAAGCATCCTGTCTCCATGGCAACCATCACCCGCTGCCAGAACTGAGCAGGGGGTGATGGGGAGGGAGTGGAGCTCCCTCCCTCTGTGATCCCATCCTGGTGGGGGCTGCAAAGGCACAGCAGCCCCCCGATGGGAGAGGGAGCTCCCTACCTCCCTGTTAACCCTTCCATACCGCGGTCCGTACGGACCGCGGTATAGAAGGGTTAAACGGCTGGCATCTGATCAAGCACAGGTGCCAGCCATTTGCTGACACTCTGATAGACCCACTAGAAACCAGGGATACATTACAGAGGAGGCGGGCGCACCTCCCGCACCGCCTCCCGCCGCCCGCAACCACCCCCCCTGCACCCCCGCAGCCACAATATGATTGGGGGCTGCAGGGGGGGTTAAAAATCAAGACTTTGGGGGCATTAACTCTCTGATCAGAGATCGCACAAAGCGCTGCAAACCGCAGGTCTGAATTGACCTGCGGTTTGCAGCGATCACCCATATGGGGGGGTCACAGGACCCCCCTGGGCATTGTAACAGGGTACCTGCTGAATGATTTCAGCAGGTACCTTGTTCCGATCACTGCCAGCTGAGCAGCAGTGATCGGAACAACTCATGACGTACCGGTACGTCATGTGTCCTTAAGGACTCGGGAAACATGCCGTACCGGTACGTCATGTGTCCTAAAGGGGTTAAAGGGGCCGTAGATCCATCTTTATTTATTTATAAGGTTAAGATAACGTGCCCAGCATGTGTTTGGAATGACGGGTCCAGCATAGGTTGTGGGAAAAGAGTCATTTGTAAATTAATATTGTCTAAGGGGAGATGAAAACAAAAGGGCTCACTGATATACCTTATTGGGTCAAGGAAGTATACAAAAACAAACAGGACATTATTATGTAAATAAATAATGAAATGCTATACATGTAATACATAATATACCTAAAAAATTAAAGTATGCATGTAAAATTTAGCCTGTATTTTCATAAGGCGCTATATACTGTACTCAGCTAAAACATGCAATGATTTATATACAAATAAATAGATGGTAGGAAAATAGATAATAAATAAAAGGATGTAGAAATCACCAATATACACATCGTCCCTATCCCATAAAGGCCCATGGGCCCTTCCATATTGGCCTCACCAGGTGTATTACAATAAATATTATACGTATAAAATTAAAGTATGCGTATAAAAATTGTCTATATTTTCATAAAATGCTGTATAGTGTACTCAGCTAAAACATGCAATGATTTATTTACAAATAAATGGAGGATGAAAAAATAGGTAATAAATAAAAGGAGATAGAAATCACCAATATACAAATCATCCCTATCCCATAGAAGCCAATGGGTGCTTCCATATTAACCTCACCAGGTATATTACAATAATCCTGGACCTATAGAAGTGGGTCAATAAGTCTGTCCAGGGATCAGGAAGGGATATTTATAGTATAAGTTTGTAAACAGGCTATAATCTTATTGCTATTATGGACAGACTGAGGGTTCCTTTAATAGTGATTATGCTCAAGAGACTCATTGAGACCAAATGGTGTCAGAGTATTGAACCTAAAGATCCAGTACATCTCACGTCTACATAGTTGCAAATAGGACTGTAAGATAATGTCAATGAGAATTATCCTTAGTCCTGAGAAGTCGCCTGCATGAGTGTCAGAAAAATGTCTAGAAACTCCATGTTTCAGGTACTTTCTGGTTATGTTCGAACGTTGATTGTTTAGTCTTTCTCTTACAGTTTGTGTGGTGCATCCTATGTACTGCAAATTGTTCCTCAATCCATGTGATGTTTCAATGGTATAGACTCCCCTGTGTTTTTTACTGTAACCGAATTGATATTGTGTGAGGCAGAGGCATTTTTTGGAGCCGCATTTAAAGAGGACCTTTCATCAGGGTAAAAAATGTTTACTAAGTATGCTGACATGTAGAGCGGCGCCCAGGGATATCCCTGCACTTACTATGATCCCTGGGCACCGCTCTGTTCCCCCGGTATAGGCTTCGGTATCTTCTGTGACTTAGTTCTACTAGGCGGGGCCTAGTATCACTTGTTTATACTAGCCGTATCCCAGGCTGTAGCGCTGGCCCATCGCAGCGCACAGCTCATATCCTGGGATTTTTTTTTCCGCAGGCTGTGAGCTGAGCACTGCGATTTGCCAGCGCTACAGCCTGGGATACGCCTAGTATAACCAAGTGATACTAGGCTCCGCCTAGTAGAACTAAGTCGCAGAAGATACCGGAGCCTATACCGGGCGAACGGAGCGGCGCCCAGGGATAATAGTAAGTGCAGGGAGATCCCTGGGTGCTGCTCTATGTGTCAGCATTCTTAGTACACATAAGGGTCCTCGTTAAATGAGCCTATTGGTAATGATGGCCTATTGGACATTAGTCTCTTGGAGGGTATTTGGAATTTTCGGGCAAGAAGGGGCTAGAATATTTTTGAGAGTGTGAGCTCGCCTAAAGGTGACCCCTGGTTTCTCGGGAATGATTTTCTTTAGGATCGGGGACATTCCTGTTGGCTATTTTTTAGGGTTCTGGATTTGGAGTCATTAATGAGCTTTTTAGGGTAGCCCTTGGCTATAAATCTATTTTGTACAATGGTTAGCTGCTCGACTAACGTTTTATCGTCCGTGCAATTTCTGCGGATCCTCCGCATTTGTCCATACGGAATGTTTTTCTTCCACTGATTATAGTGACAACTACTGTACTCAAGATAGCTGTTAGCATCCACTTCCTTAAAGTGGGTGCTTGTTACGATCCTGTTTTCCTGTATTTTAATATGTAGGTCCAGATAAACTATAGACAAAGGGTCAACGTGTGAAGTGAACTTGAGATTCCACTGATTACGGTTAAGATTATTGATTAACGTAGAGAGGGAGGGGAGGTCACCTTTCCTTATAAAGATGATATCATTTATGAAACGCCTATAGAATAATATCTGTTCATGCTGGATGAGACCCTCCTTAATTTCAAAGGCCCCCATAAATAAATTCGCGTAGGATGGGGCAAATTTTGTTCCCATGGCTGTGCCACATTTTTGATGGTAAAAAGTGTCTCCATATTTAAAATAGTTGTGTGTTAAAATTAATTTGATCGCATCCAGGATGAATTTTTTCTGTAGGGGAGGTAGGTACGGATCTTCATTTAGGAAGCTATCAACTGCTTCTAGACCTCATTAATGACTGCAATTCCAGAACCCTAAAAATAGCCAACAGAAATGTCTACAACCATAGATAGAGAACACCCAGGATACATCGAAAAACACCCAGTCCAATTTTCTTACCAGATACAATACCTATCACAATTCCATCAGATCCATCCTCCAAAAACACTGGACACTATTGCACCAGGACCCGATTCTAAAGAAAACCATTCCTGAGAAACCAGGGGTCACCTTTAGGCGAGCTCACACACTCAAAAATATTCTAGCCCCTTCTTGCCCGAAAATTCCAAATATCCTCCATGAGACTTACGTTGCCCCATCATTACCAATAGGCTCATTTAAATGCGGCTCGAAAAAATGCCTCTACTGCCTGAGTATTTCACACAATGTCAATTCGGTTACAGTACAAAACAGGGGGGGGGGGGGCTATACCATTAAAACATCACATGGATTGCGCCTTGAGGAACGTAATCTATCTCCTTGACTGTCCCTGCAATTTGCAATATATAGGGCACACCACACAAACTAAGAGAAAGACTAAACAATCATTGTTCGAACATAACCAGAAAGTACCTGAAACATTGAGTTTCTAGACATTTTTCTGACACTCATGCAGGTGACTTCTCAAGCCTAAGGATAACTCCCATTGACATTATCTCACAGTCCTATTCGCAACCATGTAGACGTGAGATGTACTGGATCTTTAGTTTCAATACTCTGACACCATTTGGTCTCAATGAGTCTCTTGAGCATAATCACTATTAAAGGAACCCTCAGTCTGTCCATAATAGCAATAAGATGTTATAAACTTTTTACAAACTGTTTACAAACTTATACTATAAATATCCCTTCCTATTCCCTGTACAGACTTATTGACCCACTTCTATAGGTCCAGGATTATTGTAATATACCCGATGAGGTCAATATGGAAGCACCCATGGGCCTCTATGGGATAGGGATGATTTGTATATTGGTGATTTCTATCTCCTTTTGTTTATTACCTATATTTTCATCCTCCATTTATTTGTCAATAAATCATTGCATGTTTTAGCTGAGTACACTATACAGCATTTTATGAAAATATAGGCTATTTTTATACGCATACTTTAATTGTATACGTATAATATTTATTGTAATACACCTGGTGAGGCCAATATGGAATGGCCCATGGGCCTTTAAGGGATAGGGACGATTTGTACATTGGTGTTTTTTACATCCTTTTATTTATTATCTATTTTCTTACTATCTATTTATTTGTATATAAATCATTGCATGTTTTTGCTGAGTACACTATATAGCGTCTTATGAAAATATAGGCTAAATTTTACATGCATACTTAAATTTTTTAGGTATATTATGTATTACATGTATAGTATGTCACTATTTACATAATAATATCCTGTTTATTTTTGTATACTTCCTTGACCCAATAAGGTATATCAGTGAGCCCTTTTGTTTTCATCTCCCCTTAGACAAGATTAATTTACAAATGACTCTTTTCCCACAACCTATGCTGGACCTGTCATTCCAAATCAAATACGTGCTGGGCCCATTATCTTAACCTTATAAATAAATAAAGATGGATCTACAGCCCCTTTAAATAACTAGCGCAGGCGCACCAGTCTCCTATGCGCCTCATAGTAATTGCCGTCCCACTGCGAGCCCAAAGTTTCACACTTTCGCCGGAACTACCTGCGTTCCACGGGCAATACACGCAGACGCAGTGAGGGCACCTGCGCTCCAGCGTCTCCGACCACTCTCCGATCCAGGTGCACAGATGCACCTTGCTGACTCCTGCGTTCCACGTACCGGAACTAGGATACACACGCCTGCGCATTCCCCCACTTGTGCGCTCCTGCGGCCCACCTGGGCTCACCTGCATTTCAACTAATTCCACTACAAGGGGAAATGAAACAACGGGCTCTCTATGCCTGTAATGCATAATTGAATATTAGGTTTTATTTTATATTTTAATGTCCATTGCGCTTACTTTAGAGAAAAATAGGAGGCGGGTCTTCCGTTACCGTTACCCCCCCGCCATTTTCAAACCCTTGTCACATGTATTTATACCTCTTGATGTCTATTGATTTTATACATCTTCTCCTGAAGAAGGGGGATTTACTATAACCCCGAAATGCGTCAAGCTATTTCCATAATAAAGATCACCTGAAGTACGGAAAAGGCCCGATTCATCTTTCCTGTGGGACCAACAGGTGCATGTCACGACTGTGACTGATCCAGACAGGTCTGGGAGGAGAAGGTCGCAGCCACTTGCTACTCGCGATAGCTTGTGAGTTTGCTCCGTGGTTCAGGGTATGTCATCCGGGTTTTGCCTTGTGAACCTTTTTGTCCTGACTGGGAGTTTGTAGGCATTCTTCTCAGGTGAGTGCTGTCTGCCACTCCCAGCTACTATATTAGTTTCAGTTTCACTTGCAGTCATTGCCAGATATAGTCCTTACTTCCAGTGCTATGCTGACCTTTGAAGGAGATCGTTTGACGGTATTGCTGTGGAGCTCTTGTCTGGCGTGGACTGTTGTTATTGGGATCATCTTCTCTGCTCGTGACTGGATAAGTCTATCTCTGCTGGAGATTGTTTGTTTGTTGCTGTCTTCCCCTGTTGTTCTCCTAGACGTGAGTGATGGTGACTAGTGCTCCCATCTGCCTTTCCCCAGTCTAGTCTTCTTAGGGTGACTCAGGGTTTAGGCATCCTGCTCGCCGCACGGGTTTACACCCCGTCTAGGGTATCAGGGCAGACAGGTGCCAGCTTAGGGTTTGTCAGGGGTGGCCGTTCTATTTCCCATCCATAGATAAGGGTCCCCCTTCCCCTCCGTCTGGTGCGACACAACTGCTGCTGGGATAGCGGTCGTGACAGTATATCTGGCCTTTTAAAAAAAAAAAAAAAAAAAGTGACATTTCCTTTTTTTGCCTGCTGTTTTGCTTTGTATTTTCTGTTCCACTATGGATCCGGTTACTGTTTTGGCGAAACAATTACAGGGGTTATCCCTTGAAGTGGCAGGATTAAAAGCAACAGTGCTGCAGCAGCAGCAGCAATCCTTGGGTTCCACCGTTGCTACGGGAAACCAAGGTACTCCTGAGCCAAAAGTGGCTTTTCCTGATAGGTTTTCAGGAGGGAGAGACCAATTTGTAACCTTCAGAGAAGCTTGTAAATTGTTCTTCAGGTTACGCCCTAGATCCTCCGGCGGTGAGGAACAAAGGTTGGGCATTGTAATTTCTCTCCTGCAAGGAGATCCGCAGGCTTGGGCTTTCTCCTTAACATCTGACTCTCCGGCCTTACGATCAGTGGAGGAGTTTTTGAAGCCTTGGGTCTCGTGATATGATGACCCGGACAGGGTCTCACTGGCTGAGTCTAAGCTACGTAGACTTCGGCAAGAGAACCGGTCAGCTGAACTATATTGTTCGAATTCCGTAGGTGGGCTACGGATACATTATGGAACAACTCGGCCCTTAGGAGTCAGTTCTGCCAGGGGTTGTCTGAAAAATTAAAAGACACGCTGGCGGTATACGAGGTCCCTGGGTCTCTTGAGGCTGCTATGTCTCTGTCCATAAGAATCGACAGACGACTCAGGGAGAGACTATTAAATTCTACAGAGGCCTGTATAGGGCAGGGATCGGTTTGTTATGATCCAGTCGAACCAATGCAAATAGGGGGCACCACTAGATGGGTGAATCCTCCTAAGGTCCGCCGTAGGTCAGAGGTTTGTTTTCGTTGTGGGGGGAGGGGTCATTTTGTAAAGGTATGTCCCTCAGTACCCAAGAGACCACAAACAAAGGAGCCGCCGGAGAAACTAAAGTCCCCAGATTGTGCGGAGGATAACAGTCTGGGCGTATTCGTTTCCTCCATACGCATGTCTCAGTTTTTGTTGTCCGCTTCCGTTATGGCGGGCAATAAGACTGAGATCTGTTCCGTCTTTTTGGACAGCGGGGCGGGTGTCAACTTGGTGGATTCACGATTTGCTCAAGCTCTGGGGTTTACTCCGGAACTGGTACGCAGAACTATTCCTGTTTTTGCCATCGACTCCTCCCCTCTTACTCAGAGAGAGTTAACACAGATCATCCATAATATCCATCTGCAGGTAGGGAACCTCCATAAAGAGCATATCTCTTGTTATGTCCTGGACGGTCTTCCGGCTCCTATGGTATTGGGGCTTCCCTGGCTGGTGACTCACAATCCAGTGGTGGATTGGCAGGCCGGGGAGATTGTGGAGTGGAGTGAACATTGTAAGGACAACTGCTTGAGTAGTAGGTGCTCAACACTCTCTGTAACAACTCTACCTGCCTTTCTGTCAGATTTTATGGATGTGTTCTCTGAGAAGGGTTGTCAGGGGTTACCACCTCATCGTCCATATGATTGCCCGATTAATCTGTTACCTGGGGCAAAACTACCTAAAACCCGGTTATACAATCTTTCCGGCCCGGAGAGGAAGGCTATGAAAGATTATATTTCGGAGAGTTTGGCTAAGGGACACATCAGACCCTCTTCTTCACCCGTGGCTGCAGGGTTCTTTTTCGTTAGAAAGAAAGATGGGGGCCTGCGTCCTTGCCTGGATTTCCGGGAATTAAACCGGATAACTATCCGAGATCCCTATCCTCTTCCTCTCATTCCCGACCTCTTTAATCAGGTTGCTGGTGCTAAATGGTTCTCCAAAATGGATCTCAGAGGAGCCTATAACCTGGTTCGCATCAGAGAGGGGGATGAGTGGAAGACGGCTTTAATACTCCGGAAGGGCATTATGAAAATCTTGTCATGCCATTTGGTCTTACTAATGCGCCTGCGGTGTTCCAACATTTTGTCAATGATATTTTTAGTCACCTTATCGGGAGATTTGTTGTGATATATCTTGATGACATCCTGGTCTATTCTCCGGATCTGGATACACATAAGATCCATGTGAGACAAGTGCTGCAGATATTAAGGGCCAACAAATTGTTTGCTAAATTAGAGAAATGTGTGTTCGCCATAAAAGAACTGCCATTTCTGGGGTATGTGTTGTCAGATTCAGGTTTCCGCATGGATCCAGAGAAAGTCCGGGCAATTATGGACTGGGATCTGCCTGAGAACCTGAAGGCTTTGCAACGCTTCCTGGGGTTTGCCAATTTTATAGAAAGTTTATAAAGAACTATTCCTTGGTGGTCAAACCACTGACGGACATGACCCGAAAGGGATCCGATTTTTCCAAATGGTCACATGCAGCCAAAACTGCCTTTACATCTCTGAAGGAGAGATTCACCTTGGCTCCTATTCTCGTACAGCCAGATGTCTCGCTTCCTTTTATTGTAGAGGTTGACGCATCAGAGGTGGGGGTGGGAGCGGTACTATCTCAGGGCCCGTCCCCTGGTGAATGGCGTCCGTGTGCTTTCTTTTCGAAGAAATTGTCTACTGCAGAAAGGAACTATGATATTGGCAACAGGGAACTTTTGGCTATTAAGTTGGCCTTAGAGGAGTGGCGTCATTTTTTGGAGGGGGCGGTTCATCCCGTCTGTCAAATATTTATTTCATATAAATATGAAATAAAAATAATTATGAAAATTAAAAAAAAACTATTAATTTTGAAAAATTTTAATTGGCGGACATAATAACGCCAGTTCTTTTATCGATGAGATCTAAAGTAAATTTGTGCAGATAATGAAACAAAGCAATTAATTATATAAAGTATAATTTATTACAAGTAAATACAAACAAATGGCATACAAATTGTTACAAAGAAAATCCGAATACAATATCAAAATTGACCCCTAGATGGTGCTCCACCGTTCACACCAGACTCACTTAAGTTGCTAAAGCCAACCAGCACAATGCTATTCTTAGCACGTGAACAACCAACAAAGAAACAATAGGAATGAATCTGTGGAAAATCCCTTATGCTCAATCAAAGAATATAGCAGTAAGAGACAATTTATAAATCCGCCCGCTGGCCTAACTACGGATAATAAAATCCGATCAGAGATCTTACTCTGATAGAAATATTATAGGAATTTTAATGATGTGCACTTTCATTAAAATTTCCCATAAAATTCTGTTTTAATACTAATGACCCACTCAACATGGAGTCTTGACTATATGCCAATTTAGAGCGATTTATAATTACTGCAAATAAAATAAGTTATACGTTACCCCTGACTTCGGGACAGAGAGCTTTCAGAAGGGACCCAGCTTTCCAAGATTTAAATCCGCAAGTTTCTTTGTGAGTCTGTGTATCCCTGGAGAAGTTCCTCAGGGCTGGACGTGGTGGAGATGTTCTGTGATCTGTGACGTCCTATGATGTCCTTTGTGATGTGATGATCCCTAACTGATGATCTTCTCTCTTTTTATGTCTGTCCCAAACTGGATCAGATATGCTAATCGTTATCTATGCCCAATCCCCCTTGGATTAGGGATTGCCAATAAGATAAGTTGGGTGTGAACGTATACTAATTAGGGGAATGACGTCATCAACCCAAATACCTGAGACACTTCTGTCCATCTACTACTTGATGGCACTGTTGTATAATATTTTAAAGTCCAAATGTCCAGGAAGGTAAAATGTATGCACCTAATCTGTTCACATGACTTCCTAACCTTTTACCCATTATATCATTTAAAGGGTACTCTTCCTGACACCTCGGGGCAGACAAATTGGCGCTATTAGAAGTTCCCTAATCTTTAAATTTATTGGGCAGATACGAGTACAATGCTCCTAATGAACTCAAACCATTCACTATATCATCCAAATGACGGATTAATAGTGCCCAAGATAACTGAGTTGTTCTTACAAAACCAGCCTATATGTTCTTTTGGAGAGTTTACTCATTAATATATGGATGGCATAATATATATATCAATATAATGATATCTTACCAATAATAGGATATGAATATACAAACATTATGTGTATCATTGGTTAAAATATACTAAGACTATATGTAATCACACGTGGATATATACTTTATATGTGGAGTTTATGGAATGACACCGCATACCGATGTCTTAAACAATAACCTTCCTCGACCTCGGTACATGGTCGTGTCTTCCAGACAGTGTAAATAAGACCCACTATATCCTTTAAGACAAACCACATCTGTCGGCAATAACTTTTTAGAACAATACACACTGTATCCCAGTGACTTGCCGTACCGGGTATACTTAGCCTGACCTTTTTCAGGCTCACTCAAACAGAGAGTTTGGTCTCTTAAAGGCAATGAGAATCTCTATCTTGGTTCTAATATCGTCAGACATTATTGTGTCTATATGAATATGCCCGACACGTCACAGTGATTACTGATCACAAAAACTTAGTATATCTGGAGTCTGCTAAACGTCTCACCCCTAGACAGGCTCGGTGGTCGTTATTTTTTACTAGGTTTATTTTGTAATAACCTATCGCCCGGGGGCAAAAAATACTAAGGCGGATGCATTGTCTCGAAGTTTTCCTGGAGGGGGTGATGTTGATGTTCCAGAGCCTATTTTGCAAAAGGGGGTGGTGGTCTTTGCATTACACTCAGGTTTAGAGGGGAGGGTGTTGGAAGCTCAGGGGGACGCCCCGGCCTCCTGCCCCTCGGGTAAACTGTTTGTGCCAGAAAATTTACGCCTGGAGATACTAAAAGAACACCATAACTCCGCACTGGCAGGACACCCAGGTAGTAAGGCAACCTCTGAATTAGTGTCTCGTCGGTTCTGGTGGCCTAAGTGGCGCCAGGAGGTGTTGAATTTTGTGTCTGCATGTGCTACCTGTGCTCGTTCTAAGGTGGATCATACTCGTCCGGCAGGGTGTCTTTTACCTCTGGCCATCCCCAACAGGCCTTGGACGCACCTATCAATGGATTTCATTACTGATCTACCAGTATCAGCAGGGAAGACTGTTATTCTTGTAGTTGTTGACAGATTCAGTAAAATGGTGCACTTTATTGCTCTTACCACATTGTCTAATGCTAACACACTGGCTCAGGTTTTTATTGACCACATCGTGAAGTTTCACGGGGTCCCTTCCGATATTGTTTCGGATCGTGGTACCCAATTTGTCTCTAAATTTTGGAAAGCTTTTTGTTCTCGTTTAGGGGTTCATCTGTCGTTTTCTTCATCTTTCAATCCACAGTCCAACGGTCAGACTGAACGTACCAATCAAAACCTAGAGACCTATTTGAGATGCTTTGTTTCCGAAAATCAGGAGGAATGGTCACCTTATTTACCGTTAGCTGAGTTTGCCATTAATAATCGTCGTCAAGAATCCACCGATAAGTCACCATTTTTTGGTGCGTATGGTTTCCATCCTCAGTTTTGTACGTTTAGTGAGGGGGGGCCGTCTGGGATTCCCGAGGAGGAACGATTTGCGTCTTCACTTTCATCAGTGTGGCAGTGTGTGCAAGAAAGTTTGAAGAGAATTGGTGGTAGATACAAACGTGTGGCTGATAAGAAGCGCTCTGAAGGTCCGGACCTTAGGGTGAATGACTTGGTGTGGTTGTCTACCAGAAATATCAAGTTGAAGGTTCCCTCATGGAAATTAGGTCCGAGATTTATTGGTCCTTATAGGGTAATTAAGATCATTAACCCGGTGGCTTTTCGTCTGGAGCTACCTCAGACTCTAAGGATCCATAATGTCTTCCACAGATCTCTGCTTAAGAGATATGTAGAACCTCCTGAACCATTGCCACTACCGCCTCCACCGGTGGTTGTTGATGGCAGTCTTGAGTTTCAGGTAGAAAAGATTGTTGATTCACGATATGTTCGCCGCTCTCTTCAGTACCTGGTGCACTGGAGAGGTTATGGTTCGAAGAGAGAATGTGGGTGCCAGCATCAGAGATAAAGGCGGACAGACTCATTCGAGCTTTTCATAGGTCCCATCCGGAGAGGCCTGGTCTTGAGGGTCCGGTGGCCCTCGTAGAATGGGGGTACTGTCACGACTGTGACTGATCCAGACAGGTCTGGGAGGAGAAGGTCGCAGCCACTTGCTACTCGCGATAGCTTGTGAGTTTGCTCCGTGGTTCAGGGTATGTCATCCGGGTTTTGCCTTGTGAACCTTTTTGTCCTGACTGGGAGTTTGTAGGCATTCTTCTCAGGTGAGTGCTGTCTGCCACTCCCAGCTACTATATTAGTTTCAGTTTCACTTGCAGTCATTGCCAGATATAGTCCTTACTTCCAGTGCTATGCTGACCTTTGAAGGAGATCGTTTGACGGTATTGCTGTGGAGCTCTTGTCTGGCGTGGACTGTCGTTATTGGGATCATCTTCTCTGCTCGTGACTGGATAAGTCTATCTCTGCTGGAGATTGTTTGTTTGTTGCTGTCTTCCCCTGTTGTTCTCCTAGACATGAGTGATGGTGACTAGTGCTCCCATCTGCCTTTCCCCAGTCTAGTCTTCTTAGGGTGACTCAGGGTTTAGGCATCCTGCTCGCCACACGGGTTTACACCCCGTCTAGGGTATCAGGGCAGACAGGTGCCAGCTTAGGGTTTGTCAGGGGTGGCCGTTCTATTTCCCATCCATAGATAAGGGTCCCCCTTCCCCTCCGTCTGGTGCGACACGACTGCTGCTGGGATAGCGGTCGTGACAGTGCATCAATATTCTACAAGCGACCTCAGCGGGGGTTGGGGGAGCAAAATGTGCAAGTGTTTTGAGCTTTATCTTGCACACCCCCCATGGTTAAGTGAGTAGTAACCACATTACTACATTGTTTTTAAGCTGAATTTTCATTTTAGCTATGCATTTTCATTCTATCTGTGCATCACCAATGTCATATGCAGTTTAGGAGGTTGACTTATGGTGCCTTATATTTAACATTAGAAGCCCCATTACTGGTCATTTTGATCTTCATTTCACGTCAATTAATTCATTTTCTTCCCACCACCCTCCCTACCTATTGGGTGCTCCACGGGTTCCTTTGAGCCCAGCCTTTTTTTCTTTGTACTTACCAATACCACAACCAACCTTCTCTGGGGTTTGCTTTTTTTCATTAGTGTGAGCTGCCTCTCTTCCTCCCCTTCCCCTCCAATTTCTCATTTTCACTCCATTATAGAACTAGTCATCTTCACTGTTCTTAGCCAACCTCCCCCCCCCTCCCCCTGACATCTTATTCCTGGTAACGTTGCATTGTCGCCTGGTGCTTCTTTTCTCATTCCTTACGAATATCTACGCACAAGGATTCTCTTATTTTTAATCTTAATCTGATCCAGAATCTCTAGTAGAGTTGACCCATTGCAATGCTCCTTTTTTCCTTTTATCTGCAAAGATGAATTCAGCATGGATCAGCCAGGATTTCCACACGCCAGTGCCTGATGCATCAGACTAGATCATTCTGGGTGCCACCCGCCTGATGCCACACACCTGCTGCTTCTGCTACCATCTTCTCCTACTGCCACTATCTTGTGCTGTTACTGCCACTACTATTACCCCCCACCTCTCTACTCTGCGACTGGGCCACTATGTTGACTTCTCATGCTGTTGCCACCCTCACAACTTTCTGACTGGACCACTATAGTAACTCCTTATGCTGTTCCCACCCTCCCCACTCCTCTTTAACTGGGCCACAATGTGTACTCCTCATGCTGTTTGCCACCCTCATCACTCTGTAACTGGGACACTATGTTGACCCCTCATGCTATTGCCACTCTCCCCAGTCTGTGATTAGGTGTCACAATTAATTGGGAGGGGATAACCCCAGATAACAAACAAAAGGCATAGACCGGAGTCTAGGCCTCAAAGCTAAGGGAGAGGGATGGTGCACTCTTGGAATCCCTAGACCTCTCCCTAACTCCTGCCAGTATAAGCAGACCCAGAAGGTGAAAATACTCATACACCAGAACCTAAACCCTAGAGACCCTGGAAGGTCCTAGGAGTGGTGGCAGGTAATGAGACTACTGGTTCCTACCCAGATAAAGGAACCAGCGTCTCCCTGAGGCCTAGACAACAACACACACACGAAGAACAAAATGCTAAACAAAATGCATGGAGCAGGAAATCCAAAGGAATAACACACCAGTTCAACCAAATACAGCAGGAAATATCAACCGCATGGTAAGAAGTGTGCCAGAACTAGATAGAGCCTCAGTAATGAACCACAAGCTGCACCTGACAAGAGGTGTGGTCATTACCAAACAGCAACACTGCAAGATGAAAACAGAGAGACCAGGTGCCGCCAATCTCTCAGATCTTCTCACCTCTGTCATGGGAGGGACCGTGACAGTACCCATCCTATACAGGTGACCTCCAGACACCCAGGGCCGACTTTATCAGAATGCACCCTGTGAAAGGCCTTCACAAGGCGACTGGCATCAACGTCGTTCGCAGGAACCCATATTCTTTCCTCTGGACCATAACCTTTCCAGTGCACAAGATACTGGAGAGATCTACACAGAATTCATGAGTTCACTATCCTGGCAGTCTGAAATTCAGTATTACAATACACCAAGACAGGAGCAGGAGGTAAGGAGGACGGTTCAGCAGGTTCAACATATCTTTTCAGCAATGATTTGTGAAAAACATTATGAATTTTTAAAGCCTGCGGAAGTTCAAGACGAACAGCAACTGGATTAATAATGGCAGAGATTTTATATGGCCCAATAAACCTTGGCCCCAACTTCCAAGAAGGTACCTTCAACTTAATGTTTCTTGTGGACAGCCACACAGCCATACTTGTCAGCCATACATTCATACTGTCTGCCCATTTTTTTTTTTTAATTGTTTTTAATTTTCCTGCTAAATAGATGACAACGAAGAAGTAAATCTTTCCTCTTCCAGTAGACCAGAAGTCTCAGTACCAGAAAATGTGCCAAACTGTGGATGGAACCCATATGCTTACAAAAATGGCGACTTATCAGTGGACTCCTGTCACTCCTCCTGATTCTCCGAGACAAAATATCTCATAAGTCTCCAGATTCTGGTTAGTGTGTTCAGTCTGTCCGTTCGACGGAGGATGAAAAGCCAAAGAGAAGGACATTTGGACCCCTAGGCGAATACAGAACGCCTTCCAGAATCTGTAAACAAACTGAGTCCTCCTATCAGACACCACATCAGAGTAGATACCATGTAGTTTCACGATGTTATCAACAAACACTTGTGCGAGAGTTTTAGCAGTAGGTAGACCTGATAATGCTATAAAGTATGACATCTTGCTGAAGCGATTAACAACCACGAGAATCAGTTTTCCCTGAGGAATTAGGCAAATCTGTGATAAAGTCCATGGACAAATGAATCCACGGTCGGGAAATAGAGATCCTGAAGGCCGAGTGTGTGTCACCTTGGAAATCGGCAAAAGTCTCACAAGCTGACACATAGCCCTCAATACATTTACGCAGCCCTGGCCACCAGAATCTCTGGGAAATGAGATCAACCGTGGATCTGCTCCCAGGGTGTCCCGTAAGAACAGTACGGTGATATTCTTCAAACACCTTGTGCCGTAGTTCCGAAGAAGCAAACAACTTCCCTGAAGGACAAGAATCAGGTGCGTCTCCCTGGGCCTCCAACACCTCTGCCCAGGGGCGTAGCTATAGGGGGTGCAGAGGTAGCAGTCGCTACCGGGCCCAGGAGCCTAAGGGGGCCCAAAGACCCTTGTGCCGCATAAGAAGAGACGCAAAGCACTGAGGGAAGGGGGGCCCAAGCTGAACTTTTGCACCAGGGCCCGTGAGCCTTTAGCTCCGCCCCTGCCTCTGCCTCAAGTTCAGGATAAAGGGCGGATACAACCACCCCATCAGCTAATATCGGGCTAGGATCCTCCGAATCACCCCCCACCGGGAAAGCTACGCGACAAAGCATTCGCTTTGACGTTCTTAACCCCAGGGCGATAGGTGACAACTAAATAAAATTTGATAAAAAACAATGACCATCTGGCCTGCCTTGGGTTCAGACGTTTAGCCGACTCAAGGTAAGCTAGATTTTTGTGATCAGTAATTACAGCAATGGGATGAATCGCTCCTTCCAGTCAATGATGCCTCAAAAAGCCTCAAAAGCCAACTTAATGGTTAGCAACTCTCTATTACATACATCATAATTTCTTTCAGCAGTAGAGAGTTTTTTTTAGAAAAAAAAGCACATGGGTGCCATTTGCTAGGAGAAAGACCCTGACAAAAGACTGCTCCAACTGGTAACGGATGCGTCAACATCCACAATGAATGGCTGTGACACATCAGGTTGCACCAGTATGGGAACAGAAGCAAAACATTCCTTTACAGCTGAAAAGACATGCAATGCCTCATCAGACCAGACTGAGAAATCCACACCTTTCTTAATCATATCTGTTAATTGTTTTTCAACTGTCGAGTAATTCAAGATAAATTTACGGTAGTAGTTAGTAAACCCCAAAAATCGCATGAGCGCTTTCCGATTTTCGTGTCGATCCCAGTCCAACACAGCACAGACTTTTTGGGGGTCCATATGAAAACACGAAGATGAGAGTACCCAGGAATGCTCTTCCGGAACCACAAATACACACTTCTCCATCTTAGCATACAATTTATTCTCCCTTAGGATCTGTAAGACCTGTCTCACGTGATCCTGATGCGTCTCCATGTTAGGGGAATAAATTAAAATATCATCCAGATACACCTGCCCATCAGATGATGAAAGATGACATTGAAGAAATGTTAAAAAAAATGTTGAAAAACCGCAGTTGCATTGGTCAACCCAAAAGGCATGACCAAATTCTCAAAATGACCTTCAGGGTTATTATAGGATGTCTTCCATTGGTCCCCCTCCTTGATCCTTACCAGATTATATGCCCCCCTCAAATCCAACAATCTGATTGAAAAAATCTGGGACTATGGCCTCTTTCACACAAGTGTGACAGATTGGCTCCAGATGCATTCAGGGTGCGTTTAGGAAAACTCACACCATTGTGCAAACAAGTTCAGTCAGTTTTGTCTGCGATTGCGTTCAGTTCAGTATTTTCCGCATGGGTGCAATGAGTTTTGATGCGTTTTTCACACGCATGATAAAAAACTGAAGGTTTATAAACAACATCTCCTAGCAACCATCAGTGAGAAACCCATTGCATCCGCACTTGCTTGCGGATGCAATGCGTTTTTCATGCAGCCCCTTTTACTACTATGAAAAACGCAGAATATAGAACTGATGCGTGAAAACAAAACGCTTATGTACACAGACCTATTGAAATGAATGGGTCAGGATTCAGTGCAGGTGCTATACGTTCACGTCACGCATTACATTTGTGCGGAAAACTTGCTTGTGTGAAAGGGGCCAAAGAGTTCCGTCCTTTTTTTTAACAAAGAAGAACCCTGCAGCCACTGGTGATTTGGGTGGTCTAATATGACCTTTAGCCAAACTCTCGGTGATGTATTCTCGCATGGCTACTCATTCGGATTCAGAATGATTATACAACCGAGACTTGGGCAACCTAGCTCCGGGAATAAGGTTGACCGCGCAATCATACTCCCTATGTGGAGGTAACTCCTTGTCTCCACTTTCAGAGAATACATCAGAAAAATCTGAATTAAAAGAAGGTACTATTTTAGTGGTTACAACAGAAAGCGACGTGCTCAGACAGTTGTGTATGCAAAAATCACTCCAATCAAGAATCTGTCTCGCTTGCCAATCGATGGTAGGGTTATGTTTGATTAACCACGGTAAACCTAGCACCAGAGGAGCAGGCAGACCCTCCAGTAGAGATGTTGCGAACATAAAATTTTCCATTCGTTAACGGCGAACGCGAGTTTCCACAAATGTACGCGAACGGGCGAACCGCCATAGACTTCAATTGGCAGGCGAATTTTAAAACCCACAGGGACTCTTTCTGGCCACAATAGTGATGGAAAAGTTGTTTCAAGGGGACTAACACCTGGACTGTGAAAAAGAAAAAACAACCTTAGAGCACCATATAAAGCAACCGCACATCCTATAAAATCAGATCAATTTATTGAAACACAGAAGAAATAGCATAAACCATCATAGACAAATGTTAAAAATGGATCCACCACATTGGCCCTATCAGGGACAATAAGAATAAAAAACTACACAACTGACCAGGAAGCATAAATACAGCATGAATGACATATGACCAAAATGAACTTCCTCAAATAATGAAAATCAGAAACATCAATACCACAATCATTATAGCCTCACATAGCAGCGTGTAGTTAGGGTAGAGCCCCTAAGGGAAAAACCTGACGCGCATCGCCATTCCTGGCTTCCTCAGAAGTTCCTCAGAACACCTGGACTGTGGCATGCGGAGGGGGATCCATGGCAATACTCCCACGGAAAATTATGTAGTTGACGCAGAGTCGGGTTTTAATCCATAAAGGGCATAAATCACCTAACATTCCTAAATTGTTTGGAATAACGTGCTTTAAAACATCCAGTGTGTGTATACGATCAGGTATGATGTTGTATCGATCAGGTAGGGTAAGGGTTACGCCCGCTTCACAGTGACAGACCAAACTCCCCGTTTAGCGCACCGCAAGCAGTCTATTTGCACAACCGCAAACTCCCCATTTGCACAAGGTTGAATACCAAGCTAGCCATGTCCCGTTCCTTGTCCTCACTGACAACACCAAGGGTCCCCGAAAGGTGACAACAAGCCCCCTCGGATGCCTGCTGTGGTTGGTCTTCCACCTCCTCAAAGCCACCTTCCTCATCTGACTCCTCTTCTTTAGACTCCTCTCTCTGCGTTGCCGCAGGTCCAGCAATCAACGACGACATGGCTGCTTCTGATGGTGATGGTGACCACAACTCTTCCTCTTCAGGCTCATCTACGGCCTGATCCAGCACTTTTTGCAGGGCACGCTCCAGAAAAAACGCATATGGGATGAGGTCGATGGTGTTGCCTTGGGTTTGACGTACCAGGTTTGTCACCTCCGCAAAAGGACGCATGAGCCTACAGCCATTGTGCATGAGCGTTCAGTAACGCAGCCAAAAAATACCCAGCTCCGCAGAGGCTGTCCTCTTTTTTAAATTAAAAAAATCTGTTCTTACCAGTTTAATCTCTGTTTTGTCCCCTATCAGGGGCCGGTGTATGGAATAGATTTTAGGAACCGGGAGATGGGAAAAGATGGTTGATCGGTCCTCTTCCTTCCAATTTGGGGCACTGCGCTTGCGCCGTGCAATGTACTGTGCCACCCTATATGAGTGGTGTGTTAAGTAGTACTTTTCATATCAGTTTAATCCCTGTTACGTCCCCTATCAGGGAACGTGTATTGAATAGATTTTAGGAACCTGGAGATGGAAAAAGATGACTGGTCGGTCCTCTTACTTCCAATTTGGGGCACTGCGCATGCGCAATGTACTGTGCCACCAGTACAAATAGTATGAACTACTATTCTTACCATTTTAATCTTTGTTAAGTCCCCTATCAGGGGACGTGTATTGAATTGAATCCTTGCACTGAGAGATAGAGAAAAAAGCTTGTTCTGTCCGCTTCCTTCTAATTTTGGGCACTTGCAATGGAATTTGCCACCAATGCAACTAGTGTTAACTAAGTACTATTCCTATCAGTTTAATCTCTGTTTTGTCCCTTATCAGGGCCAGGGCCGGTGTAGTGAATAGATTTTTGGAACCGAGAGATGGAAAAAGACCCATGCTCGGTCCGCTTCGTTTGAATTTTCAGTCACTGCGCGTGCGCCGTGCAATGTACTGTGACACCCTATATGAGTGGTGGGCAATGGGCACAGTACAGTCTGTGGGCCTGACACTGTCAGGCAACTGCAATATATATATATATATATATATATATATATATAAAAATAAAAAATAAAAGCAGACTGATGTACCAGCCCTAAAAAGGGCTTTTTGGGGTGCTGTCAGGACGCTGTCCTTACAGCAGATGGCCCCTTTCACACGCGTGACGTTGTGTGAAAATCGCAGCATGTTCTATATTCTGCGTTTTTCACGCAGCCCTAGCCCCATAGAAGTGAATGGGGCCAGGGGCTGTGTGAAAAAATGCATTGCATCCGCAAACAAGTGCGGGTGCATTGCGTTTTTCACTGATGGTTGCTAGGAGATGTTGTTTGTAAACCTTCCGTTTTTTCACGCGCGTGAAAAACACATCAAATCGTATTGCACCCGCGCGGAAAAAACTGAACAACTGAACGCAACCTCAGGCAAAACTGAATGGCTTTGCCTGTGAAATCGCACAGTTTTCACTGAATGCATCCGCAACGCATCCGGACCTAGGGCCCCATTCACACATCCGCAATTTTTGTCCGCATCCATTCCGCAATTCTGCGGAATGGATGCGGACCCATTCATTGTAAATGGGGCCGGACGTGATGCGGAGAGCACACCGTGGCACCGCAAAAGATAGAGCATGTCCTATTCTTGTCCGCAGCTTGCAGACAAGAATAGGCATCTCTATGGTGAGTGCCGGCATTGTGTGTTGCGGATCCGCAACACACTACGGACGTGTGATTGGGGCCTTATCCGGACACGCTCGTGTGAAAGAGGCCAATGAGTCTTTCTGGACTGGAGTGGACACAGAACACTAATAGCTAACGCTTTCCCTAGAATCCCTATATTAATTCAGCAGCAGCAGCACTTTCCCTGCTCTAACTAACACTGCAGCTTCAGAATGAATCTAAGATGGATGCTGTCCTTGCTTTTTGATAGGAGGTGGGAGGGTCTGGGAGGGAGGGTATGCTGATTGGCTGGAATGTGTCTGCTGACTGTGAGGTACAGGGTCAAAGTTTGCTCAATGATAAAGTATAGGGGGCGAATCGAACATCGCATATGTTCGCCCGCCGCGGCGAACGCGAATATACGATATTCGCCGGGAACTATTCACTGGCGAATAGTTTGGGACATCTCTACCCCCCAGCACAAGACACGAAATGGATTCTTGATGAGAATCTCCCACCTTTAGGCGAATGTCCTGCACCATTTGTGACAAACAGTTTTGTGAGAGTGGGGTAGAATCAATCGCAAACATCGAAATATTTTTGTCTAATGCACTTGTTGTCAAACCATGCATACGGACGAACTGGCCATCCACTAGGTTAACCCCTGCACCACTGTAATAAATACTTCAATTCCCACAGTTTTCGAGTCTAGCGCCACCTTGGCAGGCAGGAGAAATTCGGTACTACCGGTAAATGACAAAAATACATTTTCAGACTCCCCACCCACACTACCACTACCAAGAGTGAGAAGAGGACTAAACACATTAGTTTACTTTCTCTGTTTTTCACCTTGATGTTTAACATAAGGACGTACGTTAACAAAATGTCCCCCTTTACCACAGAAAAAGCAGAGTCTTTTCTTAACCCTAACGTTTTTATCACCAGCTCCAGGAGTGACTTCCCACACCTGCATTGGTTCATTAGACATGAGCTCAAGTGCCTCCCTACCCAAAGTGTCGGAAGAGGCCGCTTCCCCATATGATAGTGTGTCCCGAGCGAGAGGAACCTTAGATCTCTCCCTCAGGCGTCTAGCAGTACGTACAGCCAGAGACATGGCTGCCTCATATTCGTGAAATGCCAAGGCATCCTTCCAGTTCTTTGATAACCCTTGACAGAATTGACACTCAGAATTAGTTAACTGAAAAATAAAAAAATAAAAAGTGGTGGGTTGGGTTGCTTAGACGAGCAGCGGTACCCAAACAGGAGTAGGTTCGTTCTCCCAAGCACAAAGCAGAAAATAGAAAATGTGGGACCGCGCTAGAAACTGCAGTTTTTTGCACTAATAATGATAAGCTTACAGTACTGTAGATAGTATGTCCTGCTCCCAGAAATATAAGTTAGATCCACAGTGTTTTTTCACATGTATGAGCTCCTGGGTGCTTCCAGCTGATTTTCCAATCCACCTGAAGCCACTAATTTCACTCTCAGGAATTTGACCCTTCAGAGAAGACAAATAGATGGTGCAGTACCTTTGAGATATGTGGAGTGCCCACCCTCTATTATACTCACAATATCCAGATAATTGAGCGCATATCACCAGCCACTGTTTCCAATAACGGGTAGAGGCACTACATCACCAACCGCTGTTTCCACTATCCAGTAAGAAAACCTTCATAGAGAACAAATGGATGGTGCACTACCTTTGATGTAGATATATTACACACGCTTTATTATACTCACAATTTTCAGATAAAAGTGCACATATAAAATACAATGCCCATGAAGTGTAATTTGATCCGAATTTCAGGATAAATTTGATTTGCCCAGAAGCCGAATTTCCTTGTGCTTCGTGTCAGTGAATCGATTTAACCTGAAGTAGTATAAAAAAATTCAAACTTACCTCCTCCTTTTGCTCGCGACAGGCCGCCACCATCCATCTTGCTTGAAGATCTCGTCCGAAATCCCGTGCGGCGCGAGATTACATCATCTCGCCAGCCAGTGTGTGATGACGTCATACGTCACCATGCCAGCCGACGGGATGACGTAATCTTGCGCCGCACAGGATTTCTGCCGAGATCTTCAAGCAAGATGGCGGCGGCTGGCCCGTCTCAAGCAAATGGCGGTAAGTTTGATTTAATTTTTTTATTGTTAATTTTACATTCAGATGCTACGATCATGTATGTGCACGGCATCTGAGGGGTACAATGATGGGGGCGACGCTATTACAGCCTGTCATTGCACCCGCTACTTAGAAAAAATGCGCTTTGTTGACTCCTAATGCTGTTGCCACTCTCCTGTTTGGCCCTGTTGACATCACCGTTTTTTAAAATCCTTTTACTGATCTGTCAGAAGAACCGAAAAGTAAAAAACACAGCAGCTCCTGTCTTTGGAGCATCGTTAAAGGCCTTTATTACACGGTCAGTATTTTGCATCAGGATTTGATCATGATTTGGAAGCTAAAAGCAACTCCTGCTTTTAGCTTCCAAATGGCCTTTATGGATGCTCCAAAGACAGGTCAAAAACACAAATTATATGCAAATATTTCCATCACATGTTATCTCTGTTTTGGACCCACTCCTGTTTGTGCCTTACCAGTGCTGATCAAACACTGATGCAAAAATCTGACCAAGTACTGACCGTGTGATAGAGACCAATTGAATAAAACAAATTTCAGAAGCAAATGACCAAAACTCAAGCAAATTGAGCATAAGACCTCTATCACATGGTCAGTATTTTGCATCTGTATTTGATCATGATTTGGAAACCAAAAACAGGAGTGTGTCCAAAATACAGAAGACATGTAAATATTCATATCATGTGTCATCTCTGTTTTGGACACACTCCTGTTTTTTTGGCCTACCAATACTTAATACTGACCCTGTGAAGGCGGATGCTCAAAAGACGAAAAGGAAAAAATAAACGTTAACACGAATTTACTGCTGACACCGTCTCTATTCTCTCTTGGGCCCACTACTTGTATCAGCGTGTAACAGAACAGGTTCTCTAGCAATCTATGTGGAATCTGCAGACAGTGCAGACCAGAATCTTGGTCCACTGCACAGTTAAAGGGGTTGACTCACCTTGTACATTGCTATATATGTTGAAGCTAGCACTGTAATGAACAACTTCAAATTTCATCTTCTCCATGCTGTGTGTCATTTTATAGTCCTTTATATACTGCTCATTGTCAGGGGTTACGGCCACTACTGCAGTTCATCAGTGGTGGCCGCGCCTTATCACTACACACAAAGCAGAAGTTTTGGTATGTACACAGTGCTCTCCTGTTTAGTATGTAGATTATAAATATGTATAGTGTCAAGTCAACAATGAATATTCTTAATGCCCAGTTTGGTCTCCAGCATTTTTTGCATCTGCATTTGATCATGATTTGGAAGCCAAAAACAGGAGTGGGTCCAAAACACAGAAGACATGCAAATCAGGGGTCATCTCTGTTTTGGACGCAATCCTGTTTTTTTTGGCCTTACCAATACTGTTCTCTTACTGACCAAATACTGACCGTGTGAAGGCGGATGCGCAGCTTTCCAAAATCGTGATAGGCAAAAGGCTTAATTACACAGCAGTTAAGGTAGCTGGTATTATAAATGGTAAAATTAGGCAGATTTGTCTTCTAGGAGCTCTGGAAAACTGTAGAAATCTAATGGAGGCATAATATGGCTTTGTAAACATTGCTTGATGTTGTATGTGTATGTACACGTACAACCCGCACCTATATCGAGAACGGAGTGGGCAAAGTGGGAGCTGGTTTCCCCATAGAAGTGAATGGGAATGCACTGCACACGTGTGCCCTCTACCACTTTCAAGGCTCCGTTCTCGGTGTATGTGCGGGTCCCAGAGGTGGGACCTGCACCTATCAGACAATGATACTGAGACGGGAAAACCCCTTTAAGAAGCAAAGAGGAACAGAGGGACGTGGGTCAAAAATAGTGACTGTCTCTCCAAAAGCAGAACACTTAAGAGGTCTTAGTCTAAGCTCTGCATGGGTCTGCCATAAGCAGAAGCGCAGCTCTCGCATGACAGCCGAGCTCCAGCTCCACCTCAAATGTCATAGAAAAAAATGTTTGTTTTTGTCGCATTATTTTTCCACTGATGTAGATGTGTGAAGACTTGTTTTTTGTGGGACAATTAGTACTTTTACTGATACTATTTTGGGGTATGTGTAATATTGATTCATATTTACAAACTTTTTTAGGTAATGGGAAAAAATAGCATCTTTTTTGTACTTTAAATAAACAGGCATAACTGGCATGTTACATTAAACCTTTCCCGGCATATGACGTATTGTTACATCATAGCGGGAAGTCACTTCCCGCAATTTGAAATAATAGTACATCATGCTGATTAGTACAGGGGCCCAGCTATGACTGACAGCCGGCTGTATCTGCCGGTATTGCTGTAAATGGTGATGTTGGCGGATTAACCCCTAATGTACCGCGGCACACGGGGTTTGCGGCAGTCTGCGGCTCCATTTACCTACCTCGGATCCTTCTACGGAAGCCTAAGAGACCCAGCCCCTTAGGCTGGGTCTCCTAGGCAACTGTCAATGTAATGCTGACAGGCAATTCATTACAATGCAGGATGTATTGTAATGAATTGTAGAGGGGATCAGATTCCCAAAAGTTGAACTCCCACAGTGGGACAAAAATAAAATGTAACCAAATAAAAATAAAATTCATAATAAAAAAAAATAGTTTCAAGTAAAAAAAAGCCCCTTTACCCTAATAAACACGTATAAAGTTGTAAAAAAGAAAAACAGATATATTAGGTATCACCGCATCTGTAACGACTGGCTCTATAAAAATGTCACATAATCTAGGTAAATGCCGTAAAAAAAGGAAAAACTGTGCCAAAAAAGCCATGTTTTTACTTTACATCACAAACCGTGTGATACTAGGCGAAAAATAGTACCAATCAAACCGTCACCTCATCCCTCACAAAATGAGCCCCTACATAAGACAATCACCAAAATATATTTTTCTTTTTCAAGAATGCTTTCATTGTGTAAAACTAAGTACATTTAAAAAAGTAGACATTTAAAAAGTAGACATATTATGTATCACCGCGTTTGTAACAACTTGCTCTATAAAAATATCACATGATCTACCCCCTAAGGTGAATGCCGTAAAAAAAAATTACATAAAAAAACTTTGCCAAAAGAACCAATTTTTTGGTCACATTGCCCCAGAAAGTGTAAAATTGAACAAAAAATCATATGAACCCAAAAATGGTACCAATAAAAACTCCAACTCTACCTGCAAAAAATGAACCCCTACACAAGATGATCAGCAGAAAAATTAAAAAATGGCTTTCAGACACACAAAAACATGATTTTTAAAAAAAAATCCTTTATTATAATCTTTATGTAAAACTGAAACAAAAAAAAGTATACTTACTTTTTACATACATACAGTTTCCAAAATGGGGTCACTTTATGCGAGTTTCTACTATTGGGGTGCATTAGGGCATCTTAACCACATCAGCCCCCCTAGCTTAAACACCCTTAATGACCAGGCCACTTTTTACAATTCCGCACTACACTACTTTCACCGTTTATTGCTCCGTCATGCAACTTACCACCCAAATGAATTTTACCTCCTTTTCTTCTTACTAATAGAGCTTTCATTTGGTGGTATTTCATTGCTGCTGACATTTTTACTTTTTTTGCTATTAATCAAAAATTACCGAAATTTTTGCAAAAAAATGACATTTTTCACTTTCTGTTGTAAAATTTTTCAAAAAAACTACATTTCTATATAAATTTTTCTCTAAATTTATTGTTCTACATGTCTTTGATAAAAAAATCCAATAAGTGTATATTTATTGGTTTGGGTAAAAGTTATAGCGTTTACAAACTATGGTGCAAAAAGTGAATTTCGGCATTTTGAAGCAGCTCTGACTTTCTGAGCGCCTGTCATGTTTCTTCAGGTGCTAGAATGCCAGGAAAGTATAAATACCCCCAAATCACACCATTTTAGAAAGAAGACACCCCAAAGTATTCGCAGAGGGGCTTGGTGAGTTCATGTATCATTTCATTTTTTTCACAAGTTAGCGGAAAATGACACTTTCTGAGAAAAAAAAAAAAAAAGTTTCAATTTCTGATAACTTCTGGCAAAAAAAAAAAAAATCGCAGACGGACTCACTATGCCCCTCAGTGAATACCTTGGGGTGTCTACTTTCCGAAATGGGGTCATTTGTGGGGTGTGTTTACTGTTCTGGCATTTTGGGCGGGGCTAAATTGTGAGCCGCCATGTAAAACCTAAAGGTACTCGTTGGAATTTGGGCCCCTTTGCACCCAGGCTGCAAATAAGTGTCACTCATGTGGTATCGCCGTACTCAGGAGAAGTAGGGCAATGTGTTTTGGGGTGTATTTTTACATACACCCATGTTGGAGTGAGAGAAATATCTCTGTAAATTGTCAACTTTGTATAAAAATTTTTAAAAGTTGTCGTTTACAGAGATATTTTTCACACAAAGTATGGTATATATAAAAATACACCCCAAAACACATTGCCCTACTTCTCCTGAGTGCGGCGATACTACATGTGTGCCACTTTTGCAGCTTGAGTGTGCAAAGGCCCTAAAACTAATGAGTACCTTTAGGATTTCACAGGGCATTTTTACGCATTTGGATTCCAGACTTCTTCTCACGCTTTAGGGGCCCCTAAAATGCCAGGGCAGTATAAATACCCCACATGTGACCCCATTTTGGAAAGAAGACACCCCAAGGTATTCTGTGAGGGGTATGGTGAGTTCATGTAAAATTTTATTTTTTGTCACAAGTTAGTGGAATATGAGACTTTGTAAAAAACAAAATTAAAAAAAACAAAAAAAAACAATTTCCGCTGACTTGTGCCAAAAAATAAAAATTCTGTGGACTCACCATACCCCTCACAGAATACCTAGGGGTGTCTTCTTTCCAAAATGGGGTCAAACTGGGGCATTTATACTCACCTGGCATTTTAGGGGCCCCTAAAGTGTGAGAATCCAAATGCATAAAAATGGCCTGTGAAATCCTAAAGGTACTCATTGGTTTTAGGGCCCCTTTGCGCACCCAAGCTGCAAAAAAGTATAACACATGTGGTATCGCCGTACTCAGGAGAAGTAGGGCAATGTGGTTTGGGGTGTATTTTTACATATACCCATGCTGCGTGTGAGAAATATCGCTGTAAACGAAAACTTTTTAAATTTTTTTATTCAAAGTTGTCAATTTACAGAGATATTTCTCTCACCCAGTATGGGTATATGTAAAATACACCCAAGCCTTGCCCTACTCTCTAATCTGGCGACTACCACATGTGTGACTTTTTGCAGCCAAGATGCGCAAAGGCCTAATTCCAATGAGTACCTTTAGGAGGACATTTTTACGCATTTTTCTTCTCACGCTTTAGGGCCCTAAAATGCCAGGGCAGTATAAATACCCCACATGTGACCCCATTTTGGAAGAAGACACCCCAAGGTAATCCGTGAGGGCATGGCGAGTTCATAGAAGATTTTTTTGGCACAAGTTAGTGGAAATTGATTTTTATTGTTTTTCTCACAAAGTCTCCCTTTCCGCTAACTTTTGACAAAAGTTTAATTTTCATGGACTCATTATGCCCCTCAGCGAATACCTTGAGGTGTCTTCTTTCCAAAATGGGGTCACATGTGGGATATTTATACTGTCCTGGCATTTTAGGGGCCCTAAAGCGTGAGAAGAAAAATGCGTAAAAATGCCCTCTAAAAGGTACTCATTGGTTTTAGGGCCCCTTTGCGCATCTTGGCTGCAAAAAGTGTCACTCATGTGGTATCGCCGTACTCAGGACAAGTAGGGCAATGTGTTTTGAGGTGTATTTTTACATATACCCATGCTGGGTGAGAGAAATATCTCTGTAAATTGACAACTTTGAATAAAAAAATTAAAAAGTTGTCGTTTACAGCGATATTTCTCACACAAGTATGGGTATATGTAAAAATACACCCCAAACTACATTGCCCTACTCTCCTGAATGCGGCGATACCACATGTGTGCCACTTTTGCAGACAAGATGCTCAAAGGGCCTTAAATCCAATGAGTTCCTTTAAGATTTCACAGGACATTTTTACGCATTTGGATTCTCACGCTTTAGGACCCTAAAATGCCAGGGCAGTATAAATACCCCACATGTGAACCCATTGTGGAAAGAAGACACCCCAAGGTATTCCGTGAGGGTATGGCGAGTTCACAGAAAAAAAAATTTGGCACAAGTTAGCGGAAATGGTATTTTTTTTTTTTTTTTTTACAGTCTCACATTCCACTAACTTGTGACAAAAATAAAATTTTGCATGAACTCACCATACCCCTCACGGAATACCTTGGGGTGTCTTCTTTCTAAAATGGGGTCACTTGTGAGGTTTTGTACTGCCCTGGCATTTTAGGGGTCTCCGTAATCATTACACGTATGGCCAGAATTAGGAGTTTTGCGATTCTCCTTATATTGACCATACGGGTAATGAGAATTTTTCCGTTCAGCCTCTGCGCTGAAAGAAAAAATGAGCGTCTCAGATTTTTCCATTCACATTGATCAATGTGGATGAAAAAATCTCTAAAAATATTGCAAAAAAAAGAGGAAAAGCTATAAAGCTGCGATCGCTAAGGGACCCTAAGGCCTCATTCAAGCGTCCGGGGGTTGTGTGGTGATTGGTGCACTTTGATATTTTTTCTCTGGTGGTCCCAAGCAAAGGGACCACCAGAGAAGGGGGCAGCAAGCAGATCAGACGCTGTTCACAGAACAACGTCTGATCTGCGATTTTTTCTGCCATATACAGCCTGCCAGCGCACGATCGGCGCTGGCAGGCTGTAGTATAACTACATGCGAGCGCGCCGATGGCGCGCATTGCGCATGTGCAGGCGCGTCCTCGCGTCATCTCGCGTATCGCGAGATGACGCCTAGATGCGTCGGATCAGAAGAGCCCGGCCGCCGCGAGAACGCAATCCTGCGTGCGGCGTTCCGGGAGTGGTTAAAATGTGACATGGTGTCTAAAAACCAGCCCACAAAAATCTGTCCTCCAAAAACCTTGTGTGCCCATATCCTGTTTACTGCCCCATATGGGGTGTTTCTGTAAACTGCAGAATCAGAGTAATAGATTTTGAGATTTGTTTGGTCTTTAACCCTTGCTATGTTACTAAAAAAAATGGATTCAAATGGAAAATCTGCCAAAAAATGTGAAATTTTGAAATGTTATCTCCATGTTCCTTTAATTCTTGTAGAACACCTAAAGGGTTAAAAGGGGTATCCAAACCCTATAATGCCACCCAAAATGCCCGTGCACCACATACAGGTTATACTTACCCTGCTCCCAGGGACTAGCTTCGCTCCTGATGCCCGCACGGCCGCCGCTGCATCTCCCTGTTGCATAGATCAAAATATGTGACGATGAGGGGTTGTTGGGGAAGTGGACAGCCAATAGCAGGCTGCGTAGGTGACAAAGCTCCCTAGCGTCACCCACGATTCCCATTGCAGCTGTGGGGGAATCAGGAGCGATGCAGGTGTGGGGTAAGTATAACCTATATGAGGTGAGGTTTTAAAAGCAAAGGAATTGACATTTTAAAAATTGTAAATTTTTCCAAATTTTTGGTAAATTTAGATTTCTTTTATAAATAAAGGTGAAATATATCACTTTACCACTGTCATGAAGTACAATGCGTCTCAGAATGGCTTGGATACTGTAAGTAAAAACGCTCCAACGTTATTACCACATAAAGTGACACGTCAGATTTGCAAAAAATGGCCTGGGTCAACATGTCTTTCTTGGTTTGTGGGCGGGCAGACCCAGTACGGCAGTAATTCTGGCATGGCTGATTTTCCTCTCACCTTTACTGAGAACAAAGCCCAAATACTCAACACTGTCCATACACCATTGTAATTTCTTCCTAGAAACTTTGCGACCACATTCACATAACCACAGTAATAAACTAACACAGTCTGCCTGGCAAGCCTCCCGAGTAGAACTACATATGAGGAGATCATCCACATATTGTAGAAGGACAGAACCATGAGGGGCAGTCCAAGGGCGCAGTGTAGCTTGGAGGACAATGGAGTAGACTACTGGGGAGTCTACATAACCCTGAGGCATTCTACATCAAGCATACTGTCGAAATTTGAATGTGAACGCAAAAAGTGGCCGTGTCTCCCTGTCAACTGGGACAGAAAAAAATACATTCTTTAAATCAACACCAGAGAAAAACTCTGCATGGGCAGGAACAGCTGATAGCAGAGATGGTACATCTGGAACCACAGGGGCTATGGGTATGATCTGTGCATTTACTGCTCTAAGATCCTGGACAAACCTAAAGGTATTATCAGCCTTTCTCACTAGGTTGATGGGTGTATTCCATCAACATAGACTCTATCCCCTATTCTTTTTCTGGGGAAAGGGGGTATTGTTTAATATAAACAGGTGCAGCGCCGGGCTTAAGCATCGCCTTATATGGTGTACAAGAAATAAGGCCAACATCTTGGTCAGTATTTGCCCAAACCTCAGGAGGAACCTGATCAAGTAGCGGATCCTGTGGTTGGCATTCAACAGATAGAAAACTATTACCCTTTAGTACATGAATGGGCATAACTGAGGATGTGACATGTAGTTGTCCCGTCTTGCTAATCCCCAACTGCAACCTTAACAGAACAAACAAATCTCTCCCTAATAAATTCACAGGACAATTTGGAATGATCCCAAAACTGTGTGTGAACATTGACTGGTGCTTGTATGGATCTTGGATGGAGAGAGGAGGAGTTTTATAAGATCTGGTCAGTATCTCATTAATTGCCACAGAGGGCTCAGCATTCTCTCTTGGACCACTATAATAATCCTCACATATAGTACTACTAGTAGCACCAGAATCTACAAGAAAAGGGAGAGGGCGTCCCTCTATGGTTAACACAATCAGTGGTGATTCCTTGTAGTGGTTTGTCATGAGAGTGAATGCTGGGAAGTTGTCCCCCGGGCATCCTCATTGTGATGTCTGCTGCCCTCAAGCTACAGGAAAATGAGGGGTATTATGCTGGGGCTGCGGCAGTGTTTAACAATCTTATTAATATCATCTAACTAAATTGGCTCAAGCATGCTCCTACAGTCCATATGTCACTCTTGACACATCTGTAGGCAGAGAAGTGAAAGAGTACAGCCCGCAGCTGTGTGCCCCCCTCTCTTCCCAACCCGCGCTGCATAAACACATAGCTCGGCTAGCAAAGAGGGGAGGGGAGGCACTTGAGATAAGGTGACAAGCAGTTTACAGAGATTGTCCGGACTCAGAGTGGAACACGGACATATCCTTTCACCATGTCCATATGGAAGGTGTCATTAGCCCCTTCCCGAGGAAACAAATGTATACTTTTCATCCCTCTGTCCATCCTGCCATAGTATCCACCCAGGGAGTAAATAAATAATAATCAGTCCCAAAGACCCGGGCTATATAATCCCTACAAAGTTAGTACAGTTTTCACAGTATCATGTGCTGCTTACCTTCAGCAAAAATAAAACAGTTTTCACAGTATCATTTGCTGCTTACCTTAAGCATAAAATAAAATTACTTAATGCATCATAACATAATAACATACAAGAGAGCATATGAAAGCAAGAGATATGAAGCAGTAGTAATGGGATGACGAGAGACCAGGATGCAGACAATATTTGAATTCTTGCCAAAATAATTCCTCTTTTAAATTATTCCCTAAAGAATTTATCTCTAAGAGTTAGAGACTATATACAGTCTATCTTGCCTAAAGACCGATCATCTATCTTGCCAAAAGATAGATACTCTATTTACAGTCCATCTTGCCTAAAGACAGACCGTCTATCTTGCCAAAAGATAGATACTATTCCTTTCAGTGTGTCTGAAGTGGATTCAATATAGAAACAGAGTTTTCGGAAAGCATCGGAAGCCCCACAATCTTAAAAAAAAAAAAGAAGGCAGGAAGCTCCCGGACTCACCGAACCGTCTCCGTATTCTATCCCGGACGATGCCCCCAGCTGAAAGATTCTTGCTTTTGTCTGCTACCTGATTCCTCCTTCGATCCCAGAGACAGGCGCCTGGAGAGCTCTGTCAATGAGACATACACACAGTATGATTCCAGACACAGCTCTAACTTTTAATGTCTGCGATCCGTTTCTTATACATACATACATACATGACAGGAAACAGATGTGGCTCACATATACAATAGTGCTGAGCAGAAACACTTTCTCATATGGAAATACAATATAGCTTATTCTGTTTAACACTTCACACCTAATGTACATTGTAATGCCCTTTTTTTTTTTTTAGAAAAGTAATGTAAATTGTGTTAAAATCCATGTATCAGTTTTGCACCTGACTCCTAGCATACTTTAAATTGGATTCGATTGTTCAAGGGCCTATTTATTTTTTTATTTTTTTAAATTAATAAAAATTGTCTTTAAAAAATCCTTTTATCAGAGTTATGTATTTGACCTGTTGTACTGAAATTTGTCCAACTGAGAATTTTTTTTCTAAAAAAAAATATAGAAAATTGTTTTGTCTTCCAAAAACTTTGTATACCTGCATGCCAAATCATTCCCATCTGCAAGCTCTCTGTAAGCAGAGAATAATATGTGTCCATTTAAATTAAATCTGTCATCTCCCTGGTTACTGTTATAACCTTGTTATGACATTGTAGCTTTCCTATTGGCATGCACAGTTCAGTTATTGAACTTGATGCCTGCAGAAGGTAACAGACAACGCAGGCGCACACATAAAGGACATGTGCGCCTGTGCAAGAATTTCAGTGGCCTCATGATGATGTTGGCAAGGTTAGAAGGTGGAGAGAAGAGGAGGGGAGGAGCCAGGCTCCATTCTAATGGGCATAGCTGGGCTTCAGCACCAATAAATACAGCCCATTGGGCTCTTTTCATCTCCTTAAAGCATAATTATAAAATATGTTTTTGGGGTCTAGTAAAGAGTGATTAGGACAGAAATGTATATTTAAAAATGCCAATAGGAGGAAGGCTGTTGACGTCTGAGAAGATGGTGACATAAGCTCTGAGCTACGTTGCTCTGCTTTCTTAAGGGGACTCATATGCACTAGTGGTACGTCTCTTGGGGGGGGAAACTAACTGCCAAAAAGCCCAGGAACACCCCAGCCACTACTCCAGTGAACACAACGCTAGATGCGTACCTATATCGTGGTCCTGCTCCACTGCCTCCTGATTGCGGCCTACTCCCATCCTCTGCCTCTGAGCTGCCTTGTGACGCAGCAGCTCTTGCGCCCTTCCAGCCAAGCAGCTCAACACAGCGCTTCTCCCTGAAGCCCACTCCTTCTCCTCTGTCACCGGAAGCAGGGGAATTAACTTCCCGGACCCACGTTCTCGCTTTGGGCAGTCCATCGGGCCCACCGTTGAGACTCCTCAAGCAGGGCCCACTGGTGACCGTATTGCCGCCTAAACAGGCAGCCAAACAAGCCGCGACGCAGTCCCAGTGGCACCGTGATTGGGACCCTCCTGATCCTGCGCAGACCCTGGAGAGAAATCAGGGGGACACTGCTGCTTGGGACCAGCTCTCTGACTCTGCAGAGGACGCGGAAGATGGCGTGCTGCCTCCCTCACAAGCCTCAGCAATACTTCAGCAGACATTACAACACTTGCCCACTAAAGAAGAAATGCATGTAAGTCTGAAATTTCCTCTTTACACCCGGACTTTAAACTGTTGGCCTCTCGTATTGACTCTATTGAAACAAATCACGATGATACTCGCAAATATATTGCTCATCTCCAATCCACCATTATACACCATTCCCATACCATTAGGGATAACTTTCGCAACTTTCGAGGATTTAGACAACAGGGGACGCAGAAACAACATCCGAGTCTGAGAAAGATGAAACCTACATGATCTCCTTGGAGAACTCTTCAATTCATTGTTGGGCTCCCAAACCCCCCAAGCTATTAAATTGGACCTAGCACATAGGGTACTTTGTCCCAAAAATTCCTCTATGCAACCCCGCAATGTGATTTGTTACATGCATGACTTTCAGCTTAAAGAAACTATCATGGCCAAAGCTCGTACTATACGACCCATTGACTTTCGTGGATCCTCTGTACAATTATATCAGGATCTCTCATGGATGACTCTCCAGTAGAGACGATCACTGCAACTCCTGTTGACCTGTCTTCAGGACAAAAAAAATAGCGTACCATTGGGGGTTCCTCTTTGCACTAATTGTCTCCAGCAATGGCAAGACATCCACCCTGAGAACCCACGCTGATCTTATGGAATTCTGTTCCACTCTGGGCCATACCTACTCCAACTGTTGAGGATTGGGAAGTTACTGAGCCACGACTTACACCTGCTCCAATATGGTGCACTATGCGGCAGAAGAGGCATCGTTGACTGTCTGGGTCTGGATCCTGGGCTGCACCTACCTGAACTATCTACCACTACAGATCTAACTTGACTGTCTCCTAGCAGAAGATCGCACTCCGAGTCCGAGCTTGCAGTTCGAGCAGAGTCTCTTACACGTATTGAGACTGTTCCATCTCTCTAGTTTTTTTACATCTCCTTTTTTTCCTTTTTTCTGGGCGCATTACCGTTGAGGATGCTCTGTCACACACCTGTGTACAGGGTTTTTTTTTCTGTCCTTTCTCTCTCCCCTTCCTTTTTGTTGTTGGGGAAAGAAAGTTGGGCAGTACTAGGTTTCTTTGGCATATCTCATTAGCCCCTACCTGGACATTGCTGCCTAATGTTTGGACTTATCCATGTTTCTTCAATTGTGTCCATTGTCTTCTGTGTTTCCCTTCTCCCTTGGGTGTTCCCCTTCTCCACTTAACCTTTACAGGCACTCTGCGGTCAGCCCGCACACATCAGGACACTTCTGTGTGGTGCCCCTGGCCTTGGCTCTCCTGGATGGATCTTGTGTATGCCTCTAACATCAAGTATGGTGCTAATTACATTCTTACACTATGATTAAATGTATTTCACTGAAAGTAAAGGGCCTTAACTCCAATGTTAAAAGGAGTTAGATCATTCCCTCGGGTGTACTCCGCTTTAGTGGGTAAAAAGACAGCCGACGTAGCCATCCTTCTATCCACCAACTGACCCTCACAGGTTGAGTCATCCATCTCTGATGTGAAGGGTAGATTTCATCCTCAAAACTACTCTCAATGTTGCTCCGCTTATACTCTGTAATATATATATATGCTCCGAACTCCTTCCAGAAACCTTTTTTGAATAGGTTTGGGGGGGGGGGGGGTCTCCTTCTCTGAACACTGTGACACAGTGAGAGGTTTGGTGGTAAAAAACAGGTATTTTCCTCTCAGCCTGTGCTGCTGGGTTGATTGCAGCCAGGTGAGGGCAAATACTGGACCGGATTTTAGATGCCGGTCTGGGTTTTTGGGTTAATACCTAGCTGCTGGGTTTATGCAAAGGGCTCTCTCTCTGTGTTTGGGATCTGAGCCTTGTGCTGGGCTGAAAAGCTGAGACCTGTGTGTCAGGAGAGCAGGCCATGTAAAGACTGTCAGTGGACTTTTTGTGTTGCCGAGCATTCAGCCAGGTGTGAACTAACACCTAGGATTTCAGGTGTTTAACCTGGAAGTTGCCGGCATTACTGTGGAGCTCTCAGGGCTGGAAGCAAGAGCTTGCAAAGAGGCGTGCAGTCTGCCTGGAAGCCTGAGGTTGGACTTTCCTGCGGCTGGGCTGACAGCCGGGTGCGAACACGCACCTAAACCACACAGGTGATTTGATCCCGTCTTGGACTTTTTGTTTTGCCTCAAGTTTTTGCTATGTGTGTGAAGTAACACTAAGTGACTGTTTTGAGTTTTGTTTGTGCAAGTGTGAAATAAAACACTGTTTGCTGCACTACCTGGACTCCCTTTGCCTCTATACTGCACCCGCACCACTGTCTACCAGAGCAACTCCCCACATTTGGTGTTGGATGCGGGCAATTGCAGTGAGGCTGGCGGGAAGCCAAAACTTTTTGTAGCATTTTTTTTTGGGCACTGTTGTATGTCCTGGATTAAGCCTGCCAAGCTGCAACCACCAACACAGGACAAGATGGAGGAGATGATAAAGCAGCTTGTCCAGGCCAACTTAAAGCTACAGCAGGCCATGGATGTCCAACAGCAGGCCATCGCACAACAGCAAAAAAGACATGAAGAGGCCGTCGCACAGCTGCTAGAGGCTAATCAGCGACAGCAGGACACGAACCAGCGGCTGCTGCAACACGTAATGGTGCTAGAAAAGTCAGGGATGCCTCAGGGAGTGCACGATGCCCGGAAATCAGTCCGCACGGCCGTTCCCAAGATGACACCGACAGATTATGTTGAAACCTACTTGGCGATGTTCAAAAAGGTGGCCGTGAGAGAGAGACTACCCCAAGACCAGTGGGCGGAGGTCATCGCTCCGTTTCTGACGTCAGGACCCCAACAGGTTTACTTTGTTTTATCAGACGACCAAGCGGCAGACTACTCTGTGGTCAAGGGTGAGATCCTGGCGAGACTGGGGGTGAATGTGTTGGTCAGGGCCCAGCGGGTACATCAGTGACCGTATTGTAGCTGACAAATTCTGGAGGGCATTGCCACTACCCCTCCAGCGCTGGGTTGGCCAGACATCTCCTACTAGTGCCCTGGAGATGGTGGACCTGGTCGAACATTATGGGGCTACTGAGGAACTTAAGGGGGGAACTCTGGGGAAGGGAGTAATAAAACCCAGAAAATACCCTCCCCAGACCCTGCGGCCTGAGCTGAGAAAGACCGCACGGGATGTGCCCTTTGGGGATCGGGACTCTATAATCTGCTGGCGGTGCCAGCAGCCTGGCCATGTACGGGCCAATTGTCCTCTCCTGGGTGAGCCCATGGATGTAAACTTTGGGTATCGACAGTCATGGTATGCTAGAAGGGTCGATGTGTCAGAGATTATCCATGATGAACATTTGTGTCGGGTGGAGGTGGGAGACACTCCAGTGAATCCAGTCTGCTGGATTCGGGGAGTCAGATGACCCTGGTGAGGGCTTCCCTGGTGCGACCCACAGAGTTTACAGGCCGGAGAGTCGGGGTTTTCAGCATTCATGGAGATTTAAAAGAATACCCCACTGCTCTGTTGTCTGTAAGCACGTGTGTCGGCAGGCAGGTCCATGAGGTGGCTGTAACCACGAGTATGCCCTATGATGTGATAATAGGAAGAGACTTTCCATTGTTCCCAGCCCTGAGGCCGACCATTGTACGTACAGTTCCCAGACAGGTAGGAAAAATTCCAGTAGTGAGGCCTAGCCCAGGTGAGGTGTTAGAACCCCAGAAACCCAAGGCAGAGGGACCCACAGTAGGTCCGGTGGGTGAGGGGAAGACAGTCCCCCTAAATAGGATAGGTAGAAAACATAGGAAGGTGGCTCAGCCAGGCCAAAGCCGGTCCTGCAATCGAATGTCTGGGGTCCATAGCCAAAGGGACCCGGTTTTGGTTGTTGGGCCACCTGTGGACAGTAAGGACAGCGCTAGGGGGAAGGGGACCTATAAAATAGCACAGAAAGTTGGAGACCAAAATTACAAGGTACACCAGCCAGGACAGCAAAAGCCGGAGCCGGTCTACCATGTAAATTTATGGAAACCTTGTAAGGTTAGAGAGACTTATATTGAGAACAACCCGCGGCCGGTTTATCTAGGGAAAGAGATTCCGGTCCCTCTGTCTGCTAACAGGGAAGCGGCTGCCACAGATAAAATTACTGGCAGCCTTTCCACTGAACAGACTCAGAGAGCCAAGGAGTTTGTTAGTCGGAACACAGAGGTGTTCTATGATTTCCCTGAATGCCCTTCCATAACTCACCGTGATATTGTCACTGAGCCCCAGGCAAAAGTCTGGTTAAAGCCGTACCAGGTGCCAGTGGCTCGGCGACAAGCCATCTCTGAAGGAGTGATATGGGGTTGGCCGCAGCCTGTCACCACCTGGACAAAGAAGGAAAGTCCTGGGTCACCAGAGGGTTCAGGTGACTTCAGAACTTTAGATTTTCAGTGGAACACAGAGCAGGGCAGTTACAGGGAAATGCGAGTGCCCGGTTCTGGGTATACTGTTTGGCGTGTGTTCACCCCCTCAGGGTTGAACAAGGGGGGGGGGGTATGTGACACAGTGAGAGGTTTGGTGGTAAAAAACAGGTATTTTCCTCTCAGCCTGTGCTGCTGGGTTGATTGCAGCCAGGTGAGGGCAAATACTGGACCGGATTTTAGGTGCCAGTCCGGGTTTTTGGGTTAATACCTAGCTGCCTTTAAAAGACAGCTGGGTTTATGCAAAGGGCTCTCTCTCTGTGTTTGGGATCTGAGCCCTGTGCTGGGCTGAAAAGCTTAGACCTGTGTGTTAGGAGAGCAGGCCATGTAAAGACTGTCAGTGGACTTTTTGTGTTGCCGAGCATTCAGCCAGGTGTGAACTGACACCTAGGATTTCAGGTGTTTAACCTGGAAGCTTCCGGCGTTACTGTGGAGCTCTCAGGGCTGGAAGCAAGAGCTTGCAAAGAGGCATGCAGTCTGCCTGGAAGCCTGAGGTTGGACTTTCCTGCGGCTGGGCTGACAGCCGGGTGCGAACACGCACCTAAACCACACAGGTGATTTGATCCCGTCTTGGACTTTCTGTTTTGCCTCAAGTTTTTGTTATGTGTGTGAAGTAACACTAAGTGACTGTTTTGAGTTTTGTTTGTGCAAGTGTGAAATAAAACACTGTTTGCTGCACTACCTGGACTCCCTTTGCCTCTATACTGCACCCGCACCACTGTCTACCAGAGCAACTCCCCACAACACTTAGACAGAATGTTCCCCACTGAATCTTCACCTTCTTACTCCGAACGTAGACTTTCAAGACTCTTTAGGCGCCTAATCCAGAAGTTTGCACTCTATGACCGTGGCTGATAAACTATCCCACATCCAGATCCTACACTTTCTACTCACATCCACTTCGGACACACACCCGTATAGATACATTTTTGGGAAATATACCTACCCTCCGCGATTGCTCTGTGATGCGGAGGTGGAAACATTACGTGGTCAGACCATGCCCCAATTTCTATCTCTCTTAAAACCTCTGGATACCACACTAGAGTATGTTATTGGAGACTAAATGATTCCTTACTCACCAAAGATGTTGAACACAGCATTAGCATCTATTAATACTCAGATCATGGCGGAAGAAATTGAGAGGGTAATTAAACAGCTTCCTAACAATGAATCCCCTTGGCCCCGATGGCCTACCTTACCTCTATTACAATTTTTTTTTACCTCTACTCCTTCCGCATATATTACCCTTATTTAACTCCTTCTTACAAGGATCCCCGATACCTGAGTCGACTCTTCACTCTTATATAACCCTCATTCCAAAACCAGGCAAGGACCCATTAGACTGTTCAAATTATCAACACATAGCCCTCCTTAACTCTGACTTAAAAATATTCACTAAAATCCTTGCTAATCGGCTCTCATATTGGCTCCCCCAACTAATACATAAGGACTAAGTGGGCTTTGTTCACTGCCGGCAGGGTGGTGACAACACGAGGAGAACTATAAGCTTGATAGACGTTGTTAATAAACGTAAGCAACAAGCTCTATTATTAATCTTGGACGCAGAAAAAGCTTTTGACCGTCTAAGCTGGCCTTTCATGTTCTCCACCATGCGGGCTTTTAGTATCACTGGTCCGTTTTTAACTGCACTGTACGTGCTTTACACCCGACCCACAGCCACTATCAAAATGTCCCTTGCTCATTCTGGTACATTCCCCATAAGTAATGGTACACGCCAGGGATGCCTGCTCTCCCCTCTCCTTTTTGTGCTTTGCATTGAGCCCTTCTCAGCGGCTATTAGGTCTCATCCTGACATTCATGGAGTTTTAGTTAATAATGTAGAATTTAAAGTCTCTTTATTTGCAGATGACTTTCTTCTCACCTTATCTGACTTAAATGTCACACTTCCAAATCTTTTCCATTTATTGGCAGACTACGGTAGAATATCAGGGTACAAAGTAAATACAAATAAAACTGAAGCCCTCCCACTTAACCTCCCCCTGATGGGTTAGCCTTACTACAAACCAACTTTCCTTTTAAGTGTAGTACCAGATCCTTGTGCTACCTGGGGATACAATTAACTCCTACATACTCCTCCCTATATGCCCAAAATTTCCCACCTCTCCTCCATGATCTTACAGTCCTTGACTGACTAAATGGATGAAATTGCTGATACCCTTCTTTGGATGAATAGTAACAGTTAAAATGTCCATTCTTCCCAAACGGCTATACCTGTTTGAGACCCTTCTTGTTCCTGTGCCTGGGAAGGAATTACGAGCTATCCAATTTGCTATCTTGCGGTTCATATGGAATGGAAAAAGACATAGAATAGCCTGCAGGGTGCTTACGGCTCTTAAAACGCAGGGGGGACTGTCAGTCCCAAATATTACTAGGTACTATTGGGCCACACATCTAAGGCGACTCCCAGCTTAGTCCTCCCTTCATGCTTACTCTAGATGGATGGAAAAACTATGGCTAACACCCATACATCTAAACTCCCCTTTTATGGTCACCCACTCTGCCTGCAACATGGTCCCATTTATTGTAATATCTGGCAAACATGCAGACGATTTGTTTTAGTCTCCAATAAGTCCTCTATGATTTCTTTTTTATTCAATTCCATATTCTCGGAGGGTATGCTCCCTTCTTTTTTTAGACCAGTTTTTTTTCTAACAAGTTATTCCGCTTTGCAGACATAGTAGACTACAGAACCCTGCAGCTCCTACCATTTGATGCTCTCATATCTATCTTGCAGCTCCCAGACTCCACTAGATACCAGTATCTGCAAACTTCCTCAACGGTATATTTAAATCCTCACAGATCTCTATTCCAACCTCATTTCAGAAATTGTGCAAACTTTCAGATTCAATCAAGGGACTCATTTCCGAGATCTACGTTATTCTCTCCTCTTCCCCCTCCTCCGCCCCTGTCTGACACTCTTATATGACTAAATGGGATAAATCTTGGACTGTGAAATCTCCCCTGAAGAATGGAAACTGATTTGGAGGAGAGCCACCTTGACTTATACCAGTTCTCCCTGTGGAAGATACAAGTAGAAGATATTGATGTTTTGGTACCACACCCCACAACTGTTGAGGCATTTCAACCCCAATGTCTTGGATAGGTGCTTGAGGTGCGGAACAGAAGTAGGATCCCTTATACATATTTTTTGGTAATACCCATTATTATGTCCGTTTTGAAGAATGGTTCAGGGTATCCTCTGCCAACTCTTGGACATTAGGTTTCCTTTAGATCCTTTCTTTTACCTACTGAACATGCCTCCCACACCTCAGAGAAACCACTCTTTGGCATTGATATTACATATTTTGACGGCCGCTAGATTCCTTGTTTCCAGCTTTTAGAAGGAGACTGTAGCACCCACACAACTTGATCTCATCACTAAGGTTATGGACATTAGAAGATTGGAATATCTCACGGCCATAATGAATAACCAGGTTGACAGGTTTGATCGCGTTTGGCATTTATGGGATCAATATTCTTGTACACGCCTTTAGAGGTTATACTACTCCCCCAACCCCCCCCCCCCCCGTTTGTCCTTCCTCTTGTGTCATGTCCTGTTGTAGTCACTAGTCAACCTTCTTCCTTCTTGTCATTTATGTGCACACTCTTCACTCTTTTTTTCTTTTCCGTATAATTCTTAAAATAACCATTTATTAGCTTTCTGTTTGCAGTATGGTGATTTCAAAAGGTTTACCTGCATCTGTTAACTAGGAAAAGCATTAAGATAGGCTACCAACTTATCGTTCTTTTTGGTGAACGAACCGTATTTTTATTTCTTTGCAACTTTATCCTTTTATATGACTGAAGATTTCTGTATAGCCTTGAATGCATGCTTTATGGGCATTTACATCCCTAGTAGTATGCCCCATGTCATTGTTTGCCTTGCTATTTTTGTACAAATGAGACTACACTTTTGTATTGTATTTGGTAAAAATACTTTAATAAAAATACAGTAAAAAAATGTCAATAGGAGAACTATAGTGCCATACAAATGGTCTAGATTGTTACAGACGCCCTTTAAGCATACAGTAAATCTAGGTACTATGGCTTTTCAATACATGAATTGGAATCAGAGGCTCAAGTGGAGTACTAACGTACATTGTACAGCAGAGCTTGAACGTTTGTGAACCCTTCAAAATTTTCTATATTTCTGCATAAATTTGACCTAAAACTAAATCTGATTTTAACACGAGTTCTAAAAGTAAATAAGAATAACCAAGTCAAACAAATGAGTCAAAAATATTAGACTTGGTCATTTATTTAAAATGATCCAATATCACATGTCTGTGAGTGGCAAGAACATGACAAAGTGACATGATTAAGGACAAGTCATACTGTGTCCGAAACACATAGACACTTTTTTATTGTACTGTAAAGATGTTTTTATGAATGTGATGGAGAAAATTTGAAGGGCTTTTCCTGGAAAAAATATTGATGACCTATTCCCAGTAGTGTAAAGTGTACCTAAATTGGTTATCCAGGAAATGGTAATGATGACCCATCCTTAGGATAGAACATCAATATTAAATTGGACCCCTCCTATTAGCTGTTAGGAGAGGCTTGGTGCTCCTTGAGCACTGTGGACTCTTCCTAGGCCATGTGACTTCACTGTACATCAGTCATATGGTCTAGTTGCAGCTCAGCCCCATTGAAGTAAATGGGGCTGAGCTGCAATACCAAGCACAGCCGCTATACTACATATAGCTCTGTGTGGCTTTCGTGGACAACATATGCTTGTATGGCACAAACAAAGGAGATTTCTGGGTCCCATGTTCATATGTTCCCCCACTGCTGAGATAACTAAAGTTTCAGCATATGCAAATGAGCATATGCAAATTAGCCTCTAAGGGCAAAAGGGCCATGCCCACTGCATTTAATTGACAGGGCCAGGCAGTGTAAACGTCATCACGCCTTGCCCTGTCAATCAAAATGGATTGAGCGCAGCAGCTGCAGAGAGAGCTGAGGCTCTTGATATAACGGCAACACCCCTGTTGCTCAAAGCGACACATTTACATATATTAAAACATAATTTTTCTCAAGAATGCGGTCATATCAGGACACAAAACACAGATGCCTTCAGTTGCCAAGCACCCATGCAACAGGTTGGCGAGTTTCATAGGTACAAATCTGCTGACAGATGCCCTTTAAAGAGTTTGGACTCCAACAATCTACTGTTAGACAAATTATGTACAAATGTAGGAAATTCAAGACCATTATTATCCTCATCAGGAGTGGTCACCCAATAAAGATCACTTCAAGAGCAAGGTGTGTAATAGTCAAGGAGATCACAAAGGAATCTAAGGTACCCTCTAAGCATATTTTGACTCATTTGATATATTTGGTTATCTTTATCTACTTTTAAGACTTGTTTGAAAATCTTATGTAGTTGGTCATATGTTAAAAATATGTTGGGTGGCGATTATCACACCTTTTTTCTGGCATCTCTGAATCTGGTGTTGCCACTCAAAAAACAGACTGCCTGATCGGTAAGATCCCTTGTCTCTCACATCCTGATGACCTAATTGTGGACCAGTGTTTCATGCCCAGACAACTACTGTATGGAGTCTTTGAAAGTGAGTAATCACTGGAACCCAGCTACTTCACTCATTCACTTCTATAGATCACCAGTATTTCAGTTAGCCTCTACTCTACCAATGACCCACTCACTGATCATTGTCAATTGATTTTATCAGTTTGAAGGGGGCAGGTTGACCAACTATTCTTATCTGCCTAGGGTACTAAAGTTCCTTGTCTCATCCCTGTCTGGCAATCTGTGGTTAATCCCTTGCGCTTATTGTTGTGCTGTTTCATGTCACAAACTAGTATTGGTGCCCTATTTTTTTCACAATTTTATTAAATTTCTTGTAAAAGGCTTGCGCAGTAAAATATCATTTTTTGAAGATGACACTAAACTGTGTAAAATAATTGACTCTGAAGAGAACAATGTTCTGCTACAAATTGATCTGGATAGATTGGAGGCTTGGGCAAAGACATGGCAGATGAGGTTTAACACTGAGAAATGTAATGTTATGCACATGGGAAGGAATAGTGCAAGTCACTTGTACATTCTAAATGGTACACTGGGTAACACTGACATGGAAAAGGACTTAAGAATTTTAGTGGGACGCAAACTTTTGGCTACTTTCACATCTGCGCTTTCCCTTTCCGCTATTGAGATCCATCATAGGATCTCAATACCAGAGAAAAATGCTTTTGTTCTGTCCCAATTCATTATCAATGGGGACTAAACTGAACTAATCGGATTGCACCAAGATGCATTCTGTTCCGTTTGGTTTTGTCCCCATTGCGGACAAAATAATGCTGCAAGCATCATATTTCTGTCCGCGATGTGGTACGGAGAAAGACGGATCCATCATGACTCACAATGTAAGTCAATGGGGACAGATCAGTTTTCTCGGATACAATAGAAAACGGATCCATTCCCCATTGACTGACAATGGTGTTCATAACTGATCCATCATGGCTATTTTAAAGATAATACAACCAGATCCGTTCATAACGGAAGCAGACGGTTTTATTATCAGCGTTTTTGCTGATACATTACGAATCCCGCAAAAATGCTGGTGTGAAAGTAGCCTTAACTTTCGAGTGTCAGACAGCTGCTTCCAAGGCCAGTAAGGTTATGGGGTGCATCAAAAGGGGCATAGATGCATGTGATGAGAACATACGTAGTCCTGCCACTAGTCAGACCCCACATGGAGTATTGTGTATACTTCTGGGCTCCCGTGAACAAGACATAGCAGAGCTGGAGAGGGTTCAGAGGAGGGAAACTAAAGTAATAACTGTAATGGGCGGACTACAGTACCCAGAAAAATGATCAAAATTAGTTATTCAGTTTAGAAAAGCGGCGACCGAGGGTAGATCAAATAACATAGAAACATAGAATGTGTCGGCAAATAAGAACTATTTGGCCCATCTAGTCTGCCCAATATACTGAATACTATGAATAGCCCCTGGCCCTATCTTATATGAAGGATGACCTTATGCCTATCCCATGCATGCTTAAACTCCTTCACTGTATTTGCAGCTACCACTTCTGCAGGAAGGCTATTCCATTCGTCCACTACTCTCTCAGTAAAGTAATACTTCCTGATATTACTTTTAAACCTTTGCCCCTCTAATTTAAAACTATGTCCTCTTGTATCAGTTTTTCTTCTTTTAAATAGTCTCTCCTCTTTTACCGTGTTGATTCCCTTCATGTATTTAAAAGTTTCTATCATATCCCCTCTGTCTCTTCTTACTTCCAAGCTATACGTGTTAAGGTCCTTTAACCTTTCCTGGTAAGTTTTGTCCTGCAATCCATGTACTAGTTTAGTAGCTCTTCTCTGAACTCTCTTCAAAGTTTCAATATCCGTCTGCAGATTTGGTCTCCAGTACTGCACACAATACTCCAAATGAGGTCTCACTAGTGCTCTGTAGAGCGGCACGAGCACCTCCCTCTTTCTGCTATGTATAAAATACATCAGGGGCAGCACAGAGATCTCTGCCATGATCAATTTATACCCAGGACTGTGACTGTGATGAGGGGACATTGTCTATGTCTAGAGGAAAGAAGGCTTCTACACAACCATACAGTAGAAGAGGATTCCTTACAGTAAGAGCAGTGAGACTATGGAACTCTCTGCCAGAGGAGATGGTGAGGGTGAATTCACTAAAACAGTTCAAGAGTGGCCTGGATATATTTCTGGAGTGTAATAATATTACAGGTTATAGATACTAAATTTCTGGAGTAGAGTTGTTGATCCAGGAAGTTATTATGATGACCTAATTGGAGTTCAGAAGAATTTTTTCCCCCCTAAAATTAGAAAAATTGGCTTCTACCTCACAGGTTTTTTGCCTTCCTCTGGATCAACTTGCGGGATAACATGCTGAACTGGATGGACGAATGTCTTTTTTTAAGCCTTACAAACCATGTTACTATGTACGGTATAAGCAGGCTTATGACTGTTTGGATTCTCTGCAAATTGCTATAAATTAATTACAGCATTAATTTCCATGTTCTTTACTCTGCAGGTACTAACATGAACAGTACAGATGAATTTATTCCCTGGACTAGATTCTGCAAGGTAAAATATAGAAATAAGTGAGGTATTTTGTAACATTATTTTTGTAAAATATAAACATACTTTGAATATGCCTTGAATTAATGCCTTCCCGACATGTGACATAATAGTACATCACATGTCAGGTTTTCAAAGATGGCTTCCACTCCTGAGCGGAGTGGGCACCATAACTGCCGGGTGCCTACTGTTTCACACAGCAGATACCTAGGGCTAATGTCTTTAACCGGCAAAGTAGCGAACATTTAACCCCTCAGATCTGAGAGCACAAAACCCAGAAGTGGTGCACTTACAGGTTTGGAATGGTTCCCTCAGACAGTTATCGGGGGAGCCATTCATTGTCTGTGAAAGGCCAGGGCCTGCTGGAGCACCAATGCCTTTCACAGGTATATTCCAGTTTGGGCAAGCAGGTGGCAGCCCTACATTGAAATATACCGATTGTTGTATACTGTAATGGATAAAACTACAAATTGCAATCTAACGATTGCACGTAATAGTTGTGGTCAGAACGGCTATCAGAAAGGTGTACCTAACCTATCTAACCCCATCTATAACAAGCAGTAGAATTGTGCCATAACTGCTGGGGAAGGGTAGCCTGAAGGGGGCCACCCTGATATGAAATGACTGTAAGATGGTGTGGGTGGGTGGGTGAAATCAGCTGAATCGACGTCAGCCTGGGCCCACAGGTGCCGATAAATAGCCTAGCAATCAGTCAGCCTAGGCCCACAGCTGCACGTTAATAGCCTTGTAATGAGCCTCTCCTCCCACAAACACAGCAATACTTGCTTAATACTTGTGGTCGGAACGGCTATCAGAAAGGTGTACCTAACCTATCTAACCCCATCTATAACAAGCAGTAGAATTGTGCCATAACTGCTGCGGAAGGGTAGCCTGAAGGGGCCAAAAAGAGCAGACCTTAGGTTAGAGTAAAATACACACATACCCTTACTACACCCACTTTGCACGTAAAAGACATTTCCGATGAAGGTGCGAAATATATTGTACATTCCACAGTGACTACCATCTACCTTACCTCTGTCATGTGAAACGGCACATCGTTCTTGGAGGTGGCTGATGCGATTGAAGGAGTGGCCGGTAATCAGAAACGATTTACTCCTATGTATACTTAGAACGAGTGAACATGTTACGAGAAGGTCTGAATCCTGAGAGCTGCAGACTAAAACAAACAATGGTGAAACTGTTGGACGGCCTAAATGGATTCCAAGCATTCGCCGAGGGCCCTAATCGGGCACCAACTGTTCCTGGTTGCGAACTACTACACCTCTACTTATTCCCCAGGCCACACCTTTTATATGTATATATAAGGAGCCAAAAAGTTAGAAGATGGCGTATGCCGTCTTTCTCTACTAGTAGATTAGGTGGAATGTATAACCTCACCAGGCCTGGTAAACCATCAACACGAATACATGGCTATTTCAATTAACGAGCTAATGTTGCTTGTAATGGGGACAGAGAACGTACACACCATACCTGCAGTTGTGACAGGAAATAATCTTAAGGTCGTGATAACTATGTATGCTGCGCCTGTATTCGTGATTGGACTTGTCGTGTCTGTAGACGTGAGACATTGTGAATTGCGCCTATTACTGTACTTCCTACTGGAAGATGGACTGACACCCTCAAATGATGAACTCTTATATGAACCACTTAATCGGAGAAGCCATGCGTGAGAGACTATGATGGCGGAGTCATATGTGTAACACCTAATTGGAGAAGCCATGCATGAGAGACTCTAATGGCGGAGTCATATGTGTAATACTAAATTGGAGAGGCCATGCATGAGAGACTGTAATGGCAGTGTCATACGTGAGACTCTAATGTCGGAGTCATATGTCCAACACCTAATTGGAGAAGCCATGCATGAGGGACTCTAATGGCGGAGTCTTGTGTGTAAAACATAAACAGAGAAGCTATGCGTGAGAGACTAATGGCGGAGTCATGTGTGTAAAACATAAGCAGAGAAGCCATGCCTGAGGGACTGGTTGCGGAGTCATACGTGTAACACTAAATCGGAGAAGCTATGCATGGGAGACTAATGGCGGAGTCATATGTGCAACACCTTATTGGGGAAGCCATGCGTGAGAGACTCTAATGGCGGAGTCATATGTGTAAAACAAACGGAGAAGCCATGCGTGAGGGACTCTAATAGCGGATACTTAATTGGAGAAACCATGCGTGAGAGACTGGTGGCGGAGTCATACGTGTAACACTAAATCGGAGAAGCTATGCATGGGAGACTAATGGCGGAGTCATGTGTGTAACACTTAATTGGGGAAGCCATGCGTGAGAGACTCTAATGGCGGAGTCATGTGTGTAAAACGAACGGAGAAGCCATGCGTGAGAGACTCTAATGGCAAAGTCATATGTGTAACACTTAATTGAAGAAGCCATGCGTGAGAGACTCATGGCGGAGTCATATGTGTAACAGTAAATCGGACAAGTCATGCGTGGGAGATTAATGGGCACTTAATCATAGAAGCCATACGTGAGAGACTCAAATGGCGGACACTAAATCGGGGAAGCCATGCGTGAGAGACTATAATGGCGGAGTCATGTGTGTAAAACATAAACAGAGAAGCCATACGTGAGAGACTCTAATGGCTAAATCATATGTGTGACACCTAATTGGAGAAGCCATGCGTGAGAGACTCTAATGGCGAAGTCATATGTGTAACATTTGATTGGAGAAGCCATGCGTGAGAGACTCTAATGGCGAAGTCATGTGTGTAAAACATAAAACGGAGAGGCCATGCGTGAGAGAATGTAATGGCGATGTCATGCGTGAGAGACTCTAACGGCGAAGTCATGTGTCAAACCCTTAAATCGGAAAAGTCACGCATGAGGGACTCTAATGGCAGACACTTAATCGGAGAAGCATAGCTTGAGAGACTATAATGGCGGAGTCACATGTGTAACACTTAATTGGTGAAGTAATGCGTGAGACTCTACTGGCAGAGTCATGTGAGTAAAACATAAACGGAGAAGCTATGCGTGGGAGACTAATGGCGGAGCCATGCATACAAGACTCTAATGGCTGATTTTTTTTTTTTTATAAAGCACTTATGCAGCCCCAATATGTCTTGGGAATTCGCGTAACCATGAACCCCTGACAGGGAATCTAAGACACTAAACAGCCTACAACCATATGGTACCCCTAACGAACAACACAAAGGACGGTCAAAGGGCCCCCCGAAGCCATGAGGCCGAAGCGATCATCGGCCCCTTAAAAGCCATGAGACTGAACTGAATGACTGTACAGTGACGATAAGTAATTAAATGTGAGCCAGACCCGATGGGATATGCACAGACATTAGTGAAGCTGACCACGTGCATAAATAAACATTAACCATCCATGAATTTGAACAGATGAGAGAAGAGAGCCAGAGCCCTTGCAGTTCGCTAAGAGAAGACCCTTATCTTGACAATGAAGGATTTATGAAAATATAGTAGGAAACGTACTCCTATTGGCCCACTGACCACTGAGAAGCTATTTGGTTAACTAGGGCAAGAGACCAATCTGAGTGAATATGAACCAGAAGTAAAGCAGACCAGTCTAAGTAAACGCAAATCAGGACTGAAACCTTTTTTTTTTTTTTTTACCTGAAGTGAACAGAAAGTAGAAGTAGGCCTTCGGATTGTAACAAACCAACGAGGAAATAAGCAAGCCTGAAAAGAATGCAGCTATTATGTTTATCGGAAGAGCCGTGTCAGAGCGGTGTGCTGACTGCCCTAGTGAAAATGCTGGCTAACCATGATAAAAATACGACAAAATAAAAAGGAAAAATGTAGCTATAAGTGGGAACAGTGTATCACTACAAGGTGTAAGAACAGGTGGGTGACTGCAGCTCTGGATGGGAGTATGAAGAGCATAATATAAAGCAGCCGTATGAATGCAATCTAAAGTGAGCAGAGTATTAACGTGATACAACAGAGGCATGAACGCAGCTCTGGTAGAGAATGGAGTATAGGACAAAATGTAAATACAGACACACAGACGTAACTTTTGCAGGTAACGAACCTAGCCATGATCATTCTAGCATTAGTGCCCAACCCTCTTCGCCCCAGAGCGCTACAAGTCACGGACCGTGTAACCAAGTCCGATCCTAGCGTGAATGCCAGCACTCGCCTGGTATCTTCTGCCATTGCCCAGGTGCTAATGAACCTCCACATAATGCTGCAGGATTTTTTTTTTTTTAAATGACGGTCACCACCACCACATGGTGTTCCTGTGAGAAAACATACCCGTGGTTGAACATAAACCCTGATGCAACGCCAATTAATCAACACAATAGCACAGAACCGCTGACACGTGCGGGCCTAAAATATACAGTTTATAGATTAAACACACTTACCAGAGCATCAGTACTCAAATACAGGCGCCTTGATCAACCTGCTAGTGCCCCCATATATGGGCCACTGATACCCATTCACCAACACCTTGCATGTCTGGCGCTAACTGCAGCTGTGCGCCCCACATGTACAACAGGTGACAGAAAAACATGCACTTTTCCTTATTTTTATTTTTTTTTCCTCTTTAATGACCCTTGATACATGACCCTTCCAGAGAGACAACTAAATAGCACTATCACTTAAACACAGCGTGCGTAGCTTGGAGACACGCGCCCCGTATGATATAGATATCAGAAAACATGCAACCATACCTACTCTAGGCGCATTCAACACCAATAACTGTATGCAATAGCCCCCAACAATCCCCTAAACAGCCGGAAAAAATAAATAAAAATACTAACAGTCACTTGACCATTAGCGCCCAACTTTGCTTCATGCCAGAGTATTACGGATCGCATATTGCAGTGTGGGTCTCGTGCCCACAAGTGAGATTCTACAGTGAATGCCAGCACTTGCCTGGCATTTTGTCGCTGCTCAGGCGTGAATGAGCCTGCACACGATGCAGCTGCGTGTTTTTTTTTTTTTTCTTTTTGCCTCATTGACCATTGATACACAACACTTAAACACAGCGTACATGGCTTGAGCCAACTGTAGACACGCACCCCAAATGTAACCAGGTATCAGAGACATAGAACTATGCCTACTCTAGGCGCATGCTACCCCGATAACTGTATGCAATGGCCCCCGCAGGCCTCTGAAAAGCCAGACAAACAATACTGATGCCACCGCTCGAGCATTAGCGCCCAAACTCTGCTTCCTCCCAGAACGCTACATGTCGCGGACCAAAGCGTGGGTCCCGTGCAAACCACTCCGATCCTACCATAAATACCAGTGCCTTCCTGAGAGATTCTGCCGTCGCCCAGCTGTAAGGAGCCTCCACACCATGCTGCTGTATCCTAGAGCTGACCCAGAGGTAGTGAAATCAGCTGAATCGACGTCAGCCTGGGCCCACAGGTGCCTATAAATAGCCTAGCAATCAGTCAGCCTAGGCCCACAGCTGCACGTTAATAGCCTTGTAATGAGCCTCTCCTCCCACAAACACAGCAATACTTGCTTAATACTTACCTAGGGTGACTTAAAAAATTTTTTAATTAAAAGTTAAAATCACCCCCCCCCTTCCCAAAATGTAAATAAAATGAATAAATAATTTAAAAAATAAACATTATAGGCATTGCCGCGTCAAAAAATACGCATACTATTAAAATATAAAGCATTTATCCTATAAAGTGAATGATGTGATGAAAAAAAAAATGAAATTGTGCATTCAATTTTCTACATAGTAACATAGTACATAAGGCCGAAAAGAGAGATTTGTTCATCCAGTTCAGCCTGTCATCCTGCAAGTTGATCCAGAGGAAGGCAAAAAAAAAAAACCTGTGAGGTAGAAGCCAAATTTCCCCACTTAAGGGGAATAAAGAATTCCTTCCCGACTCCAATCAGAATAACTCCCTGTATCAACGACCCATCTCTAGTAGCTATAGCCTGTAATATTATTAAACTCCAGAAATACATCCAGGCCCCTCTTGAATTCCTTTATTGTACTTACCACCATCACCTCCCAGGGTGAATTTGATTTAAATCAAACTGATTTAAATTATGATTTAAATCACAATTTAAATCACTAGTCCGTAAGGCTTGATTTGATTAATAGTTTTCTACATAAAGACTAATTCTTGCTGGTATAACTTTTAATATGCAAGTAGATGAAGATTTTTAGAATAACAACTTTTCATATTAGTTTTTTTATCACCAGTTTAATAGGTTAATCATTCATATTTGGACAACTTTTCTGTTGTACTTAGCAAGGAGAAAAAATATTTGGGGAGATTTATCAAAACTGGTATAAAGTAGAACCAATCAGATTCCAACTTTCATTTTACAAAGGAGCTCTGAAAACTATTAGGTAGAATCTGATTGGTTGCTATGGAAAACTAAGTCAGTTCTATTTTACACCAGTTTTGATAAATCTCCCCCATTGTTTCTGAAGAATACATCCGACAGATATGGGCTATAAAACGGCGAGAAAACTTGGCCAAGGAGCTGCGTTATGGTCCAAAAGAAATGGCGTTGTTTGATGCAGAGCAAGAGGCTCTGGAGCCACAGTTGCAGTTGGCCCTGAGGAAGGGTCAATGCTGTATGGACCCTGCACAAAGTTCCCCGAGGTCGGAAGTGTGGCCGGAGCTCCGGAGGAAAAGAGGATATATGCCGTTGTCAAGGGCAACCGTCCTGAAGATAGAGAGATGGCGAGCGGTGCAATTCTCAGAAGTTCCCATATCCCCTGCGACTGTGCACAGAGCCCCAGAGTACCATATTTGCCGAAAGGCATAATGTTATTGTGGATAATGTGAAGGAGCTGCACATAAAAAACAAGTTACTTGAAGTGCCTAATGATATGTGTGACGATGAAATACCTGCCTCTTTTAAGGGGTGTGATCAGGGGAGAAGTGCCCCCTGCTGGTAAAAATGTATGTAATGCCAAAATGTTGATTGATATTGTGAGCACAGGTGGTGAATCAAACATACCAGAAGTGGATGTGCAGTATCCACAGAGTTTTATGGTGTCCAAAGTGGGAGTTAGCTCAGCGGTGGCCCTAGAGGACAGAATTAATAATGACATGAGCGGTATAGGTGACATATGTCCTGGGACCGATAGCAACTCAGTGAATGAGGCTAGCTTCTCAAGACCCTGCAAAATTGACTTGGTTACTGGTAGTGTCCAGACGAAAGTTATACCTGACGTGACGAAAGGCGAGTGGGGAGATGGTGACCTAGTGTCTGAAACCCATACCAAGCCAGGGGTAGATGACAGGACATGTCTCCCTACATGGTCCCTAGATACAATAGCGAAGGGACTACTGCCTAATGCCCAGAAGAAGATAAAAGTCTCCAGAAAGTTACACAGGCCTGTAGTAGACATTGTCAAAAGTCTTGAAAGGGGTCCTGGGAGATACTCCTACTTCTGGTACTGCCGCAGAACAGAGTAAAGAGCCGCTGGATCCAGAGGCCAAAAAAGGGAGTGCATCCAACAAGCTGAGGCGGAAACCCCAAATAGAAGCAGAAATTCTCCAACTTCAAGAAGAACTTGCAGTTTCTGAGCGATCCAAACTTCATGCAGAGCAGGAAAGAGATGAACTGGCTGATGAAGTCTTAAACAGCGCCTCAGAAAAATCTGCTCTCTTGGAGGAGCAAAGACATTTGGAAGCCAGTATGGCGCAACTTGATCAAGAGTTGCGTGATCAAATAGTGGACCTGGACCACCAGAGAGAAACTGTGTCTAGATTGGAGAAGAAACAGAAGAAGTTTGACCAGCTCCTGGCTGAAGAGAAATACGTTGTGGCCCGATATGCCGAAGAACATGACCGAGCGGAGGCTGATGCTCGGGAGAAAGAGTCCAAGGCCCTCTCCTTGGCTAGAGCCCTTGAAAAAGCGCTTAAGGCGCAAGATAAATTGTAGAGGCTGAACAAGTAACTCAGAGCAGAGATGGAAGATCTCAGGAGCTCAAAAGATGAAGTCTATGAGTTGGAGAGGCCTTAGAATGGGTCTGGAGCTAGTGGCGCTGTGGTGCCAGCCGAGGCAGAGAAAGATGTATCTGCTGAACCAGCTGATGGTGCTCAGGTGGATTCAGGTGCCCAAAGACTCGGGGCAGTGTGTGGCCAGGACTGGATCATGAAAGATATACCCTCTGCCATCAATGCCTTCCAGAAAGCCAGTAGTCTGCTGGGGAAGCAATACCAGGAGACAGACGACTAGTATGTAGGTGATGTCCACTACTGTGAGATGGCTGTCCTAGAGCCTAAACGAATGGGGAATAATAACCGAGGTGAGCCTCTGGAGGGTTTGCCAGAAGACAACGAGTCTGGTGAAGATCCTGATGTCCCCAGTGCCTCCAACTTTGATGAGAAAGAGGAGGAGGAGCTAAGAATGCAAGTATGTGATGCTGTGTCCGAGAAGGATGAAAAGGCTAACAAAGTGACTGAAGACTCCAAAAGAGACTCAAAGGCTGAAGAAGCTAAGGCTGATGAGTTGGAGTGGGAGAAATCCTCGGATGCTCCTAAGATCAAAGATATGGCTGAAGAAGAGTCTGCCGAAGTGGGAGGGGCCTCTGAAGAAGCAGAAGACTCTGAAACTAAAGCCAAACCGGATGTGACCCCTGCGGGAAGTAAAATGCTATCTGTCGATAAAATGAAAAAGCAAAGTGAATGTGAACACCAGGTGACTTCAGAGCGGCTGAACGGTGGTTTACAACTGACCAACCATATCTTCAACAAGAAGAGGAGGCGGGAGCTCTCCGAAGAATACGCCGCTGTGAAGGTGGTGGACGTTAAAGGTCGTGGGCTGAAGAAGAAATGGGGAAAAGAAGCAAGCCAGAAGGCCAAGTTCTCAAGTGGAGAGGAGTCAGAGAAGGCCCGTAGACCCTGTAGCCTAGGTAGAGTGACAGTGTTTATGGAAAACCAATCTCTGCTAGCCTGTGGTTGGCAGAATAGAGGGAAAAGTGTGACGCTGACTACATCTTTCATGGGGAACGCTGAGTCGGATGGTAGGAAAATGTGGATGCCCTGTCATCTGCCAAGCATCCAGTTGGTGCAAGTGTTCACCCCCACAAGGTTGAACAGAGGGGGGGGGGATATGTGGCAATGTGAATAATGTTATGGGCTGTAAAGTCCAAAAGAAGCATGAGTGTTCCATGTGTGAACAGCGTTGTCACCAAGGAATGTGTCACCAAGGTTCCCGGCCTTGGTGGAGTAAAGGCCCTAGTTTAGGTGTCCACTAAAGTAGTTGGTGGACACCATAATAGATAGTATAGCTGGTTCGGGCTAGTTCAGGACGGGCCTTTACTGGGAACAGGCAATGTGCTAGGTGGGTGCCTGTTCCCCATGTTTCAGTCCGGGACTTGCTCACATCCAGCAATTGAATTTAGTCCGGGACTTGCTGGCTTGGGTGGAGCTCACTCTGGAGAGAGAGTGGTGTAACACAGAGGCCTAGTGCAGAGGCTCTGTGCGAGTGGTCTCAGCTGGGTTGGCTGAGGGGCCACGGGCTAGATGCTAGCCGAGACATTGCGGGACGCCGTGACCCCTGGGCTGACGGGTCACAAGGCCAGAGTCGGGAGGACTGCTGGGCCACACTCCCCCAATAAAGGTAATGGACTTGGTATAGCCTGTAAGGCTGTGGGACTGAGGCGTGGAAAGCCGCACGTTAAAGCTGTATGTAAGCAACGCTTTCAGTGATTTAGGGACCCACTGCTGATGTGTATGGCAAGGTGTTTATTTTGTATTATGTTTATTTTGTTATGCGGTGCGCCAAAATAAATCACACTGTTTGGGCCGGAAATCAAGTGGTAAAGAAGAATCTTTGTGTGAATGATCCCCGAGACCAGAGCTAATCCCTACAATACATATTAATTAGATCTCCCCTCAGTCGTCTTTTTTCTAAAGTGAATAACCCTAATTGATCATCTTTCCTGGTACTGTAGTTGCCCCATTCCAGTTCTTACTTTAGTTGCCCTCCTCTGAACCCTCTCCAGCTCTGCTATGTTTACCTTGTTCACAGGAGCCCAGAACTGTACACAGTACTCCATGTGTGGTCTGACTAGAGATTTGTAAAGTGGTAGGACTATGTTCTCATCACGGGCGTCTATGCCCCTTTTGATGCAACCCGTTATCTTATTGGCCTTGGCGGCAGCTGCTTGACACTGTTTTTTGCAGCTTAGTTTGCTGTTTATTAAAATTCCTAGATCCTTTTCCATGTCAGTGTTACCGAGTGTTTTACCATTTAGTATGTATGGGTGACTTGCATTATTCCTTCCCATGTGCATAACATTACATTTGTCAGTGTTTAACCTCATCTGCCACTTCTCTGCCCAATCTATCCAGATCCCTCTGTAGCAGTATATTGTCCTCTTCAGTGTTAATTACTTTACATAGTTTGATGTCATGTGCAAAAATTGATATTTTACTATGCAAGCCTTCTACAAGATCATTAATAAATATATTGAAGAGAATAGGGCCCAATACTGACCCCCGAGGTACCCCACTAGTGACAGTGACCCAATCTGAGTGTGTACCACTCATAACCACCCTGTTTTCTATCACTGAGCCAGTTACTTACTCACATACAGACATTTTCTTCCAGTCTGAGCATTCTCATTTTATATACTAACATTTTATGTGGTACAGTGTCAAATACTTTGGAGAAGTATTATTACTCCAAGCCAGCTCTTAGGACAGGATGGGTAATTGTATAGCATATTGCCCAACAGAAAGATTAATCTGGCGAAGACTCAGCACAAACTGTAGTTTATACATTTATATCTTTTTACTTTTTTTTTTTAGAATTATTTGTATTATGTGTCACCATATTTTAGAAGCCATAACTGTTTTTACTTTTCTGCTGACAGACCTGTGAGAGTGCTTGTTTTATTTTTTATTTTTATTTTTTTTATAAAATGTTTGGGTAAACAAAAGCAATTATGTCAATGTTTTATATTTTTTATTTTTTTGAGGTTCACCATTTGGAGTAAATAACTACTTTTTCTGTTGTTGATTCTATTACAACAATACCAAATTGAGATATATATATATATATATATATATATATATATATATATATTTGTGGTCGGATCGGCTATCAGAAAGGTGTACCTAACCTATCTAACCCTATCTACAACAAGCAGTAGAATTATGCCATAACTGCTGCGGTAGGGCAGCCTAAAGGGGGACCACCCTAATATGAAATGACTGTAAGATGGTGTGGGTGGGTGAAATCAGCTGAATCGGCGTCAGCCTGGGCCCACAGGTGCCTATAAATAGCCTAGCAATCAGCCAGCCTAGGCCTACAGGTGCATGTAGATAGCCTTGTAATCAGCCTCCCCTCCCACAAATACAGCAAATATATTTGCTTAATACTTGTGGTCGGATCGGCTATTAGAAAGGTGTACCTAACCTATCTAACCCTATCTACAACAAGCAGTAGAATTATGTCATAACTGCTGCGGTAGGGCAGCCTAAAGGGGCCAAAAGGAGCAGACCTTAGATTAGAGCAAAATATATACATACCATTACTACACCCACTTTGAACGTAAAAGACATTCCCCGATGAAGGTGTGGAATATACCGTACATATCATCGTGACTACCATCTACCTTACCTCTGTCATGTGCACATCGTTCTTGGAGGTGGCTAATGCTGATGCAATTGAAGGAGTGGCCGGTAATCCAAAACGATTTACTCCTATGTATACTAACAACGTATGAACATATTACGAGAAGGTCTGAATCCTGAGAGCTGCAGACTGAAACAAACCATGGTGAATCTGTCGGAAGGCCTAAATGAATTCCAAGCATTCGCCGAGGGCCCTGATCGGGCACCAACTATTCCTGGTTGCAAACTACTACACCTCTACTTATTCACCAGGCCACAACCTTAATATATAAAGGGCCCAAAAGTAAGAACATGGCGTATGCCGTGTTTCTCTATTAGTAGATTAAGCGGAATGTGTAAACTCACTAGGCCTGGGGAACCATCAACACGAATACATGGCTATTTCAATTAACGAGCTAATGTTGCCTGTAATGAGGACAGAGAACGTACACACCATACCTGCAGTTCTGACAGGAAATAAGCTTAAGGTTGTGATACTATGTATGCAGCGCCTGTAGTCGTGACAGGACCTGTGTCTGCAGACGTGAGACATTGAGAATTGCGCCTTATTACTGTACCTCCTACTGGAAGACAGACCGATACCCGGGACTTAGGCCCGACACCAACACCCTCAGCCCGAGTGGCGGAAAAAGACATGGAACCTACTTGTGGTGGGGCCACGTGGCCGACCTCAAATGGTGAAGTCATATATGAAACACTTAATCGGAGAAGCCGTGCGTGAGAGACACTAATGGCGGAGCCATGCGTGAGAGACTCTAATGGGGAAGTCATATGTCAAACACTTAATCGTAGAAGCCATGTGTATGAGACTCTAATGGCAGACACTAAATCGGAAAAGCCAATGCGTGGGAGACTCTAATGGCGGAATCATATGTCAAACACTTAATCGGAGAAGCCATGCGTGAGAGACTCTAATGGCGGAGTCATATGTGTGGCACTAAATCGGAGAAGCCATGCGTGGGAGACTAATGGCGGAGTCATATGTGAAACGCTTAATCGGAGAAGCCATGCGTGAGAGACTCTAATGGCGGAGTCGTATGTGTAACACTAAATCGGAGAAGCCATGCGTGAGAGACTCTAATGGCGGAGTCGTATGTGTAACACTAAATCGGAGAAGCCATATGCGTGAGGGACTCTAATGGCGGACACTTAATCGGAGAAGCTTGAGAGACTATAATGGCGGAGTCATGTGTGTAAAACATAAACGGAGAAGCCATGCGTGAGAGACTCTGATGGCGAAATCATATGTGTAACACTAAATCGGAGAAGCCATACGTGAGAGACTCTAATGGCGAAGTCACATGTCAAACACTTAATCGGAGAAGCCATGCGTGAGGGACTCTGATGGCGGAGTCATATGTGTGACACTAAATCGGAGAAGCCATGCGTGAGGGACTAATGGCGGAGCCATACATGCGAGACTCTAATGGCATATTTTATTTTATTTTTTTTAAACCACTTATGCAGCACCAGTATGACTTGGGAACTCGCGTAACCATGAACCCCTCTGACAGGGAACCTAAGACACTAACAGCCTACAACCATATGGTACCCCTAACGAACAACATGAAGAACAGTCAAAGGACCCCCCGGAGCCATGAGGCTGAAGCGATCATCGGGCCCCTGGAAGCCATGAGACTGAACTGAATGACCTTACAGTGACGATGAGTAATTAAAACGTGAGCCAGACCCGATGGGATATGCATAGTCATGAGTGATGCGAACCATGTGCATAAATAAACATTAACCAACCGTGAACCGTGAAATTGAACAGGCGGGAGAAAACGAAGAGCCAGAGGCCTAACAGTTCGCTAAGAGAAGACCCTTATCTTGACAAATGAAGGATTTGTGAAAATATAGTAGGAAATGTACTCCTATTGGCCCACTGACCGCTGAGAAGCTATTTAGTTAACTGGGGCAAGGGACCAATCTGAGTGAATATGAACCAGAAGTAAAGGAGACCAGTCTAAGTAAACGCAAACGAGGACTGAAAACACCCAAAAAAAAAAAAAAAATCTTTCCCCCGAAGTGAACAGAAAAAGTAGGCCTTTGGAATATAACAAACCAACGAGGAAAAACACGCAAGCATGAGAAGAAAGCAGCTATGTTTATCGGGAGAGCAGTGTCAGAGCGGTGTGCTGACTGCCCTAGTGAAAATACTGAGTAACCATGAAGTCAAAATAAAATGAAAATGTAGCTATAAGTGGAAGCAGAGTATAACACATGGTGTAAGAACAGGTGGGTGAATGCAGCTCTGGATGTGAGTGGTGCCTAAAACATGGTATGGGCCCAGCTCTGAGCATGAACAGCGAGGTATAACGCAGCCGTATGAATGCAATCTGAAAGTGAGCAGAGTATTGATGTGATACAACAGATGCATGAACGCAGCTCTAGTAGTGAATGGAGTATAGGACAAAATGAAAATGCAGACACATGGACGTAGATTTGAAGGTAACAAACCTAGCCATAATCATTCTACCATTAGTGCCCAACCCCCTTCGCCCTAGAGCGCTACAAGTCACGGACCGTGTAAACAAGTCGGATCCCACCGTGAATGCCAGCACTCGCCTGGCACCTTCTGCCATTGCCCGGGTGCGAATGGACCTCCACATAATGCTGCAGGAGTTTTTTTTTTTTTTCTTTCTAAATGATGGTCACCACAACACCACCTCGTGTTCCTCTAAGAAAACATACACGTGGTTGAACATAAACCTTGATGCAACGCCAATTAATCGACACAATAGTGCACCTATAAAACACAGCACAGAACCGCTGACACATGCGTGCCCATAACATACAGTTTATAGATTAAACACACTTACATACAAGAGCATCAGAACTCAAATACAGACGCCTTGATCAATCTGCTTGTGCCCCCATATATGGACCACTGACATACATTTAACAACACCTTGCATGTCTGGTGCTAACTGCGGACGTGCGCCCCACATGTAAACCAGGTGACAGTAAACATGCATTTCTTTTTTTTTTTTCTATCGACCATTGATACACGACCCTTCCAGAGAGATAAACTAAATAATACCATCACTTAAACACTGCGTTCGTAGCTTGGAGACACGCGTCCCGTATCAAACAGATGTCAGAAAACATGCGACCATACCTACTCTAGGCGCATGCAACACCAATAACTATATGCAATAGCCCCCAACAAGCCCCTGAACAGCCAGAAAAAATACTAACAACAGTCACTTGACCATTAGCGCCCAACTCTGCTTCGCCCCAGAGTATTGCGAATCGCATACCGCAGTGTGGATCACGTTCCAACAAGTGCGATTCTACAGTGAATGCCAGCACTCACCTGGCACTTTCTGTCGCTGCCCAGGCGTGAATGAGCCTGCACACGATGCAGCTGCGTTTTTTTGTTTTTTTTTCTTCATTGACCATTGATACACAACACTTAAACACAGCGTGCTTAGCTTGAGCCAACTGCAGACACGCACTCCACATGTAAACCAGGTATCAGAAACATACAACCATACCTACTCTAAGCGCATGCTACCCCAATAACTGTATGCAATGGCCCCCGCAGGCCTCTGAAAAGCCAGACAACCAATACTGACGCCATCTCTCGAGCATTAGTGCCCAAACTCTGCTTCATCCCAGAGCGCTACATGTTGCGGACCACAGCGTGGGTCCCGTGCAAACCACTCCGATCCTACCATGAATACCAGCTCCCTCCTGAGTCATTCTGCCGTCGCCCAGCCGTAAGGAGCCTCCACACCATGCTGCTGTATCCTAGAGCTGACCAAGAGGTAGTGAAATCAGCTGAATCGGCGTCAGCCTGGGCCCACAGGTGCCTATAAATAGCCTAGCAATCAGCCAGCCTAGGCCCACAGGTGCATGTAGATAGCCTTGTAATCAGCCTCCCCTCCCACAAATACAGCAAATATATTTGCTTAATATATATCTACTACTTTTGTATCATAAAATCATTGTTTAATTTACGCTCATTTGTATTTTGCAGCGCCATACCCATATTTTCTATTTTTCTGTATAGGCAGCTGTATGATGGTTTGTTTTTTGTAGGACAAGCTGCAGTTTTTATTGGAACATTTTTGGAATATTTATGACTTTTGGTGGTGAGGTGACCAAAATAGCAATTCTGGCATTGATTTTAAAGCTTTTTTGCTGCGGAATAAGTAATGAGATCGTTTTATAGTTTGGTTCATTACGGATGCATTGATACCAACTATGTGTAGTAGCATATTTTTTTTTATTTCTTGGATAAGGGGGAAAAGCGTGATTTTTTTTCACTTGGAATTATTTTTGAAAAAAAAAAGTTTTACTTTGTTTTAAATTCTACTTGGGGACTTGAGTTTCCAATGTCCTGATTGCTAATACACTGCAATAGTTTTCTATTTCAATCTATTGTACCTGTCAGCTTTGCACCAACAGCTAGCCTATTGAACCCTGCCTGTGGCAGAGTCTAATTGGCTACCATAGTATGGCAGACCTGGGTGACCATTTTTTTAAATTTGGTTACCAAAGCAACCATTGGAACCCCACAATCACTTTGTGTGTAGTGGCTATACAGAGGGAGCTCCCCCACTTTTAACCACTTAGCTGCCACAGTCACTATTGACTTTGGCATCTAACATGTTAAACTACTGGGTTCATCGCTACCTAGCTAGGCAGTTGCAGCTGACACCAACTGTGGATGGCACAGCACAGCTCTTGGGCCCAAAATATCTCCTGAACATAACTGCACAGCACACTGGATTATGTTAATATCACTCGCAATCTGGATTTATAGTTACATCCATTTGTGGAAAGGGATTAAATTATGCTAAGATCTCTGTTAAATTAATGAGGATATTTGAAAAATATTGTACCTTTTTGGGAGTGAAGATAAGCTTGTCGAAATCCACACTGCTCTCATTGGGTAAAAAGGCAGAGTTAAATTTAGAGACAATGGCGTAACTGTAATAGAGACAGACCATGCAGCTATGGAGGAAATGGGCCTAGCCCTGCAGGAAGGAAAGCCCCACCACCAATTACACTTAGGTAGCTGTGAATCTGTGGAGAAGGCCCTGCGATAATGTCATCATCATGTGATCAGGCTCAGTAGTTTTACAGCTGAACGACCTGTGATGATGTGATTGTCATGTGATCAGGGCAGGAAGATGGAGCTCAGCAGTGGAGAGCAAAATGTAGTGAAACTACAAGGGGAGGAACTTCTGTGCTTTTACCTAGAGGAGATGTGAGTGGTGTCCTGGGATTGCTCATAACATCCTAATACTGGGAGTTGTAGTTTTGTCCCAATATATCCCCTCCATGTAATGTTCACTGATGCCCTACAATAACAGTTTGAGCATTCTGGGAATTGTAATTCTCTACTCTTATTATATTAACTGATGCTGTATATTAACAGTCTGATAGTCCTGATAGTCCTGGGAGTGGTTGCTCTCTACTGTTACACCCTCTCCCTGTAATGTCAAATTGTGTCCCATAATAACAGCGTGGATATGCTAGGAGTTTGAGTTTTCTCCTCTTTTACCCCTCCATGTATTGCCCACTAATTTTCAGCAATAAAGCCTATTTCACAATGCCGGCAGTAGTTCCGGCAGAGAACAGCCTTCCGGAGCTCTTTGGATCTAGGATTGCTGAAAGTTACCGGAATGCCCACTGGCCCCAGTGTACCCATAGAGCTCTGGCATGCTGTACTGTGCCGGAACAGTTTGCTGGAGCTACTGCCAGCAGTGTGAAACAAGTCTAAACTGATCATGATGAGACTTATGCTTCTCTTATAACTATTATGATGTTCTACAGTAGCTGTGGTATATATTAGGCTTTGTTCACATCTGTGCTAGTGATGTTCACTGTTCTGCTCTGTCATATCATGGTAGTGCCGGTTCTGACGCACTCGGGCATGGGGGCCCATTCAGATTCTTACCATTGGGCCCAAATGATCTTTATGTATGCCTTTTTTTGAAAATATGTAATTTGAGGCAAGTTGATTAAAATGAAATTCCTGGATGTATGGATCCTTGATAAAATATTTGCCTCCTTGGATTCTATGATGAGGGAATTTTTTTGAAGGGGAAAATGGGCCCTTGTTAGTGTGGAGAAGCTTGGAACGGATAAAAGGTGGTATATGTTTCATTTCTATGCTTTACCACAAATTCACCTGGTTACTGAAAATGGATGGCTGCAAAGGCACTTAGGTGGACGTATTCTGATTTATTAACAGATGTCATTCGTATAACCCCTTTCATGCCGCGGTCCGTAGGGACCGCTGTATGGAAGGGGTTAAGGAGGAGGGAGCACCATCGGGGGCTACTGTGCGCTGTAGCCACCTGATACATGACAGGATCGCAGAGAGAGGGGGGCCCCCTGCCTCCCCATCACCTCCTGCTCTGATGTGGCATGAAATGATGGTTACCATGGCAACCGGACGCTTTCAGATTCGTCCGATTTCCATGGTAACACTAAGCTGCATCAGACTTCTGCTAAAGGCAGAAGTCTGATGGCTAAATGTAAAGTGAAAATACATTGCAGTACACTATATAGTGTACTGTATTGTATTATAAAGGCATCAGACCCACTGGATCTGCAAGAACCAAGTGGGTCTGGGTCAAAAAAAAGGAAAAAAAAGTAAAAATAAAAAAATGATTTTTTTTTATACAGCCGCACATTTATCACTAATTAAAAAAAATAAAATACACTACACTTGATTGATATCGCCGCATCCGTAACTACCTGATCTATGAAACGGTTATGTTACTTACCCCGCACGGTGAACGCCTTGAAAAAAAAAAAAAAAACTATGATTGAATTGAAATTTCGCCCACCTCACTTCCCAAAAAAGGTAATAAAAGTGATCAAAAAATTTGTATCTATGCCCAAATGGTACCAATAAAAGTCACCTCATCCCGCAAAAAATTAGCCCCTACATGAGACAATCCCCCCAAAAATAAAAAAATTATGGCTCTCAGACTATTTTGACACTAAAACATTTTTTTTCCAAAATGCTATTATTGTGTTAAAGTAAAATAGATAAATAAAAAAAATAGACATATTAGGTATTGCCACGTCCGTAAGAATCGGCTCTATAAAAATATTTCATGACCTAACCCCTCAGTTGAACACCATAAAAAATAAAAATGTAATACAAAGTGATCAAAAAGGCTTATGCCTTCCAAAATACAACCAATCAGACCACCATCTCATCCCGCAAAAAATGAGACCCTACCTAAGACAATCGGTTAAAAAATAAAAAAGCTATCACTTTGAGACAATGGAGACACTAAAATATGATTTTGTTTTGCTTCAAAACTGCTATTATTGTGCTAAGGTGAAACAAACAAACAAAAAAAGTATACATATTAGGTATCGCCACGCCTGTAAGAACCTGCTCTATAAAAATATTATGTGACCTAACCCCTCAGGTGAACACCATAAAAAAATTAAATAAAAACTGAGCCAAAAAAGACATTTTTTGTCACCTTACATCACAAAAAGTGTAATACCAAGTGACCAAAAAGTCATATGCACCCTAAAATAGTACCAATCAAACCGCCATCTCATACTGAAAAACATGAGCCCATACATAAGACAGTCGTCCCCAAAAAAATAAAAACTATTGCTTTCAGAATAAGAAGAAGCAAAAAATTGTTTTTTTTCAAAAATGCTTTATTAGGTAAAACCAAACAAACAACCAAAAAAAGTAGTCATATTTAGTACTGCTATGTCCGTAACATCCTGCTCTATAAAAATATCACATGATCTAATATGTCAGGTGAACGTTGTAAATAACAAAAAAATAAAAAAGGGGCCAAAACAGCTATTTTTTTTACCTTGCCTCACAAAAAGTGTAATATAGAACAACCAAAAATCATTTGTACCCTAAAATAGTACCAACAAAACTACCACCTTATCCTGTAGTTTCCAAAATGGTGTCTTTTTTTGGGAGTTTCTACTCTAGGGGTGCATCAGGGGGTCTTCAAATGGTACATGGCAGCTTAGAATGATCCCAGTGAAATCTGTCTTCCAGAAACCATATGGCGTTCCTTGCCTTCTGCGTCCTACCGTTTGGCCATACAGGCGTTTATGACCACATATAGGGTGTTTCTATAAACTACAGAATCAGGGCAATAAATACAGAGTTTTATTTTACTGTTAACCCTTGCTTTGTTACTGGAAAAAAATGGATAGAAATAGAAAATTTGCCAAACAATTGAAATTCTAAAATTGTTTCTCCATTTGCCGTGAACTCTTGTGGAACACCTAAAGGGTTAACAAAGTTTGTAAAATCAGTTTTGAATACCTTGAGGGGTGTAGTTTGTAGAATGGGGTCATTTTTGGGTGGTTTCTATTATGTAAGCCTCACAAAGTGACTTCAGACCTGAACTGGGCCTTAAAAGGTGGGTTTTGAAAATTTTCTGGTGGCTTCAAATGTGACATGGTGTAAATAAACCAGTCCAGCAAAATTTGCCTTCCAGAAACCATATAGCGTTCCCTTCCTTCTATGCCCTGCCGTTTGGCCATACAGCAGTTTACAACCACATATGGGGTGTTTCTGCAAACTACAGAATCAGGGCAATAAATACTGAGTTTTGTTTGGCTGTTAACCCTTGCTTTGTTACTGGGAAAATGGATTAAAATGAAAAATTTTCCCAAAAATCGAAATTCCATTTTTTTTCCTCCATTTGCGATTAACTTTTCTGTAGCACCTAAAGGGTTAACAACGTTTGCAAAATCAGTTTTTAATACCTTGAGGGGTGTAGTTTCTAGAATGGGGTCATTTTTGTGTGGTTTCTATTATGTAAGCCTCACAAAGTGACTTCAGACCTGAACTGGTCCTTAAAAAGTGGGTTTTTGAAATTTTCGGAAAATTTTCAAGATTTGCTTCTAAACGTCTAAGCCTTGTAACGTCACCCAAAAAATAAAATTGCATTCCCAAAATGATGCAAACATGAAGTAGACATATGGTGAATGTAAAGTAATAACTATTTTTGGAGGTATTACTATGTATTATGGAAGTAGAGAAATTGAAACTTAAAAAAATTTGCAAATTTTTTAAAAATTTTGGTAAATTTGGTATTTTTTTATAACTAAAAATGATATTTTTTATTACTCCATTTTACCAGTGTCATGAAGTACAATATGTGACGAAACAATCTCAGAATGGCCTGGATAAGTAAAAACGTTTTAAAGTTATTCACACATAAAGTGACACTGGTCAGATTTGCAAAAAACGGCCTGGTCCTTAAAGTGAAAATGAGCCTGGTGCTTAAAGGGACTCTATCAGCAGATACATCATGAATCCAACTTACATGTGAGATTCACTCGTCAGTACTTTGAAAGATTTTCTTCCTATTTTAACATGTGGCCCCATTGTGTAGAAATCAGAGTTCTGATTTATGCTAATTAGCCCTTGAGTGCAAGAAGGGGAGTGCTGCACCTGAAGTGCCGCTCATCTTGTTTACAGGTCATGTCCCCACCACTTTGTCAGGGCCAGGCAGTGAAAACGTACTTACTCCTGGCCCTGAAGTCTTGCAGCAGCGGGTTCAGTGCATGTGCTGTACAGATTGCTGGGTGTAATGTGATATTTGATGGGAATTCCAGCACAATGTAGAGAATTTAAGGGAGTAGTACCATCTTGACAAGACTGACTCTGTCCTTTATGAATGGAACCCATTTGGACTATGTTCATGTCTTAAATTTAACAATATCTATGAAGGTGCTAGGTTTAACGCATAAAAGACCTTCACTGATCTTGACACCTATTAAAAATATTGGGATAGTATACTAACATCTAAAGGTTGAAAACTGGAGTTGTTCCAATTGATTTTAAAAGCCCAAGAAGGCACCAAATCTTGTAATACATAAAACTGCTTCAATGCATTCGTTATGGTACAGAGGAGTATTTACTGTATATTAACTAACCTTTTCGACCAAAGAACTCTTTTGCAGACCCTGATTTTTTCCTTTTTTTCTTACCATGGCTGCCAAAGGTTCAGTGGCATACAAAAGAGAAGACAGGGGTAGCTCTGTTGGGTGCTCAATTTAAGGGAAAACTGAGTTGACAGGTGTTCATTTACCAGAACACTAGCAATAGAATTATAGTATAACAGCTGTATCCATTTAAAGGAAGCAATAAACAATGATATAGGACCGCACAGCTTATACAATGAAGTATATACAGGAGTGCCAGTGACTGTAGAGGTATCCCACTTACTTCAAGAAATGTAAAAATAGTAACTCCACGGCACATCCAAAAGTAGTGAAAAAAGGTTATTTATTCACCGAGTGGTAGCGACGTTTCAGTGCTCTCCGTGGCACCTTTTTCAAGCAGTGCTTGAAAAAGGTGCCACGGAGAGCACTGAAACGCCGCTACCACTCGGTGAATAAATAACCTTTTTTCACTACTTTTGGATGTGCCGTGGAGTTACTATTTTTACATTTAAAGGAAGCCATATTTTTCCAGGCTATTAGACTGACTTTTGCAGCATCCAAGGTTACTAAGACTTTTTCAGATTGCCTGATCTGCAGAAGACTGCCGACCTTTTAACAAAAAGTTGCAATGTAGTTTATAGCATGCGACTTTTCATGATTTTCCACTTCTCTGGGGTGTGCTTACAACATTGACTATATTTTCACTTTTTCTCTGATATTATATAAATGTGATGGTCCTAATGCCACTTTATTAACCAAGCATACTTCTCTTGCATGTGATAAATTCGGTATAATATTTATGTAATTTTAGCACATTTTGCATTACTTTTTTTTGCCACAGACTGATTGAAAAATCTCCCAATATTTTCTCCAAGGTATAAAACCTTAAAGGAGTTGTCCTGGTTCACAGCTAAACCTGGACATATCCCCATTTTCACCCAGGCAGCCCCCCTGATTTGAGCATCAGAGTATTTTATGCTCCAGTGCTCTCCTTTGCCCTGCTCTGAATTGCGCAGGACAAGAGCAGTTTGTTTATTTTTTTCACACTGCTAGGCAGAGGCTAGGACAGCCCTAAAGCCTGCCCATTAGTGCCGATGACGTCACTGGGCTCACTGCTGGGTGGAAGCCTCTGCCTAGTTTTAACTTTGCCCTGCACGATTTAGCGCAGGGCAAAGGAGAGCCTCGGATCATGAAATTCTCATATTAGGGGGCAGCCTGAGAGAAAATGGGGATATGTCCAGGTTCAACCCTTTAATTGCCTCTTTCACACTGTAAACTATTTGCCAGTAATTTCGTTTCCACCTGCAATAAAGAAATCAGTCAAAATGGCTTGAGTCTTTGCAAGGCTTTGGTATATCCACTATAAGTGCATCTGTCATAGACTTGGTAAGTTTTTAAAACTCGAGTGCTTCATAGTATAACCTTTTATGGAATGGGGATAGACATGGAGATAGACATTTAGCTAGCAATCCTTTCACCAAAAAAAGCGCATTCGAACCAAAGGGAAGAGTGCAGCAGCAGACCATCCTCCTGGTTTCCATCATAGATTGTTGTGTCTTCGGCGCAACAACAAAAGCTGAGCAGCCTATAGCATGCATATTTGCCTATAGTCATTTGGTCCTGCCTATATCTCTCCTTTTTCTTTAAACATATTTTTATTATGAGTTTTTCTTAAGCAAAAATGTACAATGAAACAAAATGATAATAGATACAAATATTCAAAAAGCGTCACAGTGCTTGAATGAGCATTGTACATAAACTTCACCCCCCCTCCCTAGTGAAATTGTGTCCTCATCATTGCACTAAGTTGTGTCCTCATCCTTGATTCCTGAGATCTATGGTTATTCTAGATTCCCTAGTGTTCCCTTTAACTGCTCGGTCATATACCAGGCTGTAGACCTATATGGGGTCATCGTTTTGCTAAACTCCTCTGGGGACAAAACTCGCGATATAAACATTCTCCACTTCTTCATAAGCCCTTTTACTTTACTTTCCTTAGCTTGCAAAGCCTCCGTGAATTCCATCATCAAGCAGGTTTTCACCTGTTTTACTACTTCCTCCAGCCCGGGGGTGGATGGTCTCAGCCAGTGGCACAATATACATCTTTTAGCTCCTAATATGCATAAGTGTACAACTAGAGGCAACTTCCTTGACTCGATTTGGCAGTCAAGAAGTATTGTTTCTGCTGATAGAGTATGATTAATCTTTAGAGTTTCGTTACACCATCTTGTAAACCCTTTCCAAAACATAGACACCTGGGGACAAGTCCAGAGGCCGTGATACAAATCAGTGCCTCCCATATGACACTTTGGGCATTGTGTTAGCTTGTTTGATGCTCGTGTGTTCGGAGTGTCATAAAATCCATAAATTGCCCTGTGCATTATCTTGAATTGGGTTTCACGCCACTTCTCACAGGGAGCTGCCCTCCTCACCTCCTCACCAACCCCTCAAAATTTGGCCTGTAAGATCTGGAGTTTGGAATTCCTTAGCCCATTTTTTAAACACCCCTGGTGTAGCTGATTCAGATTGTACCTTATATAGACGCAGTGCAAAATCTGCTAGCGATAAGCGGTTAGTTCTAGACAGCTTTAATGCATCAAAGGTGTTGGAGGGGAACTCCCCCTACAAGTCTCTCACCCTTGCCTTTAGGAAAGTCATCAGTTGCATATAGGCTAAGAAATGCCTGCTTGTCAGGCCATAACAGGAAAACAATTCCGAAAGTTTCTGGTATCTGCCTTCCGTGTTCTGCCACAGGTCTCCTACAAATCTGATCCCTTTGGATTTCCACTCGATGTATTGCATGTTCTGTTCACCCAGTGCAAATTCCAGGTGTCCCCATAGGGGCATATATTTCGATAAGGTGAAAGCCAAGCCATATTCCCTTCGGACTATTTTCCAAGTTGCCAAGGTATCGCGTGTCAACAAGCTTCCTTTTGCCTGCCACGGGAGGTTGTAGTACTTAGTATGTAACAGAGCTGCTATAGACTACGGACGGAGTAGCTGGGATTCTAATTCCCAATTGTAGTAGTGGTTTGACTGTGTTATCCAATCAATACAGTGTCTAAATACACTTGCCACGTTGTATCTCCTGATATTTGGGAGGTTGATCTTCTGCCCCTTCTGCCTTTGCCATCTGTAATTTTTTCAGGGAAACCATGTCTTTTTTCTCCTGCCAAATAAAACTAGAGAAAGCTGACTCCAAAGTTTTGATATCTGAATGTTTAAGCAACAAGGGGATTGTCTGTAGTGGGTATATTAGTCGGGCGAAGCTTATCATTTTCAACAAATGGCACCGGCCCAGCAATGATAGAGGGAGCTGCATCCATCTGTCCAACTCGGTCAGAATCTTTTGGATTAATGGGGGGTAATTGAGTTTATAGATTGTGTCCAGGGAGCGTCCAATGAAAATGCCCAAATATTTTATATGTGTGGTATTCACTTTAACCGGGAGGTTGTTTTTCATCCACTCAATGTCTGACGTGCTAGCCCTCAGGGGGAGTAATTCACTCTTGTCTGTATTGATTTTTAAACCTGAGAAGCTGCCAAATTCTGTCAATAGTTTTATTAGAGTGGGGACATCCTCTCTTGGGCGTTCCATGAAGACCAGAAGGTCATCCGCGAACAATGTGTGTCGGATTTCCCTCTTCCCTACACTAATGCATTCCAGCTGTGTGGTGGTTAATAAATATCTTGATAGAGGTTCCAGGGACAGGTTGAATAAAAGGGGCGACAGGGGACAACCCTGTCTAGTCCCCTTAGCTAGACTAAAGGCCGAGGACAGAAAACCCGGAGTACTAATTTGCGCATGCGGGTCAATGTATAGGACAGTTAGGAAATCTCTAAAGCTTCCCTCTAGGCCCACCGTATCTATTAGGACTAAATCCATCCATCTCCAGCTTCCATTATCGAAGGCTTTTTCGGCGTCGACACTTAATATCGCCGGAGATGGAGGTAGCCCAGGTCGGAGCTTCACCTCATCAAGTACAGTTAACACTTTCCTAATGTTTGTCACCGCTACCCGTTCCCTCACAAATCCCACCTGCGGATCAGCAACTAGTTTAGGTATCACCTCCCCCAGTCTATCTGCCATTATTTTTGACAGTATTTTTATGTCCACATTTATGAGAGATATGGGCCTGTATGAGGAAGCGAGCAGCAGGTCCCTTCCTGGTTTCGGTAGTAGTTTTATGTATGCTATATTTGCTTCCTCAGGAATGCGGTTGCCTTCCAAATATCTGTTGTAGAGGGGCGCAAGAAGGTAGACTACTTTATCCCCTAAAATTTTGTAGAATTCTCCCAAATACCCATCGGGTCCCGGGGCTTTACCACATGCTAAAGAGGAGATGGTTTTAGTCACTAATAGGCGCGTTTAACTTTTGGAGGTCCTCCCTTGTTATTCGCGGCATTTTTACTCTGTTTAGCCATTCTCTTCCTTTCTCATTATTTGGGCCAGCTTCATAAAGATGGCCCCTATGTCAAGATCCCGCTTTTTTACAAGCTTTGAAGATATGACAGGAAAAACCTAAACCAGTTATGCATCCACAGACAGCTGTTTCAGGATCTTATTAATCTCTCTAGGATTATTTTCCAGAGAGCCCTGGGCGTTTTTCATAGCCAAAATAGGAGTTACTGCCTTGTAACCCTTCGCTAGCTTGGCCAAGAGTTTACCAGCTTTATTACCATATTTATATAATTTGGCTTCGGTTTGGGACCTAAAGAGTTGTTCCCTCCATTGCAACCAGTATTCGTAATTAGATTTTGCTGATTTCCAGGCCTGTTCTGTGTCTGGTGCTGGTGTCATTTTGAAAGCCCTATGGGCCTGTCGTAACGTTTGACTATAAGTCTCTATGTTATTAGTTATCCTCTTCTTTAAGCCCACTACATAGGAGATCAGTTTTCCTCGGATAACTGCCTTAGCAGCGTCCGAAGTGAGTTGTATATTATCCAGATTATTATTTAATGACAGGTATTCGTCCCACCAACCCACCAGCAGCTCACAAAATTCCTCATTATTGTACATATCAGATGGGAATCTCCATATATAATCTTCCCCCCAGGAACGCTAACTTTTATTTGTGTGCTCACTGGCGCATGATCCGAGATAACCAATTCCGTTATCTCCGCGGACAGGCATCTGCCAGAGAGTGATGGCGCCACTAGTATGTAGTCGATACGCAACCATGAGCAATGGGCTGCTGAGTAGAATGTATATTCTCTACCCTCTGGGTGGATCATGCGCCACGAGTCAACCAACGACATAGTTTCCATTAAACTGCACAGACTTTGGTTATGGTTTCTCGTGGTTGGGTTTTCCTCTCTATCATATCTTTTATCCTCCTCCCAATTTGCTACCAGGTTCATGTCCCCCCTCACTATTATGTCCCGAACCGGGTCCAGAAGCAGCTTGTTCGTGAGATTGAAAAAAAAGAACATGGCTTGGGAATCATTTGGACCGTAATATGCTATAGATACTAAGGAGACCTGTGGCAGATTTAAGGGTAACTTGGGCTATTCTACCCTCTCCATTATCGCTATGGGATTGCACCGTGTAGGGTAACCCTTTTTTCAACAGAATAAGCACCCCAGCTTTGCATGCCACTGACTGTGACCCCAGAACTTTATCGACCCAGAGCCTCCGCATTCTCCAGAAGTCTCTCTCCTCCAGGTAAGTCTACTGTAGGAGAGCGACATCCGCTCTTAGACGCCCCAGATGGTGCAATACCATCATCCGTTTTTGCAGAGATCTAAGGCCTTTCACATTCCAGGAAATTATATTAACCATATTGACCCCATTGTGGATCTAAGGAAAATTCCGAATCAGGATGAGGCACTGCTGTGTCGGACACAAGGCTGAATACATCTGAAGACAATACCCAACTCCCTTCCCACCCCCTCCCAACAAGTAATAACCAACAGTTCGGGGCTTGAGAGTCCATCTTGCTTCTCCTTCTTCCCCCGTATAAGTACAAGTCCTGAACTTCTCTTCTTCCCCACATTATAACCGCATTGTCAAACATGACCAGCATCTACTGAACCCTACCCACCTCTCCTCTGTATATATGCCCGTGAGCCCCTAAATAACATAGCATGACAATGGTCCCGCTTCCTATGAAGCATTTAAATGGGGTACGTTTTTCCATGGCACCGTTCCCCTACCTATGTGCATTTGAGGGCGAAGTTGGGTGCCTACCGCATGGCCAAGTCTCTGACTCCCCATCGAGTCCACTGTTGTAGAAATTTAAGTCGCCCACCGCCCCTTTTTGAGCTGCTCCTTTGGAGTGTCAGAGACACAGAGAAAAAACAGAGTGTTAGACTCGGGGAAAAGGCCCGGAATAACTTGGCAGGGTGCCAAAGGAAAGGCAACGGAAGGAAATAGGATGAGTACAGGATGAGGGAAAAGGAATGAAGGCTGCCAGCGGTCTCACATGACCCTCAGATAAGGGTAGGTGATCGAATCAGCTCAAAGGGTGGTACAGGTTTTTCAGGCCCATCTTTCCATCTTAGCACCTGTAAAAAAGACCACTTATACGGCGCCAATCAATGGAAGGGACAGGTATTACAAAGTGATGGAAGAGCCAATTGCGTAACAATTTATCTGAAAAAGTGATAATAAATTGTAGCAAGACGTGGACACTTACACTATTAAAAGCATTCCGAACCATAAAAAATAAAAGAATAATGATAATAAAAACTCACTTCACCCAGGAGGGTAATGTGGGATAAGCACATGACACCCACATTAGTACCACCTGCGCCTGGATCGCCTGTGGCAGTGTCAGAAAGGACGGCAAACCACTCAGGGTGTATCTTGAACCTTTCTTTTTTTTTTTTTTGAACATTAAATTTTTATTGAATTTTTTAACAAGGTTACAGTACAAATGTACATTACATAAGGTACACAGAAGAGTACCAAAATGATAAAGGGCAATTACAAGGGACATATTTGTAATAAATAGAAACTTAACCATCTACAGTCAGTCCAACTGCAACTTCAAGAAGTAGTCAGTGAAGAAAGCAATCAAGCTGGGTACATAAACAGAAATATAATGATGTAAACTAAAAGAAAAGACATTAAAGACGTATAGATGCATTAGTAGGTATCTTACATTCACTATGATGCAACCAAACTTCCCATTTCCTAAGAAAAGAAGCTTTAGAGTTTTGGGATGAAGCCCATAGACCTTCATATAAGCAGCTGTTGTCTAAAGATCTGTAAATTCTTGTAATATTAGGAAGAGAGTCACTTTTCCAACAGGAGGCTATTTTTAGTCGAGTAGCAAACATAATGTGGCTAGCAATCGATTTTATGTGTATAGGGAGGTCTTTCAAACCAATAGACAATAGGGCCATCTTAGATGAAAGTTCGACATGACAGGAGGATATTGAAGAAATGAAAGCAAAGACCGAAGTCCATAATCTTTTGACTAAAGGACATTCCCACCATAGATGAATATATGAACCCAAAGCATTTTTACATCTCCAACATTGTGAGGATATGTCGGGGAAGATTTTGTTTAAGAATAGTGGGGTCCTATACCATCTATATAAAAATTTTCTGGCTCCTTCTAGATGATAAGAGCATCTGGATAATTTGGATACACATGTATAAGCTTCAACCCACTCCTCATCCGATATATCAGACTCTAATTCAGAGTTCCACATATTAATGATACGTTTTAACCGATCAGTGGATGACTCCTTTAGTAATTGATAACCTCTTGTAATGCCTTTGTCAGCAACTTTTGAAAGTTGTATCCAGTCTAGAAGTTGGGAGTTATGTGGGGCAGACAAAAAAGTTTTTGAGGATTGTAATAAGTGTCTTAATCTTAGGTATTTATAAAAATCCCTATTAGGGATATCAAACTCTTTATGGATTTGTGAGAATTCAACCATGTTCCCTCCCTTCCAAATCTGTCCAATTTCGGTAATACCAGAGTTAACCCAGTTATCAATGTGTAGATCTGGGAGAACTAGTTCGCAAATTTTTAGTGAGGCTGAGGCTATAGATACGGGAATTAATTTATCAGATCTGGCTAGTGTGAACCAGGTTTTATAAATGGCAGACAGGGTTGATAATGACGATGAAGATTGGATGCCAAAGGTAGCAACGGCTGAAAGGCGTAAGGACAAATCATGGGATCCCAGTATATGCTTTTCCAATTGCACCCATTTTTTGGAAGTGTCATCTTTAATCAGATATCTCATTTGGTCTAGAATAGAAGAAGTATAGTAATGTTTTAGGGAAGGGATATTGAGACCGCCTGACCTTAATGGTTTAAAAAGAATAAGTGCCTTCACTCTGGCTTTATATTTTCCCCAAATGTGGCGATTAATTAAGGATTGAAGTTTAGATAGAAAGAAATTGGGAATACTGATTGGAATGTTACGAAACAAATATATTATTTTTGGAAGGATGACCATTTTAATTGCCGCTATTCTCCCTAACCAAGAAAACGAGTCCAGCCTTAAATTGCCCAGTGACTCTCTTAATTTATTATAGAGAGGCCAGAAATTGACCTTAAATAATTTAGTGATAGGATACGCTAATTGAATGCCCAGATATGTCAGAGATTCACCAGCCCAAGGGAATTTGTAACGACTAGAGATTAAACGTCTAGTAGCCGATGAAAGACCTAAGTCAAGCAATTGGGACTTATTTACATTAATTTTATAATAAGATGCTTTGCCAAATTTCCTAATATCGTTAATCGCAGATAGAGCAGATGTTGGATTTGAGGTTATAATAAGGACATCATCAGCGAACAAACCTATGCGATGATCTGCGTTTCCAACCGTTATCCCTTTGATGTGTGGAGAGGATCTGATGTGTTCCACAAACGGCTCCATTGCTAGGGCAAAAATCAGGGGGGACATGGGGCAACCCTGTCTGGTCCCATTTTTTATTTTAAAAGGGGGTGACAGGAAGCTGGAAGAATAAACCGCTGCAGTGGGATTAGAGTACAGGGACATTACAGCAGACAGAAAGTTTCCAAATCCAAATTTTTTTAATGTGGCGTGAATATACTTCCAATGTATTCTATCAAACGCCTTCTCTGCATCCAAAGAAAGGAGCAGAGAAGGCGTCTTAGATGCATATGCTACATCTAGAAGATCTATGAATCTTCTAGTCCCGTCCGATGATTGTCTGTTGGGAACAAAATTTTAGCAAAAATGTTTATGTCAGAGTTTAATAGTGAAATGGGTCTAAAATTGGCCGGTTTGTCAGGAGGTTTACCTGGTTTTGGGAGGGTGATAATTAGAGCATTTAACATATCTTTAGGAATTGATTGTTGAGTGGCTATTAAGTTGAAGGTTCTTTTCAGATAAGGATTCAGGATGTGTGGGAAGATTTTGTAATATTCATTGGTAAGGCTGTCTGGGCCTGGGGACTTATTGTTTTTGAGAGAGTGAATTGCGTCATATATTTCTAATGAGGAAATCCTAGAGTTGAGGAATTGGCATTGGGACGGGGAGAGGGATGGGAGGGAAATACCTTTAAGAAAGTCATTGATAGATTCATCAGTAGGCTGGAAAGTCTCGGGGGATTTCTCCAAATTATAGAGAATTCTTCCGCTATGTGTTTAGGATTGCATAATTTATCACCCTTCGAATTGTATAGGAAGGGAATTTTGGTCTTGGCCTCCCTTTTTTTGATTCTATTTGCAATCTTTGAATCTTTGAGGCTTTATTGCCTTGTGAGTAGTGATCTGACTTAATTTTACGTAGGTGGAATTCATGTTCTTCATGGAGATGTAAATATAGATGGTGTCTAGCTGTTTTCAATTTGGAGGAAGTTTTGGGATCAAGAGAGGATTTAGAAGCCTCCTCCAAGTTTTTGATATCATTAAGTAATCCTGCTAATGTTTTCTTTCTACTTTTTTTCCTTACTGCCGCATGTTTTAAAAAGATTCCTCTAATGTACGCTTTATGTGTGCTCCATAGAGTAGTATCTAGCACCATATTATTGTCATTTAATTCTAAATATTCTCGTAAAGATTTTTCTATATCCGTACGGATGTTTAAATTTTGGAGCAGGGAATTGTTAATTCTCCAAGGTGAGTATACTTTATTGTTGTATGTATCATCTACTATAAGGGTAGTAAACGCGTGATCAGACCAAGTAATATTAGAGATGGCAACTGCCAATACTTTTTGCAATAACCATTTATCCACTAAAAATAAGTCTATTCTAGAGTAGGTATTATGTGAATGTGAGAAGAAGGTAAAGTCTTTTTCATTAGCATGGTAAACTCTCCATGTGCAAAATAAATGTGGAGCCCCAGTTATGGGTCTACAACACAATGAAAGCCAGATATCCCTCAAAGGAAGGCAAACCAAGCGAAGGGGTGTCTCCATTACAGAGATCACCAAATCCACCATATTAAGTGGCCCCTATGTCAAGATCCCGCTTTTTTACAAGCTTTAAGGATGTGACAGGGAAAACCTAAGCTAGGTATCCATCCACAGACAGCTGTTTCGGGGTGTTGCCCCTCATCAGTGTGGAGTAGGATTCTGGCTAACCGGGAGCAATGCCTAGGAGACCACTCAAACACAACAATAGCTGATGTCAGGGAGACCAGCTACAAAAAACACCGCGGAGCCTCACTTAAGAGTCTCAACACAGCAATCCGAAGTGCAAAGTTCCCTGGGAACAGGAATATGCAAAATAAATGTGAAGCCCCAGTTATGGGTCTACAACACAATGAAAGCCAGATATCCCTCAAAGGAAGGCAAACCAAGCGAAGGGGTGTCTCCATTACAGAGATCACCAAATCCACCATATTAAGTGGCCCCTATGTCAAGATCCCGCTTTTTTACAAGCTTTAAGGATGTGACAGGGAAAACCTAAGCTAGGTATCCATCCACAGACAGCTGTTTCGGGGTGTTGCCCCTCATCAGTGTGGAGTAGGATTCTGGCTAACCGGGAGCAATGCCTCGGAGACCACTCAAACACAACAAGAGCTGATCTCAGGGAGACCAGCTACAAAAAACACCGCGGAGCCTCACTCCTCTAATGTACGCTTTATGTGCGCACCATAGAGTAGTATCTAGCACCATATTATTGTCATTTAATTCTAAATAATCTCATAAAGATTTTTCTATATCTGTACGGATGTTTAAATTTTGGAGCAGGGAATTGTTAATTCTCCAAGGTGAGTATACTTTATTGTTGTATGTATCATCTACTATAAGGGTAGTAAACGCGTGATCAGACCAAGTAATATTAGAGATGGCAACTGCCAATACTTTTTGCAATAACCATTTATCCACTAAAAATAAGTCTATTCTAGAGTAGGTATTATGTGAATGTGAGAAGAAGGTAAAGTCTTTCTCATTAGCATGGTAAACTCTCCATGTGTCATGGAGACCTTCTTTAAAAAGAAAATCCTGGAGTAGAGAGTTTTTATGGGACCGGGGAGGAGGGGGAAGTCTATCAATTGAAGAATCTGGGCACATATTAAAATCGCCACAAATCAATAATGATCCTTGTTTGGAATCTTGGGCTATTTTAATAGTGCATATGACAAGATGTACACATGCGCTCCCGTGTGTATGTTTGCACTGATATTAGCGTGTATCCGCTAAGTCAATGCCCGCTGCTGGTTGCCTGTCCGGCCTGCTGTACTGGCCGGTCCACTCAAATGACAAACAATAAAGGCCCTTCACTGGTACGTGTAGGGCTGAGGCGTCCGCGCTGGTAAGGTATGTGCCTAGGAAGTCAGACCGCTCACGTGGCGGGCTGCGTCCAAGTTATAGGTTTAATAGAAGACTTCAACAATGGTATAATCAGCGATTGACAGCTCTCTAGCAGTTAATACATGGTCAGTGGTCAACAGCTCGCCAGTAGTTAATACCCAAAGTTCATCTACCAATGTAAAAAAACTGCTGCATTACCTAAAAGACTGCACAGAGTCCGTCCTGGATGAAATTTAGTCCTTTGGTCTATATGGCAATCGTAGTTCGGGGCTCTACCTAGTAGCGTGGCAGCGCTCCGGCCGGCAGCGTGTGCACACGTGAGGGAGCCGAGATGTTGCTTGGAGACTCTGAAAGCTTGTGACGTCACAGCTGTACGGAAGCCTGGAAGGGACTTGATTCATCCAACGCGTTTCCGAGCCAAAGCGGGCTCCTTCGTCAGGGAGTATGGTTCCTTCCTTCATTCCTGCTATTAATAGCGTGATGTTTCCATAGCAACAAAGTCGATCTATACTTAGACTGCTTCATATATAATAGAACCAGAGGAAAAGTTAATGTGTTTTATGTAACTGATCGTTACTTCATAGAACATTAATATTTTTTTGGGATTATTAGCGTTTATTCTGTAAGTTTTTTTTTTTTTTTCTTTTTAGTGTATCATTACTAAAGCCCTTTCCTGAGATCCACAATTCTACACCTATTTAGAAAGCAAAAAACTCTATTTCATGGTTCAAACCATTGGGTACTAGGCTATTCAATCTGAAAATCCACTTGCTTTCGCATCTGGACATATGTTTGATATAATTACCACCCCTTTTATTTTTGGGGACTTTTTCCAAACCACCAAAAATGGATCCTTTAAAATTGCTCGCATGATGTACTTTATAGTGCCGTGACAGGGGGTGTCCTTCAAATTTTCTCTGTATGTTATATATGTGTTCCTTTATTCTAGTTTTTAATGGCCGTTTAGTGCAGCCCACATACATCTTGGAGCAGGGACACCCAATGTTTTATTTCAAATTTTAAAGGAGCAGTACCTATGTCTTTAATTGGTCCTGTTTTCTGATGTTTTGTGGCTTGACAATTACTGCACATTCTGCAGGGAAAAAAACCAACTTTAGATGTAAATGAACTAGTGTTGGCATATTTTACGGAAGGAGCGAATAAATTTGATAGGTTTGGAGCTTTTCTAAAAATAAAAGTGGGATTTTTATGAATTAGTTCTCCTATAATTTTGTCCTGTTTAAGCACCTCCCAATGTTTATTAATGATCTTTTTAAATAACTGAGAACCTTCACTGTATCTTGTGATTATAGGAATGCTGATTTCATTATTGTCCAGGGCGTCAGAGATCTTATTTTTGTTTTTGTTATTCTTTTTGTTTTTACTTACAAGGAGGGAGTCCCGTGGAATTTGACTAACAAATTCCATGATGGGTTTTAAGTGTGTAATCTCATACCCTTTTTCATGGAATTTTTGATTCAATAGGCCTACTTCTCCTTTAAAATGAGTGTCTCTAGTACAATTCCTGCGGGCTCTAATATATTGGCTGCGTGGAATCTCCGTTAGCCAGGAGGGCAAATGACAACTGTTTAAAGGTATAAAGCTGTTAGTATCTGTAGGTTTATGAAAGGTTCTAGTATTGATTTCTCCGTTCTCTATAAAAATAGTGAGGTCTAGGAAGTTAATTTGTGTGTAACTATAATGAGGCGTGAAGTTTAAATAAAACTCACTTTTATTGATATTCTCTAAAAAAATTTTGTGATAATTCATCACCATTCCAAATGAATAAAACATCATCTATGAATCGCTTCCAGAGGACCAGGTTCGCACCGGCCCCGCCAATGGACTGTAGGACAGATTCCTCCCACATCCCCATGTAGAGATTGGCGAAACTCGGCGCGAACCTGGTCCCCATAGTGGTACCCCAAGTATGGAGATAAAAATCATTGTCATATTTAAAATAATTATGGGTTAAAATAAAGGTGATGCAATCACCTATAAAGGAAATCTGTTCCTCTATTAATTTTCCCCCTTTTTGTAAAAAATATTCTGTGGCTGATCTCCCTTTCTCATTTTCGATTACCGTATAGAGGGATGTAACGTCTAACGTGCCCAGGATATAATTATCTTGCCATTGAATTTCTTTAAGTATGGTTAAAACATGGGTGGTATCCTTTAGATACGCGGGTAAATTCTGAACATACCCCTGTAAAAAAGTGTCCACATATTTTGAGAGGTTGGATGTCAGGCCATCAATTCCCGATATGATGGGCCTGCCTGGGGGGTTATTTCTATCTTTATGAACCTTAGGCAGGTAATAGAATATGGGAATTTGTGGATTATTGTTTTGAATGAAAAGAGTTTCTTGTACCGTCAAAATTCCTTTATTTTTGCCCTTATTAATCAGAAAATGTAGTTTTTTCTTATAGGTTTCTGTAGGGTCTAAAGTAAGTCTCTTATATGTTTTTTTATCACTGAGAAGTCTTAGTGATTCCCGATGGTAATTCTCTTGGTCCAGGATTACTACCCCTCCCCCCTTATCGGCTGGTTTTATAACAATGTTATTATTTTCTTTTAATTTTTTAATTACGATTTTTTCTTTCCTGGAGAGGTTTTGTGGGCCTTTCTTTCTATTAGGGTTAATTTTTCTGAGATCCTTACTAACCAAAGTTTGAAAGGCTCTGAAGGCATCTGAATATTCATTAGCAGGGTTGAAGTTGGATTTTTGTTTTAGAGCTGTATGTAAAATCTTGCTACTGTTATTAATGTGTACCTCTATGGTGGCATCCACCATACTAGCCTTTTTATGGGAATTTGAGTCCCCTCTTTTCATGAAATACTTTTTTAGGGCTAGATTACGAAGAAATTTTTTCATCCCAATAAAAGCATCAAAGGGGCAAAATTTTGCTGTAGGGGCAAATTTCAAACCTTTTTCCAAAAGTGCAATTTCTCCCACCGTAAGGTCATGTTTGCTCAAATTGAAAATTCCCTCCCCTTTTGTGTATTTCTTTATTGCTTGTGTCTTTTTTGTTATTTTGGATCCCCTCTTTCCTCTTTTGATAATTTTTTTCTTGTTGGATTTCTTCTCTGAAAAAAATCCTTATTAATAGTTTTTCTGATTGTTTGTTTTGAGTTGCCACTGTGTTCCCCCCTATTATTTTTCATTAGCTGGATCTTTTTTGTGGGTAACACTTTTTTGGGTTTTATTTGGGTTTTCTGGAGAGTTTTGCTGTACGTATTCCCCATGTTTTCTCCTTTAATTGTAGTATTTTGATGCTGGTGTGGCGAGAATGCATGTTCACCACTTACACTGGTTGGTTCCTCATCAGGTTCAGTGTCTTGTCTATCTGCACTCGTCTCTTCTTCCAAAAAACCTTCTAAGGTTTGGTATCTATTACTTAATGTTAGTGGTGGATCTTTTTTTATTATTTTTATTTCAGGTGATAGTGGGATATGGTATGTCTCTACGGTCTCTGAGTCTTCCCTGGAGGGCGTGTCCTCATAGGTGGAGAAGATGCTGTTGGAATTCAAAGGGCAATCACTATCCACACATATACTGCCGCTACATTGCGTGTTATCGATGGTGTTGTATTCTGTTTCTATACTAATACTTTGGGCTTCCTTGTTTCTATTAGGGGTCAATACAAAGTCTCTGTGAAGTCTCTTTTGTTTTTTGTTTATAATTTCTTCCTCTTTCATTCTTATTCTTTTTCTAATGGATTCTGAAATACGAATGATATCCGGGTGATCTTTGTAGGGTCTCACCCTGTCAAAAAGCTGCATGATCTCATGGTTCATCTTCAACAATCCTTTTTTTCTTTTTGATATGATGAATCTAACGGCATTTTTTGAAAATTCATGTAGCATATTTTCCCATTCTATAAGAGTATTTGGATCACTGATATCTCCATTTAGGGCTTTTGTAATGATCAAGCCTTTCGGGACTTTATTATTACTCAAATATCTTTCTAGGGACGCTACTTCCCACAAGTCTCTCATTTCTTTTAACAGTAATCTCTCTATAGAGATTTGACGCATTTTATCATCTCTGTAATTTTTTCTTTCAATGGTGGATGTCCTCCATCCCATTCTGATGTATTAAAAAAGGTTTTCACATATTGAATCCTTTCTCTGCGATCCCCCCAAAGTACACTCATTTTAATGGTCCGTATGATCTAATGCTAAATAGTCCAAATACGGTGTGCTGCAATGTGTATCAAACAGCAAAAAGGTTTGTAAGTATATATGACAAGATGTACACATGCGCTCCCGTGTGTATGTTTGCACTGATATTAGCGTGTATCCGCTAAGTCAATACCCGCTGCTGGTTGCCTATCCGGCCTGCTGTACTGGCCGGTCAACTCAAATGACAAACAATAAAGGCCCTTCACTGGTACATGTAGGGCTGAGGCGTCCGTGCTGGTAAGGTATGTGCCTAGGAAGTCAGACCGCTCACGTGGCGGGCTGCGTCCAAGTTATAGGTTTAATAGAAGACTTCAACAATGGTATAATCAGCGATTGACAGCTCTCTAGCAGTTAATACATGGTCAGTGGTCAACAGCTCGCCAGTAGTTAATACCCAAAGTTCATCTACCAATGTAAAAAAACTGCTGCATTACCTAAAAGACTGCACAGAGTCCGTCCTGGATGAAATTCAGTCCTTTGGTCTATATGGCAATCGTAGTTCGGGGCTCTACCTAGTAGTGTGGCAGCGCTCCGGCCGGCAGCCTGCTAGAGAGCTGTCAATCGCTGATTATACCATTGTTGAAGTCTTCTATTAAACCTATAACTTGGACGCAGCCCGCCACGTGAGCGGTCTGACTTCCTAGGCACATACCTTACCAGCGCGGACGCCTCAGCCCTACACGTACCAGTGAAGGGCCTTTATTATTTTAATAGTGCGTTTAATGAATTTTAATTGATCCGAGTTGGGGGCATACAGATTTAGGATTGTGTACTTAGTGTTGTTTATGTCACACGTAATGATGACATATCTACCATTTTTATCTAGTAATACTTTGTGACATAGAAAGTCAATGGTATTCCTGAAACCAATTATAACACCCCTCTTTTTTTTTGAAGCTGGAGAAAAAAAATGAGCGGAAAAGAGGGATGACAGGATCTACGGGAGTCCTCCTCATTGAGGTGGGATTCCTGAATGCAGATAATGTCAGCTCTCTGTCTTTTCACTTCAGCCCAACAGGTGGAGCGTTTAAAGGGGCTATTCAAACCTTTAACATTTGCTGAAAAAATTTTGATTCCTGTGTTAGCCATTTAGAAAAACAGGACAGAGACTCTAAATTCTGATCTACAAATGACACATGTAAATGCATTAATTAAAGAAAACAGTACCCAAATGAGAGCTGAGCAAGGCAGAAGGGGAACGCGGATCCGTTCTTTAGTTGTCAAGCTTTCAGAGGACGAGGAGCAAGCCCCTTGTGTGTAACCTGGAAAGACATTATAACTAAACTTAACGAAGACAGTACCAAACAAAAACATAATAATGGTCTGACGCAGACCTACAATTTGTGATGCCTATCAGTTATACTAGAAGGCGGAAAAAGCAAAAAAGCAATGGATAAGGGATTATGGGACACTTAGATGGAATATGTGTCCTGAGTACTAGGGTGTGGAACCCCGTAAGAATTATATATAGTAAAGTAAATATGATATGTAGACAAAGTTACTGTCCAAGTTGAGGATCACAGAGGCATTGTTCCTACTTTGGTCCATTCCGGCGTTAGGTTGGATTGTTTTCTACCAGCATGGAAGTTGTTGGAGGTAGAGTTCTTTACTTTGTCTTTATCCTTGTCTGTGGCGCCCACTGGTGGTATGGGTATGTTCCATTTGGTGAGAGTTTCTGCAGCTTCCTGAGGAGAAACTAGTACATGCGATGAGTTTTGATATTTCACAATTAACTTAACGGGATACCCCCACTTACAGGGGATGTTGTTTTCACGCAGCACCTTAGTATAGGTTTGAAATTCCCGTCTCCTGCTTAGAGTTGCTGGTGAAAGGTCCGTGAATAGGAGAACATTACAAAATCTCTCAGGAATTTCTGCCCTTTTTTTTGAGCTTCTCTCATCAGGGATTCTTTCAGGTGGTAAAAGTGGATCCTAGCAAGGACATCCCTGGGAGTTGATGGAGGTAAAGCTTTAGGCTTTGGGACCCGGTGTACACGATCAATGATTAGCTCTGATCCAGGAGAGTCTGGTAGATACGACACAATAAGGTCCAGTACATATTCTTGCAACTGAGAGTCAGTAATGCTTTCAGGAATGTTCCTAAATCTTATATTATTTCTCCTGGAGTGGTCATCCAGGTCTGCAATTTTCAATTTAATGGCTGCTAGATCATCCTCTACCAAGTTGTGGTTATCCACCAAAGAGTTGTAAGCTGTGACAAACTCCTCCATCTTTTCCTCTAAATGAGCAGTTCTTTCTCCTATGGCAACTAAGTCTGTATGTATAGTTGCAATGGTCTCTTTAAAATCGCTATGAATGGATCTTTTTAGATCAAGTAGCATATCTTGCATAGTTGAGACTGTTATGCAGGAGCCTTTACATAGAGGTATATTAGGTGCATCAGGGAGGGAGGTAAAATCATGTTGGTCACTCACCCTCTTTTGTTTTTTAGGTTCATGATGCAGGGTGGGGCTGGAGTCTGCAGAAGATAGTGACCGCGGATATCGCTGGCTAGAATGCTGGCTGCAGATATTTGCAGAGGAGCCGAGCTCTTCCTCTGAGTGGCGGGAATCTGCGCCATTTTGGGAGGCCCCGGCTGCTGGCTGGAAAAAGTCTGTCATTTTCTGGGACTGGCCTCCCTTCTTTTTCCGTCTGGTCATCATCGGCAGGTGCCGCAGGACTTTGTGCTGGGCTGGAGGAGCTTTTTATGCAGCTAAGCGCAGGAGAGGCAATGCTATGTGCCGCTGAACGGGGTTCCACACACGGAGCTCAGGCACTATGCGTCCTCTCTTCCCGGCATCCGGCCATGCCCCCCTTGAACCTTTCTTTAATTCCAAAAGCCAGGGTAGGGGAGAAGAGGATGCTCAACGCGTTTCGGGGCCACTGTATGGGACCCCTTCCTCAGGAGCAATATACAAACATGTGTACACAAACAGAGTTTTATAGTGAAACTAAAAGCAGACACCAGGAACTTCAAGCGAGGTCACATCCGGTCAGTGTAACCTCACTTCCGTTCCGTTAAAATACATAAACATTAAAAAATATCTAATGGTTATAGGAAACAAAGAAAATTGCTGGATAGAATAGTGAATCAATGTATAAATAAAAATTGAATCTAACTGATTTAGCTAATCTCACACGAATGGTAATAGGTAGGATCGTATATAGAGGACTTCCGGTTCCGGGAAGCGTTCCAAGGTGGAACGCATCGGAAGTATCCTGATGTGGGAGGTTTTATGGAGGACCTCCGGTTCCGGGAAGCGCTCCAAGGTGGAACGCATCGGAAGTGTCTTGATGTGAGAGGTTTGAGCGCATGTTCAGAGAGCTTCCGGTTACGGTATGCGTTCCACAGTGGAACACATCCGGAAGTCTAATCTGTATAGAGATGGTGTATGAGAAATAAACTAAATGTATATGAACGCTGGGTAAAGCGGATGGGGGTGTGATGGATAAATACAAGAGCCGATTGATGGTGTGGAGAGATGTGTCACGTGATCGGGAAAGACAGTGGACTACGGGGTTAGCTATGGGGATGATGTAACTTCCGGTCACGTCTATGCGTTCCACAATGGAACGCACATGGATTATATTATGATATATAATATTTAAAAATATTTTAAATAGAATAAAATAGAGAAAAATAAAATAGAAAAAAATAAAGCAAAATAAAGAAAAATAAGGGGTGGCTAGCAGACAGGGGGGATGTTAGGGTTTTATTAAATAATTAAAGGGGCTACTAGTTGTGAAATGTTTTTGAATGTGAATAATAACTATGTAGAAGGGGTTTGATGGATGGATTAGTTGGTTTATATAATATATAGCATTCTTCATGAAGATCTGGGTAGCGATCATTATAGGGATGGGGGCATCGGGGTGGAGTGGGATATGGGAGGAATACTAAGTGCTATGGGGATGACGGAGTAGTGGTGACAAATGGCCGGAATTTAAAAAGTCAATGGACCAAAGGGATGTTCCTTTGTCTATTCCGGCTATAATAACAGTATAGTGTATTATTTAAAGAGGTAGTCGCCTGCAAAATGATTAAGATCTGATGCGTGTACCTAAACAGCCCCTCTGTCTGCTAGCCGCCCCTTATTTTTCTTTATTTAGCTTTATTTTTCTCTATTTTATTTTTCTCTATTTTATTCTATTTAAAATATTTTTAATTATTATATATCATAATATAATCCATGTGTGTTCCATTGTATATATTTTATCAAAGACATGTAGAACAATAAATTTAGCGAAAAATTTATATAGAAATGTAGTTTTTTTTGAAAATTTTGCAAAAAATGTTGTTAAATTTTTATTACTAGCAAAAAAAGTAGAAATGTCAGCAGCAATGAAATACCATCAAATGAAAGCTCTATTAGTGAGAAGAAAAGGAGGTAAAATTCATTTGGGAGGTAAGTTGTATGACGGAGCAATAAACGGTGAAAGTAGTGTAGTGCAGAATTGTAAAAAGTGGCCTGGTCATTAAGGGTGTTTAAGCTAGGGGGGTTGATGTGGTTAATGTGACCTATAAACTATACCACTCAATTGAAAAACAAACTGAAATCTTTTAGGTAGAGAGAAGAAAAAATATAAAAATAAAATATTATGGTTGCATAAGTGTGCACACCCTTAAACTAATACTTTGAAGATTTTGATTTTATTACAGTACTCAATCTTTTTGGGTATGAGTCTATCAGCATGGCACATTTTGACTTGGCAAGATTTGCCCAGTCTTCTGTGCAAAAACACTCCAAATCTGTCAGACAGAGTCAAAACCTGACTCCCATTGAAAACCTATGGCTGTATAGAGGCTCGTAACTCTGTACCCCCGAAACTCAATGACCTGAGGGCTTAAGAGTGGGATGCCATGCCTCAGCAGACAATAAGTCTCCTTGTGAAACCTGACATAAGACGTCGTTGTCGAGCTGTAATTGATGCTCATGCCGACATAAAAAGTTATTGAGACATTGACATTTTTTGTGGGGGTATACCCACCACTGTTGTTGGCTTTTGTTTCAATTAATTGTTTGAGATGAGGAAATCACCATTGCATGCTTCTACTTAAATGCCCTACTTTTATGACATAACATCGCTGTACATTGAACTTTTAACATTTTCCATAAATTTCACCCGAAAAGCAAAATATCCCTAACTTTTTGTGAGTAGTATAGCTGTCAGTTACTGATAGCACCTCCCCTGTGTACTGATAGCTGTGTCACGGGGGTCGTGTTAACCACATCCAGACCAGGCCATTTACCCCCCTTCCTGACCAAGCCTAATTTTTAGAATTTGACATGTATCACCCTGGGTTCACACCTGAGCGTTTCTGAGACGCGCGTTTTACAGCGCGTTTTTGCAAATAGAAAACGCGCGTCATATGCGCTTTCGTGACTCTGGAGACCAATTGAAAAAGGCATATCTACACTTTAACGCGCGTTCCCATTGAAGTCTATGGGTGCAAACGCGCAACAAAACGCCCCAAAGAAGCTCAAGAACTTCTTTGAGCGTAGGGCGTTTTACAGCACGTTCAAACACGCTGTAAAACGCTCAGGTGAGAACTGAGTATGTGGTAATAACCTTGGGAGGCTTTTCTTTATCCAAGCCATTCTGACATTGTTTTCTCGCGACACATTGTACTTCATGTTAGTGATAAATTTGCATAGATATGATTTACCTTTATTTATTTAAAAAAATCCAAAATGTATCGAAAATTTAGAAAAATTCACTATTTTCTGAATTTGAATCTCTCTGCTTTTAAGGGCTCATGCGCGCAAACATATTTTCTTTGTGTCCATTCTGTTTTTGTTTTGTTTTTTGCAGCCTGTATGCAGTATAGTATGGTATTATACTTTGCAATGCAAGAACATGCAGAGTATAGTACAGCCATCAGCCCCACTGTATCTTCAAGATTCAAGTGGGACTTGATAAAAAAAAAAAAAAAGCATACAAATAAAAAAAAAGTTAAAAAATTTACCCCTTCAGTACCGAGCCACTTTTCACCTTAAATCCCAGGCGGATTTTTGCCAATCTGACATGTCACTTTATGTGGTAATAACTTTGGAACGCTTTTACTTATCCAAGCCATTCTGAGTTTGTTTTCTCGTCACACATTGTACATCGTGACAGTCATAAATTTGAGTCAATATATTTCACCTTTATTTATTAAAAAATCCCAAATTTACCAAAGATTTAGAAAAATTCACAATTCTCAAAATTTCAATTTCTCTGCTTTTAACCCCTTAAAGACTCAGCCCTATTTCACCTTAAGGACTCGGCCATTTTTTGCAAATCTGAACAGTGTCACTTTATGTGGTGATAACTTTAAAACGCCTTTTCTTATCCAGGCCATTCTGAGACTGTTTTTTCTTCACATATTGTACTTCATGACAGTGGTAAAATGAAGTCGAAAAATTTCATTTTTATTTATAAAAAAAATACCAAATTTACCATAAATTTTGAAAAATTTGCAATTTTCCAAGTTTCATTTTCTCTACTTCTATTATACATAGTAATACCGCCCAAAAAAGTTATTGATTTACATTCCCCATATGTCTACTTAATGTATCGATCATTATGGGAATGCCAATTTTTTTTTTTTTGGGACCTTACAAGGCTTAGAAGTTTAGAAGCAAATCTTGAAATTTTTCAGAAATTTTCAAAAACCCACTTTTTAGGGACCAGTCCAGGTCTGAAGTCACTTTGTGAGGCTTACATAATAGAAACTTAAAGGGCCCCTGGTTTGTTTGTGGGTGAACCTCCGGCTGCCGGACAACCACTGAAGACCAATACACGCTGATGGGTTTAGAATGGTTGCCCCTTTATTTTGACATAGCAGACAATTTAAAGACACAAACCACAAGATTACCCTATACCTCCCCTAAGCTTATTGCCCACCCAGTAACCAATTATCCAATCACTTACCAAATTTATCAATTCCACCCCCATACAAAACAAAGCCAAAATGTCACAGATAATTACATAGAAACAAGGCACATATGTGACGCATTTATAATTCTCAGAATTTAGATATCTAACCACAATCTTTGTTGATTTTAGCTTTGTTCACATATTTCACGGAATTCCGTTATCTTGTACTGACATTGACCCGGTAGAATGTCTCTTACTTTATCAAAGCCAAAGGTGAACGCCAATATGCAATATTCTTATATAACTCGTATTGAAGTAAATGTAAGATTTATGTATAATGCATATGTTAGATATATGTGTAAAGGTATATGTATATATATATATATCCCTGCAGCTATGATGCTATGTATGCGGCAATTCTCCTTTCAGGTACATTTATCATAAATGAGGCATTCTTTGCAAAAGCGTGCACATCTCTTTTTCCAGCCATGTGGTTAGCAGGTTTCTGTGGTTTTGAGCTTTAGACAGCCATTTCCTGATAGCTTGTGTTGCAAGAGCTTGTGTTATAAGAGTATAATATAAAATATTTACCTTAAAGAGGAACTCTGCATACCTTAATATAAGCATATAAGGCTAAATTAGTTCTATGTATGCGAACATGTGTGGATACAAGCAGAATTCCCTTACAGAAACCACCCAAAAGTGACCCCATTCTAGAAACTACACCCCTCAAGGTATTCAAAACTGATTTTACAAACGTCATTAACCCTTTAGGTTTTCCACAAGAGTTAATGGCAAATGGAGATAAAATTTCAGAATTTCAATTTTTTGGGAAAATTTTCCATTTGAATCAATATTTTCCAGTAACAAAGCAAGGGTTAACAGCCAAACAAAATTCAACATTTATTGCCCCGATCCTGTAGTTTGCAGAAACACCCCATATGTGGTCGTAAACTGCTGTATGGCCAAACGGAGGGGTGCAGAAGGAAAGGAACGCCATATGGTTTTTGGAAGGCGGATTTTGCTGGACTGGATTTTTGACACCATGTCCCATTTGAAGCCCCCCGATGCACCCCTAGAGTAGAAACTCCAAAAAAGTGACTCCATCTAAGAAACTACACCCCTGAAGGTATTCAAAACCGATTTTACAAACTTAGTTAACTCTTTAGGTGTTCCACAAGAGTTATTGGCAAATGGAGATGAAATTTCAGAATTTCTATTTTTTGTTACCTTGCCTCAAAAAAAGTGTGATATAGAGCAACCAAAAATCATATTTACCCAAAAATAATACAAACAAAACTGCCACCTTATCTCGTAGTTTCCAAAATAGGGTCACTTTTTTGGAGTTTCTACTGTAGTTTCTACTGTGTTTTAGAAACTACACCCCTGAAATTATGCAAAACTGATGTTACAATCTTTGTTAACCTTTGAGGTGTTCCACAAGAAAATGGAGGGGAAATTTCAAAGTTTCACTTTTTTGTTAGATTTTTTATGTTAATCAATTTTTTCTTGCAACACATCAAGGGTTAACAGTGAAATAAACCTCAATATTTATTACTCTGATTCTGCAGTTTGCAGAAATACCCCATATATGTGGCGAGAAAATGCTCTATGGGCACGTGACCGTGGTCAGAAGGAAAGGAGCGCCATATGGATTTTGGAGGCAGATTTTGTTAGAATGGTTTTTATGCTTCATTTTGTATTTGAAGAGACCCTAACGTACCCCTACAGTGGAAAACACTCAAAAAGTGACCCCATTTTTAAAATTACACCCCTTAAGAATATATTAAGGGGGGTACTCATCACTTTGACCCCCTAAGCTTTTTTACGGAATTTAGAAACACTGTGAAAATGAAAAGTTTCATTTCTTTTAATAAAATGTTGCTTTAGCCCCAAATTTTTAATTTTCACAAGTGTTAACAGGAGAAAAGCACCCCAAATTTGTTACCCACTTTCTCCTAAATATGGCAACACCCTGTATGTGGTGGTAAACTGCTATGGGGGGCACATGGCAGGACTCAGAAAGGAAGCAGCGCCATCTGGCTTTTGCAGTGCAGATTTTGATGGATTGGTTTATGGGCGCTATTGGTTTTTATATTTTGAGTGATTTGGGATAGATAAGACTTTTTGATCTCTTGGTGTTACACTTTTTGTGAGGAAAGGTGACCAGAAAATGGCTGTTTTGGCACTGTTTTTATTTTTTTTATTTTTTTATGGCGTTCACCTGGGAGGTGGGAATCTTGTGATATTTTTATAGAGCCAGTCGATACGGATGCAGCAATACCTAATATTAGAAAGAATGAAGGATTGAGCACTCAAACTCCAGGATATGTGTCTAAGAAAGATAAGCGGTGCTAGTAGACAAACATAAAATACACATAAAATATAGTAAAATATTGGACAGGTCCGATCAGTACATGTGTATCTCCGGCATTTTATGAGCTGATATGGGTGCTTATATTGTGTATAGTTCACCTTTGATATGGTTCGCAATATCCCCAGAGACTACTGAGTGGGATTGTAATGTGCCAAGCAATCAAGCAGTATACATGCTCCAATGTTTACTCCAGTAAAAATGCTTAAGTATGCATGATTGAATCCCCTAGCCGTGTTAGGAATCAATAATCGTTTTTACAGACAGGATATAGACTTATCTTTCTTGTATTTCCTCCAGAAAGCTGAACGGTTTGTAGTGTAGTGGCTGTAGTGTATCTCCAGGATTCTTTATCCAAACGGCTGATGCATCAGTGTAGGTGTACAGATCCACTTGCCAGGATTGAACTTCAAACACGTTTCCGGGTCCTCCTCCAACCCCTTCCTCACTGGATTTGATCCCGTGCTGAGACACGCCCCCTGCACTGATCACATGATGGTGACGTCACCCCAGGTCCTTCGGCTTTTCAACAGTTCGGGTTCGTGGAAGCCGCCGGCCGGACGCATCCGTGCGTTAGGCGGTCCTGAGGTGGTTAAAGAGGTTGTCAAGTCTTGGCTTCTATCTTTCAATAACAGTACCACCCATGTTCACAGGTTGTATGTGTCATTGCTGCTTAGATCCATTCACTTCAAATGAGTTAAGCTGCAATACCAGAGAAAACACATGGACAGATTTGGTCTTTTCTGGAAGATGGTAACTATTGGGGTCATTTATCAAACTGATGTAAAGTAGAACTGGCTTAGTTGCCCATAGCAACCAATCAGATTCCACCTTTCATTTTCCAAAGGAGCTTTTAAAAATGAAAGGTGGAATCTGATTGATTACTATGGGCAGCTAAACCAGTTCTACTTTACACCAGTTTGATAAATGACCCCATATGTCCTTGTAACCTAGCACAATCAATCTCTTGAAGTAGTTTGGAAAACATTAGATTATTTTAATTTTTTTTTATCTGTTTGTCTTTAGGAAAACTTAAATGACAAGAACTTTCCATTTTGGCTTTGGATTGAGGGCATCTTAGAGCTAATTAAAAAGCATCTGCTTTGTCTGTGGAATGATGGGTGAGTTTTGATATTGTGATACCAATGCAGGATTTGTTGTAGAGGAAGGTATATTTCTACAAGGTTCTTTTTCTATATGAGAGACCCACATCTGTGAGGTAATTTATTAAAGGGGCTGTCTTACTTCAGCAAATAGAAGTTATTATGTAGAGAAAGTTAAAACAAGGAACTTACTAATGTATTATTATTAGCCAGTTTCCTATATGAGGACCATTATAGATACTGGGGGCACAGCAGAGGTTGAGATGTTGCAAATAAAAAAGGAACAATGAAATTCATCCGTTTTTAATGGCCTTTAAAAAGAGGTGCAAAATGGCTATTAAAAACGGATAGACTGCCAGAAAATGGATGCACAAACTGAGCCATGAAAAACTGACAGTGTATCATTTTTTAATAGGCATTCTTTTCACTGTTGTGTGTGTTTCTCTGCTTTTAAGACATTTAGTTATTTAGATATGTCTACTTTATGTTGGCATAATTTTGTAATGTCTTTTTAATTTTTTAGGACATTAGAAGGCTTAGAATTTTGAAAGAAATTTTTTAAATTTCAATTTTTGAGCTGTGTGAGGGCTTGTTTGTTTTGGAACAAGCTCCCCCGGTTAACCCCATGGATGTTGCAGTGGCTACTCAAATTCGCATTAAAGTTAAACGGCCAGCCCCGATCTCGGCCGTTGCAGCAGATTGTCAGCTATTACAGCTGACACCCGCTGCTGATAGCAGCGGCTCCATTCCTGAACCACTGCCATCAAAAATCTGTAATGGCGCACAGGTACAGGACCAAGAAGGGGGCACAGATGGAGGACCAGGGGCAGCATTGTAATCAGGTGAACCGCAGCTATTTGTCTATGCAGTTTGATAGGGAGGTCACTGGTGACAATAGCAAGCCCAAGAGAAGAACTTCAACATTTTAGCCACTGTAGGGACTCGCTCTGGTAGACAAGGTAGGCGGGTGCAGTATAGAGGCAAAAACACGTTGTAAATCAATCTGCAGTGTTTATTCACACTTTAGGCACAACACAACAGTCACTTTTCATTCTTTGGTGCTTGTTCACACACAGAAAACAAAACAATGTTGGTGCTTGATCTTGCACGGCAAAACAGAAACAGAGTTCACCTGGGATCCTGGGTGTCAGTTCACACCTGGCAGTAGTGCAGCTTTTACCTCTTGGTACTTCCACCAGCCCCAAGGCTGCGCAACCAATTCCCTTGGGGAGCTGGGCTCTCTAGTCCGCCTGACTAGGACCCCGCGACCCGAGCCTTGGCGTCGCTCTGTGCCCCCCAAGTCCATACAGACAGAGCCAGTCCTAGGCCTCTGTCTTGCAAGCTTTCCGGTACCCTTTTCCGGGTCCCCACTCTTCAGCCCAGCACAGTGCTCAGATCCCAAACACACAGAGAGAGCCCTTTGCATAACCCAGCTGTCTTTTAAAGGCAGCTAGGTATTAACCAAAAACCCGGACCGGCACCTAAAATCCGGTCCAGTATTTGCCCTCACCTGGCTGCAATCAACCCAGCAGCACAGGCTGAGAGGAAAATACCTGTTTTTTTTTATCACCAAAGCTCTCACTGTGTCACACCTCATAGTATCGATGCCTCAGGTAATACATAATTACTGTCCGGGGATACTTGGGCTTGATTGTTTTTGTGTTGTTGATAATGCTCCATATTTAGTGGAACTGCTTTGCGCTTACATAGGTACATAGTATGGTTGAAAAAAGACATAAGACCATAAGGTTCAACCAAATGAAGGGATAGGATGTGAATTAAAGAGAGTCTGTCAGCTAATTTTCACTAATATAACTAAGAGCACTGCCCTATAGAAGATTGCAGACACGTTGCAGACATACCTGTGTGTCTGTATTCCATGTCCAGGAAAAGCACTTTTATTCTGCTGGAAAACGGCTCCCAAGTGCCCAGCTGAAAATGAAAGTAAAAACAGCTTTCACTCCTGACTCAATTTCTAACAGCCATTTCTTCTGATATAGTGGATATAATGCTGTGATTCTGCTATCGTTTTAAAGGTTGGAATGCCATCTTTCAAACAAGGTTAGGTTCATATTTCTAGCTGCTACCAATCCTAAGATATGAGCAACTAAAGCAGCCCTCCCGCCTTCAGTCTGGTTTGCTTTGGGCACTTGCAGCAGCAGATCTGGGCACTTGGGAGCTATTTTCCAGCAGAATAAAAGTGCTTTTCCTGGCCTTGGAATACAGACACAAAGGTATGCTTGGAATGTGTGTCTGCAATCTTTTATGGGGCAGTGCTCTTAGTTATATTGGTGAAAAACAGGTGACAGACTCCCTCTAAGGGAAGTGGAGTGGGAACCATTTTGAAAGAACAACTTTGATATATATACACACAAATTACAGGATCAAGACGTGATTCCTATCCCTAAATAACACATTTTGCGTCCACTTATTTTGGGTCCTGTTTCCAGAAGCAAAAATAATTCCTTAGACACTTCATTTATGGCTGCTGCAAGTCAACAGAAATTCCCTCCATCATTTACAGAATGGAATCCTGTATGGTAGATGATCATGATAAATCATTTCAGACAATATTTTGTGGATGCACTGCAGTTCCTTTAAGACTAGCCCACTTTTTGCCTCCTGACTGACTTAATGCCTTTCATGGCTAAGATTGAGATAACATTACTAAGTACTGGCCTCAAGAATTATGGAAACAGTGTACACACTGTACTACAATGTTCACATTTACTAATATGGGAGTTAAATAAACAGTGGCTGCCCACTTCTGGACAGCGTTTTTTTAAGGATGTTCTGATTTCTGCCATAAAAGATTGAGATGTCAATAAGGCTGGGTTCAGACTTGCGCGTATTTGAAACGGGCGTAAAACGCGCGTTTCTGTCGCGCGTATTACAGCGCGTTTGTGGAAATAGAAAACGCGCGTCGTACACGCGTTCATGTGATTGACCACTGTGGCGTCAATCACAATACGCGCGACAATACGCCCCAAAGAAGCTCCTGCACTTCTTCGGGCGTAGGGCGTTTTACAGCGCGTTCAACGCGCTGTAAAACGCTCAGGTGAGAACCATGCCCATAGGGAAACATGGGTTTTCGCCTGTTGAGCGTTTTACAGCGCGTAGTAATGCGCTGTAAAACGCTCAGGTGTGAACCCAGGGTAAGGGCTGATTCGCATGACCATGCTTCGTCTGGAAAATATATGGTCCGTGTTGGCCGCATCTCCCAGACTGACTGCGGCTCCTTTCACCTGAACTGACTGTATCATAGTGGTTTATGATACAGTCAGTTCCTATCTAATCACAGGTCTATTGTGTACTCACATGACAGCGGGGTGGTGAGGGTGGGATGGAGCCAGCAGGAATGGCAAATTTATCTTTTACTCCATTTTTATGGCATCAAAGAAGAGTGAAATCTATGGCAGCTTGGAGGTGCCGTAGATTTCAGTCTAGGAGCTTGGCCTGCTCGCAGTGCTGGGAATATCATGGACTGGTGTAAATACTGATCTATGATAAATTCTCCTCTATGTTTTTAAATATCTTCAATAAAACATTGCGAAGAAGCCTCATGATTTATTTTAAAGCTAGCCTTGATACAGTTTTAATTTTCTCTCTGTTTCTACTACGAGATTCAGTATTTCTTCTGTAACTCTAAAGATAAAGAAGCATGTAATACATAGTGATGCCAAGTGTTAAAGGGGTTGTCTCATTTTAGCAAATGGCATTTATCAAGTAAACAAAGTTACTACAAGGCACTTACTAATATATTACAATTGTTCATATTTAGAGATGAGCGAACTTTAAAAAAAAGTTCGGCGTTCGGGTTGTGGTAATCGCCGCATCCCGTTATGGATTCCACTGCCGCAGACTATCCCGGCATATGGAATCCATAAGGGGCGGCCTCCAACTTTTTTTAAAGTTCGCTCATCTCTATTCATATTGCCTCCTTTGGTGGATTGATACATTTTTCAGTTGCATTATACAATTCTCATTTTCTAGGGTTAAGGCTACCTAAGTAGCAGAGATACGAGGCGGCCGGGAGCTGCTGCGCTTGTGTGCCTATGCGCACTCCCATGGTCCCGGCCTCCAGAGAGGCCTGCGCTTTTTATTATAGTGTGCAAGTGACTTCCACTGCTGTTGGAGCATAGACACGCATGCGCAGCACCTCATCCCAGCCACCTCATCTCTTTCTCTCAAAAGGAATCACAAAAATTTTGGGTCAGTTACAATCCAAACTTTTTGAAAAATTCAGGACTAATTACAATCTAGAGAGAAGCCCAGGCTTGCGGGTTTCCCTGCAGAAGACACATAATAAGCCCCACTTGTGGCTGTTCAGTACCTTATGAATTAGGTCTCAAGTGGAAGTATAACCCACAGCTCTCCTCAAAAGTCAACTATTTCTGATCTCCAGAGAATCTGTCATGAAGGTTTAGCTTGGATTCTACTGGTACTGGATCAGTAAATGCAGCAGCATTTTAGGCAGCCACAATCTCTTGATGTTTAGATCTCTCAGCAAGGTCCTGGACCAGCTGTGTAAACCCTGCATTTAATCAACAAGGGCATAAATCCACTCCATACTGTATTTTTTTTTAGGTCTGAGTGTATGTTGACATATTGATGTTTATTTTTGACATATGGGAGTCACTGTCCAGACCACAGCCAGTAAACCCAAAATCTACTACCAGCCTTTTGAAACCTCTCTAAGTAGTATGAAGCTAAGGCTACCCCTTGGTATTCACCAGAGCCTGGTATGGTCACTATAGTAGCAGACCTTTCAGAATGACCAGGGAGGTAGGAGAAGTCAGAGAGGAGGGTCAAAAACAGACACAGTTTGTCTTTTTTTTTTTTTTTTTTTGCCTGTGAAGGGGGCACTTTACTGGGCATATTACAGTGAGGGGCACAGCTGGGCATATTACAATCAGGGGACACATATCTGGGCATAACTACCGTGAGGGGGCACATAACTAGGCATAACTACTGTGAGGGGGCACATAACTGGGCATAACTACTGTGAGGGGGCATATATTTGGGCATAACTACTGTGAGGGGCATAAAGGGGGAATAATTACTATGTCGGGTCATTTGGTGGACTGGGTGGGATTAGGAGTTTACTTATGTTATCTCTCATCTCTGCAGAGTTTGACAGACAGACAGCCCAAAGACCCCCCATCAGACCTCAGAGCAGCCCAAAGACCCCTACTTAGCCCCCATCAGACCTTAGATCAGCCCAAAGACTCCCAGCAGACCCCCAGTCATCCCCCATCAGACCTCAGATCAGCCCAAAGACCCCCATCTGACCCCCACTTAAACCCAATCAGACCTCAGATCAGCCCAAAGACCCCCATCAGACCCCCAGTCAGCCCCCATGATACCTCAGAGAAGCCCAAAGACCCCCACTTAGCCCCTATCAGACCTCAGATCAGCCCAAAGACCCCCTAGCAGACCCCCAGTTAGCCCCCATCATACCTCAGATCAGCCCAAAGACCCCATCAGACCTCAGATTAGCCCAAAGATCCCCACTCAGCCCCCATCATTCAGACAAGCCTCAGAGCCCAAAGACCCCCATCAGGCCCCCAGTCAGCCGCCCCCATCGGCGCTCAGCCGCAGATCAATAAGCAGCAGGCAGGGGCCAGTGCAGGGGAGCGCCAAGGCCAGGTAGCCCAGCCCAGACCCCAACATACTTTATACTTACCAGTAATTATGCGCCACCTGACAGCATCAGCGTCAGGTCATAGTGCGCGCACTACGTCCCGAGGCTGTACGCGCTCAGGACAGTAAAGCGCCAGCTGGGAGGGTAAGGGGCGGGCCTCATATTGGCTGAAAATAGGCGAGGAGCACTGGGCGGCTGGGCCCCGGGCACTACAGGCACTTTACTGGGCATATTACAGTGAGGGGCACAGCTGGGCATATTACAATCAGGGGACACATATCTGGGCATAACTACCGTGAGTGGGCACATAACTAGGCATAACTACTGTGAGGGGGCACATAACTGGGCATAACTACTGTGAGGGGGCATATATTTGGGCATAACTACTGTGAGGGGCATAAAGGGGGAATAATTACTATGTCCGGTCATTTGGTGGACTGGGTGGGATTAGGAGTTTACTTATGTTATCTATCATCTCTGCAGAGTTTGACAGACAGACAGCCCAAAGACCCCCCATCAGACCTCAGAGCAGCCCAAAGACCCCTACTTAGCCCCCATCAGACCTTAGATCAGCCCAAAGACTCCCAGCAGACCCCCAGTAATCCCCCATCAGACCTCAGATCAGCCCAAAGACCCCCATCCGACCCCCACTTAAACCCAATCAGACCTCAGATCAGCCCAAAGACCCCCATCAGACCCCCAGTCAGCCCCCATGATACCTCAGAGCAGCCCAAAGACCCCCACTTAGCCCCTATCAGACCTGAGATCAACCCAAAGACCCCCTAGCAAACCCCCAGTTAGCCCCCATCATACCTCAGATCAGCCCAAAGACCCCATCAGACCTCAGATTAGCCCAAAGATCCCCACTCAGCCCCCATCATTCAGACAAGCCTCAGAGCCCAAAGACCCCCATCAGGCCCCCAGTCAGCCGTCCCCATCGGCGCTCAGCCGCAGATCAATAAGCAGCAGGCAGGGGCCAGTGCAGGGGAGCGCCAAGGCAAGGTAGACCAGCCCAGACCCCAACATACTTTATACTTACCAGTAATTATGCGCCACCTGACAGCATCAGCGTCGGGTCATAGTGCGCGCACTACGTCCCGAGGCTGTACGCGCTCAGGACAGTAAAGCGCCAGCCGGGAGGGTAAGGGGCGGGCCTCATATTGGCTGAAAATAGGCGAGGAGCACTGGGCGGCTGGGCCCCGGGCACTACAGGCACAAGTACAGGCAGCAGGGGCCAGGGCTGCGACCCCTGTATGCAGAGGCGGCTCTAGACTTTGTGAGGCCTTAGGTGAAACTCGAACATGAGGCCCCCACAAACACAAAATACTTACCTGGCACTGCCAGGCTCCCATGGTGAGGTCACTGCCTGATGTGGGCACTTAGTCACCTTCCCCATGTACATTACAGACTACTTTTCTGGAGGTGCCCGGTCCCAGTACTAATAAACATTATGCGCTCTGCACACATGACCTACCACCTCAGCAGTCTCTTAGTCACCATCATCCAACAGGCACCCTGCAGCCTCCAGTCCTGCTGCTGCCATTCTACCTTCTGTTCAAACTTTAACCTGGACCTGGAGAGATGCCGGGCCCCAACCTCTCCACCCCCCCACCTCCATCACTACAGAAATACAGCGCCCCATACCTCTTACATCCAGTGACGTCTCCTTTGATGTAGATGTTCTCTGTCCTCATGTTTTCCTTTCAGACCAGACCACCATTTTGTCGCCATTTTCTGTCTCTGCAGTTTGACAACAACAAAAAATCTTAGTTTTCTACTTTTCCATCATCCTCCCATCTTCTGGACAAATCATCCAACTACCCCCAATACTGTGCCGCTGTGCTCCCCAATACTATACTGCAGAAACAGATAAACCCGCTGATAATACTAGTACCACACAGAGCCCCCCCATATAAAATACCCCTTCTTTGTGTCCTCAGTAGAAGCCCCCATAGTGCCCCATAATAATGTGACAGTAACAAGGGCCTCTTCCCCCCCCCATGTGCCAGTAACAAGTGCCAACCCCCCCATGTGCTAGTATCAAGTGCCAACCCCCATGTGCTAGTATCAAGTGCCAAACCCCCCCATCTGCCAGTATCAAGTGCCAAACCCCCCATGTGCCAGTATCAAGTGCCAAACCCCTCATGTGTCAGTATCATGTGCCAACCCCCCCCATGTGCCAGTATCAAGTGCCAACCCCACCCCAATGTGCCAGTATAAAGTGCCTCCCGCTCCCCCCATGTGACAGTAACAAATAGTCCGGTATTAAAAAAAAAAACACTTACCTCCATCACACAGCAATGCGATGCAGGCCTCTTTCAGCCTGTGTCTCGGGCTGTATGGTTCAGGCGGCGCCGCCTGCACTGGCCTCTGATAGGCTGCGGGCCTTGAGCTGGCAGCCTATTAGAGGAACAGGGAAGGGAGGCTCCCCTGCCCCACAGCACAGCCATCTGTATCGCTTCCGGAGGACGGCGATACAGATGACCATGGAGATAAACGCTTCCACAGTGGAAGCGTTCACCTCCCTGTGACCTGCCGCCGGCAGCCTAATGGAAGAGCTGCCTCTGCTATGTACGCCCCTCTTAAAGCGGCCCCAGGGCCGGCGGCCTACTGGGAAGTTTCCCGATATCTCAGTAGGCCAGCTCGGCCCTGGAGACACCACACCGGACGAAAAAGGAGAGGCAACAAGGAACAAGGCCTGAGAGCAAGGGAAGAAAGAAGGACACCACCTAGTCAAAACTCTAGTCACAGTCCTGACTGGATATCGGTATGAACAGACCCCCAAAGTAAGGTGAGTTCACACGCAGGATTACCTAGAGTCCTAACTCACCCTATAAGACCCTGGCGATAGTGACAGGACTGAGACTACCTGTTCCTCCAGAAAGGAGGGACTACCAGGACTTTCCATCAGGCCTACAACAAAGGGCAGTGGAAAAACAACACACAGATAAACCAAAACAAAATGCGAAAGGGAAAGGAAACACTTAACTTTCCAGTAGCTATGGCAGCAACAGGAACTCAGCCGAGAAACAAACATCAGCAGACCACAGATACCACTGAAGCTATAAACCACACAGCATTGTGGAAGAAACAGCTATAAATAAGAAAAGTTAAATGACCACAATAGCAACACCTGGAGGTTAGAGGTGTGGCCAGTATCAGAAACAACACTGACGTCTATTGATCCACAAGGAAACCGGTCAGATCAAAGCACATGTTGCCAGTCTCACAGATCTTCTGTCACCCACAGTCGCGGGGACGTCTGTATGTCTTGGTACATCCGTGACACTCTTGCTTCTTTTCAAAAGTTCGGAGGTATGCTCACGGCACATCAGTTCACAGAGATACAACGTGAACTCCTGACAATCAGTTACTAGATGTAACTGTGTCATAAAAGTCGCTAAAGTAAGAATAACAGGGGATTCTGGATCAATGTATCAGTATCAAGAGGCCTTGAGCTGACAGCACCTCAGCTAAGAAGGTCGTTAAAGTCTCATGAGTAAGCCTTGAAAAATTCTAATTCATGAGCACAGAATCCGATATCTTACAAGTGATTATAGTCCTGAAATAATTGAAAGATATGACATACACCATGTGGTTAAAATCCTTTTATTTCAGTCACACGTACATAGGAGGTTGAAATTAATTAAACATTCTTCAAATACATAAATGCAGTAAAACCAAGGTCAGAACATTGAGGACCCATAAATGATGGTAACGGGGTGTTGGTCACTGGGTATCAAGAGAAGGCAGAACTCCTAAATGGGTTCTTTAGCTCTTTATATACAAGAGAAGAGATGGCATCTCATGAGGGTTGTGCCACTGGTGTATATACCTCAAATAACATACTTAACTGGCTGACTGTGGATATTGTCCTTAATAAGCTAAAAAAACAAAAAAGTTAACAAGGTCCCAGGTCCAGATGGATTACACCCTAGAGTTCTAAAGGAGCTCAGTTCAGTTATTGCTTTGCCACTGTTCATAATATTTATAGCTTCTTTAATGACAGGGACCAAGGAACTGGCGCAAGGCGAATGTGGTGCCCATTTTCAACAAGGGTGCTAGGTCTTCACCAGGAAATTATAGACCAGTAAGCTTAACATCCATAGTGGGAAAAATGTTTGCGTGCCTTCTAAGAGACCACAAACTGGATTATGTAACTGTCAATAATATAATAAGTGATAGCCAACATGGTTTTACTAAGAAGAGAAGATGTCAAACTAACCTGGTTTGTTTTTATAAGGAAGTGAGTATAAGCCTGGAGAGAGTAAAGACTATCAATATTGTGTTTTTGGACTTGCAAAGGTGTTCAATACTGTCCCACACATGACTAATGGGTAAATTGAGGTCTATTATTTAACTTATTCATTAATGACATGGGATTAATAGTGCTGTTTCTAGTTTTGCAGATGACACCAACCTTTGTAATACGGTCCAGTGTATGAAAGTTACAAGCTGACTTAGACAAACTTACTGTTTGGGCCTCCACAAATGAGGTTCAATATAGATAAATGTAAAGTCATGCACCTGGGGGCTAAGAATCTGCATGCAGTATATGTCGTAGGGCAGGCATCCTCAAACTGTGGCCCTCCAGCTGTTGTAAAACTATAACTCCCACAATTCTCTGCTGTAGGCTGATAACTGTAGGCTGTTCAGGCATGCTGGGAGTTGTAGTTTTGCAACAGCTGGAGGGCCGCAGTTTGAGCATGCCTGTCGTAGGGGGAGTAAAACTGGGAGAGTCTCTGGTTGTGAAGGATCTGGGTGTATTAGTAGATTATAGACTAAATAACAGCATTCAATGTCAGTCAGCTGCCTCTAATGCCAACAGAATTTTGTCTTGTATAAAAAGAGGTATGGACTCGTGGGGCAGGTATATAATATTGCCACTAAACAAAGCATTGCTACGACCTCACCTGGATTACGCTGTTTAGCTCCGGGCACCAGTCCATAAAAAGGATGCCCTGGTGTTACAGAAAGTGCAATGGAGAACAACTAAACTCATAAAGGGCCTGAAAGATCTTAGCTATGAGCAAAGATTAAACAAACTGAATTTGTGTAGCCTTGAAAAAAGACATCTAAGGGGGTCCATGATTAACCTGTACAAATACATAAATGGACCATACAAAAAATATCAAGGCAGGCTATTCTGTGTTAAACCCCCTCAAAAAACAAGGGACCACTCCCTATGCATAAAAAAAAAGAATCAGTCATAAGAAGCGACAAGCATTCTTTACAGTAAGGGCTTGGAAACTCTGGAATAGCCTGCTGCAGGAGCTGGTCACAGCAAATACAGTAGATGCCTTGCAAAAAGATTAAGATGACTTTTTAATTCAAAATAACAATGAGGCTTATGACAATATATAGAAATCTTGTTCTATGCACCCTTTCTCTTTGGCCCAACCCCCTTTTAAAATGAAGATGGACATTGATCCAGGGATTTGTTCCGTCGATTAATATATCGGGATTACAGGTTAGACTTGATGGACTTTTGTCTTTTTCCAACCTTAACAACTACTGTATGTAACTATGTAACTTAATTAATCTTATGTACCTGCAACTGAAATAAAAGGATTTTAACCGTATGGTTAGTGCCATGTCTTTCCATTGCTATGTCTTTCAGCTATAATTTTTATGACACATAGCACCAACCATAATCGGTTTTATTGATTCCTTATCAGCTTCAACAAGTGACTATATGAAGCCTTAAGGAGTGCCAGTCCACTATCATTTTTGATATCTTATTAGTAATGCCTATCATCCTTTCCCATGAACCACCCATGTAAGAAGCATAGGGAGGGTTAAAGATCCACATGTAACCATTGTCAGTCAAGTAATCCATTGTTAAATCTCTTTTTATTTAATGATATTCTGCAAACCATGTAATACATTATTCAAAGAAAGTCATTTTCTCACAGTAGATAGCACAATCATTTAGAGGTTTGAATATGATCCATGACATGTTGTTCTAATGCATGCAAACTAGCCATCAACTGACTGCTTTTGAATGTCTACCTCTACAGTGCTAGTGAGATGTGGATTTAACAAGTTTGAAAGAACAGAACAATAATTAGATGAGTGAAAAGCATAAGAGAGAGAATAAAAAGGTAAACAAAGATTTGGGAGGTAAGGGGGGGGGGGGAATTAAAGGGAATAGGTTGCACTAGTTTTTCGTAGGATGCAAGTAAAGAACTATAAATAAAATTCAATGCTGTGTCGGACCCGGGTGGGATGTGTCCATATATTTTGATTGCATCCAGGGATCCCAGATTTTGAGGAAGGATGTTCTGGTCATATTTTCCCAATGAGCTAGCTCCTCTGTTCGTCGTATTTGATTGACCTTATTTGCCCAGTCTTGTATGGTTGGAGGACTTTGATTGCGCCAGAATGTTGGGATTAACAATTTAGCTGCTGATAGTAATAATGTGGGTAGATTGGCTTTCAGTGGCGTAAAAAAGAATGATGGACACCACAGAAAAACCAACTGAGGGGTCAGTGTGAGTTTACTAGAGCACACCTTGTTAATGCTGTTTTCGATAGCTTCCCAATATTCTTTGATAAGGGGGCAATGCCACCAAAGGTGAGATAAGGTGCCTCTGCCAGATTGACATCTCCAGCAGGTATCTGGGATCTCATAATTAATTGAGTGGAGAAAAAACAACGTTTTGTACCAGCTTGTTAGTAATTTAAAAGAGTTTTCCTGAAGGTTTACACAGCGTGAAAAAGCATGTTTTTTGGATCAGAAAAGGTTATACCAAGTTCCTCTTCCCATTTAAACACATATTGGGGTTTAAATTGAGAATCATTGGTTAAAAGCCAATTACAGTATATAGAAAAGAAAGATCTTTGGAGTGAGGTGGCTGTTTCAATAACTGTGATTCTATCCAGGTATCCTGACGCATGGATAGCAGTTTCTTGTAAGCAGTTTTACAGATAGAGTCCAAGTCATGTCGCTATATAAGGTTGGGAGGATGAATTTTGGTCTTTTGTAATAAAATGTCTGATGTGGGAATAGTATCTGTATAAAGTACGATCGCAACTGTAAAATTAGAAAGTTGTTCCCAGAATTCTGAGGGATCTCTTATACTTGGGTTAACATACATCGGTAGGAGGCTCAAAGGCATTACAGGCGAGGGGGGCGGAGAGCAGAGCTGTTTGTTTGTTGAGCTTTTGCCACACATCGGCAATACCCATGAGCAAAATGTGAGGGTGGTAGCTAGCAGATTTAGAGATGCCCCACCAAGTGTAGCGGTCTACCAGGGTGAAAAGGTGGTTTTCAGTGTTCGCATATAAATTACATGGCGGTTCACCGTGATTGTGATCCATCTACTAAGCTGGTTATTTACTTTAAAGTTTGACAGACTTCCATATTGTTCCAAAAGGGCTGATATATGTGGAAGAGACTGTAAAGAGTTTGTGGTCAATATCAGCAAATCATCTGCAAAAGCTGCAGTGGTGTGTGTGAAAGATCCCACTCGATATCCCTGTATTATAGGGTCCTGCGAAGTGTCTGAATTAGAGTCTCCATTACTAGTAGATCCAATGAAGGGGACAATGGACTACCATGTCTGGTACCATTTTTTTTATATGAAAGTTCGAAGAATAGATTCTGTTCACTTTTATTTTCGCCTGGGGTTTATCATACAGTGTAAAGATAGCTTTAATGAATATATTAGTATATTGGAAACGTCGGAGAGTTGCAATCATATATTGCAAGCTAACCATATCAAGAGCTTTCTCAGCATCTGTGCTTAAAAAAAGTAGAGGAGTTTTAGTATACCTAGCATGCAATATTATGCGTATAACCCTGTGGGTATTATCTTTCACTCATCTGCCTTTAACAAGCCCTATTTGTTCAGCACCAATAATCCCGGGCAATATAGGACACAGACTATATGCTAAGGCTTTAGTCCACCATTTCAAGTCCATGTTGAGGAGAGATATTGGCTTGTGGCTACTGCGTACAGTAGGTCCTTTGCCCTCTTTAAGTAATATAGTTATATAGGCCTCTAGAGATTGTGGTACCAGGTATCTCCCCCAACAGAGCATTACTTATTTTGGTAAAACATGGCAGCAGAAAGGATTTAAACTTTTTATAGTAGTTGATGGAGAAGCCATCCGGGCCTGGTGACTTACTCGATGGGATAGACTGTAGAACCTTACCCAGTTCTAAAGTTGTTAAGGGGTGCGTCAAGGAGATTTTATCTGTGTCTGAAATGGAAGGGAGAAGAAGTGAATCTAGGAACTGATCAATAACTCTCGTGAGGGTTCTAACACTTGGGAGCCTTGACCTGAATGTAGATCATAGAGTTTGGAGTAAAAATCTTGAAATGCCTGGGCAATTGACTTTGCATCAGTGTACAAGGATCCCTGTGGTGTGCGGATTTTAGTAATAGTAATGATTTTTCTTTTAGTTTTTTAACAAGGGCGGACATAATCGTATTACATTTATCCCCATGGGCATAGTATTTGAACTTGGACATGTGAAATAGCTTAGCCATGCGAATGTTAAGGATGTTTTTAATCTTAGTTCTTAGTAATTGATACAGGGGCATGGTCAGAGAGGAGAATGTCACCAATATCTGCTTTGTGAATATGAGGTGTGTAAGTTTGTGAAAGGAAGATGTAGTCTAGTCTGTGATAGGTGTCATGAGCATCTGAGTAGAAGGTATAGTCGTTGCTGATGGGGAATAGCAATCTCCTGACATCTACCATATGTAGGTCTTGTAGGATACTGGTAAGGTGCCTCAGAGTCCGATAGGACATATGAGAAGCACCAGTGGAGTCTACGATAGGGTTTACCAAGAGAGTTAAAGTCACCACCAGCTATCCTTATTCCGTCTGCAAACTGCCTAAATTTTTGCAATGTCTCCGTGAGCCATTTTACTTGGTGTGTATTTGGAGCATATAAGTTTGCAATAGAGTATACAGAGTTACCTATTCTTCCTTTAATGAAGAGGTATCTACCATCAGGGTCCACAGTTTTTAGTGAGGAGCTGAAAAGGAATATTAGCATTGATAGCAATAGAAACTCCACTAGAGGCTGTAGTGTACGTACTATGATACTATTTAGAAAAATGCTTGTGGGAAAGAGCAGGTATTTTAGACGTCTTAAAGTGTGTTTCCTGTAACAGAGCAATAGACACTTTATGGCTTCTTTTTTGCTGGATATTTAGTTATTTAACATTAAAGGACATTACCATGAATTTAGCCATATTAGAAAACAAGAGTAAGATGCCTAACAATGTGTAGGAATCAGTGCAAAGCAATTGTATGGGTAGGTCGATAAGACAGGGTAGGTAGAAGGAAAGGAGAGGAGTAGAGTAAGTAAGAACTGCAACACCAAGACAGTGGGGCAAACAGTAGCATCAAGAGCAATTGAGGGCCAATAACATGCAACAGGGCCCGCATTGGAAAATGGTAGATGAAAAGTAAAACATTAAAAAATAATGACTGAAAAGATGTGAACATTACCATGGTCACTAAGGAGGGCTAACCCTGGCCAACTAGCAGTTCTAAAAAATAAACATAGAGAAGCTAGATAATTATGTTACCAACATTCTACAAAACAGATGAGTAACACCTAAATAATAAACTAAGCCTCACACGTATCCACAGTAGGTGGAGTAAAAACATATTGCTAATCACTTAAAAAAAAAAAAGATATCAGGACTAGAGATGAGCGAACACCTGGATGTTCGGGTTCGAGAGGTTCGGCCGAACTTCCGGAAAATGTCCGGGTTCGTGATCCGAACTCAACCCGAACTTCATCCCGAACCCGAACCCCATAGAAGTCAATGGGGACCCGAACTTTTGGGCACTAAAAAGCCTGTAAAAGACTCCCGGAAAGGGCTAGAGGGCTGCAAAAGGCAGCAAAATGTAGGTAAATCCCCTGCAAACAAATGTAGATAGGGAAATGAATTAAAATAAAATAAAATAAATAAAAATTAACCAATATCAATTGGAGAGAGGTCCCACAGCAAGGAATCATGCGTCATATCATCCACCACTGGAGAAGGCCACTCTCATTTATTTGGTACCAGCACCCAGACAGAGGATACAGGTCCCACAGCAAGGAATCATGCTTCATATCAACCACCACCGGAGAAGGCCACTCTCATGTATTTTGGACCAGCATGCTGCGGATTTGTCTCCGTCCAAAAATCCGGAAGACATGCCGCAAGGACGGATCCGGAATTAATGCTCATTGAAAAGCATTAATCCGGATCTGACTTTAAGCTAAACGTTGTTTCGGCGCATTGCCGGATCCGACATTTAGCTTTAAAGAATGGTAACCATGGCAGCCAGGATGCTACTAAAGTCCCGGCTGCCATGGAAAAGCAGCGGATCCATCACAACGCAAGACAACTGAAAGCATATTGAAGACTGATCAGTCTTTAATATGCTTTCAGGTAACCATGGCAGACAGGACGCTACTAAAGTCATGGAAAAGAAGCGGGGAGCCAGGGGAGAAGCTACTTACCTTCTGTGCGGCGGCCGGGGCGCTCCTCGATGACGTCACTGGGTCCCTGCGTCGCATGGTTCACATAGCTATGCTATGTGAGCAATGCGACGTATGGATCGTATGGTACATTGCTCACATAGCATAAATACGACGCAGGGACCCGGTGACATCATCGAGGAGCGCCCCGGCCACTGCACGGAATGTAACTAGCTTCTCCTCCGGCTCCCCGCTTCTTTTCCATGACTTTAGTAGCGTCCTGGCTGCCATAGTTACCTGAAAGCATATTGAAGACTTATCAGTCTTCAATATGCTTTCAATTGTCTTGCTTTGTGATGGATCCGGCGGGCATTTCCGGTGACGGAAGTGCACGCCGGATCCTCACAACGCAAATGTGAAAAAGGCCTTAGATATCTTGGACATAGGATAATAAGCTTCTTCTTCTTCAGCAGCTTCTTCAAGAACTCTGAGTTCAGCTATGGCTACTGCTTCTTCCCTTTCTTTCTGAAGGACCTCCAACTCCGCTTCGGCCTTGGCTTTGGTCGCTTGCTCTTGAGCCTGTATAGCTTGTGTTTGAGCCTGTATAGCTGCTTGATTAGCTTGTGGTTGGGCTGGTGTCTCTGCAACTTGCGCCTTAATGGCTGCTTCCTTTCTAATGCAGTGAGCTTGTACCTTCGTTGCTTCCGCTTTTGCGCGTGCCAACACCAATGAGGTACTCAGCGAAGAGTGCTGTGAATGAGACCTTAGCGATGAGGACTGAGAAATTGATTTCCAGAAACGGGATGATGCCTTGGAGTGCCTTGAAAGGTTAGAATGGCGGGACGCAGTTTCATTGTTGTGATATCTTGCCCTCTAGCATTGACTTGACTGCCATAAATCTGCTATATCTTTCATCATTAAGTGCAGTGTGGGTCTTTAATTTTAGGATGAATTCCTGAGTTAAGACTTGATAAAAGAGAAGAATATTTCTCAGACAGTCTCTTATAACTTTCATAGGTCTTATTCAATTTTGTACACATGGCCTTTAATTGATCTTCATTATAGCCTGATCCATGTGCTGCATCCATACATTGTTCAGTATTTTCCCACAAACTGGATAAATTATTACATATCTCAATTTTGTCAGTTAGAAGGGCCTCTTTCATTTTTTTTTATTTTTATTTTTTTTATTTTTTTTTTAAATAAGTTTTTATTTCAATCATCTCAAAGAACACAATTCATCAAACAAATTACAAAAAAAACCTCCCCATTCCTCCCACCCCCCCTTAACCCACCCCCCAATCCTGCAGGGAAGAGAAAAAAAAATATCCTCAACCATCCCAGTCTCTCCAAACATTGGCCCATTTCACATAGGACCTTTTTTGTCTGTACATAATTCTCTCATAGATTTTCACCTTATCCACTAAACATAGCCAGTTATTGCAGTCTGGAGCAGAGGGAGAAAACCATTCTCTGGCTACAAGAAGCCTGGCCAAAAAAATTACTTTAGTCAACAGACGGCTCTTCATGGGCTGGCAATTAACCTCTGATAAATCCCCTAAAACCCATACCTTAGGAGATAGAGGAATATCTATTTTAAGTCTCTGAATCAAGGTTGTTTGAATCGTTCTCCAATATTTACTCACTATCGGGCAATCCCAGAACAGATGCATATGATCTGCCCTGGGGTCCCCACAGCGAAGGCAGTCAGAGTAGGCTCTAAATCCCCTTTTATGTAGCCATAGAGGTGTCACATATATTTTGTGTATAATATTGAACTGTACAACAGTGTGATTAAAATTGTGCGAAACCTGACTAAAATTCTCCCCTATATTTTCCCAATCCGGAGAACCCACCTCTGACAATAAAGCAGACCAGGATCTCTGTCCTGCAGAAAAACATTCCAAAAAAAAACTTTTCATCAAGTGCCTATAACAATGTGATAATTTAACTTTCATACCACCTTTCTTACAAATCAGATTGTGCAAAAATTCAGGAGTGTCTACCTCAAGTGAATAACTATCAACAGTATTAAGTGCTGACCTCAATTGAAAATATGCATACCAAGCCACCTCACCTAAATTTAAATTCTGTTTTAACTCCATGAGAGACAGGACTTGCCCATTTTTAACCACCTGATTCAGATATTGAATATTTCTCGTCCTCCAATATTGCCGACAATTTAAGTAATCTAATTTCAAAAGCTTTAAGTTATGCCATAATGGGGTACAGATAAGTGCTGCCTTAACTTTAAACCAGCTCTTTATCACCAGCCATGCCTTTGTTCTGCAGAAAGGTTTATATCCAATCTGTATATTAAGTAAATAATCGGACTCCAATACTGTAAATAGATCTGAGAAACCTGAGTCTTTCACCAGTTTTCTACAGAGTTGGCTATTTTCCCAGTCATTAAAGAAGCAAAGTTGAGAGGCCATAAAATATCCCCTAAAATAGGGGAGGTTAAGGCCTCCCCTGTTGTAGGGCATAGAGAAATAAAGCGACTTTAGTCTCACCCGCTTCCTCCCCCATAATAAATCAATAATCATCCGTTCTATCAACCTAAAGTACTTATCTTCAAACGGGCGAATTGCGAAGAACATAAAGAACCTGGGGCAACACCACCATTTTAAATAATGAAATTCTATCCCCTCTTGCAGGCAGAACTTTTTGCCATATCTTAATTTTTGGAGATAATCTTGAGTTTTAGCAGAGGCTGTTATCCCCAGATATTTTATTGAATCGGAGATCGATACCTGATTAGGGAGATTTTCCACAGATCCTCGCAATTTATCTATAGGGAGAAGAACAGTCTTCCCCCAATTAACCTCCAAGGCGGAGGAATAAGAAAATAGGCTGACCAGTTCCATTATTCGAGGGAGTGTTCTTTCTGTTTGATGAATGAAAAACAAGATATCATCTGCATAGAGAGATATACGATCATGCTTCTCCATTACACCAAAGCCAGCCACTCTCAAATCTTGCCTTATACTAGCTGCAAGAGGTTCAATATAGATATTAAATAAGAGAGGGGAAACAGGACATCCTTGACGAGTACCTCTGCCCAACACAAAACTCTCTGTCAGCATATCATTAATCCTAATTCTGGCCACTGGACATTTATATAACAACTGAACCATCCCTATAAATTTAGGGCCAAAACCCATTCTTTTCATCACCTCCCAGAGAAACGTCCACTCGACCCTGTCGAACGCCTTAGTAGCATCCAATGACAGGACCGAGCGGGCGCTCCCACCGGGAGACTGAATATTAGCAAAGAACCTATGGAGATTATGATGGGTACCCCTTTTTAACATAAAGCCAGTTTGATCTGGATGAATCAGAGAGGACATTACCTGAGAAAGCCTCTTAGCCAAAACCTTTGATAACAACTTAACGTCCGTATTTATTAGGGAAATTGGTCTATATGAGCTCAAATCCGCCGGGTCTTTATCTTTTTTAGGGATTAGAACGATCACAGCTTCCATCATAGACTGTGGCAAAGCCCCTCCCTGCGATGCTTGAGCAAACACTTCCAGTAAATGAGGGAGAATGACATCGCTATACTTACGGTAGAATTCATATGGAAAACCATCTGACCCTGGCGATGAGTTCCCGGAGATAGACCTCAAAGCCTCTTGAATCTCCACAAGAGACAACTCTCCTTCCAGGGATTCTTTTTGGGCTTCTGTTAGCATCGGACGAGAAATTCTCTCCAGGAACTGTCTCGCTGGGTCAGTTGGCAGACCAGGAGAAGCTCTATATATCTGGGAGAAGTATTGCAGAAAGGTGTCTCTAATACCCTCTGGGTCTGATATTACTACCCCATCTGAATTACGAACTAAAGTAATAGCTTTCTTTTTTTTGTCCTGTTGTGATATTATATTAGCTAAAAGCTTACCAGGACGTCCAGATTCTGAAAAATACTTCTGTCCCTTAAAAAGTAACCTATGATTTGCTTTCTCAATTACATATTCCTTCAAGGAACAGCTAGCCTTCTGCATCTCTTCTTTACCACATTCAGTAGGTTGATCAATAAATCGTTCCGTTGTAGAAGCCACAGTATCAGTCAAGTCCTCCTCCCTCTTCTTAAATGATCTTCTCACAGCAGTGATATCACTAATAAGAACCCCCCCCAGATATGCTTTCAGAGCATCCCAAACTGAGTTGATGTTAGCAGAGGGAAGATTCACCTCCCAAAAGGAAGATACATGTGTTTTAATAGACTGATAATTATCCATAATAGTAAGCCAATACGGGTTCAGTTTAAACCCAAATCCCCTATCGTCTTTATTCTCCCTAATGCGAACCTCAATTAGGACCGGTGAATGGTCTGAAACTGTTCTTACTCCATATCGTATCCTTTTAATATTGTTCAAGTTATTCTCATTAGTAAGCGCCAAATCAATCCTAGACATTGCTCTACCATCTCTGCTAACACAAGAGTACACTCTCTTTCCTCCGCCAACATGTTCCCATATATCCACCAATCCAGTCTCCAAGCAGAACTGAGGCAATGGAGAATTACACATGCTCCTTCCCCGATCTGCGTCAAAAGTCAGTCTGTCCTTTTTGGGATCCATAGCAGCGTTAAAGTTTCCCATCAGAATGAGCTGGCATTCTGGCTTTTTTTCCAAAAAACGCAGTAATTGGATGAGTGGATACATAGAGAATGGAGGGGGTATATAGAAAAAGGCGAGAATATAACTATATCCATATAACCTCCGATACAGAAAAGTAAATCTGCCTTGGTTATCTGTGTGAGATTCAATTAGGGAAAAATCTATAGAATTATGAATCAGAACCGATACACCCCTAGAGGCACTACTAAAAGTGGAATGATAGGATTGGGAATGCCATCCCGTCATCAACCGGGACACGGTCTCTTCAGTAAGGTGAGTTTCAACTATACAGACAATTGCAGGGAGATATCTCTTCACTGAATCCATAATAGCTTGTCTCTTAACCCTCTCCCCAAGTCCTCTAACATTCCAAGAAACAATTCTAACAGACATTAATTAAGAAGGGAAGTAAGAAAAAAAAAAAAAATTTTTTTTTTAACTGCTTCAGGACCGCCGTACGCAGGATTGCGTCCTGCGGGCGATCCTGTCCTTCTGATCGGACGCGTCGGCGCGTCATCTCGCAAGACGCGAGACTTCCTGTGAACGCGCGCGCGTTCACAGCGTCGCGCGTCTCAAGAGTTGGTGATCAATCGCTGGCAGGCTGTAGATGCGATTTATATCGCATCTAACAAGTATATCAGACGCTGTTTTGTGAACAGCGTCATATATACCTGCTACCTGGTCCTCTGGTGGTCCCATTTGCTGGGATCGACCACCAGAGGACCAGGTAACTATGTAAAGTTGCACCAAGCACTACACTAACCCCCCCCCCCATCCCCCCTCACCAATTAACCCCTTGATCACCCAATCTAGACCCCCTGATCACCCCCCTGTCATTGATCAAACCCCTTGTAAGGCTCCATTCAGACGTCCATATGTGTTTTGCGGATCCGTGGATCCGCGGATCTGATCTGCGGATCCACAGATCCTCAAAACATGGACACCGGCAATGTGCTTTCTGCATTTTGCAGATCCGCACATTGCCAGAACTATATAGAAAATGCTTTTTCTTGTCCGCAATTGCGGACAAAAATAGGACATGTTCTATATTTTTGCGGAACGGAAGTGCAGACCCGGAAGCGCGGATCCGTAATTCCGGATCCGAGCGGGACAAAGTCTGTCCCCATAGAAATGAATGGGTCCACAATTCCGTTCCGCAAACAGAATTGCGGACGTGTGAATGGGGCATAAGGGTCCCTTATCACCGCCAGTTAGCTAGCTACTTGTTAGGTAGCTAGCGCCCAGCCCACCGCACCGCAGTCACTGATTTTGGCAGAGATTTTTTCATCCACATTGATCGATGCGAATGAAAAAATCAGTGCCGTTCATTTTTTATTTTTTTCAGCCCAGAGGCTGAACGGAAAAAAATCTCATTACCCGTCTGCTCAATATAAGGAGAATCGCAGAAACTCCTAATGCTGGCCATACGTGTAATGATTGCGGAGACCCCTAAAATGCCAGGGCAGTACAAAAACCTCACATGTGACCCCATTTTAGAAAGAAGACACCCCAAGGTATTCCGTGAGGGGTATGGCGAGTTCATGCAAAATTTTATTTTTTGTCACAAGTTAGTGGAATATGAGACTTTGAAAAAATAAAAATAAAAATCAATTTCCGCTAACTTGTGCCAAAAAAAAAAAATTTCTGTGAACTTGCCATACCCCTCACGAAATACCTTGGGGTGTCTTCTTTCCACAATGGGGTCACTTGTGGGGTATTTACACTGCCCTGGCATTTTAGGGGTCCTAAAGCGTGAGAATCCAAATGCGTAAAAATGCCCTGTGAAATCCTAAAGGTACTCATTGGAATTAGGGCCCCTTTCCACATCTTGGCTGCAAAAAAGTGTCACTCATGTGGTATCGCCGAACTCAGGAGAAGTAGGGCAATGTGTTTTGGGGTGTATTTTTATATATACTTATACTGTGTGTGAGAAATATCTCTGTAAATGACAACTTTTTAAATTTTTTTATTCAAAGTTGGCAATTTACAGAGATATTTCTCTCACCCAGCATGGGTATATGTAAAAATACACCCCAAAACACATTGCCCTACTTCTCCTGAGTACGGCGATACCACATGAGTGACACTTTTTGCAGCCAAGATGCGCAAAGGGCCCAAATTCCAATGAGTACCTTTTAGGAGGGCATTTTTACGCATTTTTCTTCTCACGCTTTAGGGCCCCTAAAATGCCAGGGCAGTATAAATACCCCACATGTGACCCCATTTTGGAAAGAAGACACACCAAGGTATTCGCTGAGGGGCATAGTGAGTCCATGAAAAATTAAACTTTTTGTCAAAAGTTAGCGGAAAGGGAGACTTTGTGAGAAAAAACAATAAAAAATCAATTTCCACTAACTTGTGCCCAAAATTTTTTTTTCTATGAACTCGCCATGCCCCTCATGGAATACCTTGGGCTGTCTTCTTTCCAAATTGGGGTCACATGTGGGGTATTTATACTGCCCTGGCATTTTAGGGGCCCTAAAGCATGAGAAGAAAAATGTGTAAAAATGCCCTCCTAAAAGGTACTCATGGGAATTTGGGCCCCTTTGCGCACCCAGGCTGCAAAAAAGTGTCACTTATGTGGTATCGCCGTACTCAGGAGAAGTAGGGCAATGTGTTTTGGTGTGTATTTTTACATATACCCATGTTGGGTGAGAGAAATATCTCTGTAAACTGACAACTTTGTATAAAAAAATTTAAAAAGTTGTCGTTTACAGAGATATTTCTCACACCCAGCATGGGTATATATAAAAATACACCCCAAAACACATTGCCCTACTTCTCCTAAATACGGCGATGCCACACGAGTGACACTTTTTTGCAGCCAAGATGCGCAAAGGGGCCCTAAAACCATTAGGATTTCACAGGGCATTTTTACGCATTTGGATTCTCACACTTTAGGGGCCCCTAAAATGCCAGGTGAGTATAAAAACCCCACATGTGACCCCATTTTGGAAAGAAGACACCCCAAGGTATTCCGTGAGGGGCATGGCGAGTTCACAGAATTTTTTTTTTTTTGGCACAAGTAAGCGGAAATTGAGATATATAAATATCTTTTTATTTAGTTTTTTACAAAGTCTCATATTCCACTAACTTCTGACAAAAAATAAAATTTTACATGAACTCACCATACCCCTCACGGAATACCTTGGGGTGTCTTCTTTCCAAAATGGGGTCACATGTGGGGTATTTATACTGTCCTGGCATTTAAGGGGCCCCTAAAGCGTGAGAAGAAGTCTGGAATCCAAATGTGTAAAAATGCCCTGTGAAATCCTAAAGGTACTCATTGGTTTTAGGGCCCCTTTGCGCACCCAGGCTGCAAAAAAGTGTCACTCATGTGGTATCGCCGTACTCAGGAGAAGTAGGGCAATGTGTTTTGGGGTGTATTTTAATATATACCCCTGCTGGGTGTGAGAAATATCTCTGTAAACGACAATTTTTAAATTTTTTTATACAAAGTTGTCAGTTTACAGAGATATTTCTCTCACCCAACATGGGTATATGTAAAAATACACCCCAAAACACATTGCCCTACTTCTCCTGAGTACGGCGATACCACATAAGTGACACTTTTTTGCAGCCTGGGTGCGCAAAGGGGCCCAAATTCCAACGAGTACCTTCAGCTTTTACATGGCTGCTCACAATTTAGCCCCGCCCAAAATGCCAGAACAGTAAACACACCCCACAAATGACCCCATTTCGGAAAGTAGACACCCCAAGGTATTCACTGAGGGGCATAATGAGCCCGTCTGAGATTTTTTTTTTTTTTGCCAGAAGTTAGCAAAAATGGAAACTTTATTATTATTATTTTTTTTCCTCAGAAAGTGTCATTTTCCGCTAACTTGTGAAAAAAATGAAATGATACATGAACTCACCATGCCCCTCCGCGAATACTTTGGGGTGTCTTCTTTCTAAAATGGTGTCATTTGGGGGGTATTTATACTTTCCTGACATTCTAGCACCTGAAGAAACATGACAGGTGCTCAGAAAGTCAGAGCTGCTTCAAAATGCCGAAATTCACTTTTTTGCACCATAGTTTGTAAACGCTATAACGTTTACCCAAACCAATAAATATACACTTATTGGATTTTTTTTATTAAAGACATGTAGAACAATACATTTAGAGAAAAATTTATATAGAAATGTAGTTTTTTTAAAAAAAATTTACAACAGAAAGTGAAAAATGACATTTTTTTGCAAAAATGTCGTTAAATTTTTATTAATAGCAAAAAAAGTTAAAATGTCAGCAACAATGAAATACCACCAAATGAAAGCTCTATTAGTGAGAAGAAAAGGAGGTAAAATTCATTTGGGTGGTAAGTTGCATGACGGAGCAATAAACGGTGAAAGTAGTGTAGTGCGGAATTGTAAAAAGTGGCCTGGTCATTAAGGGTGTTTAACCCCTTAAGGACGAAGGGCGTACATGTACGCCCTTGCGTCCTGGTACTTAAGGACCAAGGGCGTACATGTACGCCCTGTGAATTTCCGATCACCGCTGCGCACGTGGCGGTGATCGGAACAAGATGCCTGCTGAAATCAATCAGCAGGCATCTTGGCACACGCCCAGGGGGTCCTGTGACCCCCATAGTCGGCGATCGCAGAAAACCGCAGGTCAATTCAGACCTGCGGTTTTCTGCGGTTCCGGGTCATTCGGGTCTCAGGTGACCCGATAACCCGGAACAGGATGGTGATCAGTGGTGCTATATTACACCACCAATCACCATCCTTACCGTTGGCCACAAATTGTCCTGATTGGCTGTGTAGGGGGGCGGCGGCAGAAGCTAACCGCCGTAGCTTCTCCCCCCTGCACACTGCCTGTCGTGCCGCCGGAGGATCAAGTCGCCCCATCGGACCCCATCGGACCCCATCCCACCAGGAATACCCCAGAAGGACCCCATCCCACCCAGCAGACCCCCGATATCAGCCCCAGCAGCTCACCCAGCCACCGACAGCCCCAGCGATCCACAGCCCCAGCCATCCAGTGTTCCAGCCCCAGCAGCAGAATCTAATAAAGTAAGTGCACCTGGGTGTCTGGGGTCCACAGCACTTAGTTGTGTGACCCTAGACCCCCAGGGTGCAACCCCCTAATTTTTTGTGGGGCATTTTTTTTTGCGTGCGCCGACTGTGGTCGGCGCTCTAGCGTCCGGCCACTGTTAGTGCATCGCTCACCCCACTGCTGATCACCGCTATCAGCTAGTCAGGCAGTTTTTTTTTTTTTTTTTACACTTTTCCTTTTTTTTAGTTAGGGTTTTTTTTTTGTTTGTTTTTTTTTTTGTTAGTTTAGTGCGCGAACACCTGGCCCCACACGCACGCACACTTGAATAAAGTTTTGTTTACACACACGCACACACACACGCACAACACACACACCCATGGACCGCCGGCTGTTCACGGTGGAGGAGGCATACGCCCAGATGCTCTCCGACACCGAGAGCGCCAGTGAGGATGAGGATGACCCCACATTCCTCCTGTCATCCGCATCCTCCTCATCATCTTCTGATGATGATGAGCACATGCTAGGGACCCCGCGGCCAGCACTAGTACGAGCAGCCCTGGGACTCGTACTAGTTTTCCGGCCCACCAGCCAAGTGCACCTGAGCCCCCTTCAGGTGAACGAGTCTGGTGCATCCCAGTGGACTATCAGCCTGCGATTCCTGAATTTGTTGGCAATCCAGGAATCCAGATTCCCACAGTGGGATTTACTGAAATAGACTATTTTAGTTTTTTTTTCAGTAACCCACTTGTGAATCTGATGGTGGAGCAGACGAATCTGTACGCCCAACAGTTCGTCGCTCAGCACCCAGGCTCTTTTTTGGCCAAGCCCGGTGGCTGGACGCCAGTCAGTGCAGCCGAAATGAGGACATTTTGGGGCCTCGTGCTGCACATGGGCCTGGTCAAAAAACCAAGTGCCAGGCATTACTGGAGTGGGGACGTCCTCTACCAGACCCCACTGTACAGTATGGCTATGGCACGTACCCGGTTTGAGCCCATACGGAAATGTCTGCATTATGCAAATAATGCAGCATGTCCCCCCCGAGGTGATCCTGCCTATGACCGGCTGTACAAGATACGGCCGATCATAGATCACTTTGGGGCCGCATTTGCGCAGGCCTACGTACCTGGAAGGGAGGTCGCGGTTGATGAGTCTCTCGTTGCTTTCAAGGGAGACTCATTTTCCGCCAATACATTCCCAGCAAGCGAGCGAGGTATGGCGTGAAACTATACAAAATTTGTGAGAGTACCTCAGGGTACACTTACAAATTTCGTGTTTACGAGGGACGAGATTCCCGTATTCAACCCCCAGAATGTCCCCCCACTCTGGGTGTTAGCGGGAAACTTGTGTGGGACCTTGTGCACCCACTGCTGGATAAGGGTTACCACCTGTACGTGGATAACTTTTATACCAGTATTCCCTTGTTCCAGGCCCTCTCCGCCAGATCCACGTTCGCTTGTGGGACCGTGCGGAAAAATCATCGCGGCCTCCCTACCCACCCCCTCCAGGTACCTATCCCCAGGGGTGAGACCTGTGCCCTTACCAGCGACAACCTGTTGCTGGTCAGATATAAGGACAAGAGGGATGTCCTACAGCCCAACTCCACTGCCGCCCTCCATTGCACCCACTTCATTTGAAGTACACTCTGTTCGCATCTACTCTCCCTCCAACTTCCAAGTAGCTGTTATTTACCGCCCCCCAGGCCCAGCCACCATCTTTCTTGACCACTTTAACACCTGGCTCCTACACTTTCTTTCTGCTGACATCCCCACTATCATCATGGGTGACTTCAACATCCCCATTGAAACCTGCCACTCAGCCGCCTCTAAACTCCTATCGCTCTCTTCCTCCTTCGGCCTCTCACAGTGGTCTTCCGCTCCTACACACAGAGATGGTCACACTCTGGATCTTATCTTTACCCGCCTCTGCTCCCTATCTAACCTTTCTAATTCGCCTCTCCCCTATCCGACCACAACCTACTCACCTTCTCTTCACTGGTCTCTTCTGCTGCTCCCTCGGTCCACACACTAACACACCCCGCAGGAACCTGAAACATCTCGACTTTCGCTTGCTCTCCGACTCTCTTCTGCCGCTCTCTTCAATTTTTCCCTCCAAGACCCAGATACTGCCACCACCCTATATAACACCACAATAAATGCAACTCTGGACACTATTGCCCCACTTACACACAACAAAACCAGAAAAATTAACAGACAACCCTGGCATACCGACCTGACCAAAAATCTCAGACAAGCTTCCAGGGCTGCAGAGCGGCGATGGAAGAAATCCCATTCTAAAGATGAATTCACCGCATACAAGCAATCCCTCCTCATTTTCAAATCCTCACTTGCTGATGCAAAACAGGCCTACTTCTCATCTCTCATATCTTCCCTATCCCACAACCCAAAACAACTTTTTAACACCTTTAATTCTCTTCTCCGTCCACCAGCGCCCCCACCCTCTCCTCTCATCTCAGCTGAGGATTTCGCCACATTCTTCAAACAAAAGATAGTCAACATCAGAGAAAGCTTCAACACACAGTCTCCACAGACCCTCCACACAGCTGCTCCGTCCTCTTCACCCAAAACCAGCTTCTCCGCTATTACAGAAGAAAAACTCTCCACTCTACTCTCCAAATCCCATCTCACCACCTGTGCACTTGACCCAATCCCATCCCACCTCATTCCTAACCTCACCACAGTGTTTATCCCAGCCCTAACTCATCTCTTCAACCTATCACTAACCTCTGGTCTCTTCCCCTCTGCTTTTAAACAAGCTACCATTACACCCATCCTCAAAAAGCCATCACTTGACCCATCTTCTTTGTCCAGTTATCGCCCCATATCACTTCTTCCATATGCCTCAAAGCTACTTGAGCAACATGTCCATTCTGAACTGTCCTCTCACCTCTCCTCCTGCTCCCTCTTTGACCGGCTACAATCTGGCTTCCGACCCCACCACTCAACCGAGACTGCCCTCACCAAAGTCACCAATGACCTACTACTTGCCAAAACCAAAAACATTACTCTGTCCTCCTTCTACTTGACTTGTCCTCTGCCTTTGACACTGTCGACCACTCCCTTCTGTTACAAACTCTCTCATCTCTTGGCATCACTGACCTGGCCCTCTCTTGGATCACATCATACCTCACAGACCGGACATTTAGCGTCTCCCACTCTCACGCCACCTCCTCGCCTCACTCCCTCTCTGTTGGTGTCCCGCAAGGCTCCGTCCTAGGACCCCTGCTCTTCTCTATCTACACCTTCGGCCTGGGACAGCTTATAGAGTCCCATGGTTTCCAGTATCACTTTTATGCTGACGACACACAAATCTACCTCTCTGGTCCAGACATCACAACCTTACTATCCAGAATCCCACAATGCCTATCTCGCATATCCTCCTTCTTCTCCTCTCGCTTTCTAAAACTTAATATGGATAAAACAGAATTTATCATCTTTCCCCCATCTTGCTCACTCCCCCAACAGACCTATCTATCACAATCAATGACTGCACACTCTCCCCGGTCAACCAAGTCCGCTGCCTTGGAGTGACCTTGGATTCTGCCCTCTCCTTCCGACCACACATCCAAGCCCTTTCCACCACCTGCCGTTTCCAACTCAAAAACATCTCCCGCATCCGCCCTTTCCTCAACTTTGAATCGGCAAAAATGCTTATACATTCCCTCATCATCTCCCGCCTAGACTACTGCAACATTCTCCTCTGTGGCCTTCCATCTAGCTCTCTCGCACTCCTACAATCTATCCTCAACTCTGCTGCCCGACTAATCCATCTCTCCCCCGTTACTCCTCTGCATCTCCCTCTGCCAGTCCCTGCACTGGCTCCCCATTGCCCAGCGAATTCAGTTTAAAATACTAACCCACACATACAAGGCCGTCCACAATCGGTCCCCTCCCTACATCTCTGAGCTACTTCCCGATACATCCCCACACGCAATCTTCGATCCTCACAGGACCTCCTTCTCTCCTCTCCTCTTATCACCTCTTCCCACACTCGCCTCCAGGATTTCTCCCGTGCATCCCCTATACTCTGGAACTCTCTACCCCAACATATCAGACTCTCACCTACAGTGGAATCCTTCAAAAGCAACCTGAAAACCCACCTCTTCAGACAAGCCTACGACTAGTGACACTGCTGCTTCTATACCGCCATGACCAGCTTCACCCTCGCCTACTGTCTCCATCCCCCATACCATGTAGATTGTAAGCCCTCACGGGCAGGGCCCTCTATCCTTCTGTACCAGTCTGTAACTTGTCTCGTTCATGCTTAAGGCTATTGTCTTATTATGTATGTGCACCGCTTATGATATGTACAGCGCTATGGAATGAATGGCGCTCTAAAAATAAATAATAATAATAATAATAATAATAATGCTGACCACAATCCATGGTAATGGCATCACCCCAGTCTCTGTGCGAGGAACCGCGGCAACGGTCCTCAAACCCGATTTTATTGTCGACTACAATCGGTATATGGGAGGAGTTGATCTATCTGATCAAGTCCTCACACCATATAATGCCATGCGCAAAACCCGGGCATGGTACAAAAAAGTTGCGGTCTACTTGGTACAGGTTGCCATGTACAGCGCTTTTGTACTATCCCGATGCGCTGGCAGCACAGAGACTTTCCTCCATTTCTATGAAGCAGTCCTCAAGGACCTGATCTTTTCAGACCGGGAAAGAGCAGGTCGGAGTACCTCGGGAATTGGAGGCGCCCGGGTCGTCCCTGGCCAACATTTTCCAGGTGTGGTCCCCCATACTGGAAAGAGGGGACAAACCCAAAAAAAGTGCAGAGTGTGTCGCAAGAGGGGGATACGGAAGGACACCACTACTCAATGTGACACTTGCCCCGATCATCCGGGCCTCTGCATTGACGGTTGCTTCAGGGAGTATCACACTTCCATGGAGTACTAAATTATTATAATTCCCTACAGTCCCCTAGAAAAAACATAACATTATGGCTCTCAGACTTTGGAAACACGGAAACAACTTTTTTTTTTTCCATAAATTATTTTATTGTATATAAGTTTTTAAAAAAATGTTGTTTTAGTGTATCCAAAGTCTGGGAGCCATACATATTGGGCATCGTCGCGTCCGTAACAATCTTATGTATAATAATAAAATATTACCTAACTCCTCAGATAAACACCCTTTTAAAAATAAATTAAAAACCATGTTAAAAAAAAAAAATTTGTCACCTTAGATCCCAGAAATTATAATAGCACGTCATAAAAAAAATCAAATGCCCCCCCCAAATAGAGCCAATCAAACCGCCATCTCATCCCGCAAAAAATGAGCCCCTAGATAAGACAGTCGCCCCAAAAAAAAAATTTAAATTATGGCTTCCAGTATGTGGAGGTACAATTTTTTTTTTTCCAAAGTTGGTTAATGATGTCATGCTGAAGCCAACTTTTATAAAAGTAGTCATATTAGGTATTGCCACGTCCGTAATAATGTGCTCTATAAAAATAACATTTGACCTAACCCCTCAAATAAACGCTGTCAAAAAAAAAAAAAAAAGTTAAAAAAAGCCATTTTTTTTGTTACCTTACATCATAAATAAGTGTAATAGTGTACGATCAAAAAGTCATATGCCCCCCAAAATAGTGCCAATAATACTGCCATCTCATCACGCAAAAAATGAGCCCCTACATTAGATAGTTACCCCAACAACAAAAAAAAATTAGATCCCAGGCTATGGAGATAGTAAAATTATTTATTTTTTCTTCCTAAAATGATAAAATAGTGTAAAATCTAAATCCATCAAAAAAAGTTGACATATTAGGTATCGACGCGTCCGTAATACTCTGCCCTACAAAAATAACATTAGACTCAGCCTCTCGGATGAACGGCGTTAAAAAAATAAAATAAAAACTGTGCCAAAACAACCATGTTTTGGCAAATTTCCGTTTTAATCCATATCTTCCGGTAATAAAGCAAGGGTTAACAGTCAAACAAAACTAAATAGTTATTGCCCTGATTCTGTAGTTTTCAGAAACACCCCTTATGTGGTCGTAAACTGCTGTATAGCCACAAGGCAGGGCATAGAACGAAGGGAACGCCACATGGTTTCTGGAAGGCAGATTTTTATTTTTATACCATGTCCCATTAGAAGCCCCCTGATGTAGCCTAGACTAGAAACTCCAAAAAAGTGACCCCATCTAAAAACTACACCCCTCAAGGTATTCAAAATTACTTTACCAACTTTGTTAACCCTTTAGGTGTTCCACAAAACTTAATGGCGAATTTAGAAATAATTTTAGAATTTCCATTTTTTGTTATCTTGCCTCAAAAAAGTGTAATATAGAGCAACCAAAAATCATATTTACCCTAAAATAGTCCCAAAACAGCAACCACCATATCCTGTAGTTTCCTATATGGGGTCACTTTTATGGAGTTTCTACTCAAGGGGTGCAGCAGGGGCTTGAAATGGGACATGGTGTAAATAAACCAGTCCAGCAAAATCTGCCTTCCAAAAACCATATGGCGTTCCCCTTCTTCAATGTCCTCCCGTTTAGCCAAATAGTAGTTTAGGACCACATATGGGGTGTTTCTGCAAACTACAGAATCAGGGCAATCCATATTGAGTCTTGTTTGACTGTTAACCCTTTATTTCCAGTAATAAAGTAAGGGTTAAAATGGAAAATTTTCCAAAAATTCTAAATTCCAAAATTGTTTCTCCATCTTCCATGAACTGTTGTGGAACACCTAAAGGGTTAACAGAGTTTGTAAACCCAGCTTTGAATACCTTGAGGGTGTACTTTCTTAGATGGAGTCACTTTATTTGAATTTCTATGCTAGGGTGCATCAGGGGGGCTTGCAATAGGACATGGTGTTAAAAAAAACAGTCCCGCAAAATCTGCCATTCAAAACCCATATGGCGTTCCCCTCCTTCAATGTCCTCCCGTTTGGCCAAACAGTAGTTTAGGACCACATATGGGGTGTTTCTGCAAACTAGAGAAACAGGGCAACCCACATTGAGTTTTGTTTGGCAGGTAACCCTTACTTTATTACTGGAAAAAATGGATTATAATGGAAAATTTTCCAAAAATTCTAAATTCCAAAATTGTTTCTCCATCTTCCATGAACTGTTGTGGAACACCTAAAGGGTTAACAGAGTTTGTAAACCCAGCTTTGAATACCTTGAGGGGTGTACTTTCTTAGATGGAGTCACTTTTTTTGAATTTCTATGCTAGGGTGCATCAGGGGGGCTTGCAATAGGACATGGTGTTAAAAAAACCAGTCCTGCAAAATCTGCCATTCAAAACCCATATGGCGTTCCCCTCCTTCAATGTCCTCCCGTTTGGCCAAACAGTAGTTTAGGACCACATATGGGTTGTTTCTGCAAACTAGAGAAACAGGGCAACCCACATTGAGTTTTGTTTGGCAGGTAACCCTTACTTTATTACTGGAAAAAATGGATTATAATGGAAAATTTTCCCAAAAATCAAAATTCAGAAATTTTATCTCCATTTTCCATGAACTGTTGTGAAACACCTAAAGGGTTAACAAAGTTTGTACAATCAGTTTTGAATACCTTGAGGGGTGTAGTTTCTAGAATGGTGTCATTTTTGGGTGGTTTCTATTATGTAAGCCTCACAAAGTGACCTCAAACCTGGACTGGTCCATAAAAAGTGGGATTTGGAAAATTTCTGAAAAATTTCAAAATTTGCTTCCAAACTTCTAAGGTATGTAACATCCCCAAAAAATAAAATAGCATTTCCCAAATACTCCAAACCTGAAGTAGACATATGGGGAATGTAAAGTCATCACTTTTTTGGGGGGTATTACTATGTATCATAGAAGTGGAGAAACTGAAACTTTGAAATTTGCTAAATTTTGCAAATTTTTTGGTAAAATTTGTATTTTTTATGCAAAAAAATAAACTTTTTTGACCCAATTTTAGTAGTGTCATGAAGTACAATATGTGACGAAAAAACAATCTCAGAACGGCCTAGGTAAGTAAAAACGTTTTAAAGTTATTCACACTTAAAGTGACAGTGGTCAGATTTTGAAAAAATGGCCTGGTCCTAAGGTGAAAATGAGCCCGGTCCTTAAGGGGTTAAGCTAGGGGGGCTGATGTGGTTAAACCCCTTCCATGCAGGTTGAGTTCCCTCCCCCATTCCCTCTCCCCCCCCCTTTGGTACGCCCGATCTAGTCAGCAAACCTCTACCCTCCAGTCATTCCCCCCCCCACTAGTCCCCTCCTCCCTCCATCACTTGAAAAAAAATATAGAAATATATCAAATGCCCATTTGCTCCATCCAATCCAGTGCTTGTTGCGGTTTCTCAAAAAATTGAGTAGTCCCATTGTAGATTACTCTTAGTTTCGCTGGGTACTGTAAAGAATATTTAATGTCTTTAAGTCACAACCGCTTGTAGTGCTCTGCTGGTATTGCCCGACCAGCGTCCGGGGTTATGCCTTGCTGCAGCCTCTTGTTCCTTCCACTTGTAAAGCGGTAACAGGTAGGTAAAAAGGTAGATAAAAAAGGAAAAAGATTTTCAGGCGCTGCTTGGCTGGAGACAAAAGACTTGGGTTGTACTGAAAATACTGCTTTTATTATGTCAACGCGTTTCGGGGGTTTGCTTCCCCCTTCGTCAGGACAATGTAAAAAATGCAGCTTTTACATTGTCCTGACGAAGGGGGAAGCAAACCCCCGAAACGCGTTGACATAATAAAAGCAGTATTTTCAGTACTACTCAAGTCTTTTGTCTCCAGCCAAGCAGCGCCTGAAAATCTTTTTCCTTTTTTATCTACCTTTTTACCTACATGGATAGTAATAGTTTCATTAGAATTACTCGTGGCGACCTCCCTGGAGTGGGTTTCCCCCCTGGAATCCGATGGGCTCTTTCTATTTGGAACATGGAGGAAAAATGTTCACTGCCCAGATTTTTCAAAATTACATCCTTAAGTTGTTCAGCTAACTGCCAACCCTCAACTCCCTCTGGAAATCTGACTAAGCCAATATTATACCGCCTTGATCTATTTTCCAAATCCTCCAGTTTATTTTGTAGGAGGTGATTTTCCGAGGAAAGAGACAGAGTCTTAGATTTTATCATGTCCATGTCGGATTGGAGGGAGTCGACCGTCTTCTCCATATTAAGTACTCGATCCCGGATTTTGGTCAGATCTTCTCTTATTAGGGATATATCACTCTGCATTGACCCGAGTTGAATAGACATCCCCTGCACTAGCATGCCATTATTTTCCACAGCGCACAGGATTTTTTCCAGAGCTGAGGGATCATGCTCAATTTCTGTTCGCGCTAGAAGACTTTCCTCCCCTCCTTCCTGATCTAATAACCCGTCCTCAGATAGTTCTTCAGCTTGGGGAATTTTAACAGTTTTCTTGGAGTTAGTACTCATTTTCCCTTTAAATAACCCCTTTTCATTAAGGGAGGGAGATTTCAAAAACTTGTCAATTTTACCCTCTGGTGTCTTAGTCCCCAGTTTTGTTCCAGAGGAGTCCACCGACCGCCGCTTTGGAGCCATTAAACGTTAGAGACCCCTTTCATTATATATATATTTTTTATTTTTGATATTTACTATTTTTGGATTTTAAGGAATCCTTAAGTGCCCCCCCCTTTTTTTTTTTTTTTTTGAGGATTTTATTTCCCCTCTTTTCCTTTTTTTTTTCCTTTGTCTTTATCTTTGTCTTTTCTCTTTTCTTTTTAATTTTTCCCTTCTCTATTTCTCTTTTCTTATTCCTCTTTTACTCTCCTTTATTCTTTCTTCTTAAATGCCAACCACCACAATCTTTAAACAGTCTTTAAACAAAGTCCCAGAACTGATGCAAGGCAATAGGCAAATAGGAGAGCAAATGGAAGAACCAAAAAAAACAGTTTTTTTTTCTCACATGTCCAGCGTCCAGAAGCAGAGGTGAGCAGGTGAACTGGGAAGACTCAGCAAAACCGGAGCAGGAGGATAGCAGTGTGCAGGAGGATAGGAGCAGGTCAAGCCGGGAGGCCAGCAGTGAAGGAAAACGGGGAGGTGGAAACCCACACTCCCGGTAAGCAGCAGCAGACGGCAGTGAAAGCCCGACGCTCTCACAGAAGCAGGGCAGCCGAGGACGACCACGAGGGAGTGAAGGACACTCACCCTCACCATGAGCGACAGCAGGCAGCAGCTAGAGGCAATCGGAACAGGCAGCAGGCTAAAGGCAAGCGGAGGCACAAGGAGTCCGGCGTTTTCCACAGGGCGGCGGGCGGCAGAGGGCTCAGGCGTGCTCAAAGTTCAAGGCATCAGCGGGGGAGCCAGAGGGCCAGAGAGCGAGGAGGAGGGTAGGAGAAGGAGGAGGAGGAGGAGACCGTGACGTGCGTGTTCACGTCATCACACCGCTTTTCTCGGCCTCTTTCATTTTTAATGAGAGATTAGAAATCCTTTTAGCTGTATCTTTCATCTCCATTTGTAACACCGCAGCGACCTCTAGTGGTGGCTCAGTCTTTTAAGCCTGTATGAAGCTGCAATTGCTAGAAACTTCTGCGATCCTCAGTGAATGCAGTGTGGAGCAGGATATGATGAAAAAGTCTTACACAAGCGGTGCTATTACCCTTCACTGCAGGAAGCAGGAGACAATAATAATGGCTTATTACTTGGAGGAGGAGAATATTCTTTTCTTAGCTGGAGAAGGAGAGTACTTAGGCAATTCTTTTACTGTGGCGTTTCAAAATGTCAGCTTTATACAATCACGCATCTGTGAGAGAGCAGCCTCTATGTGCACAGAGGTGGCTTGTTGAATCAGACATTCTCCACTTACAATTTACGCATCAGACACCCAGGAGTTAATCAAGTAGCTTTTAATCCAGAGATTGTATTACAAGATGTTGCAGGGAATCCAGATGGTAAAGGAATTGTGCCAACAATATCTCCTAACTAAAAAGATAAAGATTCTCCTCAGAGAGCTGAACACATACAACAGCAATGCATGACTGGAAAAACAGGGAGTGGCTAGCCTGAACTAACTAGAAGCTGAAAGAGAGGGGGGGGGGAGAGGAGAATTGAGGAGCATACCAATACACAATGCAAGATACTGAAACAGAACAGTATTTATTAGCCGTTCTGCGGTGAACTTACATTGTTATACAGCTATTGTTGGGGAGTATTAATAGGAAAAATAAATACGTCTTATTAGCCATTCTGCTGTGAACTTACATTGTTATATAGCCATTGTTGGGGTGTATTAATTCACTTTTAATTTAATTCTTTGTCAGACGGACAAATAACAGGCCCTTCAAAGGGAACGGGCAGTGGCCAAAATGTTTCTGGCGAAGGCACAAGTAGCATCAGAAGAAGGGGGGTGGTAGCAGAAGTTGCAGCGAGAGGCCTGAGCTCCCAATATCGTCTCTTGACCAGCAACCCAGCGGTGCTTGAATGGTTGACTCGGTCTTCTATTACATCGCAAGTGACATCAGACACCCACAGGCAAGAGTCAGTGGGTTCCTCTGACACGACGCTTAGCTGGTATGGCCCAGAAGCAAGCCCTGTTCCCTCACCTGTCCTCAACTTGCCTCTGTCGTTTTCTGTTCCCTCAGCACAAGAAGTATTATATGACATAGGCTCGGCTCCACTTTTCAGCGAGGACGAGCTACTACAGGACAGTCAGCAGTAGCCCAGCCAAGATCTGGAGGAGACATCCGCTGCTTCCTCTGGTAGGCGGGCAAGTAGTGATGATGAGAGTCGCCTGGGAGCTGGTGTTGCGAGGTTGGGAGCCAAATGTGCCTGGGGTAGACCGCCTGCTTCGCAGGAGCCTACATGTCTAAAAAGAAGCGGTAGCAAGTAGTTAGCGCAGAGTGTATGGGGGGAAAATGCCATACTTGGCAGTCTGGCAGTTTTTTGTCAAGCTGCCGGAGGAGGTAAACATGGCCATTTGCCAAATCTGTGGGCAGAAGGTAAAGCATGGCCAGGGTGCCAATCTTGGCACCATGGCTGTGCGTCACCACATGCAGCGCCACCATAAAGTAGCTTGGGAGAACCATGGCTCCGATTTAGTGGTCCAGCCTGCTGCAGCAGCCGCTGCATCACCCAGTGGTCCGCACCCCTTTTCCTGCAGTCAAGGCTCCACTACCTCAGCCAAATGGAGCTGTCTGTCCTTCCCATCATCTACTGGTCCTGATGCTCCTCGTCCTCCTACTCTTTGTCACTCATTTTGTCACCAACCGATCACCGAAGCGATTGCCAAGAGACAACAGTTTGCGTGCACTCATCCAATGGTACAGAAGCTGAACGTGCTCCTGGCCAAGTTGCTGGTGCTGCAGTCCCTCCCTTTCCAAGTGGTAGACTCTGCACCTTTCAGAGAACTGATGGCTTGTGCTGAGCCGAGGTGAAGAGTCCCAAGCCGTCATTTCTTTGCAAAAAGAAACGACGGTCCCTGTGTCTCGGTCACGCTCACTCCCATGACAGAGGTGTGTCACGGTCCCTCCAATGACAGAGGTGAGTAGATTGGAGAGACTGACAGCACGTGAGGGTATCTGACAGTCTCTGTGTTTTCTCCTTGCAGTGTTGTTCTTTGGTAATGACCACACCTCTTGCCAGGTGCAGCTTGTAAGTCATTACTGAGGCCCTATTTAGTTCTGACTCACACTGCTTACCATGCGGTTGATATTTCCTCCTGGAGTTGGTTGAGCTGGAGTGTTGTTCCTTTGGATCTCCTGCTCCTCCATTCTGCTTTAAGCTAAGTGCATTTTGTTTTGCATTTTGTTGTTCGCTTGTGTTAGTTGCTTTCTAGGACTCAGGGAAACACTGGTTCCTTCATCTGGGAAGGAACCAGTAGTCTATTTCCCTGCCACCACTCCTATAGCTTTCCAGGGTCTCCAGGGCTAAGGTTCCGATGTATGAGTATTCCCACCTTCACGGTCTTCTCATATTGGCAGGAGTCAGGGAGAGGTCTAGAGATTCCTAGGAGGTCACCATCCCTCTCCCTCAGCTTTGAGGTCTAGACTCCTGTCTATTTCCTTCTGTTTGTGTTCTGGTGTTTTCCCCTCCCGTATACTTCTGACATTATCAACCGCCATAAACCGTCATTTTGTTTGTGTCAGTGCAGCGATGGATACTGTTTCTGCACTGGTCGATCAATTGCAGGGACTGTCTTTGGAGGTGGCTGACCTCCGCACGGTCGACTCGCAGTTTCAGAGACCACAGGTGGCGGCTTCCAGCAGAGGATCCTACGGTCGCTCTCCCGGATTGGTTTTCCGGGGGAAGTGACAACTTTGTTCGGTTCAGGGAGTCGTGCAAACTATATTTTTAACTATGTCCTATCTCTTCTGGGGACAAGAGTCAAAGAGTGGGGATTATTATTTCATTACTGAAAGGTGATGCTCAGTCTTGGGCTTTTTCCTTGCCAACCAGATCACAATCCCTCCGGTCGGTAGATGAATTTTTCAGAGCTCAGGGACTTATCTACGATGACCAAGATCACGTCTCCCTGGCCGAGATTAAGTTGCGTGGTTTACGTCAGGGAGAACGTACCGATGAGTCCTATTGTTCTGAATTTAGGAGATGGGCGTGACTCATCCCTCCGTAGTCAGTTTTGAGTTATCCGAGAACCTGAAGGATGCATTGGCATTTAACGTATATCCAGAGTCATTGGAGGCAGCCATGTCTCTGGCTGTATGTATTGATAGACGCCTGAGGGGGAGGTCTAAGGTTTCTCTCGCTCGGGATGCTAAGGAGGCGACCTCTTCCGACATTTTGTGTAGGGAGGCTCTTGAGCTCATGTCTCATGATGAGCCAATGCAGTTGGGGGAAGTCACTGCTGGACCTGGTAATACAAACTTTAGAGTTAAGAAAAGACTGCTTTTTCTGTGGTAATGGGGGCCATTTTGTTAATGTATGTCCTTATGTTAAACGTCAAGGTGAAAAAGGAAAAAAAAAACAAATGTGTTTAGTCCTCTTCTCACTCTTGGTGGTGTGGGAGGGGAATCTGAGAATGCACTTTTGTCATTTACCGGTAGTACCAGATTTCTCCAGCCTGCCAAGGTGACGCTAGACTCCAAACCTGTGGGAATTTAAGTATTTGACAGTGGGGCAGGGGTTAACCTATTGGATGGCCAATTTGTCCGTATGCATGGTTTGACAACACGCGCATTAGACAAAAATATTTCGGTGTTTGCAATTGATTCCGCTCCACACTCTCAAAAGTATTTATTACAAATAGTGCAGGACATTCTCCTAAAGGTGGGAGATTCTTATCAAGAATCCATTTCATGTTTTGTGCTGGAGGGTCTGCCTGCTCCTTTGGTGCTAGTTTTACCGTGGTTATGCAAACATAACCCAACTGTCTTAGCACGTCGCTTTCTGGTGTAACCACTAAAGTTGTACCTTTTGTTTATTTCAAATTTTTCTGATGTATTCTCTAAAAGTGGAGACCAGGAGTTGCCTCCACGTTGGGAGTATGATTGCCCCGTCAACCTTGTTCCCAGAGCTAAATTGCCCAAGTCTCGGTTGTATAATCTTTCCGAACCCGAAAGAGCCGCCATGCGAGAATATATCACTGAGAGTTTGGCCAACGGTCATATTAAACCATCCAAATCTTCAGTGGCTGCAGGGTTCTTCCTTGTTAAGAAAAAGGACGGAACTCTTAGGCCATGTTTAGACATCCGTGAGCTTAATCACATTACTGTCCGCGATCCTTAACCCCTTCCTTTGATCCTGGATTTGTTTAATCAGATTGTCGGTGCCAAGGTGTTCTCGAAGTTGGATTTGAGGGGGGCATATAATCTGATAAGGATCAAGGAGGGGGGCGAATGGAAGATGGCCTTTAATACCCCTGAGGGTCATTTTGAAAATATGGTCATGCCTTTTGGGTTACCAATGCTCCTGCGGTTTTACAACATTTCATCAATGACATCTTTCATCATCTGGTGGGCAGATTTGTGGTGGTGTATCTGGATGATATTTTAATTTATTCCCTCGACATGGAGAAGCATCAGAATCACGTGAGACAGGTCTAACAGATCCTAAGGGATAATAAATTGTATGCTAAGATGGAGAAGTAAATTTATCTTGAATTACTCGACTGTTGTTACACCATTAACAGATATGACTAAGAAAGGTGTGGATTTCTTAGTCTGGTCTGATGAGGCATTGCATGCCTTTTCAGCGGTGAAGGAGTGTTTTGCTTCCGCTCCTAAACTAGTGCAACCTGATGTGTCACAGCCATTCATTGTGGAAGTTGAAACATCCGAGGGTTGGAGCAGTCTTGTTGCAGGGTCCTTCTCCTAGCAAATGGCGCCCATGTGCTTTTTTCTATAAAAGGCTAAGGAAAATATGTTAATGGGATCCCGTGGCTCATCCTTATTTATTAAAGTCCATTTACTTTATTATTTTCCATTAAAACATGGTTATAATGGAAAATAATAGCATTCCTTAATACAGAATGCTAAGTAAAATGTCCTTTGAGGGTTTAAAAAAAAATTAAAATTACTCACCTCATCCACTTGATCGCGCAGCTTTCTTCTTCTTGCAGGACCTGCAAAAGGAGCGTGGTGACATCAGAGCAGGTCCTGCTGAATGAAGCTAGAAGAACCTTCTAGCTTCATTCAGAAGGACTTGCGCTGACGTCACCGTGCTCACCAGGTGGTGAGCGCAATGATGCCAGCGCAGGTCGTTTTGCAGGTCCTGCAAGAAGAAGAAAGAAGACGATAGCGGCTGCACGATCAAGTGGCTGAGGTGAGTAATTTTTTAATTATTTTTAACCCTCAATGGACATTTTACTTAGCATTCTGTATTAAAGAATGCTATTATTTTCCATTATAACCATGTTATAATGGAAAATAATAAAATTTACAGAATACCGAACCCAAACCCGAACTTAAAAAGTCCGGGTTCGGGTCTGGGTACCAACATTCAGTTTTTTATCACGCGCGCGCAAAACGAATGAAAACGCTTTGCACTCGCGCTGGAAAAACTGAATAATGCAACACAATTGCAGACAAATTGCTTGCGAGCTCGTGCGGGTTTCCCTGAACCTGCCTGCAACTCAACCGGACTGAATCCAGCACGCTCGTCTGCAAGGGGCCTTACACTGCAAAGCACACCCTCCTTGAGCTGCAAATGCATAATGGCGTTCCCCAACATCGTCTGATATCCGACTTTCCACCGATTGAAACGCCACCCTTCATATGTTGGACTGACTATATGAACAGAGAAAGGCCATAAACGATTTCTTGATGATACAGGTGAACAGAGGTACTCCCCTGTGTAACTTCAATGTTAGCCAGTGGCAGCTCATGCGTGACATTGTTTGCTCGTGCCCTTTGAGGAGGCCACTTTATTTGTCAGTCGCTAGGACTACCGGATGAACAACGTCATTCCACTGCTTCATGTCCTGGAACAGATGCTGCTAAATCTGGCTAGCCAGGGGACAGAGGCGCCTACATCTCATGGCCACATGAGTCCTGTGGGGGCTGAACTGGAGGAGGACATTCGAGCACAAGCACTGCGTAGAGAAATGGGTGGTTTTTCTACACAGGTGACAGAAGAGGAGGAGCAGGATCATCCGGAGGAGCTACAGGGCGATGAGGAAGACGGAGCAGATGACCCAGACACACCGTGGCAGTATGCAGTGGAGATGGAGGCAGGAAGCCCCTCCTAGTCACTTGTGCAAATGTCCCGATGCATGCTCAGTTGCTTGAGTAGTGACAGCCAAATTGTCACCATTCGGCAGAGGGATGACTACTGGCTCTCCACCATGTTAGACCCTCGCTACAGGTCCAAATTGGGGGCCTTTTTTTCAACCTAGTGAGAGGGAGGACAAATTGAACTACTATCGAGACATCATATCTAGTCAGTTGGCCGCTGCCTATGTGCTCCATCGCCCATCCCCACGCAGGTCTGACAGTACCAGCAGTACCAGCTCCATCAGCAGCAACTTAAGTCTACAGTCGCTGATGAGCTGTTTTTGTCACCCTCTTACTCTGTGTTCTCCCCATGCTACTGCCACTTCGCTACTCTGTCACTGGGCCACTCTGTGGTTCCTCATGTTGCTGCCAACTCAGCACTCTATGGTCTCCTCATGCGGCTGCCAACTCACCACTCTGTCACTGGGCCATTCTGTGGTCTCCTCATGCTGCTGCCACCTCACCTCTTTCTCATTGGGCCACTCTGTGGTCTCCTCATGCTCCTGCCACTTGCCCACTCTGTCTCTGGGCCACTCTGTGGTCTCCTCATGCTGCTGCCACCTCACCACTCTGTCACCGGGCCACTTTGTGGTCTCTTAATGCTGCTGACACCTCACCACTCTGTCACTGGGCCACTGTGTGGTCTCCTCATGCTGCTGCCATCTCAACATTCTGTGGTCTCCTCATGCTACTGCCAATTCACCACTCTGTCAGTGGGCCACTTTGTGGTCTTCTCATGATGCTGCCATCTTACCATTATGTCACAGGGCCACTCTGTGGTCTCCTCATGCTACTGCCACCTCACCACTGTGTCACTGGGCCACTCTGTGGACTTCTTGTTCTGTTCCCACCCTCTCCACTCTATGATGGGGGCCACTATTTTGCCTTTTTGGCCTAGCTGACATCACCATTTATTTGACCCTTCTTCTGATCTGTCAGAAGGAACGAAAAATGAGACACACAATGGATCCTGTCTATGTAGCAGCTGTAAGGCCTCTATGATATGGTCCCTATTTTGCATCAGAATTGGCTTATGATATTGTAGCCAAGAGCAGGAGTGGGTACAAAACACAGAAGACATGCAAATATTCCATTCACGTGTCATCTCACTTTTGGATCCACTCCAGTTTTTTTTGTTTTTTTTTGGCCTTAGCACTACTGATGGATTACTGACCGAAGTGCTGACCGAGTGAAGGTGGACGCTCAACAGACAGGATCCGTTTTTTAGGGGTTATTGTTCTGACGGTTCAGAGGAAGGGCAAAATAATCAGTGACGTCAACACAAACATTCTGCTGACACCCTCTTCACTCTGTCAGGGGGGCTCTAATTGTATCAGCATTTAATAGAACAGATTCTTTATAAATCTATGTATCAGCTGACGACTGTGTAAAGGGAGTGCGCTCTTTCATGCTATAGTAGGATCTCAGGCCTCTGCTCGGTTCTTTATACCTGGCGCTAACATTGACCTGAAAGGCTGAGTTCACACTTGAGTTATTTGGTCAGTTTTCACCCCATAACTGCCCAAATAAGTGAAGTGTGAATTGATTCTAAGAGCAACCTCTGTCATCTGCATGTCATACTGACTCACAGTATTGTTTCACTACCACAGGAGACTCTCCCTATGCATGTTTCTGCAAGGCATAGTGTTGTACACCACTATACAGGCTCTCTGCAGCCAGGAAATAGCTGTTTTTTAACGCAATTTGTCACAAATAAATTTGGATCGATTCAAATCTTTTTGAAAAATTTGGTGAACCGACCAAATCAAATTTTTGAGAAATTTGGTCATCTCTAGTTAAGATGAAAAAAGTCCCAGAGAGGGACTACTACCAGGTGATGGTTTTTTTAAATTTTTTAAAGGTAACCTATCATGGATAAAATACTTTTTAATTTACTGGAAATATTTGTAGACCATGAGAAATTGTTTTAATGTGAATTAGAAGATTTGAAAGTAAATAGGCGTGTGCAGGCTAAGTGACAAAATATTTACTAAGTGTGATTAAATATATATGACCCTTCTTCTGATCTAATCACATACAGAATACAACAACCCCGATTAAATAAACACAACACAGAAATTATTCCAAAAAATGCAGCTTTATTTCATACATAATCAAAAGATATAAAAAAGTTAAAATAGTAATCATTGAGACAACAGGAAAATACAGTGAGGAAGCAAAATCAGAGGGAACCGCAGGGCCAGCACACAAGGGGTAAACACAATAAAGTGCATATCAAATTACCTTAAATAACACACCATTCAAAGGTCATCAAAAGTATTAAGGCTCCCTGGCAATACCCAGGATACATATGCCTATCAGAAAACCATTAGCAATATGGTGGAAAAGTTATAAAGAATATATAAAGTATACCCACGTTATGTGTGCGGTCCTGCGGTCACCTCCTCCCAACGCCGTTTCGCCTATACAGGCTTCTTCCGGGGATGAATGTTTCATCCCCGGAAGAAGCCTGTATAGGCGAAACGGCGTTGGGAGGAGGTGACCGCAGGACCGCACACATAACGTGGGTATACTTTATATATTTTTTATAACTTTTCCACCATATTGCTAATGGTTTTCTGATAGGCATATGTATCCTGGGTATTGCCAGGGAGCCTTAATACTTTTGATGACCTTTGAATGGTGTGTTATTTAAGGTAATTTGCTATGCACTTTATTGTGTTTACCCCTTGTGTGCTGGCCCTGCGGTTCCCTCTGATTTTGCTTCCTCACTGTATTTTCCTGTTGTCTCAATGATTACTATTTTAACTTTTTTATATCTTTTGATTATGTATGAAATAAAGCTGCATTTTTTGGAATAATTTCTGTGTTGTGTTTATTTAATCGGGGTTGTTGGTTAGGATTTATTGTTCCTTAAGTGGAATTGGATACCCGGTATTTAGTTGGAGTACTCACATACAGAATAGTAAAGATAAATAATAATCACGGCCTGCAACACAATGGGAGAGTTCCCATCTCCATGCTACCCTTGTAAGACATGGCTGACAACCCATGGTAATACAAGAGAGACATAGTAACCTAGAACATGCTGCCTGGATGACATTTTTATTAGAGCTGAGTTCTTTGTCATTGTGCACAAAGGTTTATACGTCTTAGCTCCTCCTCCTAAGGATGTCCAATGTGCAATACCCACGCACAGCACAATTGTATATATTATCTAACTAGGACTAACACACTACATTACAAGGAATATAGAAGGTCATTTAATAATTACAGAGGAAGGGACCAATTAGTACTTAAATAAGCATGTAAAATGCCAATTATTTATTGTAAAATAATTTACCTTTACAACACAGAAACTTAGCAGACTAATATGTAGTTTTATGGAATAAATTCAGTATAGCTTTTTCATTGGAATCAGTGCCTCACTGAATGTTTGTCAGTTTGCCAGGGAAGGGAATCACTGATAAGAACTACCCACAGAACTCAAAAGCAGAAAATGAGTAGGAATTACAATTAATAAGTTAAAAGTTATACTAAATTATACTAAGTGTTTTCCTACGAAAACTGTAATCTACTAAGCATCTCTTAATAACATGATAATGGGCTATTACATTAGCATGTACAACATGACTGGTTCTCCATAAATTATTTATGTTAAAGATTTTTTTCCAAATTTTGGTCTCTTTTTATTTTTAATTTTGGTTTTCTTCCCAATTCCAAAACCGTATCTTAGATATGCAAGGTGGTCATATGTCTTATTTCAACCATACCGATTTCTGTGTTTTAGTCACAATGCCTATGCCCAAGTTCTATGAATATAGTATTCTTGCATATAATTTCTGTGTCTGAAACCAATTGATAATAACATAAACTATTTTATGTTAATAGATGTATTGTGGGCTTCATTAGTAAGGAAAGAGAACGTGCACTGCTGAAAGAGAAGCAGCCAGGAACGTTTTTATTGAGGTTCAGTGAAAGCAGCAAAGAAGGAGCCATCACCTTTACCTGGGTAGAGATATTACAAAATGGTAAGAAAAATTCTCTTTACAAATGTATTATTTATATTTATATATACTGTGTATATATATATATATTGTAAGAGGGCGCAAGGTTCCGTCGTCGACGGAAGGTACGTGTCACCGAGGTTCCTGGCCTCGGTGAGATAAGAGCCGGATTTTTTGTGTCAGCAGCAGCTAGTGCTGCTTGACACATTGATATTTAGTATGGCTACAAAGCCGATCCGGGCCTTTAAAAAGGCAGCCACCTCAGCAGGTGGGAGGTGATTATCCTGGAAGCTGCTGGTGTTGCTGTGGAGCTCTCAGAGTCTGCAAACAGGCGTGCAGTCTACCTGGAAGCCGCTGGTGGAAACTTTGTGTGGCCGACCTAACTGCCAGGTGTGAACTAACACCGACCACTCAGGTGACCTTGCTGTGGGACTTATGTTTTTGCCGGGTGTTTTACCTTGTGTGAACAAGCACTAAAGACTGTTTCTGTTTTGCCTTGTGTGAACAAGCACTTAAGACTGTTTCTGTTTTGCCGAGTGTGAATAAAACACTTCTGCTTTACCCAGAGAACTGTATACCTTGCCTCTATACTGCGTCCGCAAGCCTGTCTACCAGAGCAATTCCCCACATTTGGTGTCGGATGCGGGCATGCGCAGTGAGGCTGGCGTGAACGCCGAAAGTTTTTGTTTTTGCTGTGTTGGACTGCATGTCATATATCAGGCCTGCAACTTTTGTGGTTTCTGGCAACATGGAGGCTGCTGTGAAAGCTCTCATGGAGGCTAACGTGCAGCAGAGGGAGACCAATCAGCTACTTTTACAGCAGCAACAGGCTAATGAGCTACAGCAAAAAAGACATGAGGAGGCTATGTGTGCACAGCAGCAGACGAACAACCTCCTAATGCAGCAGCTGATAGCCTTGCAGGAGTCGGTGCGAACGTCCCAGCCAGGAGTTGCAACCACGACAGCCCCGACTGTGTCTAACGCCAGGGACAAAGTCCGATCTGCCCTCAGGAAAATGGGTCCAGAAGACGATATAGAGGCATTCCTGATGGTGTTTGAAAGAACCGCCGAGCAAGAGAGGCTGCCATTGGAGCAATGGGCTGAGGTGGTGGCGCCTTTTCTGGTGGGGGACGCACAAAAGGCCTATTTTGACCTCAGCTGTGAGGAGGCAAAGGACTATAAGAGGCTTTCTCTGCATTGAAGTCGGCCCTGTGTGGGTCCCCGGTTTTGGTGACACCCGACTTCAACAGGGAGTTCATAGTACAGACGGATGCCTCGGAGGTAGGCCTCGGCGCTGTACTGTCTCAGGAAGTCAACGGCGAAGAACATCCCGTTGTCTTCCTGAGCCGTAAGCTCAACCCAGCCGAGACCAGGTATAGTATAGTGGAGAGGGAGTGCCTGGCTATCAAGTGGGCACTCGAGTCTCTCCGCTATTACTTGTTAGGGAGGAAGTTCCGTCTGGTGACCGACCATTCCCCTCTCAAGTGGATGAGCCAGGCCAAGGAGAGGAATGCTCGGGTCACCAGGTGGTTCCTGTCCTTACAGAACTTCAAGTTCTCAGTAGAACACCAGGCAGGCCGCTTGCAGGGTAACACGGATGCCCTGTCCCGCGTCCACTGTCTCATGTGTGTTCACCCCCTCAGGGTTGAACAAAGGGGGGGGGTATGTAAGAGGGCGCAAGGTTCCGTCGTCGACGGAAGGTACGTGTCACCGAGGTTCCTGGCCTCGGTGAGATAAGAGCCGGATTTTTTGTGTCAGCAGCAGCTAGTGCTGCTTGACACATTAATATTTAGTATGGCTACAAAGCCGATCCGGGCCTTTAAAAAGGCAGCCACCTCAGCAGGTGGGAGGTGATTATCCTGGAAGCTGCTGGTGTGGCTGTGGAGCTCTCAGGGCTGAGAGCAAGAGTCTGCAAACAGGCGTGCAGTCTACCTGGAAGCCGCTGGTGGAAACTTTGCGTGGCCGACCTAACTGCCAGGTGTGAACTAACACCGACAACTCAGGTGACCTTGCTGTGGGACTTATGTTTTTGCCGGGTGTTTTACCTTGTGTGAACAAGCACTAAAGACTGTTTCTGTTTTGCCTTGTGTGAACAAGCACTAAAGACTGTTTCTGTTTTGCCGAGTGTGAATAAAACACTTCTGCTTTACCCAGAGAACTGTATACCTTGCCTCTATACTGCGTCCGCAAGCCTGTCTACCAGAGCAATTCCCCACAATATATATAAATATATATATATTGTGGGGAGTCGCTCTGGTAGATAGCAGTGCGGGTGCAGTATAGAGGCAAAACGGAGTCCAGAAAGTGTAGCAAACAGTGTTTAATTCACACTTGTAGCAAATACACAGCAAACAGTCACTTGGTGTTAATTCACACCCATCAGAAAACGTGCAGCAAAACAAAATAGTCCAAAACAGGTTCCAGTCACCTGGGAGGCTTTAGGTGCAGGTTCGCACCTGGCTGTCAGTCCAGCCGCAAGGCGATCGACCTCCGGCTTCCAGGCCGTCTCCACTCCTCCTTGCTTGGGGTCTTGCTTCCAGCCCAGAGAACTCCACACAGCACAGCATGGATCAGCACTCCCAAACTCAAGTGATTCCACAGCCTAACAGCAGCTCCAGGACAATCACACTCAGCTGCTGAGGAGGCTGCCTTTAAAGGCCCGGATAAAGTCCGGCCTGGACCGTGGGGAATAGGCACCCACCCAACTCTTTGCCTACTCCCAGTAAGAGCCGGCCCGGATTGGCTTTGCAGCCAAACTAAAAACAAGGTGTCAAACAGCACTAGCTTCTGCTGACACACGAAAACCCGGCTCTTACCTCACCGAGGCCAGGAACCTCGGTGACACGTACCTGCCATCGACCACGGTACCTTGCACCCTCTTACACCCCCTTTGTTCAACCCTGAGGGGTGAACACATGTGAGGCAGTGGACGGGGACAGGGCATTTGTGTTACCCTGCAAGCGGCCTGCCCTGTGTTCTACAGAGAACTTAAAGTTCTGCAGGGATAGGAACCACCTGGTGACCCGAGCATTCTCTCCTTTGCCTGGCTCATCCACTTGAGAGGAATGGTCGGTCACCAGACGGAACCTCCTCCTAACAGGTAGTAGCGGAGAGATTCGAGTGCCCACTTGATAGCCAGGCACTCCCTCTCCACTATACTATACCTGGACTCGGCGGGACTGAGCTTACGGCTCAGGAAGACAACGGGATGTTCTTCCCCGTTGACCTCCTGAGACAGTACCGCACCAAGGCCTACCTCCGAGGCGTCGGTCTGTACGACGAACTCCCTGTTGAAGTCGGGTGTCACCAAAACCGGGGACCCACACAGGGCCGACTTCAACGCGGAGAAAGCCTCCTCCGCCTTCTCACTCCAGCTAACCTTCCCAGACTTTCGCCCCTTCAACAGGTCTGTCAATGGCGCTGCTATTGTGGCAAAGTGGGGCACAAACCGCATGTAGTACCCTACCATTCCCAGGAAGGACTTTACCTGCCTGGTGGTGACCGGTCGGGGCCAGTTACGTATGGCTTCTACCCAGGGGCGGAGCTAAAGGCTCACGGGCCCTGGTGCAAAAGTTCAGCTTGGGCCCCCCTTCCCTCAGTGCTTTGCGTCTCTTCTTATGCGGCACAAGGGTCTTTGGGCCCCCTTAGGCTCCTGGGCCCGGTAGCGACTGCTACCTCTGCACCCCCTATAGCTACGCCCCTGCTTCTACCTTAGTTACCTGCGGCTTGATGACTCCCCGCCCAATAACATATCCCAGATATTTGGTCTCTTCCAACCCAATCGCACACTTCTTTGGATTGGCGGTTAGACCAGCTTTCCTCAGGGCATCCACTACCGCCTGCACTTTGGGCAAATGGCTTTCCCAGTCGGTGCTGTGGATGATTACATCATCTAAGTAGGCCGAGGCGTACCGACGATGAGGTCGCAGCACTATGTCCATTAACCTTTGGAAGGTGGCGGGGGCGCCATGCAGGCCAAAGGGTAACACCTTGTAGTGATACAGGCCCTGCGAGGTAACAAAGCGTTTTTCCTTGGCCGACTCCGTTAAGGGTACTTGCCAGTATCCTTTAGTGAGGTCTAGCACAGAAAAATACCGGGCTTGTCCTAAATTCTCAACAAGCTCGTCTACCCGGGGCATGGGATACGCATCAAACTTGGACACTTCATTTAACTTGCGAAAATCGTTGCAGAACCGCAACGTCCCATCCGGCTTGGGTATTAGAACTATGGGACTGGCCCACTCACTTTTCGACTCCTCAATGACATCAAGCTTCAACATTAATTGCACTTCCTCCGCGATGGCCCGTCGCCGAGCTTCGGGTACCCGGTATGGTTTTAACCGGATCTTGGCCTGAGGCTCAGTGACGATGTCATGTTGGATGAGAGACGTGCGGCCAGGGAGGTCCGAGAACACATCCGTGTTCCGATTGATGAACTTCCTGACTTCCTGAACTTGTTTGGAAGACAGGCTGTCTGCAATTTTTACCGTGGCTACCGCTTCACAGACCTCGGACTGTGGGGCTGGACCCTTCTCACCCAGAAGCCCTGGCCGGGGGCTGTTGTCGTCCTTCCACGGCTTTAGTAAATTCACGTGGTACACCTGCTCCGGCTTGCGCCGCCCTGGCTGGTGTACCTTGTAATTTACTTCCCCTACATTCTCAATCACCTCATAGGGGCCCTGCCACCTAGCTAGGAACTTGCTGTCAAGGGTGGGTACCAGAACCAAAACCCGATCTCCCGGATTGAAGCCCTGTACCCGAGCCTGACGATTATACACCCTACTCTGGGCTTGTTGCGCTGCCTCCATATGCTCCCGGACCAGCGGCAACACCCTTTCCATCCGGTCTTGCATCTGGGTGACATACTCAATGACACTTTTGTGGGGGACAGGCTGTTGTTCCCACGCTTCCTTGGCGATATCCAACAGGCCCCGAGGGTGTCTGCCATAAAGCAGTTCGAAGGGCGAGAACCCAGTAGAGGATTGGGGCACCTCTCGCACTGCGAACATGAGATAGGGCAGAAGCAGGTCCCAGTCCTTCCCATCTCTAGACACCACCCTTTTTAACATATTTTTTAGCGTTTGGTTAAACCTTTCGACAAGACCGTCCGTTTGCGGATGGTAAGCGGACGTCCGCAATTGCTTTATACGCAATAATTTACACAGTTCCCTCATAACTTTAGACATAAAAGGGGTCCCTTGGTCTGTCAGAACCTCTTTTGGCAGGCCCACACGGGAAAACATTTCCATTAACTCTTTGGCAATGAGCTTAGCCGAGGTATGTCGCAGAGGCACCGCCTCCGGATACCGAGTGGCGTAGTCGAGAACTACCAGAATGTGTTGGTGGCCCCTGGCAGACTTCGGTACAGGCCCGACTAGATCCATAGCGATACGCTCAAACGGGACCTCAATGTTTGGAAGAGGCACAAGGGGACTACGGAAATGTGGCTGGGGGCTATTTACCTGACAGGTTGGACAAGATTTACAATATTCTTCTACCTCCTTAAACACACCAGGCCAATAAAACCGCTGCAGTATGCGGTCCTGCGTTTTCTGCCACCCCAAGTGTCCCCCAAGAACATGTTGGTGGGCAAGCTCCATGACCAGCTTGCGATACGCTGTGGGCACCACCAACTGTTCAACAGATTCACCCCGGATTTGGTTCACCCGATATAACATTTCTTGGTGAACGACAAAGCGGGAAATATTAACTCAGCCCCTGGCTTCTGGGGTTTACCATCAATTTCCACCACATTCTCCCAGGCCCTAGTTAGGGTTTGGTCCCGGTGTTGGGCGGTCCCAAAATTGTCTCCGGAGACGTGGAGGTCTGCCAACTCAGGTCCTGGTGGCAAGTCCTCCATGTCTCCCACCATTACACTCAGTGGGGGTGTCTCCCCTCTATCACAGCAGTGGTGGTCACCCCTACCGCAGGCCCTTCGGACTCGGGCTCCCAGGGCTGTGGCCCCCACTGGAACCAGGCCACTCTGCTAGGGTTGCCCCTGTCTCAGGGCTATTAGTCACTTTCATCTCAGGCCATAGTGACGGAAAACCAGGGAAGTCTCTCCCAATTATTAGTTCATAAGGTAGCTTTGTGGAGATCGCCACTTCACAAGTCCATGTGCCGGCCGCCGTGGATAGAGACATTACAGCAGTGGGATAGTCCTTTAAGTCTCCATGTATGCACACCACACCAACTTTCCGGCCCGTATACTGGGTGGGCTGTACCAGGGCAGCACTTACCAGGGTTACTAGACTCCCTGAGTCCAACAGCGCCACTGCCAGGTTATCACCCACTTGCACCTGGCACAGGTGACGATTGTCTATTGTCTCGGGGGTGCCGGTTGCACACAGTCTCCGGGCAAACATGGAAGCCCGGTACCCATAATTAATCTCCATGGGTTCTCCCCACTGTGGACAGTCGGCCCTTACGTGGCCAGGCTCGTGACACCGCCAGCAGACTATCGGGGCTGGGTCTACAGGGGGTACACCCCGAGCAGGTTTCTCGGGTACCAGTCGTCGGGACTGGATGGGAGTCCTCCGGGGTTTGACCGGCCCCCTCCCAACAACACCCCCTTTCAAGTTTTGGGTGGCCTCATAGCGCTCCACCAGGTCGACCATTTCTAGGGCATTGGTGGGTGATACCTGGCCGATCCAGTGCTGAAGGGGGTAAGGCAAGGCCCTCCAGAACATGTCAGCCAGCAGATGGTCCAGCATAGAAGTCGGACTTAGAATATCAGGCTGCAGCCATTTTTGCAACCTGTGCAGCAACTCATAGTACTGCGGCCGGGCGGGTTCAGCCGCTTTAAAGTCCCACTGGTGGACCCGCTGTGCCCGGACTAACACGTTTACCCCCAGCCTGGCCAGGATCTCCCCCTTCACCGTGGGGTAATCAGCAGCCTGGTCATCGGCTAAGTCAAAAAAAACTTGTTGGGGTCCGGATGCCAGGAACGGAGCGACCACCTCAGCCCACTGGTCACAGGGTAACTTCTCCCTCACGGCCACCTTTTCAAAGACCGGCAGATACGTCTCCACGTCGTCCGAGGGGGTCATCTTTGGGATCGCCGCACGGACCGCTTTCCGGGCATCATGGTCGTGGTGGGACGCTCCTGCGGCTTGTAACGCCATCACGTGCTGTAAAAGTAGTTGGTTGGTCTCCCGCTGCTGCACGTTAGCCTCCATGAGGGCTTTCACAGCCGCTTCCATGTTGCCAGAAATTCCTGTTTGCAACTTTGCCGGTTTTATATATGCCATGCACTTGTGCTCAGCAAAACAAAAACAATTCGGCGTTCACGCCAGCCTCACTGCGCATGCCCGCATCCGACACCAAATGTGGGGAGTCGCTCTGGTAGATAGCAGTGCGGGTGCAGTATAGAGGCAAAACGGAGTCCAGAAAGTGTAGCAAACAGTGTTTAATTCACACTTGTAGCAAATACACAGCAAACAGTCACTTGGTGTTAATTCACACCCATCAGAAAACGTGCAGCAAAACAAAATAGTCCAAAACAGGTTCCAGTCACCTGGGAGGCTTTAGGTGCAGGTTCGCACCTGGCTGTCAGTCCAGCCGCAAGGCGATCGACCTCCGGCTTCCAGGCCGTCTGCACTCCTCCTTGCTTGGGGTCTTGCTTCCAGCCCAGAGAACTCCACACAGCACAGCATGGATCAGCACTCCCAAACTCAAGTGATTCCACAGCCTAACAGCAGCTCCAGGACAATCACACTCAGCTGCTGAGGAGGCTGCCTTTTAAAGGCCCGGATAAAGTCCGGCCTGGACCGTGGGGAATAGGCACCCACCCAACTCTTTGCCTACTCCCAGTAAGAGCCGGCCCAGATTGGCTTTGCAGCCAAACTAAAAAAACAAGGTGTCAAACAGCACTAGCTTCTGCTGACACACGAAAACCCGGCTCTTACCTCACCGAGGCCAGGAACCTCGGTGACACGTACCTGCCATCGACCACGGTACCTTGCACCCTCTTACAATATATATATATAGTATTGTATTTGAACACCCTGTGATTTTGCAAGTTCTCCCACTTACAAATCATGGATGGGTCTGAAAATCACATTGTAGGTGCATTCACACTCTGAGAGACATAATTTAAAAAAATATTTCAGGAAATCACATTGTATGATTTTTAAAGAATTTGTCTTGCACTGCTGCACATAAGTATTTGAACAACTGAGAAAATCAGTGTTAATATTTGGTACAGAAAACCTTTGTTTGCAATTACAGAGGTCAAACGTTTCCTGTAGTTCTTGACCAGGTTTGCACACACTGCAATAGGAATTTTGGCCCACTCCTCCACACAGATCTCTTCTAGATCGGTCAGGTTTCGGGGTTGTTGCTGAGCAACACAGAGTTTCAGCTCCCTCCAGAGACGTTCTATTGGATTTAGGTCTGGAGACTGGCTAGGCCATTCCAGAACCTTGATATGCTTCTTACCTATCCACTCCTTAGTTATTCTGGCTGTGTGCTTCGGGTCGTTGTCATGTTAAAAGGCCCAGCCATGACCCATCTTTAATGCTCTGACTGAGGGAAGGAGGTTGTTGCTCAAAATCTCACAATAAATGGCCCCATTCATCCTCTCCTTAATACAGTGCAGTCGTCCTGTCCCCTTCGCAGAAAAGCACCCCCAAAGCATGATGTTACTACCCCCATGCTTCACAGTAGGGATAGTGTTCTTGGGATGCAACTCATCCTTCTTTTTCCTCCAAACACAACGAGTGAAGTTTATACCAAAAAGTTCTACTTTGGTCTCATCTGACCACATGACTTTCTCCCATGCCTCCTCTGGATCATCCATATGGTCATTGGCAAACTTCAGACGGGCCTGGACATGTGATGACTTGAGCAGGGGAACCTTCCGTGCAATGCATGATTTGAAACCATGACTGCGTAGTGTTCTACCGACAGTGACATTTGAAACTGTGGTCCCAGTTCTCTTCATGTCATTGAACAGCTCCACCCTTGTAGTTCTGGGCTGATTCCTCACCTTTCTTATCATCATGATACCCCACAAGGTGAGATCTTGCATTAAGCCCCAGTCCGAGGGAGACTGACAGTCGTCTTTAGCCTTTTCCATTTTCTAACAATTGCTGCAACAGTGGATCTATTTTCACCAAGCTGCTTGTCAATTGCCCCATAGCCCTTTCCATCCTTGTGGAGGTCCACAATTTTGTCTCTGGTGTCTTTTGACAGTTCTTTGGTCTTGCCCATGGTAGTAGTTGGCGTTTGACTGACTGTGGAGGTGGACAGGTGTCTTTAAAGAGCTTAGACAGGTGCTACTAAGTTAGATTAATGAGTGGAGTAGAGGTGGACTTTTTAAAGGGACAGTAACAGGTCTTTGAGAGCCAGAATTCTTGCTGATTGCCAGGTGTTCAAATACTTATGTGTTGCAGTTCAAGACAAATACATTCTTTAAAAATCATACAATGTGATTTCCTGATTTTTTATTTTTATTTTTATTCTGTCTCTTAGAGTGGGAATGCACCTACAATGTGACTTTCAGACCCCTCCATGATTTCTAAGTGGGAGAACTTGGTAAATCGTAGGGTGTGAAAATACTTCTGTTCCTCATCTGAGCTTTTCATGCAGGGCAGGGGCTTTTTCTTCATATCTGGTGACGTAACGGGCCTTCTCACAGTATGCTAGGCAGAGTTTTTCACCTAGCAATGAGCCTGGTGACATCACCGGCACTAAAGGGTGGTCTTTAGCGCTGCCGTAGCCTGTAAAACAGCCTAGGGCAGTGGTAAAGACCACCCATTATTGCCGGTGATTTCACCAGGAATACTGCTAGGTGGAAGCCTCTGCCTAGCAGTCTAAAAATGTAACCAAACAGCCACTCAGAGGGGCTGGAGGGGGGAAGAACTGGCTACGTCCGGGTTCAACTCCTGACCCCGGTTAACCCCTTTAAGTGTTTCACATTAACCTAAATGCTCAAGAGCAGCCATTTTGATGTTAGACTTGCAGAGATGAAATTCAGGAGAATCAATGTGTTATATGAAGAAAACTACCTTATTATAATAAACTATAATTATTAACATAGTGACATAATTTGTGAAGCTCAAACAGATATGCATCCACCCATTTTAGTCTGTTATCCTTCAAAGACGATCCAGAGTATAAGAGGCCCCCATGAGGTAGAAGCCAAATTTCCTTATCTTAACTCTGCAGGCAACTACCGTATTTTTCGCACCATAAGACGCACTTTTTTCCCAGGCTGCGATGTATCAGTGGGGAGGGCAGAGAGGCTAGAGTCCTGCAACTCGCGGCTGGGCCCGTTGTAGTCACTCTACTCGTACACCAGGCCCCGCCGCTCACAGCAGTATTCATATCTAACAGTGATCCTTAACCTCTTAATAACTTTAGGTAAAGTTGCGCTCTCCCATGTGTATTACTGCTTACTAACAAGCTCCTGTAGCAGGCAGAGCGGCCGGTAGCGTAACTTTACTCACTGACGTCACGCGCCTCCTCTGCCAACTTCATTCATAAAGTGAAAGGAGCAGGCGCGTGACGTCAGTGAGTCTGCCTGCTACGGGAGCTTGTTAGTAAGTAGTAATACACACGGGAGAGCGCAAGTTTACCTAAAGTTATTAAGATTTTAAGGATTATTGTTAGAAATTAATACTGCTGAGAGCGGTGGGGCCCGTTGGGGGACATTGTTATGGGGGGATCTGTGGATGACACAAATATAGCATAAGATGCTATATACTGTATGTGTCATCCACAGATCCCCCCCCATAACAGTGCCATCCACAGATCCCCCCCATAACAGTGCCATCCACAGTTCCCCCACATAAGTGTCATCCACAGATCCCCCACATAAGTGCCATCCACAGAGTCCCCCCATAACAGTGCCATCCACAGATCCCCCCATAACAGTGTGTCATCCACAGATCCCCCCATAATAGTGTCATGCACAGACCACTATTAGTTCAAAACCCACCAAAAGCACACCTTTTGGTTAAAAATATTTATTTTCTTATTTTCCTCCTCAAAAACCTAGGTGCGTCTTATAAGGCGAAAAATATGGTAAGCCAGTTCTATTTTATACCAGTTTGATTAATGACCCCCAAAGACCTGCGGTGAAATGCTGAGAAAAGGCACACAGCCAGCCCTATGATAGAAATGCCTATTTTTGTCTGTCTTGTCGTGGAATAAGGATAAATAATAGTGGCTCAACCGCTTATATCGGTAATAGTTTGGTGCTCACCTGCTGACTCACCCCTTGTCGGAAATGGAAACAATAGTGAATAAGTAGTAGTTGGAGGCACTGATGGAGTCAGACGGACACAAATTGCATATAGATAAAACTCACATTTATTAATCAGATCAGAGCACACTGGAGGCTGTATTCAGCGTGGTTGTGGCTCGTGAGAATAGGATGTGCTCTATCTTTTCTGCAGGGCTGCAGAACGAAAGTATGGATGCAGACAGCATCTTTTGCGGGCCCATTGAAGTTAACAGTTCCTCATCTATTCCACAAAATTTCAGCTACACACATAAATACGGTTGTCATAATGAGCTCTTAACATTATCGTTTCTTTGGGCAAACTTTCAGAAAATGGTGACACAAATTGTTTATTTTTCATAAATTCTTTTGTTATGTAAGCTAAAAAAAAAAAATAGAATGATAACATGAACAACCACATCAGGTTAATGTTGTAATAAAAATAACAAAATCAGTGCCAAAACTGACATTTTTTGGGTTACCTTGCCTCACAAAAAGCATAGTATTGAGCGTTCAAAAAGTACTACTTACCCCAAAATGGTACCAATGAAAATATCAACTCATTCTGTAACAAACAAGCCCCCACCAGAACATCACCAGTAAAATATATATATATCGCTTTCAGAAAAATGCGACACAAAAATATGACATGAACAAATGATAATGGCAACTCATCCTGCAAAGAATTAGCCCTCACACAGCTCCATTAAAAAAAGGAACAAATTTATTAAGACCAGCGTTTTAGACGCTGGTCTTAATAAAGCCACGTACTCATGGTGGATCATAACTTCAGCAGATCCACCGCTGCTTCTAAATGTTTAGACCATTTTCTATTCCTAAAAGATGTAGAAAATGGTAAATGAGACGGGCCTGTCAGCCCGTCCCCTTCCTCATCCACGCTACAGCCACAGTTTTAGACCTGGCGTGAGTGGGAAAAAGCTGTAGATTGAAGCTTCTTTGCGCCGCAATTTGTGTCAGAAATACACCTAGTATTGGCATATTTCTATTTGAAAAATTGGGATGCTGAGGAGGAGGCAACATCAGTGGAGAAGCAGCGGTGGTGACAGCAATAAAGAGCAGAGCTGACATACCTCCCATGGAACAGCCAGGGCTGTGTCTGCTTTGGGATCTGGTGAGGCCGCTGACACTGTGGGTGAGTTAGGCCCACAACATGCCAGAGATAAGCCCAGCTTGGCTGCCTGTAGCTCTGTGCAAGCAACTCTTGTATGGTGCTTTTTCTCCACAAGGTGGGCACACAAATTCACAGTGCTGTGCAAGATCTGCAGGATTAAAATAAGCTGTGGCTGTTAAAACACACTCCTGGCTCACTGAGGTCTATTGCACCACATGAGGCGGCATCACCGGATCCTTTGGGAAAATACAACTGGCCAGCATTCCAAATCAGGGCAAGTCTGTCCTTCTTCTCCTGGTCCTCTTTGTGGCAGTCACCCGCATCCACAAGCAATACGGAATCTTTGTTGTCATCATCACCTTCTTCTTCTCCTGCTAAGACTCTTCCTTGTCCTCTGCTTAATTATGACACATCTATAACAGAATGTTTGGCCGTAAGAAAACCTTTCTACAAGCTGAAAACCCACCTGGCCATGTTGTTGTCAGTGCACTTGCATATTGTAAAAGTGCCTTGTACTCTTACGTGGCTGAGAACACGGGCCACTCCTTGCGATTCTCGCTGTGGACACCTGAAGCAGTTGTTATGAGCGAGGACAGTACACGTCGTTCTCGGCCCACTGGGTCAATGCTTTTGCGGCAGTGGAGAGGCAGCACCCTTGCAACATTACCAGGTCCCTTTGACCCCCCCCCTACAAGATTGTATTGGCCTGACTCCCACAGCAAGCACTTATCTACCTCCTCCTCCATGGACAAGGTCCTGTCCCCAACAGCAGCAGAGGACAGCATCACTCACACTAAAAGTCCTTCCTATCATAGGTGTCAAGTCAAGTGTTGCCATGCCGTGTTGGAGCTGATCTTCCTGGGCAACAGTAGCCACACTGGTGAGCAGTTGCAGCTAAAGTACAGCAAACAGCAAACATGAGACTTCCAGTTAAGCGCTGAGATGTAGGGACGTGTGTGGCGTTGCTCCAGCTCCTGAGGCTCTCACCCGCACATGTACCTTGTCAAGTAGCAACTGCTCTGGCCCAAAGACCTCAGAACCAGCCTGGGCACCCTTTCTCCAACTTATGGAGCAGTACATCCTACGCAACGCTCAAAAAGAAGCCTTGAGTGAAACTATTGCTGTAGGGTCGAGCGGGCGCTCAGGATTGTCTCAGACCCAGCCCTAACCACTTCACTGAGGTCCCCAGGGGACAGGCACTGCTGGAGGGGAGTCCCTAAGCCAGGGGTAGGCAACCTTTGGCTCCCAGCTGTTTTGAAACTACAACTCCCAGCATGCATAGTTGCTCTGTTCTTCTAAGAACTTACATAGAAATGAATGGAGCATGCTGGGAATTGTAGTTTCACAACATCTGGGAGCCGAAGGTTGCTGATGCCTGCCCTAAGCAAATTATCATACATTTTCTGGATTATAATGATAAACAAGATATTCTTTGCACCTTCTGACGTCGAAAGACCCCTCTGGAGTTCAGAGGAGTAAAGGTACTCTTGTTTGATGACTTTTCAGTTGATGTGGCGCAAAAAAGGCTCAAGTTTAGCACACTATGTACCATTTTTTTTTTTTTACATAATTTTTATTTAGTTTTTTATAGACCAAAGGTACAATGGTACATAAATGATAAAATTGACATAATTGCGTAACAGACCATCACAGATTCTGAATGGCATTGCACATGTCTTCTTTCGACCCTCTTCCATAAAGTGGTGTCCTCACCATTATACCAAGTAGTGCATTCATCCCTCATTCCCTCATTTGGTCATTGCAACATCTTCAAAGTGCAACATTTTAAGTATGTCTACTCTGAAGCTAACTGCTACATCCAGCTTTCCCAGAGTCTGATATTGTCCACACCCCTCCTGTTTCCTTCACATTGCTTGGTATGTCTACTCTGAAGCTAACTGCTACATCCATCTTTCCCAGAGTCTGATATCGTCCACACACCCCCCCCCCCCCCGTTTCCTTCACATTGCTTGGTATGTCTACTCTGAAGCTAACTGCTACATCCAGCTTTCCCAGAGTCTGATATCGTCCACACCCCTCCTGTTTCCTTCACATTGCTTGGTATGTCTACTCTGAAGCTAACTGCTACATCCAGCTTTCCCAGAGTCTGATATTGTCCACACCTCTCCTGTTTCCTTCACATTGCTTGGTATGTCTACTCTGAAGCTTTAATGTCTCTTTCCCTGCTGGATTTATTAAGTATTTGTTTACATTGACTATTTCTGTATCTGGTCCTTGATTAGGTCATAAGTAGCCCCTCCCCTCTTGTTCACACCTGATTCAACACTGAGTGGTATAAATCTAAGTTCTTAGGTCATTGCAACATCTTCAAAGTGCAACATTCTAAGTATGTTTACTCTGAAGCTAACTGCTACATCCAGCTTTCCCAGAGTCTGATATCGTTCACACCCCTCCTGTTTCCTTCACATTGCTTGGTATGTCTACTCTGAAGCCAACTGCTACATCCAGCTTTCCCAGAGTCTGATATCGTCCACACCCCCCCTGTTTCCTTCACATTGCTTGGTATGTCTACTCTGAAGCTAACTGCTACATCCAGCTTTCCCAGAGTCTGATATCGTCCACACCCCTCCTGTTTCCTTCACATTGCTTGGTATGTCTACTCTGAAGCTTTAATGTCTCTTTCCCTGCTGGATTTATTGAGTATTTGTTTACATTGACTATCTGGTCCTCCCTTGATTAGGCCATAAGTAGCCTCTCCCCTCTTGTTGACACCTGATTGAACACTGAGTGGTATAAATCTAAGTTCTTAGGTCATTCCAGACCTTGGTCATTGCAACATCTTCAAAGTGCAACATTCTAAGTGCTGATACCGAATTATACCAGAATTTACCCAGAAGTGAACCAAAGGTAACTACAAAAAGTTAATGTAAACAATGTTTCAATCTTTCATCCTACTCTACCCACTTTTCCTAAACCTCCTAAAATACCCTCACATCCATTCACCCAGCAAGGAACTATTCATATCTCCCTCCATCTTACCTTCTCATCTGACTGATTGCACAAACTTGTTTGGCAACGTAAAACACTTCCTTCCCAAACACATACAGATACCCCCTGCTATTTCTTTTTCTCACCTACTAACACTTTCTCTGCTTCTCCTTATTGCTGGTGATATCTCACCAAATCCAGGCCCCCCTCAGTAAATCCTCACTATCACCTCTACCTCCTACTACAAATCTCATTCCACAAATTTCTGCAACCCCTTAAACCTAATAACCATTCCTCTGACCCCAGCTCCTTTGGTTCCTCTTGATGGAGCATTATGGAACGCTCGCTCTGTCTGTAACAAACTGTCCTACATTCATGATCTTATTATCGCTCAAAAACTTTCTTTCTGGGTCTCACAGAAACATGGCTGACACCCTCCGACACCTCCTCCCCTGCTGCACTCTCGTATAGTGGATTTTACTTCACTCACACCCCTCGCCCTGGCAGCAAACATGGTGGAGGAGTTGGTCTTCTCCTATCGGATACCTGCTCCTACAGCCCAACTCCACTGCCGCCCTCCATTGCACCCACTTCATTTGAAGTACACTCTGTTCGCATCTACTCTCCCTCCAACCTTCAAGTAGCTGTTATTTACCGCCCCCCAGGCCCAGCCACCATCTTTCTTGACCACTTTAACACCTGGCTCCTACACTTTCTTTCTGCTGACATCCCCACTATCATCATGGGTGACTTCAACATCCCCATTGACACCTGCCACTCAGCCGCCTCTAAACTCCTATCACTCTCTTCCTCCTTCGGCCTCTCACAGTGGTCTTCCGCTCCCACACACAGACATGGTCACACTCTGGATCTTATCTTTACCCGCCTCTGCTCCCTATCTAACCTTTCTAATTCGCCTCTCCCCCTATCCGACCACACCCTACTCATCTTCTCTTCACTCATCTCTGCTGCTGCGCCCCTTGTCCATACACTAGCACACCCCCGCAGGAACCTTAAACATCTTGACTTTTGCTTGCTCTCCGACTCTCTTCTGCCGCTCTCTTCAATTTTTTCCCTCCAAGACCCAGATACTGCCACCACCCTATATAACACCACAATAAGTGCAACTCTGGACACTATTGCCCCACTTACACACAACAAAACCAGAAAAATCAACAGACAACCCTGGCACACCAACCTGACCAATAATCTCAGACAAGCCTGCAGGGCTGCAGAGCGGCGATGGAAGAAATCCCATTCTAAAGATGAATTCACCACACACAAGCAATCCTTCCTCATTTTCAAATCCTCACTCGCTGATGCAAAACAGGCCTACTTCTCATCTCTCATATCTTCCCTATCCCACAACCCAAAACAACTTTTTAACACCTTTAGTTCTCTTCTCCGTCCACCAGCGCCCCCACCCTCTCCTCTCATCTTGGCTGAGGATTTTGCCACATTCTTCAAACAAAAGATAGTCAACATCAGAGAAAGCTTCACAGACCCTCCACACAGCTGCTCCGTCCTCTTCTCCCAAAAACAGCTTCTCCGCCATTACATAAGAAAAACTCTCCACTCTACTCTCCAAATCCCATCTCACCACCTGTGCACTTTACCCAATCCCATCCCACCTCATCCCTAACCTCACCACAGTGTTTATCCCAGCCCTAACTCATCTCTTCAACCTATCACTAACCTCTGGTCTCTTCCCCTCTGCTTTTAAACATGCTACCATTAAACCCATCCTCAAAAAGCCTTCAATTGACCCATCTTCTTTGTCCAGTTATCGCCCCATATCCCTTCTTCCATATGCCTCAAAGCTACTTGAACAACATGTCCATTCTGAACTGACCTCTCCTCCTTCTCCCTCTTTGACCGGCTACAATCTGGCTTCCGACCCCACCACTCAACTGAGACTGCCCTCACCAAAGTCACCAATGACCTACTACTTGCCAAAACCAAAAAACATTACTCTGTTCTCCTTCTCCTTCACTTGTCCTCTGCCTTTGACACTGTCAACCACTCCCTTCTGTTGCAAACTCTCTCATCTCTTGGCATCACTGACCTGGCCCTCTCTTGGATCATATCATACCTCACAGACCGGACATTTAGCGTCTCCCACTCTCACACCACCTCCTCGCCTCATTCCCTCTCTGTTGGTGTCCCGCAAGGCTCCGTCCTAGGACCCCTGCTCTTCTCTATCTACACCTTCGGCCTGGGACAGCTTATAGAGTCCCATGGCTTTAAGTATCACTTTTATGCTAATGACACACAAATCTACCTCTCTGGTCCAGACATCACCACCTTACTATCCAAAATCCCACAATGCCTATCTCGCATATCCTACTTCTTCTCTCGCTTTCTAAAACTTAACATGGATAAAACAGAATTCATCATCTTTCCCCCATCTTGCTCACCCCCCCCCCCCCAACAGACCTATCTATCACAATCAATGACTGCACACTCTCCCCGGTCAACTAACTCAGCTGCCTTGGAGTGACCTTGGATTCTGCCCTCTCCTTCCGACCACACATCCAAGCCCTTTCCACCACCTGCCGCTTCCAACTCAAAAACATCTCCCACATCCGCCCTTTCCTCAACTTTGAATCGGCAAAACTGCTTGTACATTCCCTTATCATCTCCTGCCTAGACTACTGCAACATTCTCCTCTGTGGCCTTCCATCTAGCTCTCTCGCACCCCTACAATCTATCCTCAACTCTGCTGCCCGACTAATCCACCTCTCCCCCTGTTACTCCTCTGCCTCTCCACTCTGCCAGTCCCTGCACTGGCTCCCCATTGCCCAGCGAATTCAGTTTAAAATACTAACCAACACATACAAGGCCGTCCACAACCGGTCCCCTCCCTACATCTCTGAGCTACTTTCCCGATACATCCCCACACGCAATCTTCGATCCTCACAGGACCTCCTTCTCTCCTCTCCTCTTATCACCTCTTCCCACACTCGCCTCCAGGATTTCTCCCGTGCATCCCCTATACTCTGGAACTCGCTACCCCACCATATCAGACTCTCACCTACAGTGGAATCCTTCAAAAGAAACCTGAAAACCCACCTCTTCAGACAAGCCTACGACCAGTGACACTGCTGCCTCTATACCGCCATGACCAGCTTCACCCTCGCCTCCTCAGTGCCCCATCCCTTAAAATGGGACGTCCACAGCAGCCCACCACCTTAATTTTGACCTTTACAGCAGCCTTCCCCTTTAACAGTGAGTTTCACAGCACACCACCCCCTTGACAGTGACCTCCACAGTGGCCCACCCCCTTAACAGTGGCCTTTACAGCAAACTGCCCATTAACACTGACCTCCATAGCGGACCATCCCCTTAACTGTGACCTCCACAGCAGCCCGCGCCTAGGGTGGCCAGAGGTCCAGTTTTAGGCCAGACAGTCTGGCTTTCAGACTCCCGGACCTCCGTCTGCCGTAGGGCCTGGACGGACACAGGGATGTCCTTTTGAACAGCTCGCTCTAAGACAGCTGACAGAAGTTGATTTTTAACTTCATTTTTTCAATCCCTGTCGGCTGAGGAGTGGAAGGTGGCGTGGCCTAACCAGATCAGAGGCGTGTCCTTTTGAACAGTTCACTCTAAGACAGCAGCACTGTGCTGTCTTAATGTGAGCTGCAGGGATAAAGTTACCGTCCCTCCCACCTTTGCAGCTGACAGAAATTGATTTTTAACTTCATTTTTTTAATCCGTGGCTGCTGAGGACTGGGAGGAGGCATGGCCTAACCAGATCAGGGGCGTGGTTTAGCGGGACCTAGAAGTTGATTTTTAATTTCATTTTTTCAATCCCTGTTGGCTGTGGAGTGGCAGGTGTGGCCTAACTGGATCGGGGGTGTGTCCTTTTTAGCAGTTCTCTCTAAGACAGCAGCACTGTGCTGTCTGCTTGTGAGCTGCAGGGAGAAAGTCCCTCCCACCTCTGCAGCTGACAGAAGTTGATTTTTAACTTCATTTTTTTCAATCCCTGTCAGCTGAGGAATGGTCTAACCGGATCGGAGGCATGGTTTAGCGGGACCTGGGGGCAGGGTTTTAAGTCTGTCTTTTGAGGGTAGCCTGAATGGCCACCCTACCTGCCTCCCTTGCCTCCCTTAACAGTGTCATCCACAGCACCCTGCCCCTTTAAAGATGACCTGCAGAAGTGAAGAAAAATGGCAGGGTTGTTATGGAAACCTAGTGTAAAACTGTGTCTATGTGGAGACGAAGGACCTGTGAGCTTCTATTGGCTGATAAGGGACATGTGACCGTGTGTATGGCAGTTACAGATTTGCAGGCTTCTATTGGCTAATGCAGGTAATTTTTTGGGGAATATCTCAGGAATGGTACTGTACATCCTAGAGAGCTTAGACTCATTCTAAACCTTCCCGGACACCTGATGTACCTGTGTACCAAATGTGGTGAAGATCGTTCCAGTCGTTTGGTCACGCAGAAAGAACAGACAGACAGACGTCCAGACAGACAGAAACTCCTTTTTATATATGAGAGACTAGCAGAAGGACCCGGCTTCGCACGGGTATAATTTATCTATTTCGTATTATGTTTCCGTGTGTTGTAAAAAGATATCAACAGTATCCCCCATAACAGTGACCTCTACAGCACCCCGCCCCACTGTCTGCTGAGCTATGTATCTAATCCTATCCTGTGTGATACTATCTGCTGAGCTGTGTATCTAATCTTATGTTGTATGATACTGTCTGCTAAACTGTGTATCTAATCCTATCCTTTCTGCTAAGCTGTGTACCTAGTAGTTGATTTTTAACTTTATTTTTTATATCCCTGTTGGCTGAGTGGGAGGGGATGTGGTATAACTAGATTGGGGCATGTCCTTTTGAACATCTCACAAAGACAGCAGCAATGTCCTCTCTGAGTGTGAGCTGTAAAGAGAAAGTCACCATCCCTCCCACCTCTGCAGCTGACAGAAGTTGATTTTTAACTTCTGTTTGTCAATACTCATTGGCTGCAGAGGGGGAGGGTGTGTGTCCTAAATTTATCGGGGGTGTGGCTTAGAGGATCTTAAAGTTGATTTTTGACTTTATTTTTTCAATCCCTGTTCGCTTAGTGGGAGGGGGCGTGTCCTAACAGGATCAGAGTCGTGTCCTTTTAAACAGCTCACTGTTCTGTCTGAATGTGAGCTGCAGGGAGGAAATCACTGTCCCTCCCACCTCAGGAGAGGAGGGGGCATGACCTAACCAAATCAGAGGTGTGGCTTATCTGGACCTGGGGGCGGGGTTTTAAGGGTGACTTGAATGGCCACCCTACTTTCGCCCTGAACTGTGACCTCCATAGCATTCCGCTCCCTTAACAGTATCATCCACAGCGCCCTGCCCCTTTAAAGCTAACCTGCAGCAGTGGAGAGAAATGGCCGAGTTGTTATGGAAACCTCAGGAAATAAGGTACTAAGTGCTATTAGGCCCTGGCTTTACTTCAATAGTGATTATCCTGGTGACAGATTTCCTCATCTCATCTACAGCAGTGAACATGGCTGGGGGTTGTTATGGTTACCCAACTGGCAGGGAGCAGTAAATAACAGTTTGGATTTAAGTGAAAGGCTTGCTGGTTTGTATTGGCTATAATGCAGGCCATTTTTTGGGAATATCTTAGGAACGGTAAGTTCTCGAGAGCTGAGACCTGGTCTAAAACCTTCCCGGACACCTGATGTACCCGTGTGCCAAATTTGGTTTAGATCGGTCCAGACGTTTGGTCGCGCATAAAGAACGTCTAGACAGACAGACGTCTAGACAGAAATTCATTTTTATATATATAAGAGATACATGATGTTCACACATGGCCATTACATTGATCTAACATTGGAGTACGTTTAGTCAGGCAGTAATCATTTACAATCAGAAGCTCCTAATTGATGTGTAGACAACTGCCACCATTAAAACAGTAGTAGACAGTTAACCAATCAGAGTATCAGTTTAGTTTTAAAAAGACCAATAGGTTTCAAATTTTGTACTAGCCAATTAGATGTCCTCCAAATGTTAGTCAATGGATAAAAATAGGATAAGAAGGAAGGCTGAGGGCAGATAATGGGTGAATGCACTGAGGTAACATCATTCTGGGTTCATAAGAGCTGTCTGGGCCTTATAATAGGAATAAGGCTACATTCACACGACCGTAATGTTTTGCAGATCTGCAAATTATTGATCCGCAAAACACTGGTACCAGCCCGTGTGCGTTCCACAATTTGCGGACCGCACATGGCCTCCTCTATAATAGAAAATGCCTATTCTCGTCTGCAATTGCGGACAAGAATAGGACATGCACTATATTTTTTGCAGGGCCGCGGAACGGAACTACGGATGTGGACAGCACACGATGTGCTGTCCACATCTTTTGCGCCCCCATTAAAATAAATGGATCCACACCCGTTCCGCAAAATTGCGGAACAGATGCAGACTTATTCATATGGTCATGTGAATGAGCTCTAAAGCTTCATCGCCGGAAAAAAAACAACGATCTCAACATTTTATTTATCAACATATACCATTTATTTCAGCGCTAGATACAGTTACAACACTATGACAAACACAGTATGTGAAATTAGCTGCTAGGGCTCAGCAGCAAGTGTGTATATATGTCTTTAAATATTTTAGTACATTTTTCTAGCCTATGGTTAATCGCTGTTTTGGATTGCACATAACCCATTGCTTAACATATTGTATCTTTTTTTATTTTGTATTTTATGTAAAAAAAAATTGTTATGCCTTGAAAGCCGGCTACCTCGTTATCATAAGTTTGCTAAAACGGCTGTGCCTAATTGTAACTTACTGTAGCCAGTTCTCATTAAGGATACTTTCACACTTGCGCTTTCCCTTTCCGCTATTGAGATCTGTCATCCGTTTTTTCCTCATTCATTGTCAATAGGGACAAAACTGAACTGAACAAAACAGAATGCACCAGAATGCATTCCGTTCAGTTTGGTTGCCATCACGGACACAATAATGCTGCAAGCAGCGTTTTTCTGTCCGCAATGTGGTGCGGAGCAAGACGGATCCGTCCTGACACACAATGTAAGTCAATGAGGATGGATCCGTTTTCTATTGTGTCAAAGAAAACGGATCCGTCCCCCATTGACTTTCAATGGTGTTCATGACGGATCCGTCTTGGCTATTTTAAAGATAATACAACCGGATCCGTTCGTAAAGGATGCAGACTGTTGTATTATCATAATGGAAGCCCTTTTGCTGATCCAGGATGGATCCAGCAAAAACGCTGGTGTGAAAGTAGCCTAATACTCAGTCATGTATTAAACAATGGTCTTGGTAAATTTTCAGCTAATGGTCTTGGTAAATTTTCAGCTATGTGTAATGAGAAATATAATAACCAATATTGTATTGTGTATGTTTGCTTTAATACATTCTAAAATAAGTATTTCATTTCAGAACCTATTTTTCATTCTGTGGAGCCATATACAAAAAAAGAGCTGTCTGCTGTGAGTTTTCCAGACATTATTCGCAACTATAAAGTAATGGCAGCTGAAAATATTCCTGAGAACCCACTAAAGTTTTTATATCCAGATACTCCAAAAGATATGGCATTTGGGAAGTACTACTCAAGGCCTAAAGATGGTAAGTTTATCTAGCAGTTGGAGTTTTTTTTTATAATGAGTCACATATATATATTTGTGGTCGGATCGGCTGTCAGAAAGGTGTACCTAACCTATCTAACCCTATCTACAATAAGCAGTAGAGTTCTGTTATAACTGCTGTGGTAGGGCAGCCTAAAGGGGGCCACCCTAATGTGAAGTGACTGTAAGATGCTGTGGGTGGGTGAAATCAGCTGAATCGGCGTCAGCCTGGGCCCACAGGTGCCTATAAATAGCCTTGTAATCAGCCTCCCCTCCCATAAATGCCGCAAATATATTTGCATAGTACTTGTGGTCGGATTGGCTATCAGAAAGGTGTACCTAACCTATCTAACCCTATCTACAACAAGCAGTAGAGTTATGCCATAACTGCTGTGGTAGGGCAGCCTAAAGGGGCCAAACAGAGCAGACCTTAGTTTAGAGCAAAATGTATACATACCGTTATGACACCCATTTTTGAACGCAAAAGACATTTCACGATGAAGGTGCGGAATATACCGTACATATCACAGTGACTTCCATCTACCTTACCTCTTGTCATGTGCGCCGGCACATCGTTCTTGGAGGTAGCTAATGCTGATGCGATTGAAAGTGTGGCCGGTAATCAGAAACGATTTACTCCTATGTTGGCTAACAACATATGAACATATTACGAGAAGGTCTGAATCCTGAGAGCTGCAGACTGAAACAACAATGGTGAATTTGTTGGAAGGGCCCAAATGAACTCCAACCATTCTCCAAGGGCCCTGATTGGACACCAACTGTTCCTGGTGGCAAAATACTTCACCTCTACTTATTCCCCAGGGCACGCTTTTTTTTTTTTTATATAAGGACTCAAAAGTTAGAATATGGCGTATGCCGTCTTACTCTAGTAGCACATTAAAGAGGACCTTTCACTGGTCCACAGTTTATTAGGCAAATGTATATACATGCAGAGCGGCACCCAGGGATGACCCTGCACTTACTTGTATCCCTGGGTGCCGCTCCGTTCGTCCGCTGTAGCCCCCGGTACCGGCGCTCGTGCTTCTGATAATTTTGCCTGGGACGGAGACATCTTCTTTTGCCCTGGGCGTCTACTTTTCCCAAGGCTGGAGCGCTGGCCAATCGCAGCGCTCAGCTCATATCCTGAATACTTCGTAAGACTTCGTAAATTGCGCCTTATTACAGTACCTCCTACTGGAAGATGGACCGATACCCAAGACTTAGGCCCGACACCAACACCCTCAGCCCGAGTTTGTAGATAAAATAAGCATACCTGTAATGAAGACATAATGTACACACAAAACCTGCAGCTATGACAGGAAATAAGCTTAAGGTCATAATAGACTACGTATGCTGCGCCTGTAGTCGTGTTAGGACTTATCATAGTAACATAGTATATAAGACCGAAAAAAGACATTTGTCCATCCAGTTCGGCCTGTTTCCTACAAGTTGATCCAGAGCAAGGCAAAAAACCCCTGTGAAGCAGAAGCCAATTTTCCCCACTTAAGGGGAAAACAATTCCTTCCCGACTCGAATCAGGCAATCAGAATAACTCCCTGGATCAACGACCCCTCTCTGGTAGCTGTAGCCTGTAATATTATTACACTCCAGAAATACATCCAGTCCCCTCTTGATTTCCTTTATTGTACTCACCATCACCACCTCCCCAGGCAGAGAGTTTCATAGTTTCACTGCTCTTACAGTGAAGAATCCTTTTCTATGTTTGTGTACAAACCTTCTTTCCTCCAGACGCAGAGGATGTCCCCTAGTCACAGTCACAGCCCTGGGGATAAATAGATGATGGGACAGATCTCTGTACTGACCCCTGATATATTTATACATAGTTATTAGATCTCCCCTCAGTTGTCTTTTTTCTAAAGTGAATAACCCTAATTTTGATAACCTTTAAGGGTACTGTAGTTGCCCCATTCCAGTTATTACTTTAGTTGCCCGCCTCTGAACCCTCTCCAGCTCTAGTATGTCTGCCTTGTTCACAGGAGCCCAGAACTGTACACAGTACTCCATGTGTGGTCTGACTAGTGATTTGTAAAGTGGTAGGACTATGTTCTCATCACGGGCATCTATGCCCCTTTTGATGCAACCCATTATCTTAGTGGCCTTGGCAGTAGCTGCCTGACACTGGTTTTTGCAGCTTAATTTGCTGTTTATTAAAATTCCTAGATCCTTTTCCATGTCGGTGTTACCGAGTGTTTTACCATTTAATATGTACGTGTGACTTGCATTATTCCTTCCCATGTGCATAACTTTACATTTGTCAGTGTTAAACCTCATCTGCCATTTCTCTACCCATGCCTCCAATCTATCCAGATCCTTCTGTAGCAGAAAACTGTCCTCTTAAGTGTTAATTACTTTACACAGTTTAGTGTCATCTGCAAAAATAGATATTTTACTGTGCAGGCCTTCTAGAGGATCATTAATAAATATATTGAAGAGAATACTGACCCCTGAGGTACCCCACTAGTGACAGTGACCCGACCCAATCTGAGTATCTACCGTTAATAACCACCCTCTGTTTTCTGTCACTCAGCGAGTTACTTACCCACTTACAGACATTTTCTCCCAGTCCGAGCATCCTCATTTTATATACTAACCTTTTATGAGGTACAGTGTCAAATGCTTTGGAGAAGTCCAGATATATGACATCCATTGATTCACCGCTGTCAAGTCTAGAACTTACCTCCTCATAGTGTCTGTAAACGTGACAGATGTAAACGTTATTGTGTCTGTAAACGTGACAGACTTTGTAAATTGCCTGTAGTCGTGACAGGACTACCTGTGGACAAAACTGACGCCATAGTATAGTGTTTTTATTTTTTTTATTTTTGTTAAAACAACCCCTGGAGAGGTATAACTTGAGAAACTTGAAAAATGAGACCACACGGTCATTTTGCTGGGAGAATGGGTCTATAATGCAAGGACGGGCAAGAGAAAAAGTAACAGTGGGGAGTGAGAGGAAGCAAGAATCTAGAGAGGGTAAGTGGGAGAAAGTGCGCACCTGGGAGAAGGTGATGTCCGAAAAGGCATGCTTGGGATGACTGCTTATAAGGAAAAAACAATGAAGACCCAACAACCTAGAAAATAAATGTCAGAGAAAAACAATAATGTGAGTGAGGCTCTAATGGCAAAAGCCACGCATGCGAGCCACCACAAGAAAAATTGTATTGCGAGCCACAGATGACCGAGCCATGCGAGTGGGCCTGAAGGCAGAAAAAGACATGGAACCTACTTGTGGTGGGACCACGCGGCCAACCTCCAATGGCGGAGTCATGTGTGTAAAATTTAAACAGAGAAGCCATGCGTGAGAAACTCTAATGGCGGAGCCATGCGTGAGAGACTCTAATGGTGGAGCCATGCGTGAGAGACTCTAATGGTGGAGCCATGTGTATAGAACTTAAACGGAGAAGCCATGCGTGAGAGACTCTAATGGCGGAGTCATGTGTGAGAGACTCTAATGGCGGATTTTTTTTTCTTTAAATATAAACCACTTATGCAGCACCAGTATGACTTGGGGACTCGCATAACCATGACCCTCTCCGACAGCGAACCTAGGACACTAACCAGCCTACAACCATATTGTACCCCTAACTAACAACATGAAGAATTGTGGCGTTTCAAAATGTCAGCCTTATACAAATCACACATCTGTGAGGTGACTTGTTAAATCAGACATCCTCCACTTACAGTTTACGCATCAGACACCCATGAGTTAATCAAGTAGTCTTTTAATCCGGAGATTGTATTACGAGATATGCAGGGAATCCAGATGGTAAAAGAATTATGCCTCTAATAATCTCCTTGATAAGAAGATGAGATACTACACAGACTCTCCTCAGATTTTCCTCAGATTCTCCTCAGAATTACAGCACACACAAACAGCAATGCATGACAGGGAAAACAGGAAGTGGCTAGACTGAACCAACTAGAAGCTGAAACAGAGGGGGGAGGAAAGAGAGGAGCATACCAATACACAATGCAAGATACTAAAACAGAACACTCCCCGTCTGGTATCGGTAGATACCACTATGTATATGCATACAATGGAATTGTATAAATAACAATGAATAATGTCCATAAACCTGATGAATAGACAGATGAATAATGTCCATGACCTGAAAAGGAAACATGCAATGAACATTTATTCAAACCAAAAAAGGATATGTCTTCAGTTCAGACCATAGAGCTGGTACTGGAAACAGTCCTAGAAGATGATGAGCATCTCTGGTAGAAGGAATCTCAAGATGGAAGTTCTTTCCATCCGAACTGGAAAAGACTTTAGTAATAAGTCCAGTAGGCCAGTCGAGACGATCAACTTGTTTATCTCTTAACAGGACAAAATCTCCTTCCTTTAAATTAGGCCTTGGTTCTTGCCACCTTCCACGTTCTTGCAAGAGGCAGGGGTACTTTCTTCTCCAGCTTTTCCAGAACTGACTGGCGAGATGTTTTACCTGCTTCCACCGAAACTTATAAAGGTTGAGCCAGATGGCACAGGAATATTTCCTATATTTTTTTTATTTATTCTTCAGTGATCTTTTATGCACCCCAGATGTGGATTTCTTCTTTTTTACTACAGGAGATTGTCTGTTGCTTTCATTAGAAGCTGAGCGAGACTTGGTTCTCCTTGATCTTACCAAAGATTTAGAGCGAGAGCACTTATTTTGTGCGGCTGATTTAGATGTGGATTGCTTTCTGTCTATGGATCGTGAACGCAAATGCTCTTGTCTGCTTTTCACTTCTGAAATGGGATCTGTCTTTGTACGTACAGACTTGGGTAGTTGACATGCAATATTTGTCATGGACATTGGCGGTGAACTTTTCCCTGTGGTTATCAGAAAGGGCTGAGCAATATGAAGGTGCTCATCCGTTGAAGACTGGGAAGAACTGTGATCCTCTTGAGTGCAATCAACAACTGCAGATGGAACTGAAGGTTCTTGCAAAGTATCTGAAATGAACTCTTCCACTGTTGAAGGAATCTCCTTTATAGAACGTTCAGAAGATACTTCCTTTACAGAATTAAACTCATTGTCAAACAGTTGGCTGGAAGGCTCACGTTTCTGCGGTGTCTCATCAAAACTACATGAATCAGAAGGCTTGTTGTCAGTGAAGATATATGATTCATTATGATAAACTGTGTAAGGACTGCAAAGCTGGGAAGGGCTTAAAGAGGGCTCCAATTGAAATCCTGAAGGCCTTTCTACAAGCTGCCCTTCTGTCCAGGAACATTCTCTGCAGCTGACTCCTTGGGATTTAAGCTGCTTTCTGATGTTTTTAGAATATTTGGGCAAGGCATATCTTGCACATAGTAGTGGTTAGGACACTGTCTGAAATAAGAAGTTCGCCCCCCTATTAATACGTCAGTTCTAAAGGAGTGTACTTGGCAGGGTCTGCAGGTTCTGTCCAGACATACATCCCCCACGATGATCCAACCCACTGTAAGTTTCTGGGCATATGGAGCGTTGAAAGGGCCATTGCGAAGTTCAAGGACCTTATGAGCCTCAAGAATGTCTCTACCTAGCAAGAGTAAGATCTCGGCATGGTTATCAAGGGGAGGAATCTCTCTGGCTATGTTCCTGAGATGAGGGTTATGCTGTGCGGCTTCAGGTATGGGAATCTCATCCCTTGTGTCTGGCAATTTGTCACACTCAATAAGGGTTGGAAGAGAGAGTTTCTTATCTCCTTTGATGGGCTTCAAGGTGAAACCATTAGCTCTTCTTCCTGAGGTTGTCGCAAGACTAGAGCATGTTCCTAGGGTGTAGGGTGTAGTTTCTCCCTCTATCCTGAGCAGATCAAAGAACTTAGGGCTAGCTAGGGAATGATTACTTTGGTCATCTAGAATAGCATACATTCTTATGGTCTTCTCTGGTTGTACAGTAGGAAACACATCCACAAGGCAAATCTTAGAACAAGACTTACCACACACAAGTCCTTCTCCACATACCTTTGTGCATCTGGGCATGATGGTAGTGGTTGGTCGGTCAGCACTCTCCCCGCCTTGATCGGAATGGAGCTTGTGCCAGTTAACTGGTTCTAGGTTCCGCCTGATTGGTCCCGGGTGAACAGCGGACATATGTAGATCACTATTACATTCAGAACACTTGACTGGAACCTTACAGTCTCTGGCAAAGTGCTCCGTGGATGCACAGCATCTGAAGCAGATATTATGACTCCTTAGGAACTTCTTACATTCCTCAAAGGGCTTTGCTATGAAGACATGGCATTTCCTTTAAAGGATGTGGTTTATCATGGATAGTGCAATGATGATCGGGTTCCTTGGGGCTTTCATTTCCATTGTTAGTAGTGGGCACAACCCCTGTCTTTTTTACTGAAATTAGACCTTTAGGGTTCCTCTGTCTGGGACTGAGTCTCGTGTCTCTGTTTAGTAGAGCCAAAGATGTTGGTTCCCAAGGTGTTAAAGCTTGGATCGTTTTTAGCTCTAGCGAAGTCCTTCATGAACTTACAGAAGAATGAAAATGGTGGAAAGGGAACACAATGTTGCTTCTTGTATTTTGAACCTGTTGTTGCCCATTGGTCTTGAATATTGAGGGGTAATTTCTCCACGATCAGGCCCACACCATGGGAGGTATCAAGAAAGCTGAGACCTGGTAGCTGTGGGTCTCCCTTGATGATTTCAAACTCAAGAAGAAGGTCGCATAATTCCTGGAACCCTTGGCGGTCTGCATTGGATAATTCAGGAAAGTCATATAGTCATTTAAATAAGGCACGTTCAACTACTTCCGAGCCTCCGTATGTCTGCTCTAATCTTTCCTATGCGAGACGAAGGCCTTTGACTGGTTCGTAGATATGAACGGTTTTGAGTCTCTTAACACAGTTTGACGACCATGGACCTAGCCATTTAATTAGTAAATTAAGTTCTTGCATAGGCGGTACACCAAGGGTTTGAACTGTTATCTTGAAGGTGGCCTTCCAACTTCTATAGTTCTCTGGGCGATCATCAAGGTTCGTAAGGCTAGTACTGATGAGGTCCCTGAGAGTGAGGTACTTAGCGATTTCTGATGCGTTATTTCTTTCCTGCATCATGGCGATGGGAACTTCTCCCTCGCTGGTGTTGTTGGCACCATATGATACCCTATGTTTGGGGGTTGGAAGATTGAATGGAGTGGCAGCTGGTTTGAGCGTAAATGAAGGCTTCACATCTGGTAATGTTGGCGCGAGCGTCTTGGTTGCTATGTAACTAGTCTCAGGAGGTTTTAATGTGATTTGATGAGCTTGACGCAGCTTGGTCTCTAACGGTGCCTGAAATACTGTGTAAGGTGCCAGAGGTTTAAAAAAAAGAGAAATGTCCACTGGACTGGGGTCAACTGTATAGTTATCAGCTGCCTCCTTTTCTACTCGCATGAACTCAGCAGGCTGGTGTGCAGAGCCCAAATCTTCTGGTGCAAATGCATTGACTTTGCTGCGGTCTAGGATGAATTGCAGGGTACGGCCGTCTGAGTCATTAGATATCTTGGACATAGGATGATAAGCTTCTTCTTCTTCAGCAGTTTCTTCAAGAACTCTGAGTTCAGCCATGGCTGCTGCTTCTTCCCTTTCCTTCTGAAGGACCTGCAACTCAGCTTCGGCCTTGGCTTTGGTCGCTTGCGCCTGAGCCTGTATAGCTGCTTGATTAGCTTGGGATAGTGCTTGTGTCTCTGCGACTTGTGCCTTAATGGCTGCCCAACACCAATGAGGAACTCACTGAGCAATAGATTTGGAGGAACGGGATGAAGCCTTAAAGTGCCCTGAAAGGTTAGAATGGCGGGACGCAGTTTCATATTGTGTTGAGTTGAGACTTGATAGCAGAGAAGAATATTTTTCAGACATATAAGACAGCCTCTTATAACTATCATAGGTTTTATTCAATTTTGTACACATGGCCTTTAATTGATCTTCGTTATAGCCTGATCCATGTGCTGCATCCATACATTGTTCAGTCTTTTCCCACAAAATAGATACATTATTGTATACTTCAATTTTGTTAGTTAGGAGCGCCTCCTTAGAAATCCTTCTAGCTGTGTCCTGCATTTCCATCTGTAACACAACAGTGACCTCTAGTGGTGCTTCAGTCTTTTAATAGCTTACAGCAGGCAGATGATATTTACCTCAGAAAACAGGCTGAATACAGTTCCTAGCCTGTATGAATCTGAAATTGCTAGAAGCTTCTGAGAGCCTAGTGAATGCAGTACTGAGCAGTATAAGATATTACCTTACACTTTAGTATAACAGGAGACAAATGATGATGGCTATGACTTGGAGGAGGAGAATATTCTTTTCTTAGCGGGAGAAAGAGAGTACTAAGACAATTCTTTTACTGTGGCGTTTCGAAATGTTCGCCTTATACAAATCACACATCTGTGAGGTGACTTGTTGAATCAGACATCCACCACTTACAGTTTACGCATCAGACACCCAGGAGTTAATCAAGTAGTCTTTTAATCCGGAGATTGTATTACAAGATATGCAGGGAATCCAGATGGTAAAATAATTATGCCTCTAATAATCTCCTTGATAAGAAAATGAGATACTACACAGATTCTCCTCAGATTTTCCTCAGATTCTCCTCAGAATTACAGCACACACAAACAGCAATGCATGACAGGGAAAACAGGAAGTGGCTAGACTGAACCAACTAGAAGCTGAAACAGAGGGGGGAGGAAAGAGAGGAGCATACCAATACACAATGCAAGATACTAAAACAGAACAAGAATGGTCATAGGCCCCCCCGGAGCCATGAGGCCGAAGAGGTCATCGGGCCCCCGAAGCCAAGAGACTGAACTGGATGACCTAACAGTGACGATAAGTAATTAAAACGTGAGCCAGACCTGATGGGATATGCATAGACATTAGTGATCTGAACCACGTGCATAAATGAAACATTAAACCAACCACGAACCGTGAAATTGAAACAGATGGGAGAAAAACAAGAGCCAGAGGCATTGCAGTTCACTAAGAGAAGACCCTTATCGTGACAAACGAATGAACAACTTGTGAAATATAGTAGGAAACTTACTCCTATTGGCCCGCTGACCGCTAAGGAGCTATTTGGTTAACTGGGGCAGGAGACCAATCTGAGTGAATGCGAACCAGAAGTAAAGGAGACCAGCCTGAGTGAATGCAAACCAAGACTAAAGAACACCCCACATTTATTTTTATTTTTTTAACGAAGTGAACAGAATAAGTAGGCCTATGGAATGTAACAAACCACCGAGTAAAGAAACGTAAGCCTGAAAAGAAAGCAGCTATGTTTATTGGGATAGCAGTATCAGAGCGGTGTGCTGACTGCCCTAGTGAAAATACTGAGTAACAATGATGTAGTAATGAAAAGGAAAATGCAGCTTGAAGTGGAAGAAGAGTATAACACAGGATGTAAGAACAGGTGGGTGAATGCAGCTCTGGATGTGAGTGGTGCCTAAAAACATGGTATGGGCACAGCTCTGAGTATGAGCATGAAGAACATGGTATAAAGCAGCCGTATGAATGCAATCTGAAGTGAGCAGAGTATTAATGTGATGCAACAGCAGACGCATGAACGCAGCTCTAGTAGTGAATGGAGTATAGGACAAGATGTAAATGTAGACACAGGACGTAGCTTTGAAGGTAACAATCCTAACCACAATCATTCGACCATAAGTGTCCAACCCCCTTCGTCCAAGAGCGATACAAGTCACGGACCGTGTAACTAAGTCCGATCCTACTGTGAATGCCAGCACTCGCCTGGCACCTTCTGCACCAGGCGCGAATGAACCTACACATGATGCTGCAGGAGTTTTTTTTTTTTTTTTGGAACGATGGTCACCACACCACCACCTCGTATTCGCCTAGGAAAAACATAAATGTGGTTGAACATAAACCCTGATGCAACGCCAATTAATTGACATAATGGTGCACCTATAAACATAGCACAGAACCGCTGACACATGCGTGCCTATAAAATACAGTTTATAGATTAAACACACTTACATACAAGAGCATCGGAACTCATATACAGACGCCTTAACCAAATCTGCTTGTGCCCCCATATACAGACCACTGATACACATTTACCAACACCTTGCATATCTGGTGCTAACTGCGGACGTGCGCCCCACATGTAAAACAGGTGACATTAAACATGCAACCATTTATTTTTTTTAGCATGCTCATTCCTGCCTATTTTTAGGCATATAGCGTACCAATAAATATATATACAGTAGACCGCCTCCCCGCGCCCCAAGCCTCTAAACGGCCAGGCAACAATCCTAACCACAATCATTCGACTATTAGCGCCCAACCCCCTTCATCCCAGACCACTGCAAATCGCAGGCCGCTTTGTGAGTCCTGTGCAAACAAGTCCGATCCTACCGTGAGCGCCAGCATTCGCCTGCCACCTTTTGCCATTACCCAGGCGTGAACGAGCCACCACACAATGCTGCGTTTTTTTTTTTTTTTTTATTAATCGACCATTGATACACAACCCTTCAAAAATAAATAAAATACCATCACTTAAACACAGCGTGTGTAGCTTAGAGAAACACGTCCCGCATGTAACAGGTATCAGAAAACATGTGACCATACCTACTCTAGGCGCATGCTACACCAATAACTATATGCAATAGCCCCTTACAAGCCCCTAAACAGCCAGATAAAAATACTAACAACGGTCGTTTGACCATTAGCGCCCCCACTCAGCTTCGTCCCAGAGTACTACAAGTCACAGACCGCAGTGTGGATCTCGTGCAAACAAATCCGATGCTATCGTGATTGCCAGCACTCGCAGGTGCGAACGGGCCTCCACACGATGCTGCTGCGTTTTTCTTTTTTCAAATCGACCATTGATACAAATTTACCATCACTTAAACACAGCGTGCAACTGCAGACACGCACCCCGCATGTAAACCAGGTGTCAGAAAACATGCGACCATACCTACTCTAAGCACATGCTACCCCAATGACTGTATGCGATGGCCCCCACAGGCCCCCCAACAGCCAGACAACCATTAACAGCCATACTAACAACCATCGTTCAACCATTAGCGGCCGAACTCTGCTTCGTCCCAGAGTGCTGCATGTGTACTCACTGCAGATACATGTTGCGTTTTGTGATATGGTGTATCTGAAATGTGTTTACGTACTCTCATTTTAATTGCATTAGATGGACATCCCACATATTGGAGATTGCATGCTGTGCATGTGATAAGATAAATCGCGTACCCGGAATTGCAATTAAAATACGATTTAATATTGCACAAATTCCCATTAGCTGTAGAACTATAAGTCCTACCTATTTGCATGTGATTACAGCAAATGCATTTATTCTGGCCACATTTAAAACTGCCCTTGTATTTTAGCCATGTAGGTTTTGTGGTGGGGCGTATATAAAATAAACTTGGGCTAAGCATTTGACCTAGATTGGGTGCTCTGCGGGATACTCAAGTAATGCCTTCTGCCACTATCCCACTACAATCTTTGTCAAAGTTCAGAACAGGTAAGTTTATGTTTAGATTCCATGACATATTATCTTCTCTGTTTCTGCGGTGATGTCTCATTAGGGAAAACCAAAGAGCGTCTATCTAAGGTGAGTGTCCGATCAATTGCCCCCTGTACAGACTGTGCGGTGTCTTTTCTAAGGCGTAGTTGCTTTTTAATATTCTTCGCCTATGATAGAAATGTATTACTACTCGAGCAATTCCGCCTCGCCCTAATTAGTTCCCCCTTCGGTATATTCCGTATAATATGTGATGGATGGCAGAACGTTGCCAGGAGTATGGTATTCCCTGCTGTTTCCTTCCTATATGTTGTGGAGCAAACCTTTGCATTTAGAACATTGCCTGTTAGCTTACGATCTAGAAAGGAAATTGTGTCCGGATCTGAATGTAAGCTAAAGGAAAGGGAGCTAAAACAACTGTTAAGGTAATCTTTAAAGCCCGATATAAGTTGGTTATAACCAGACCAGACAAATAACAAATCATCGATATATCTTCCATACTATTTAATGGCATGGAAGAAAGGGTTAGAGTCAGTATACAAGAATTGTTTTTCCCACCATACCACATAGATGTTGGCTATGGACGGGGATAATTTTGCTCCCATCGATACTCCAGAAATTTGTAAATAAAATCGGTTATTAAACATAAGGAAATTATGCTTCATGAGAAAATCTATAGACATACAAATAAACTCTTGGAGTATCGATGTATAATTGCTATACACCTGGAGGAACCATTGAAGGGCTAAAATTGCTTGATCATGTGGTATGTTTGTATACAAGGAGATTACAGTCAGTATACAGTCAAAATCAGTGAAAGATTGTAGAACCCTTCTAGTATATTTAATAAAGCCAGAGATGGATGAGACAAGAGGTTAAAGGGGTATTCCCATCTTGCTATTTCGTCCTCACCTCAGCCAGCTCTGCTGTTCACTTCCTGGTTTCCTGCTTCTGAGGCTGGGCGGGCTTAGGCAGTTGAGTGAAGGCCGGCCACGCCTCCTTATGACATCACACTGAGAGCTCAGTCCTTGCTGTGCTGGTTCATCTGGATAGTATGAGTCATCAGCCTGCAGTGTTTGAAGCCCATCCCTCCTGCTGGGCAATCATCGCTCATAACGTCATGGGAAGTGATGGAAGACAGTAACATGTGGCTGTCCTGCATTCTAATACAATTTTACACACAAAACAATAATTCACTAGTATACATCAACCCACAGCATGTTACCCAGTTGTCATATCATCTGTGCTTTTGCCTCCCATAAAATATTACCACCCCCCACTCACCAGCACTGATGCAGATTTGTTTCCATTACAGCTCTACTACAGTTGTTTTTTACACCTTAGACCATGTATCTTTATAGATGCATATACAGCTCTGCTACATCTGTCTTCCTCGACACTGTCGGCACTGTGTTAGAATCACTTCATATTCAGCTCTGCTACATCTATTTCCATAGAAATGTCCCCAGCATCCCTCCATTCCATAGAATAGTCCCCAGTGTCCCTCCATTATTTAGTGTCCTCCCCCGCCACCCCTTCTATTTTACCTAGTGTCCCCATTGTCCCTCCACTAAGCAAATAAACTTGTCACCCATTGTCCCTCCACTAAATAAAATTGTCCACCAGCGCCTCTTTGCTAAATAATATTGTCCTCCATTGTCCCTCCACTAAATAAAATTGTGCCCAATTGTCCCTCCGCTAACATTGTCTCCCAGCGTCCCTCCACAAAATCAAATTGGCCCCCATTGTCCATGCACAAAATCAAATTGGCCCCCAGCATCCATCCACAAAATCAAATTGGCCCCCATTGTCCCTGCGCTAAATCAAATTTACCCCCAGAATCCCTCCACTAAATCAAATTGGCCCCCAGAGTCCCTCCAGTAAATAGTATTGTCCCCCATTGTCCCTCCACTAACATTGTCCCCCAGCGTCGCTCCACAAAATCAAATTGGCCCCCAGCATCCATCCACAAAATAGGAGCTCCTATGTAAATGCCCGGCCGTCTGCGTGAAGAGGAAGAAATGTCTGCGCAGGCGCGGCCCATAGATTCGGCCGGAGTGGTGGCCATATCTATGGGGTAAACAATGGGGTAGGAGGGAACAAAATTTATCTAAATGCGTCCATTATAAATAATAGAATATATTTAGAAAAAGGAAGCATGGCACCAGTTTAACCTTTTTAACCACTACAGGACCGCCTAACGCACGGATGCGTTCGGCGGGCGGTCCTATTGTCACAAGTTAGTGGAATATGAGACTTTGTAAAAAAAAATTATATATATATATCAATTTCCACTAACTTGTGCCCAAAAATTTTTTTCTGTGAACTCACCATACCCCTCACGGAATACCTTGGGGTGTCTTCTTTCTAAAATGGGGTCACTTGTGGGGTATTTATACTGTCCTGGCATTTTAGGGGCCCCTAAAGCGTGAGAAGAAGTCAAATGCACAAAAATGCCCTGTGAAATCCTAAAGGTACTCATTGGAAATAGGCTTTGCACTCAGGCTGTGGCAACACTATGGTATGTCAGTACTCAGGAGAGTAGGGCATGTTTGGGGTGTATTTTATATATACCCATACTTTGTGTGAGAAATATCTCTGTAAACGACAACTTTTTAAAAAATTTTATACAAAGTTGACAATTTACAGAGATATTTCTCTCACCCAACATGGGTATATGTAAAAATACACCCCAAAACACATTGCCCTACTTCTCCTGAGTACGGCGATACCACATGAGTAACACTTTTTTGCAGCCTGGGTGCGCAAAGGGGCCCAAATTCCAACGAGTACCTTTAGGTTTTACATGGCTGCTCACAATTTAGCCCCGCCCAAAATGCCAGAACAGTAAACACACCCCACAAATGACCCCATTTCGGAAAGTAGACACCCCAAGGTATTCACTGAGGGGCATAGTGAGTCCGTCTGAGATTTTATTTTTTTTGCCAGAAGTTAGCAGAAATGGAAACATTATTTATTTATTTTCCTCAGAAAGTGTCATTTTGCGCTAACTTTTGAAAAAAAATGAAATGATACATGAACTCACCATGCCCCTCCGCGAATACTTTGGGGTGTCTTCTTTCTAAAATGGTGTGATTTGGGGGGTATTTATACTATCCTGACATTCTAGCACCTGAAGAAACAGGACAGGTGCTCAGAAAGTCAGAGCTGCTTCAAAATGCGGAAATTCACTTTTTTGCACCATAGTTTGTAAACGCTATAACTTTTACCCAAACCAATAAATATACACTTATTGGATTTTTTTATCAAAAACATGTAGAACAATAAATTTTGAGAAAAATTTATATAGAAATGTAGTTTTTAAAAAAAAAATTTACAACAGAAAGTGAAAAATGTCATTTTTTTTGCAAAAATGTCGTTACATTTTTATTAATAGCAAAAAAAGTAAAAATGTCAGCAACAATGAAATACCACCAAATGAAAGCTCTATTAGTGAGAAGAAAAGGAGGTAAAATTTATTTGGGTGGTAAGTTGCATGACGGAGCAATAAACAGTGAAAGTAGTGTAGTGCAGAATTGTAAAAAGTGGCCAGGTCATTAAGGGTGTGTAAGCTATGGGGGCTGAGGTGGTTAAATCAAGGAGGGAGTCCACCCACTCACAGAATCTCTCAGAATAACACCAATCCCAGCAACAATAGGTCTCATGGATGGAAGGGAATCCCTCCTTGTGAACCTTCGGAAGTGCATGAAAAATAGCAGTAACTGGATATTTGACATATATATAATCCATCTCTTTCTGACTAATTATGCCCAGTGGAAAACCTTTTTGCAATATTTGTAACAATTTTGTCTGATAGGAGGGGAGGGGGTTGCATGCTAATAGACAGTAGGTGGAGGTATCATCCAACATATGGAGAACCTGCATTTTATATTCCTGACTGTCAAGCACCACCACAGCACCCCCCTTATCAGCCCTTTTTATCACCAAATCAGATCTCTGCATCAGAGGGGCCTGGATGTATTTCTGGAGTGTAATAATATTACAGGTTATAGCTACTAGAGAGGGGTCGTTGATCCAGGGAGTTATTCTGATTGCCTAATTGGAGTCGGGAAGGAATTTTTTTTCCCCTTAAGTGGGGAAAATTGGCTTCTGCCTCACAGGTTTTTTTTGCCTTCCTCTGGATCAACTTGTAGGAAACAGGCCGAACTGGATGGACAAATGTCTTTTTTCGGTCTTATATACTATGTTACTATGTTACTAGTTTTTTTAACGCAAAACACTCTTTGCAACTCATATTATTAGAGCTTTTTAACTGTCTATCTGACATATTCAGGATGATTTTTCTTTTTAAAGCACTGAAATCTGTCTGATGCAGGAGACCTGGATTGCGCAGGGTAGAAGTCTTAGTTTGCAGTTTTGAAAGAGGTGGACGAATTGACGCCTCCCTCAGGTTCCTGTTCACATTGTAAATGCTGAAGGAGAGAGACTTGTGTTATCTCTTTAAAGTCCATTGTATGATGTACTTCGTCCCGCTGGGACTGAGAATGATGCCTCCACCTACTGTCTATTGGCATGCCCCTCCTATCAGACAAAATTGTTACAAATATTGTAAAAAAGTTTTTTCACTGGGCATAATTAGTCAGAAAGAGGTGGATTATATATATGTCAAATATCCAGTTACTGCTATTTTTCATGCACTTTTGAAGGTTCACAAGGAGGGATTCCCTCCATCCATGAGACCTATTGTTGCTGGGATTGGTATTTTTCTGAGAGATTCTGTGAGTGGGTGGACTCCCTCCTTCAACCTCTTGTCTCATCCGTCCCTGGCTTTAGTAAAGATACTAGAAGGGTTCTACAATCTTTCACTGATTTTCAGTGGGAAAATGAGTATACTTGGATTAGTGCGGATGTAGTCTCCTTGTATACAAACATACCACATGATCAAGCAATTTTAGCCCTTCAATTGTTCCTCCAGGTGTATAGCGATTATACATTGATGCTCCAAGAGTTTTTGTATGTCTATAGATTTTCTCATGAACCATAATTTCCTTATGTTTAACAACCGATTTTATTTACAAATTTCTGGAGTATCTATGGGAGCAAAATTATCCCCGTCCATAGCCAACATCTATGTGGTATGGTGGGAAAAACAATTCTTGTATAGTTACCACATTGCAGTTGTCCACCAGTTGCTTACATATATTAGTGAGTGCCCCCCCCCCATCCACTTTTTATACGAAAAACAATTCTTGTATACTGACTCTAACCCTTTCTTCCATGCCATTAAATAGTATGGAAGATATATCGATCATTTGTTATTTGTCTAGTCTGGTGATAACCAACTTATATCGGGCTTTAAAGATTACCTTAACAGTTGTTTTAGCTCCCTTTCCTTTAGCTTACATTCAGATCCGGACACAATTTCCTTTCTAGATCTTAAGCTAACAGGCAATGTTCTAAATGCAAAGGTTTGCTCCACAACATATAGGAAGGAAACAGCAGGGAATACCATACTCCTGGCAACGTCCTGCCATCCATCACATATTATACGGAATATACTGAAGGGGGAACTAATTAGGGTGAAGCGGAATTGCCCTAGTAGTAACTCCTTTCTATCAGAGGCGGAGAATATTAAAAATCTCACAAAACGCAACATGTGTCTGCGGTGAGTACACACTTTGCGGTAACACATCAAGGAAATACATCTAGTTTATGCGTTCCAGGAATTGAAAGAGTTACCGCACCTGTGAGGGGAGGAGACCACAGAAAAAAGCTCCTTAGCCGAGAAGCCTTTTGGTTGCATGAATTGGGCACTTGCTTCTCAATGGGTTTAAATAAGAGATACTGTATGATTTGATTCTCCAATACTAGTAAGAAATACACCTGCCCAGTGTTTTTTATGTCTGAACTGTCACTTATTCAATTATATGTTTTTTTAGAGGTGTTCTCAGAGGGTTAATCTTGGGTTTTTTGTGGAGTGGTAGTCTTATGTACACTTGTCATGAGTAAGGTTCGTAATCTGTGGGTCCGAAACGCGTAGATCATGTACTACTGTTCTGTGTATGGAAATTTTACTGCTGGAATAATGGACTTCAATTTACAATTTCAATTAAGTTTTACAGCCAAAGTCCAGGCTGTGTCCGTGCTTCTGGATAGCCGGATACAGGTGAGCGCTGCACCTGTTTTTTTGTCTGCTATTTTTTTTGTTTTTTTTTGTCTGCTATTTTATACCAATGGGTAAATACATGTTTGACAGCGTTAACGAACAGTTTGTTTAAAACACCCCGCCGCATTTGTTATACTTTTTCACATTCCAAAGCTTCAAAAATTGTCCCTTATAGGAGGCAGATGGTGTTTAACCCATAGAGGATGAGTGCCTGGCTGTATTGGCCGGCATCACTGAAAACGCTGATGCTGGCGGATTAACCCCTCAGATGCCGTGGTAACAGCTGACTGCCGCATCTGAGGGGTTTGCAGTGGATACAGAACCCTCTGAACCCATCGGCTCCACAGACTGCGATGATCAGACCCTCAAAAGTTGAAATCTCCATAGTTGGATAAAAATAAAAAGTGAAATTTGTTTTTAAAAAGTGTTCTATAAAAATTAAAAAGAAAAGATAAGGAAAAAAGAAAGATCAAAAATAGACTTATTAGGTATTGCCGCATCCATAACCACTCTCTATAAACGGCTCTATAAAAATATCACATGATCTACCCTGTCCAGTGAATGTTGTTAAAAAAAAGTGTCAAAACTGCAATTTTTTGTCACCTTGCCTCACAAAAAATGAAATATCGCGAGATCAAAATGTCTTATGTAAACAAAAATACCAATGAAAATGTCATCTCATCCTGAAAATAATAAATCGGCAGAAAAATAAAAAAAAATATAGCTTTCAGAAAATGGCGACACAAAAGCATATTTTTTTTCAAAAATGCTTTTGTTGTGTAAAACTAAAAAAAAATATAATATGTATCGTCACGTCTGTGATGATCTGCTCTATTAAAATATCACGTTCTAACCCCAACAGGTGAACGCTGTAAAAAAATATGTTTATATATAAAATCAGCCATTTTTGTCACCTCACATAAAGCGTAATATCAGGGGAACGAATGGTCACATGTACCCCAAAATTGTACTAGTAAAGATGTCAACTCATCTCGCAAAAAAACGAACCCCCACACAAGACAATCGTCAGCAAAAATAAAAAAAAATATGGCTCTCAAAAGGTGACACAAAAACATGATTTATTTTTTTCAAATTGGGTATCGTTCCATCTTCAAGCACCTGCGGTATAAAAATATCTCATGATCTACTCCATCAGGTGAATGGTATTAAAAAAAAACCTGTTCCAAACAGCCATATTTTGGTAACCTTGCTTAATAATAAGTATAACATTAATTGATCAAAAAGTCTTGTATCCAAAAATGGTACTAATGAAAATGTCAACTCATCCTGCAAAAAACGAGTCCTCACACAAGACCATCAGCAGAAAGATAAAAATAATATGGCTTTCAGAAAATTGCGATGCAAAAACATGATCTTTTTTTACAAAAATGCTTTGTGTAAAAATGGTAAAATAAAAAAAAAAAGCTAAATAAAAAGTGATCAAGAAGTTGTATATACCCCAAAATAGAACCAATGATAATGGCAACTCATCCTGCAAGAAAAAACGTCCTCACACGGCTCCATTGAGAGAAAATTAAATGTATGGTTCTCAGAAAATGGCTGTACTGATCCCCAGAGGCTGTGCGAAAGCAACATTGTACCTGTAAACCAATCCATCAAAATCTGTGCTGCAAAAGCCAAAGGTGGTCTTTCCCTTCTAAACCATGCAACATACCCAAACAGAAGCATACATCCACATTTATGGCATTTCCATACCTAGTAGAACCCGCCTAACATTTTAAAGGATGTGGTGTGGTGGACCACAGATGGCATCAGCTGAGCACAGCATATTTGCCGCTATATCTATTGTAAGAGGGTGCAAGGTGTTGTTTTTGATAGCAGGTACGTGTCACCGAGGTTGCTGGCCTCGGTGAGGTGAGAGCCGGGGTTTTTGGTCTGCAGCAGCTAGTGCTGCTCTGTTAAATAGCATGGCTGCAAAGCCGATCCGGGCCGGCTCTTACTGGGAGCAGCTAAAGAGTAGGGTGGGTGGCTGCTCCCCACGGTCCAGTCCATGTTTTGGGGCTGGGTATAAAACGCAGCCAGCAGCTGTGTCTGGGTGGCTGTGATTATCCTGGAGCCTGCAAACAGGGCTGAGGAATTCTCTGTCCTGGAGGAAGGAGCTCAGCAAGGTGGTGTTGCCCTGCGACCTGAAGGTGGAATCGCCTGCGGCTGAGCCGACTGCTAGGTGTGAACCCGCACCTAAACCACCCAAGGTGACTGGACCGTGTGTTGGCCTGTTTTTGGTTTTTCCACATGATTTCTGTTGTGTATGAACTGTCACCAAGAGACTGTTTTCATTTCTGGTGTGCAAGTGTGAATAAAACACTGTTTGATGCACAATCTGGACTCCTTGTTTTGCCTCTAAACTGCACCCGCACCGCTGTCTACCAGAGCGACTCCCCACATTTGGTGTCGGATGCGGGCATGCGCAGTGAGGCTGGCGTGAACGCCGAACTTTGTTTTTTGCTGGGCACCAGTGAATGTCCTATATTTAGCCGGCAAAGTTGCAGCCTGTGATCCCCGACAAAATGGAGGCGGCTGTGAAAGCCCTCATAGAGGCTAACGTGCAGCAGCGGGAGACCAACCAGCTACTGCTACAGCACGTGATGGCGTTGCAAGCGGCAGGAGCGTCCCACCGCGTCCACGATGCCCGGAAAGCTGTCCGTACCGCGATCCCTAAGATGACCCCCTCGGATGATGTTGAGACCTATCTGGCGGTGTTCGAGAAGGTGGCCGTGAGGGAGAAATTACCCGAGAACAGTGGGCAGAGGTCATCGCTCCGTTCCTGGCGTCTGGACCCCAGCAAGTATTTTTGACCTCCCAGGTGACCAAGCAGCTGACTACCCGACTGTGAAAGGTGAGATCCTGGCAAGACTGGGGGTGAATGTTTTGGTCCGGGCCCAGCGGGTGCATCAGTGGGAGTTTAACCCGGCTGAACCCGCCCGGCCACAATACTATGACTTGCTACAACGGTTGCAAAAATGGCTGCAGCCAGACATACTGACTCCCACTGCTATGCTCGACCGTCTGTTAGCCGATGTCTTCTGGAGGGCTTTGCCTTACCCTCTCCAGCACTGGATCGGCCAGGTATCGCCCACCAATGCCCTGGAGATGGTCGACCTGGTGGAGCGGTACGAGGCCACCAGAAACCTGCAGGGGAGTCTTGCTGGGAAGGGGTCAGTTAAACCCCGGAGGCCTCTGCCCCAGTTCCAACGTCCGGTGACAGAGCGGCCTGCACGGAATATACCCCCTGCGAGCCCGCCTACCGTGGTATGCTGGAGGTGTCAGGAGCCAGGCCACATCAGGGCCGACTGTCCGCGTCGGGATGAGCTGATGGAGGTGAACTACAGGGGTCGCCACTCCTTGTATGCACGGAAGCTGTGCGCAACTGGCACCCGTGAGGTGCAAGACCATAACCACCTGTGTCAGGTAGAGGTGGGAGATTCGCTGGCGGTGGCTCTGCTGGACTCCGGGAGTTTAGTCTCCCTGGTAAGGGCTGCCCTGGTACGGCCTGCGGAGTATACTGGCCGTAAAGTCGGGGTCCTGTGCATCCACGGAGACCTGAAAGACTATCCCACTGCACTAGTGACTTTGTCCACAGCGGCTGGTAGGTGGACCCACGAGGTGGCTGTCGCTACTACACTCCCACACGAACTAATACTTGGGAGGGACTTCCTCGGTTTTCCGGCGCTGTGGCCGGCAATAAAGGTATCTGAGGGACCCGAGACAGGGTGACCCTAGCAGAGTGGCCTGATACCGCTGGAAGGCCAGAACCCTGGGAGCCCGAGTCTGAAGGGCCGGCGGTAGGGGTGACCACTGCTCCGGCGGTAGAGGGGGAAACAACCCCACTGAGTGTAATGGTGGGAGACACGGAGGACTTGCCACCGGGGCCTGAGTTGGCAGACCTCAATGTCTCCGGGGAAAATTTTGGGACCGCACAACACCGGGACCAAACCCTAACCCGGGCCTGGGAGAATGTGCTGGAAATTGATGGTAAACCCCAGAAACCAGGGGCTGAATTAATGTTCCCACGATTTATTGTTCTACAGGATATGTTGTATCGGGTAAACCAAGTCCGAGGTGAACCTGTTGAACAGTTGGTGGTGCCCACAGCGTATCGCAAGCTTGTCATGGAGCTTGCCCACCAACATGTTCTTGGGGGACACCTGGGGTGGCAGAAAACCCAGGACCGCATACTGCAGCGGTTTTATTGGCCCGGTGTGTTCAAGGAGGTAGAAGATTATTGTAAGTCCTGTCCAACCTGTCAGGTAACTAGCCCCCAGCCACATTTCCGTAGTCCTCTGGTACCTCTGCCAATTATTGAAGTACCGTTTGAGCGAATCGCTATGGATTTAATTGGGCCTGTACCAAAGTCTGCCAGGGGCCACCAACACATTCTGGTAGTTCTCGACTATGCCACTCGGTATCCGGAGGCGGTGCCTCTGCGACATACCTCAGCTAGGCTCATTGCCAAAGAGTTAATGGAGATGTTTTCCCGTGTGGGCCTGCCAAAAGAGGTTCTGACAGACCAAGGGACCCCTTTTATGTCCAAAGTAATGAAGGAACTGTGTAAATTGTTGCGTATAAAGCAGTTACGGACGTCCGTTTACCATCCGCAAACAGACGGTCTTGTTGAGAGGTTTAACCAAACTCTAAAAATATGTTAAAAAGGGTGGTGTCTAGAGATGGGAAGGACTGGGACCTGCTTCTGCCCTATCTCATGTTCGCCGTGCGAGAGGTGCCCCAGGCCTCTACTGGGTTCTCACCCTTCGAACTGCTTTATGGCAGACACCCTCGGGGCCTGTTGGATATCGCCAAGGAAGCATGGGAACAACAGCCTGTCCCCACAAAAGTGTCATTGAGTATGTCACCCAGATGCAGGAACGGATAGAAAGGGTGTTGCCGCTGGTCCGGGAGCATATGGAGGCAGCGCAACAAGCCCAGAGTAGGGTGTATAATCGTCAGGCTCGGGTACGGGGCTTCCATCCGGGAGATCGGGTTTTGGTTCTGGTACCCACCCTTGACAGCAAGTTCCTAGCTAGGTGGCAGGGCCCCTATGAGGTGATCGAGAAGGTAGGGGAAGTAAATTACAAAGTACACCAGCCAGGCGGCGCAAGCCGGAGCAGGTGTACCACGTGAATTTACTTAAGCCGTGGAAAGATAGGGACACAGCCGACGACCACAGCCCCCGGCCAGGGCTTCTAGGTGAAAAGGGTCCAGCCCCACAGTTCGAGGCCTGTGAAGCCGTAACCACGGTAAAATTGCAGACAGCCTGTCTTCCAAACAAGTTCAGGAAGTCAGGGAGTTCATCAGTCGGAACACGGATGTGTTCTCGGACCTCCCTGGCCGCACGTCTCTCATCCAACATGACATCGTCACTGAGCCTCAGGCCAAGATCCGGTTAAAACCATACCGGGTACCCGAGGCTCGGCGACGGGCCATCGCGGAGGAAGTACAGTTAATGTTGAAGCTCGATGTCATTGAGGAGTCGAAAAGTGAGTGGGCCAGTCCCATAGTCCTAATACCCAAGCCGGATGGGACGTTGCGGTTCTGCAACGACTTTCGCAAGTTAAATGAAGTATCCAAGTTTGACGCGCATCCCATGCCCCGAGTAGACGAGCTGGTTGAAAGTTTAGGACAAGCCCGTTATTTTTCTGTGCTGGACCTCACTAAAGGGTACTGACAGGTACCCTTAACGGAGTCGGCTAAGGAAAAACCGCATTTGTTACCCGCAGGGCCTGTATCACTACAAGGTGTTACCCTTTGGCCTGCATGGCGCCCCGCCACTTTCCAAAGGTTAATGGACATAGTGCTGCGACCACATCGTCGGTACGCCTCGGCCTACTTAGATGATGTAGTCATCCACAGCACCGACTGGGAAAGCCATTTACCCAAGGTGCAGGCGGTAGTGAATGCCCTGAGGAAAGCCGGACTGACCGCTAACCCAAAGAAGTGCTCCATAGGGTTAGAGGAGACAAAATATCTGGGATATGTAATTGGGCGGGGAGTCATCAAACCTCAGGTAACCAAGGTAGAGGCCATTTGTAACTGGCCCCGACCGGTCACTACCAGGCAGGTAAAGTCGTTCCTGGGGATTGTAGGTTACTACATGAGGTTTGTGCCCCACTTTGCCACAATAGCAGCGCCGTTGACAGACCTCTTGAAGGGGCGAAAGTCTGGGAGGGTTAGCTGGAGTGAGAAGGCGGAGGAGGTTCGCCGCGTTGAAGTCGGCCCTGTGTGGGTCCCCGGTTTTGGTGACACCCGACTTCAACAAGGAGTTTGTCGTACAGACCGACGCCTCGGAGGTAGGCCTCGGTGCGGTACTGTCTCAGGAGGTCAACGGGAAGAACATCCCGTTGTCTTCCTGAGCCGTAAGCTCAGTCCCGCCGAGTCCAGATATAGTATAGTGGAGAGGGAGTGCCTGGCTATCAAGTGGGCACTCGAATCTCTCCGCTACTACTTGTTAGGGAGGAGGTTCCGTCTGGTGACCGACCATTCCCCTCAAATGGATGAGTCAGGCCAAGGAGAGGAATGCTCGGGTCACCAGGTGGTTCCTATCTCTTCAGAATTTCAAATTCTTCGTGGAACACAGGGCAGGCCGCTTGCAGGGCAACGCAGATGCCCTGTCCCGCGTCCACTGCCTCACGTGTGTTCACCCCCTCAGGGTTGAACAAAGGGTGGGGGTGTGTAAGAGGGTGCAAGGTGTTGTTTTTGATAGCAGGTACGTGTCACCGAGGTTGCTGGCCTCGGTGAGGTGAGAGCCGGGGTTTTTGGTCTGCAGCAGCTAGTGCTGCTCTGTTAAATAGCATGGCTGCAAAGCCGATCCGGGCCGGCTCTTACTGGGAGCAGCTAAAGAGTAGGGTGGGTGGCTGCTCCCCACGGTCCAGTCCATGTTTTGGGGCTGGGTATAAAACGCAGCCAGCAGCTGTGTCTGGGTGGCTGTGATTATCCTGGAGCCTGCAAACAGGGCTGAGGAATTCTCTGTCCTGGAGGAAGGAGCTCAGCAAGGTGGTGTTGCCCTGCGACCTGAAGGTGGAATCGCCTGCGGCTGAGCCGACTGCTAGGTGTGAACCCGCACCTAAACCACCCAAGGTGACTGGACCGTGTGTTGGCCTGTTTTTGGTTTTTCCACATGATTTCTGTTGTGTATGAACTGTCACCAAGAGACTGTTTTCATTTCTGGTGTGCAAGTGTGAATAAAACACTGTTTGATGCACAATCTGGACTCCTTGTTTTGCCTCTAAACTGCACCCGCACCGCTGTCTACCAGAGCGACTCCCCACACTATGAAAAACTTGCAATTTTCACTCCCACAATCTATTGTGTGCATCGGGCAAAACACCAGTGGGGTCAAAATGATCACTACATGCCTTAATAAATACTTTGAGGGGTGTAGTTTCCAAAATGGGGTAACTTCCTGAAGGTTCCATTTATTATTGCACCCCAGAACCTCTACAGTTGTTAGCACAAGCTGTATAAATCCCAACATTAAGACTCAAAATGCGCATTGTTATCTTTAATTCCTAATCATTCTCATATGTACAGGCATGTTGTAAATTTATTTTTGCAAAACACCTGCTCACTACACACACTGATAAATACTACAAGGGGTGTGATTTCTAAAATGTGGTCACTTGGAAGTTTTTTTTCTATTTAACCTCAGTGCCTCTGCAGTTGTCGGCCAGTGCTTTATAAATTACCAAACTAGCCTCAAGTGCACATGGTGCTCTCTCTGTTCTGAACCCTGTAGTGTGCACAAACAGTAGTTTATGACCAGTTATGGGATGTTGCCGTATTCAGGAGAAAATGGCTAACTAATTGTGGGGTGATTTTCTCCTGTTACTCCTTGTGAAAATCAAAAATCCGGGGCTAAACCAACGTTTTACCGCTTTAATTTAGAAAATTCCCTGGTTCTGTTGTTTGCATGTATAATGGTGTGCTGCCATACGTTTTTTTGTTTGCTGTCTGCATGCTAGCTTTATGAATGTGCACCTGTGATTTTGGATGTGCTAGTCTAAATTTTCTTGCAGTGTGTTGGGAGGGTAGTGCCCTCCTTTAGATTAAGCACTCCCTGACCATCTCCCCAGGACTTCTGAGCAGAGTATAAATATAGCTGATTCCTACACTGCCCTGAACATTCTCGGCTTAGGTTAGACCCAGGTGAGGCAGTTCTGTTAGTGTTAGTGTCAGGACTCGAACCCGTGGCCAGTCATGTCCCAGACGGTAGCTCTACCCACTAGGCTACCGTCTCTCCTTGGACTATTCTCTAGCTGACTTCTAACTTCTACTACCTCTCTTGTCCTTGCCTTGTCCTGCTGATTATCCCAATCTCTTGCACCTGCTACTTCCCTATAAAACCCAGCCCTTGAACCCAGTCCTTTGCTGGTTATTGTGCCTCCAAGCCTGTAGCAAGCTTCCTCTCTGCTCCTCCACGACTACTGCTGTTTACCGTTTTTGCCGACCCGGACCTTTTGACCTCGCCGAACTGCCGCCTGCATTGACCCTTTGCCTTCCACCGACCACGCCTCTGTCTACTCCTGCTGTTACCTCGCTGCCATCTCTACTGCCGACCCGGACTGATCGACCACGCTACCTGCTTCCTGCTTCTGTGGGTCTTTGCCACTGGACTCCAACCACCAGCCGGCTGTCCTCTGACTCAGGTGAGCCAAGGACCGTTACAGAATAACCAGCCCTACCATGGAGTCCGCAATGGCCACTCTGCGCAAGCAGGTCTCCGAACTTCAGGAGTTTGGCACCACTGCCCAAGAGGAAATTCCTCAACTTAAAGGTGCAATCCAGAGCCAACAGAGGGAAATTATCGACTTGCAGCGTCAACTACTGGACGTACGCGGCGCGGTCACCGACACCCGTATGCCTCTCCCGTCAAAGTTTAACGGCGATCGGAACCAATTTCGGGGGTTCCTCAACCAGTGCCGTATTTATTTTCAGATGCAGCCGGGCTCTTTTACCTCAGACAGAAAGAAGATCCTGTTCATCATCAACCTTCTAACTGATGAGGCCCTGGCATGGGCATCCCCATATGTGGAATCCCACAGTCTCATATTGAATAACTTAGACAACTTCACCACAGCCATGAGCCAAGTGTTCGACGACCCTAACCGCTGCGCGACGGCCGAGGCTAGGCTGCACAGTCTACGGCAGGGAAGACGCTCTGTAGCCGAGTATTCCTCAGAGTTCCGCCGCTGGGTCACGGACACCACCTGGAACCCAGCTGCCCAGAAGAGTCAATTTCGCCGTGGACTCTCCGAACCTATAAAGGATGAGCTCGCCAGGGTAGACGCCCAGACGATCTGGATGATTTCGTCCAACTATGCATCCGGATTGACCGGAGACTGGCAGAAAGAAGGAGAGAAAGACTCTGGTCCCTAGATAACAGGCCCGTGTACCCTTTCACTCCAACGACTCAGCCGGCTCACCAATCCTCCACCGAGCCCATGCAGGTCGACGCACTGCGCAAGACTCTATCGGCTGCTGAAAAGGAGAGACGACTATCCGCAGGCCTTTGTCTTTACTGTGGCGAGCCAGGGCACTTCGCTATTAGGTGCCCCAATAAGACTCGCCGAACCATCGCTGTAACAGAATTACGGGAGTTACAAAAGGCCACAACCTCACCCTTGGCCTCTGAAACCATAGACACTACAGGTACCGGGTCCCACTTCATTGTATCCATCCTTATCACCATTGGGGAACGACAGCTTCCCTGCTCTGCAATGCTTGACTCGGGGCCGGCGGAAATTTCATGGACTTGACCTTCGCCCATGAGAACAACATACCACTGGTAACCAGGGCAGCCCCTTCGATCTGGAAACCGTCGATGGGACCCCGCTCTCTTCTGGGCCGGTTACGCACCAGACCGCTGACCTTCAACTCTTCATCAAACCCGATCATCAGGAGACCATTCACTTCTCCCTGATCGCCTCCCCAAAGTTCCCGGTGATCCTGGGCATTCCATGGTTGGCCACCCACAACCCCTCGGTGGATTGGGAAACCCGCTGCTTACGGTTTCCGTCTGAGTTTTGTTCGCTCAATTGCTCCCACAAACCTGTCCTTCCATCCGAAGACACGACTATCTCTGAAGTATCCGTCAGGAATCTACTACCCCTCAATACCGTGAGTTCCAAGATGTCTGCGACAAGAAAACGCAGACAAGCTGCCGCCACACCGACCCTACGACTGCCCAATAGAACTGTTGCCCGGGCCGAAATACCCTTTGGCAGTATCTATTCCTCTCTGAGCCTGAACTCAAGGCTCTGAAAGAATACCTGGACGAGGACCTAAAGAAAGGGTTCATCCGGCCCTCTACCTCCCCAGCAGGAGCCCCTTTTTCTTTGTGGAGAAAAAGACTCATCCTTGCGTCCCTGCATTGACTACAGGAAGCTAAACGACATAACCGTTAAGAACCGGTACCCGCTCCCGCTGATTTCTGAACTCCTCGAGAGACTCCGGGTAGCGAAAATCTTCACCAAACTTGACCTTCGAGGGGCCTACAACCTTGTCCGAATCCGCCCTGGGGACGAATGGAAGACCGCCTTCCGGACACGTTATGGTCACTTCGAGTACCTGGTCATGCCTTTCGGACTTTGTAATGCTCCCGCCACCTTCCAGCACTTCATTAATGATGTCCTCAGGGACATGCTGGATCTGTTTGTAGTCGTTTACCTGGACGACATCTTGATCTTCTCAGAAGACCTCGAACAGCACCGCGAACATGTCCGCAGGGTATTGCAGAGACTCCGCCAGAACTCTCTTTATATCAAACTCGAGAAATGTGAGTTTGAGCGAACCACCACTCAGTTCCTCGGGTACATCATCTCCCCAGAGGGCCTAAGTATGGACCCAGGGAAGGTCCAAGCCGTGTTGGACTGGCCCATTCCAAGAAACGTGAAGGAGGTACAAAGATTTATTGGCTTCGCCAACTTCTATCGGAAGTTTATCCGGGACTTCTCCAAGGTCATCGCACCGATCACCCAACTCACCAAAAAGGCAGTCCCCTTCTCCTGGACACCCGAGGCCCAGGAGGCCTTCACGAGTTGAAACTCCTCTTCACTTCTGCTCCAATCCTAGTCCACCCGAACCCCGAGTTGCCTTTTACTATCGAAGTGGATGCATCTGACTCCGCGGTAGGGGCAGTTCTGTCACAACGGACAGGGGAGAAGATGCTACTACACCCGTGCGCATATTTCTCTCGCCAAATGTCCCCTCCGAGAAGAACTACGACATCGGGAACAAAGAACTACTGGCGATCAAGGAAGCCTTCTCCGAGTGGAGACACCTGCTGGAGGGAGCTGCCAACCCTATAATCGTACTCAACCGACCACAAAAACCTCGAGTTCATCCGCAGCGCTAAGAGACTCACAGCCAGACAGGCCAGATGGAGCCTATTCTTTTCCCGCTTCAACTTTCTCATCACATATCGCCCGGATCAAAACGGCAAGGCTGACGCCCTCTCCAGAATGTTTTCGGAGCCCTCACAGAGTAATAAGGGCCAAGACAACATCCTATCCGAGAAAAGTGTTGTGGGGGCCACCTACTCTAAAGAACTCCTGGTCACAATCAAAGAAGGATACGAAAATGACCCCTTCCTCACCCACCCCACAAGGAATGTCAGCCTCACGTTTAAAAATGGTCATTGGTTTCATCAGGACCTACAACTTTATGTACCAGAAATCGCACGACTCGAAGTGCTCAAACTTAACCATGACTCCAAGCTGGCCGGCCATCTGGGCACAAGAAAGACCCAGGAGCTTCTCTCACGCTCCTTCTGGTGGCCAACATACAAGGAGGACACCAAGAAGTACATCTCCTCGTGCACGGTCTGTGCCCGCAATAAGACTCCTCGTTCCTCTCCCGTGGGTCTGTTACAACCCCTCCCAATTCCCTCCCGCCCCTGGGGCTCGATCTCCATGGACTTTGTGGTAGACCTTCCTCCTTCAAAAGGGATGAACACCATCCTGGTCGTGGTCGACCGCCTCACCAAAATGGCCCATTTCATCCCCTACAAGGGCCTACCCACGGCCAAACAGACGGCTGATCTTGTCCTCAAAGAGGTCTTCAGGCTGCATGGGATTCCGGACGACGTGGTCTCAGACCGAGGCGTACAATTTACCTCAAAGTTCTGGAAGGACTTCTGCCTGGCGCTCGGGGTTAAAGTGAACCTTTCCTCCGCTTTCCACCCTCAGTCAAACGGGCAGACGGAGAGAACTAACCAGACCTTAGAGCAGTACCTACGCTGTTTCAGCTCCCACCTGCAGGATGACTGGCTTGACCATCTCCCCACAGCCGAGTTCGCCTACAACAATGCTGAGCACAGCTCAACCAAGCACAGCCCTTTCTTTGCTAACACAGGCTCGCACCCCGTGTTCATTCCCCACCTGCCCGTTGCCTCCACCCTCCCAGCAGTGGCCGAGCGCCTAACAACCCTACAGGAGGCACAAAAGGACATAATAGACAACCTCCAGCTCGCCCAGAGGCGCTTTAAACAGGGAGCAGACAGACGCCGCAAACCCACCCCGGGCTTCCATGTAGGAGACAAGGTATGGCTGTCCACCAGGAACCTCAGACTGAAGGTCCCCTCCAAAAAGTTAGCCCCAAAATACATGGGTCCGTTCCAGGTCACCGCACAAATCAATGAGGTCACGTTCCGGCTTGACCTTCCGGATTCCATTAGGGTGCACCCTGTCTTCCATTGCTCCCTCCTCAAGCCATACGTGGAGAATACCTTCACTGGCCGCCACTCGCCCCTCCACCACCCGTGAGGGTACAAGGTGAGGAAGAGTTCGTTGTCGAGAAGATCCTCGACTCCAGGATCCACCGAGGAAAATTGCAATATCTAATTGGGTGGGAGGGCTACCCTCCCGAGGATAACTCCTGGGAGCCTGAAGAAAATGTTCATGCCCCCAGACTTGTCAGGGAGTTCCACCTGAGTCACCCAGATAAGCTTTCCCCTGCGGTGCCCGGAGGTCACCTTGGAAGGGGGAGTACTGTCAGGACTCGAACCCGTGGCCAGTCATGTCCCAGACGGTAGCTCTACCCACTAGGCTACCGTCTCTCCTTGGACTATTCTCTAGCTGACTTCTAACTTCTACTACCTCTCTTGTCCTTGCCTTGTCCTGCTGATTATCCCAATCTCTTGCACCTGCTACTTCCCTATAAAACCCAGCCCTTGAACCCAGTCCTTTGCTGGTTATTGTGCCTCCAAGCCTGTAGCAAGCTTCCTCTCTGCTCCTCCACGACTACTGCTGTTTACCGTTTTTGCCGACCCGGACCTTTTGACCTCGCCGAACTGCCGCCTGCATTGACCCTTTGCCTTCCACCGACCACGCCTCTGTCTACTCCTGCTGTTACCTCGCTGCCATCTCTACTGCCGACCCGGACTGATCGACCACGCTACCTGCTTCCTGCTTCGGTGGGTCTTTGCCACTGGACTCCAACCACCAGCCGGCTGTCCTCTGACTCAGGTGAGCCAAGGACCGTTACAGTTAGGTACCCATCTGCAGAAGCCACCTTGGCGTTGGTAGATGGGCCCAAAACATGGATCAAAAATGTTCGCAAAGAGCTTCCATTTTTCACATATGGTAGGTATAGTACCACTTTAATCTAGAATAATCCCTAATTGTTTAATCCTATGTAATGGTGTGCTGCCATACGTTTTTTGTTTTTTTGTCTACATGCCAGCTTTATGGATGTGCATCTGTGACTTTGGATGTGCTAGTCTAGATTTTCTTGCATGGTGTGCTATGCAAACAGCTGACAGGAGATGAATGACAATAGCACTGACTGCCTATTGCAATTCATCTCCCTTCGGCTGGTTACATAGCTCGCTTGGCATACAAAGGGAACATACTTTGCCGGGGTTCATTGCTGACAATGTAGAGATTGCAGTTAGACAGGGAACCAGGGGCATACATAGAAATCACTGGGCCCCATAGCAAGAATCTAAATTTGGCCCCTACTGCTGTATATACTATATATCTGTACACACTGCATCTATTATACCTCGAACCTTACATATCAGTACACTGCTGTATATACTATATATCTATACACACTGCATCTAGTATACCTTATACCACGCATATCAGTACACTGCTGTATATACTATATACCTGTGCATACTTGCACCTATTAAGAGAAAATGGACAGCACTCCAAAAATTAAAAAAAAAATTAAAAACTTTATTTACCCATGTGGTGCAGCAATGTTTCGGCTCGACAATAGAGCCTTTTTCAAGCAAAGAACTAAGTGAGAAGTATATATACCCAAATAAATGTCTGTGCCGCCATTTTTTCATTATATATATATATATATATATATATATATATACACATACAGATCTATAATAGGTATGTGGTCAGTTATACATTATGGTCACTGTGTGTCAGGTGCATGAGGTAGTGGTCTGTCGAATATTTATTTCATATAAAATATGAAATCATAAAAATTATGATTTTATATTTTTATGAAATATGAAAAATTAAATTATGAAAAATTTAATTGGCAGACATATTAACGCCAGTTCTTTTATTGATGAGATCTAAAGTCAATTTGTGCAGCTAATGAAACAGGGTGCAATTACTTATACAAAAAATAATTTATTACACATAAATACAGTAAAATGGCATACAAATTAATACAAAGAAAGTTTGAATACAATATCAAAATTGACTACAATATGGTACTCCACCATTTACACTAGGCTCACTTAATTTACTAAAACCAAGTACAATATAATGCTATTCTTTAGCAAATTAATACCAATTAGTGTACCGGTTATCAAAACATTATAATATAATGAAGAAACAATAGAAATGAATCTGTAAAAGAATATAGCAGTAAAATACACCTTATAAATACGCCTATTGGCCTAATCACGGATAATAAAATCCAATCAGAGATCTCACTCTGATAGAAATATTTCAGGAATTTTAATGATGTGCACGTTCACTAAAATTTCCCATAACATTACTGTTTTAACACTATTGACCCACTCAAAATGGGGTCTTAACTATATGCCAATTAGAGCGATTTATAATTACTGCAAATAAAATAAATTATACATTACCTCTGGCTTTGGGATAAAGAGCTTTTTAGAAGGGACCCAGCTTTCCAAGATTTAGATCTGCCAGTTTCTTTTGTGAGTCTCGGGTGTGTCCCTGAAAGAATTCCTTAGGGTGAAGCTGGGATGTCTTTTTCTGACTTCCCAAAACTGGATCAGATATTCTAATCTTATCTATGTCCATCCCCTCTTGGATTAGGGATTTTCCAATCAGATAAGGTGGGTGTTAATGAATGGTAATTATGGTGATTACATCATTTAATTGTTCATTTTTTAGAAACTTCTGTCCATCTATCACTTGATGGCACTATTGTATCATCTATGATGTTTTTAAAATTCAAATGTTCAGGAATGCCAGATGCGTACATATCTATCTAATCTGTTCACATGACTTTTTTTAACCTTTGCTCAGACCGACTGGCGGTATTAGAAGTTTCCCTAATCCTTGAATTTATGAGGCAGATACGAATACAATGGTCCTTAGAGAGTTTACCCAGTTTGTGTATCTTAGCCATCCAAATGACTGATTAATTGCCGTCTAAGATAATTGAGCTCTTCTCTAAAAGAAAATCCTTTTAGTATAAAATCAGCATATATGCTTCAATAGAATATACTCTCATTGATACATACATGGCATTTTATATATATGTATGGCAGTCTGATTAGGCTGCATTTGTGGGAGGGGCGGAGGCTCTACTTAAACCAGGCACAGCCCCACCTAGGGGCGGGCGTTTTCTCAGTTGCACAGGAGATGCTGGTGTGTCAGCAGGGTGCACTCTCCTCTGCTAGGAGGTTTCTTTTACTACAGTATGGAGCTGGAATGGAGCTTTTCTTCTGCCCGTGGCTACCGTAGGGACGCGTGCGCCATTTATGTAAGTTTATTGAGCCGTGTCCGTCTCTCTGGGCTGGCTGGAATCTGACTTTTCTTGCGAGCAGGAGGCATCGCCTCAAAATCGTCCGCCTCAGCTTCTCAGGTTTGTTTTGTCGGAGTTAAACAATTCCTTTCACTTTGTTTGTCAGGTAATCTGATTTAGTTCCCCTTCTATCCCACGTGTTTTATATTCACGTTGTTTCGCTTTGAAAAGTTACTTCAGCCTGCGTGCGATAGGGAAGGTTTACCTGGGCTGCATGTGATGTTATGTTGGAGATTGGATGCAGCTGTTGCTTGTTACGGCTCTTGCTATAGCAAATACTTCCCATGTGACCCGCCCCTCCCCCGCAATCAGGGCTGCGTGTATGCTTCAACTCTTTACGCCAATTGAGACGCTGCCTTCTCATGTCTGCTCTTTCAACATGCTCATTTTCTGAGCGGTGCTCTCATCCGCTCTCGCTTTACGTTTACGCTCCACGCATGGTCACAACAGCGGGTAAATCTGTCTTATTCTCTGTGCATTTATTTATTTTTCTGTCATCTTGTTTTTGCATTCATACCGCTTTTGCTTTCATATGTTTGCTTACACCACACTCAGACTGGTGTCACACGTCCACTGTTGCTTAGGCCCATTGCAAGAGCGCGTTCATGTCTCCGTTAGTTTGTTTGTGCCTCGTTCACTGCAGGCTGCGGTCATACCAAATTTTACGTTTGGCCTATTGCCAGATTTGGGGTTCACACTACCGCTGTGACTCCGGGTTTTACTTTCACGTTTACGTCTCAATGTTCCCGCCCATCCATGGCCGCATCTCATGTCTGCTGTTACAGAAAGTTAATACTCCTTTCACGCTCTAGCTGAGTTCACACGTTTGCTGTTACATCTAGTACTACACTCCATTCCCTGCTAGAACTGCGTCCATGCGTTCGCTGTCGCGACGCTATCTTATTCCGCTCACATTCAGGTCTGCATTTTGGTTATACCATGTTTTTTTTTTTTTTTAGGTTTTACTCATTCCAGGTCCACAGTCACCCATCTGCTGGCACACCATGCTCCCATTCAAGCCACATTCTCCCGTCAGTTTCTACATCACGGTTGTTTTACTCGATTGTCACACTGAGGCAGTTGGTGGCTCCGGTGCCACTCTCCTGTCAAACATGACGGGCATCAATGGTCATTTCCTTTACATCTGTTTTTTCTGCGCGTATACATCAAGTGGGTCTTTTCTCTAGTTGCAAGCAAAAAAAAATAAAAATCTTTTCTCTGCTCTCCTTTACTTCTGGTTTGTATTCACTAACATTGCTCCCACTGCCCCAGTTTAATAAACAGCCTCGCTGGGGCCAGTGGGTCATTAGGGTTTGAGCTTCCTACTCACTACTGTTTCTTTCAAATTTTTCAGTTGTTTGTCGCGACAAGGGGCTTGACTTTGCAAATCGCAATGCCTCAGGTTTTTGGTTGTTCTCTCTTCTCCGTTTCATATTCCACGTTTGCATTTTTATGGTTTATGGCTATGGTTTTATGGTTTCGGTTTTTATGCTTATGTCCGTCGTTCGGATTACTATTGTCCATACCTGTCAGCAGTCACTTTCCTTTCCAGGCCACTTTTAGATGTCCCAATCATCCTAGTTGTTGCTTTTGCCATCATGTTGGGCTCACTCTTATTTTTCTTAACCCATCACGTACATCTAGGACGGCCTCATGGCCCCGGGGGCCCCTTAATTGCTTGGGCCGCAAGGCCGCGACGGCCCCTTGATTGCTTTGGTCTCATGGCCGCAGAGGCCCCATGACTGCTTCGGCCTCAGGGAGCAGGGATTCCATGACCGCTCCGACCCCATGGTTTCGGGGGGCATGATGACCGCTGCGGCCCCTTGGCATCAGGGTCTCGAGGACTACCTTGGCCTTACGGCTTGGGGACCTCATGACTGCTTTGGTCTCATGGCTCTGGGGGTCCCATGACTGCCTTGGGCTCATGGCGCTAGGGGCCCCATGTCTGCTTGGCCGCATGCCTTGTGGGCCCCTTGGCTGCTTGGCCTCATGACTTGAGGTCCTTGCGATTTCTGTGGCCTCAATGCTTTGCTTTGGCCTCATGGCTATGGGGGCCCCCTGGTGGCTCGGGTCTCATGGCTCGGGGGCCCCTATGATTACTTGGCCTCAGGTTTTGGGGGGCCCCATGTTCGCTTTTGCTTCATGGCTTGGGGACCCCATGACTGCTTGGCCTCATGGCTTAGGGGCTCGCTGACTGCTTCGGCCCCATGGCTTTGAGGGCTCGCTGACTGCTTCGGCCCCATGGCTTTGAGGGCTCACTGATTGCTTCGGCTCCATGGCTTCGGGGGCTCGAAGGCTGCTTCGCCCCATGGCTTGAGGGCTCGATGACTGCTTCGCCCCTTTGGCTGGGAGCTCGGCGACTGCTTCGGCCCCATGACTTCGGGGGCAAGATAACCGCTTCGGCCCCATGGCTTCGGGGGCAAGATGACCGCTTCGGCCCCATGGCTTCGGGGGCAAGATGACCGCTTCGGCCCCATGGCTTCGGGGGCACGATGACCGCTTCGGCCCCATGGCTTCGGGGGCACGATGACCGCTTCGGCCCCATGGCTTCGGGGGCACGATGACCGCTCGGCCCCATGGCTTCGGGGCACGATGACCGCTTCGGCCCCATGGCTTCGGGGCACGATGACCGCCGGCCCCATGGCTCGGGGCACGATGACCGCTTCGGCCCCATGGCTTCGGGGCACGATGACCGCTCGGCCCCATGGCTTCGGGGCACGATGACCGCTTCGGCTCCATGGCTTCGGGGGCACGATGACCGCTTCGGGGGCACGATGACTGCTTCGGCTCCATGGCTTCGGGGGCACGATGACTGCTTCGGCTCCATGGCTTCGGGAGCACGATGACTGCTTCGGCCCCATGGCTTCGGGGGCACGATGACTGCTTCGGCCCCATGGCTTCGGGGGCACGATGACTGCTTCGGCCCCATGGCTTCGGGGGCACGATGACTGCTTCGGCCCCATGGCTTCGGGGCACGATGACTGCTTCGGCCCCATGGCTTCGGGTGCACGATGACTGCTTCGGCCCCATGGCTTCGGGGGCACGATGACTGCTTCGGCCCCATGGCTTCGGGGGCACGATGACTGCTTCGGCCCCATGGCTTCGGGGGCACGATGACTGCTTCGGCCCCATGGCTTCGGGGGCACGATGACTGTTTTTCGTCCTGCCTGGTGATCTACCTGGTGGGTTGAACTTCTGTGCATCCAGGTTAATTTGGCCCAAATGTCTCACATCCATATCTGCTTCTTTGTTCATCAGGGCGCAGGCCACTTTTTCCAAGTCTGTCGGTGGTGCATCCATTGTCTGCCACGCTTCCCCAGGTGTACTCTTCCTTAACGAAGCTCAGCCTGGTCAGGGTCACCTGCCATGCGGGTCAGGCGACTTTTCAGTAACATTAGCCTGTCCAGTATTCAGGCTAGACCCTCGGTTTTAATTAGTACGCATATTATTGAGGCCATTTGTCATAGTTATAACTTCCTGCGGTCTGCCAGTTAGGTATCGTATGTACATATGCATTCGTTCTGCATACCACAGGCGGTATCGCTGTACGGCTCCACCCACCAGGCAGTCCTTTGCATTGCGCTCTCCTGTTCTTCTAGTCCCTCGGCAAACATAATTTATTATTCACCATTTTGTACTGCTCCCTCGGCTGGAGAATCTTTTACTGCACGGCTACCTTCACCGGATAGTCGGATATGCTTACTCTCCGGGTTTAGTCTTTGCTACACTGTCCCTCTTCTGGACATGCTTCTTTACAACACGGCTTCTTCTGGCGGACTTTGGGTGCCGTATGGATTCTTTCCGTTTGCTCCTCATTTCTGCATTGCTTCCTTTGCTGGTCACTCCTTCTTACCATTCCGTTCTCTCTGCGGACAATTTAGTGCTTGGCAGGGATTATGGTAGGTCATTTGCTATGCTCGGCTGACAGGAAGCTGATTCCAGAAACATACTAATAGACTTAATCGTGGTACATATAGGATGGGCAGTGGCGCCACTGCCGCCCAATACAACGTATCGTTATTGTCATTGGAGCGGGGGCCACCCCCGGGTGTCATAGCTCTTGTTCTTTTTGTTAGGCCCTTGTTCTCTAACTCAACGTCCTTAGCCCATTACATTCCAATCATCCACATACAATTATTTATGTCACACTTGGGCTTCTGTTTTAAACCTATTGTCTGCACTTCCTCCTACGTTTTCAATCACCATAGTTGGTTGCCCGCTTATGTTTTTCTTCACGTTCAATAATCAATGTGGCCAGCTCACAAACTCCTGCCTGGTCGACAGATCACCTGTCTGGCAATGCTCCTTCCCCCCCCCCCCCCCCCCAGGACCAGACTTCAATTTCCTGAGTTCAAGTCATTGGTGTCATCGGTCACCTACCTTCAGGTTCTCGTACCAAATGACACTCGTCATTAGGTGTCACCCGCCACGTTGGTCTGGTCTCGTGTTCACGATATTCGCCTGTCAGGTTTTTCAGGAAATGTAGTTTTTTTTTTAAATATCGCATATCACATCGGTCAGGCCCATGTTGTAATCCCGCCCGTACTTTCTTTAGGTCACTTTTTAGTTATTTTCTTGTTTACCCCTCATATTTGTCATTTGTATTACCATGCCGGTTACCTTTTCAATCAGCCAGGTCTGCGAACTAAATCGCCAGCAGCTTACTGCAATCGCACTCCTTCACTCACGTGAGGGCATCGACAGGATTCCATATACTACGTTCTTAGCTTATTGCTTTACATCCTCTCCTGGCCTACATGGTATTCTTCGGGCCCTTCTTTGCATAGTCCAGACAGTTAGGCTCTCAGTTCTCCGGTCTTATAAGGCTAGGGGAATTTGTCAGTGCTCGCAACACAACCAAGTCTTCAGGTTTAGTTAGTATCGTCCACGCTTCCTTCTGATGCGTTTCCCAGTTCTTCCCTCGTGCATTGGGGCAGAATCTGCGACATTCAGCATTCTGTCCTGCCTCTATCCGCAGGATGGATGCAGGCATCATTATGGTTGACTTATGTACCCAAACTCTCGTGGGAGATATGGCTTTGCAATTTGGATCAGGGGTTTCTTTGTACAGGCCATTCAAGTCTCTTTTCACCCTACATGTCTGGTTTTTGCCCCCCTTTATAGGCCTACCCACGGACATGGCTACCGGCACACCACCAGCCATTTAGTTAGGTAAGATGCGTATTGCAGTTACGGTGGGTCTCGGTGTTTATCCCACTAGGGCTCTACGGCTTTCGTGTCCGTAGCCCTGACCACAAGTATGGCAGTCTGATTAGGCTGCATTTGTGGGAGGGGCGGAGGCTCTACTTAAACCAGGCACAGCCCCACCTAGGGGCGGGCATTTTCTCAGTTGCCCCACCCTCCCTCCCTCCCTTTCTATTTTCACTTCTACAGGGTATGCCCCCCTTTATAGGCCTACCCACGGACATGGCTACCGGCACACCACCAGCCATTTAGTTAGGTAAGATGCGTATTGCAGTTACGGTGGGTCTCAGTGTTTATCCCACTAGGGCTCTACGGCTTTCGTGTCCGTAGCCCTGACCACAAATATATATATATATATATATATATATATATATATATATACACACAAATGGATACAATGATACATTATCAATAACTGGATATGACTATACCAACATTATATGTTTCCCTGTTTAAAATATACTAAAAACTATATGCAATCACACATGAATATATACGTTATACTAGTGATTATATGGAATGACACTCAATAACCTCTCTTGACCCCGGTACTTAAGAAAGGACCACATTTTGTTATTACATGGTTGTGTCTTCCAGATAGTGTATGTGAGACCCATTATATTCTTTAAGATAAGCCCACATCTGTTGGCAATAACTTTTTAAAACAATATACTTTGTATTCAATATAAACTTTTACACAGACTGAACTCTGCATGACCTCATCTCGTGTTTCAGTCACATAGCAAAACTCTGGTTCAGTCTATCTCTTAAAGGCAATGAACATCCATTTTGACCATATCATCATCAGATATCACATATAGTTATGAAAATGCCTAACAGGTCACTGTAACTGTCTGAAGTATTATATATGAGTGAGTAATGAGTAAAAGATGATCTAAGCACAGATCCTGACAGATGCACTGTTCTAATCTCGGAACTGCACTTTACACTGTGCAGTTCCCTTACAGGACCTGTCCTGACATCATCAAAGGTCCTTTAGCTTTTGGAAGATAGACAGGAGCAATTAGGGGGCAGGGCTTCTCCTCCACTGCAGGCCCCCCTTCCTCACGGGTCCCATAGGAGCTGCATGGTCTGCCTATATGGTAGTTACGCCACTGCAGGGAACTAATATACACTCACCTAAAGAATTATTAGGAACACCTGTTCTATTTCTCATTAATGCAATTATCTAGTCAACCAATCACATGGCAGTTGCTTCAATGCATTTAGGGGTGTGGTCCTGGTCAAGACAATCTCCTGAACTCCAAACTGAATGTCAGAATGGGAAAGAAAGGTGATGTAAGCAATTTTGAGCATGGCATGGTTGTTGGTGCCAGACGGGCCGGTCTGAGTATTTCACAATCTGCTCAGTTACTGGGATTTTCACGCACAACCATTTCTAGGGTTTACAAAGAATGGTGTGAAAAGGGAAAAACATCCAGTATGCGGCAGTCCTGTGGGCGAAAATGCCTTGTGGATGCTAGAGGTCAGAGGCGAATGGGCCGACTGATTCAAGCTGATAGAAGAGCAACGCTGACTGAAATAACCACTCGTTACAATCGAGGTATGCAGCAAAGCATTTGTGAAGCCATAACACGCACAACCTTGAGGCGGATGGGCTACAACAGCAGAAGACCCCACCGCGTACCACTCATCTCCACTACAAATAGGAAAAAGAGGCTACAATTTGCACGAGCTCACCAAAATTGGACTGTTGAAGACTGGAAAAATGTTGCCTGGTCTGATGAATCTCGATTTCTGTTGAGACATTCAAATGGTAGAGTCCAAATTTGGCATGAACAGAATGAGAACATGTATCCATCATGCCTTGTTACCACTGTGCAGGCTGGTGGTGGTGGTGTAATGGTGTGGGGGATGTTTTCTGTGCACACTTTAGGCCCCTTAGTGCCAATTGGGTATCGTTTAAATGCCACGGGCTACCTGAGTATTGTTTCTGACCATGTCCATCCCTTCATGACCACCATGTACCCATCCTCTGATGGCTACTTCCAGCAGGATAATGCACCTTGTCACAAAGCTCGAATCATTTCAAATTGGTTTCTTGAACATGACAATATGTTCACTGTATTAAACTGGCCCCCACAGTCACCAGATCTCAACCCAATAGAGCATCTTTGGGATGTGGTGGAACGGGAGCTTTGTGCCCTGGATGTGCATCCCTCAAATCTCCATCAACTGCAAGATGCTTTCCTATCAATATGGGCCAACATTTCTAAAGAATGCTATCAGCACCTTGTTGAATCAATGCCACGTAGAATTAAGGCAGTTCTGAAGGCAAAAGGGGGTTCAACACCGTATTAGTATTGTGTTCCTAATAATTCTTTAGGTGAGTGTGTGTGTGTGTGTGTATGTGTATATATATAAAGCTGAGTGTGTGTGTGTGTATGGATGTCCGCTAAAGGAATCCGCACCGTCACATTTACAATCATGAACCTTGGCACACAGGTACATCAGGTGTCCAGGAAGGTTTTAGACCAGGTCTCAGCTCTCTAGCATGTACCATTCCTGAGATAGTCCCCCCAAAAATGCATTAGCCAATAGAAGCCTGGTCACATGACCCTTATTAGCCAATAGAAGCAGGCCCTTAGGCCCCTTTCACACGGGCGTGATTTCCGCGCGGGTGCAATGCGTGAGGTGGACGCATTGCACCCGCACTGAATCCGGACCTATTCATTTCTATGGGGCTGTGCACATGAGCGGTGATTTTCACGCATCACTTCCTCGTTGCGTGAAAATCGCAGCATGCTCTATATTGTGCGTTTTTCACGCAAAGCAGGCACCATAGAAGTGAATGGGGCTGCGGGAAAATCGCAAGCATCCGCAATTAAGTGCGATTTTCCCGCATGGTTGCTAAGAGACGGGACCCGATCTTTATTATTTTCCCTTATAACATGGTTATAAGGGAAAATAATAGCATTCTCAATAAAGAATGCTTTGTCAAATGTGGATTAAGGGGTTAAAAATAAAAAACTTAACTCACCATAGCCACTTGATTGCGTAGTTGCGATCTCTTCTGTCTTCTTCAAGCATTCGCAGCCATCTAAAGGACCTGTGGTTACATCACATCACATGGTCCAATCACATGGTCCATCACCATGGTGATGGACCATGTGATTGGACCATGTGATAAGCTCAGTGACCTCATCACAGGCCCTTTAGACAGCAGCTAATGAATGAAGAAGAGATCGCAACTACGCAATCAAGTGGCTAAGATTAGTTAATTTTTTTATTTTTAACCCCTTAATCCACATTTGACAAAGCATTCTGTATTGAGAATGCTATTTTTTTCCCCTTATAACCATGTTATAAGGGAAAATAATAAAATCTCCAGAATACTCAACCCGAAAACGGACTTCGGGTTTGGGTCTGGGTACCAAACATGGCCATTTTTCACACGCGCGTGCAAAACGCATTACCAAAGTTTGCACACGCGCGGAAAAATCGCGCATTTTCCCGCAACGCACCCGCCTCTTATCCGGGTATCAAACGTGATGCCCGTGTGAAAGAGGCCTTAGTCTCCACATACACACAGTTTTACACCAGGTTTCCATAACAACCCAGCCATTTTTCTTCACTGCTGTAGCTCAGCTTTAAAGGAAATCTGTCACCAGGAAAATCACTATTGAAGTAAAGCCATAGCCTAATAGCACTTAGTACCTTATTTCCAGATGTGCCTTTGTTTCAGCAATAGATGTTTTTTATCCTCTGAAAATCCAGTTTATTTGGTATTCAAATGAGCCAGTAAGGTGCCCAGAGGGGCATCATTCTTGCAGGAAGGGGCCCAGACACGCCTCCTGCCACAATGTGTCCACCACCCCTGCTACATCACATTCAAGCCATAACTCTGCCCTCCTTTTCCCTGCTCCCAGCATGAGGGCGGGATTGGGCACTAGCAGGAGGTGTGCCTGGGCTCCTTTCTGCAAGAGTGACACCCCTCTGGGCACCTTACTGGCTCATTTGCATACCAAATAAACTGGATTTTCAGAAGATAAAAAATATATATTGCTGAAACAAAGGCACATCTGGAAATAAGGTACTATCAGGCCATGGCTTTATTTCAGTAGCAATTATCCTGGTGACAGATTTCCTTTAAAGGGGCAGGGCGCTGTGGTTGACACTGTTAAGGGAGTGAAGTGCTGTGGAGGTCACAGTTCAGGAGGCAGGTAGGCCACCCTCAAAAGACGGACTGAAAAACCCTGCCCTCAGGTCCAACTTAGACACGCTTAGACTTGGTTAGGCCACGCCCCCTCCCACTCCGAAGCCAACAGGGATTGAAAAAATGAAGGTAAAAATCAACTTCTGTCAGCTGCAGAAGTGGGAGGGAGGGTGACTTTCTCCCTGCAGCTCATTCTCAGACAGCACAGTGCTGCTGTCTGAGATGAAGCTGATCAAAAGGACATCCCTTTGTCTGCCCACTTGCCCAGTCCCTGCGCCAGACGGGGGACAGGGAGTCTGAAAGCCGGACTGTCCTGCCTAAAACCGGACCTCTGGCCACCCTAGGGGCAGGCTGCTGTGGAGGTCACAATTAAGGGGACGGTCCAATATGGAGGGCAGTGTTAATGGTAAGATTTCTGTAGAGGCCACTATTAAGGGGTCTGGGTGTTGTGGTAATCACTCTTAAGGAGACGGGGTACTATGAAGGTCACTGATAAAGGGGAAGCTGCTGTGGAGGTCACTGTTAAAGGGTCGGGTCGCTATGGAGGTCACTGTTAAGGGGACAGGATGCTGTGGAGGTCACTCTTAAAGGGGCAGGGGCGCTCTGGAGGTCTCTGTTAAGGGACAGGGAATGCTTTAGGTCACAGTTAAGGGGACGGTCCGTTATGGAGGTCAGTGTTAAGAGGCAGGGTGCTGTAGAGGTCACTGTTAAGGGGGCAGGGTGTTGTGGAGGTCACATTTTAAGGCAACTGAGCTCTGTGGAGGTCACTGTTAAGGGGTCGGGTTATTGTGTAAATCACTGTTATGGAGACGGGGTAGTGTGGAGGTCACTAATAAAGGGGCGGTCGCTGTGGAGGTCATTGTTAAAGGGGAGGATGCTGTGGATGTTACAGTGAAGGGTGCAGGCCGCTGTGGAGGTCAATCTTAAAGGGGCGGGCACTGTGGAGGTCATTGTTAAGGGAGGAGGGCACTGTGGAGACCACTATTAAAGGGGCAGCAGGGTACTGTGAAGCAGGGCCGGTTCTAGCTGAAATGGGGCCCTGGGGCGAAAAACAATAAACCCCCCTCCCCCACATGACACTTTAACGTCCCGTATTGTAAACAAATGCAAGTGGCCAGGGCTGGCGCGTCCTATAAGGGGACTAGGCAGCCGCGTAGAGCGCCCCCTTGGGAAGGGGCGCCACCAGGCGCGCCGGCCCCTCCTCTATATTGAGCCTCTGGCGGCTACAGCACTGCCCAGGCTGGCACGTCCATGAAGGCACACCGCCCGGGCGCAGCAAGGGGAGAGGAGCTGACAGGAGGGAAGCACTCAGTGCTCCCTCCTGTCACTCCCTCATTGTAGCGTGGCCGAGCCCTGTATGGTCCGCTGGTACAGGGAGCATCTGTCTCCTGTACCTGGCCGGACTGACATGAAGTGCGCACACAGTGTGCACTTCCTGTCAGTCCGCTCGGGTACAGAAAACAAAAGCACCTGTACCCGCGGACCATACAGAGCTCGGCTACGCTACACTAGAGGTGGTGGTGGGGGGGGGTTGGGAAAGAGAATGACAAGGGGGGAGAGATCGACATTGGGAAAGAGAATGACAAGAGGGACAAAGAGAATGACAAGGGGGGGGGGGAGAGAATGACAAGAAGGGGAGAGAGAGAACTGGTGTTAGTTAAAGGGGTTCTGCAGTTAATTTAAAATGATGATCTATCCTCTGGATAGATCATCAGCATCTAATATCGGCAGGGGTCCGACACCCGTGACCCCCGTCGATCAGCTGTTTGAGAAGGCAGCGGCGCTGGCAGTAGCACCTCTGCCTTCTGGCTGTTTACCGCAGGCACAGTGACGTCACGACTAGTATCACTGGCCTTAGTGGGGTTAAGCTCTGTTCACTTGAATGAAGCTTAGCCCCACCCAGGCCAGTGATATTAGTTGTGACGTCACTGCGCCTGCGGTAAACAGCGAGAAGGCCGAGGTGCTACTGCCAGCGCAGCTGCCTTCTCAAACAGCTGATCGGCGGTGGTCCTGGGTGTCTGACCCCTGCCGTTCAGATGCTGATGATCTATCCAGAGGATAGATCATCAGTTTAAATAAACTGCAGAACCCCTTTAATATGGCAGATCATATGGGTGGGGCATCGTGATGTCACATGGGGGGGCGGCAAACTTTTCTTTTGCCTAGGGCGGCAAAAATCCTTGCTCCGGCCCTGCAAGTGGCAAAGCAACATGTACAAGTAAACATTTCTGTAATATTTATTATTAGAATAAATAAATGCAACAAAAAAGGAATCGAATATAAAAATTTCCAAGTACCAAAGTATTTTTCCGAATAAACAGTGCAGTTAGATTTTTTGGGTAGGCTTAAAACCCAGCTGTAGGGAAAAATTTGGTATTTTCTCTGAAATGGGGACATACACTACAAACAAAAACACAATGTAAACCATACCGTGCAATAGTCAAATAAAAATGAATACGAGTACCAGTTTAAAATGCCCCTATATAGTGCCCCAGTAGATGCCCTCAGTGTCCCCCACATAATTTGCAAGCATAAAATATCCCTTCTTAGTGCCCTGTAGATGACCCCATAGTATTCCTCTCCCCCCTTCCCCATAGTATCTACCATAATGTGTCCCAGTATAAAATGCCACTGTACAGAGCCCTCCATATAACATACTCCTTCTTTGTAGCCTCAGTAGATGCCCCTATAGTGCCCACCACCAATAATGTGCCGGCAAGAAGTGCCCCCATAGTGCCACCTAATAATGTGCCAGTAAAAAGTGCCCCCAATAATGGGCCAGTAAAATGTGTCCCCTTAGATGCCCCTCAATCATGTGCCAGTAAGAAGTGCCCCCATAGTGCAACCTGATAATGTGCCAGTAAAAAGTGCCCCCAATGATGCCCCCTGGCCTCAATGTCACATTTCTCCCTCTCCATGTAACATTTCTCCCCCTCCATGTCACATTTTACCCCCTCAATGTTATTCCCCCCCCTCCTGCTCCATCCTTGTCACATTTCTCCCCCTCCTTGTCACATCATCACCCCCTCCTTTTTACATCACCCCCTTCACGTCACATTATTTCTCTCCCCCCCCCCCCTGCCGAAAGGCAAATTTTTCCCCCTCCATGGGCCAGGCCAGTGGCAGCAGCACATCTCTCCACATGCCACATTTCTCCAGCACATGCACATCTCTCATTCTAACCACTAACCCCCCACCCGCCGCAATAGCACATTTTTCCAGGCTAGCACATCTCTGCTCCCACTGGGACGGGTAAGATCTTGTTTGTATCTTGGCTGTGTGTGGGCAGAAGTTGAACGGCACAGCAACCACGGTGAGGAAGGGCCCCCCTGGAAGTGGCTGGCTGGCACTCGCTCCTTTTTCTTCTCTGGGGACGGAGCTGGCAACGTCACAGACGCGAAGTTGTGCCTGTGCGGCTCTGAGCCCCAGCAGCCACTGCTCTCTTAAAGAGGCAGAGAGGGGCTCAGAGTGGCCGTGGGCCCCGCTGCAGTGTGGTTCGCCTGGCTCAGCCTCTTTTCATAGTCCGTCCGCTTAGCGCTGTTAGTCGCAATTGCCCCCCTTGCCTATATGGAAGCACCGGCCCTGCTGTGAGGTCACTGTTAAGGCAGCGGGGTTCTGTGGGGTCACTGTTAAGGGAGCGGGGTACTGTGGCAGTCACTGTTAAAGGGTCATTCGCTGTGGAGGTCTCTGTTAAGGGGGCCGGAAATGGTGGAGGTCAGTTATGGGGACTGTAACCTATGGTCAGTGTTAAGGGACAAGGTGCTGTTAAGGGGGCGGGACCCTGTAGACGTCACTGTCAAGGGAGTGGGGTGCTGTGGAACTTAGTGTTAAAGGGGCAGGCTGCTGTGAAGGTCAAAGTTTTAGTTTTAAAAATGTGGTCACTATTGGGCGGTTTCCACTGTAAGTGGTCACCTAGGGTCTCTTCAAATGTGACATGGCATCCAAAAAACATTTCAGCAAAATCTGCCCTCCAAAAGCCATATGGCGCTTCTTCCCTTCTGACACCTGCGGTATGCATATACAGCATTTTATGACCACATATGGGGAGTTTTTGTAAAATGAAGAATCAGAGTAATATTGAGGCTTGCTTTGCTGTTAACCCTTGCTGTGTTACATGTAAAAATGGAGTGTACCACATGAAAGTCATGTTTAAATAATATGATGGGTGTAGTTTCTAAAATGTGGTAATTTATGTGTCATTTCTATTATGTAAGCCTTCTAACGTCTTAGGGTACTTTCACACTAGCGTTGGTGCGGATCCGTCTGTTTATTTGTACAGACGCATCCGCACCTCTAATGCAAACCTTTGTATCCGTTCAGAACGGATCCGTTTGCATTAGCTTTAAAGAAAAATGACAAAGTCCAAAACGGATCCGTTTTGACTTACATTGAAAGTCAATGGGGAACGGATCCATTTTCAAATGCACCATATTGTGTCACTGACAACGGATCCGTCCCCATTGACTTACATTGAAAAAAAACCGGATCCGTTAGGCTCCGCCTCTTCAGACGGACACCAAAATGCTGCATGCTGCGTTTTGGTGTCCGCCTCCAAAACGGAATAGAGGCGGAACGGAGCCTAACTGATGCATTCTGAACGGATCCTTATCCATTCAGAATGCATTGGGGCTTAACTGATCCGTTTTGGACCGTTTGTGAGAGCCCTGAAACAGATCTCACAAACGGAATTCAAAACGCTAGTGTGAAAGTAGCCTTTTAAATTAAATGACATTTACAAAATCATGCCAATATAAAGTAGATGTGGTGAATTTTAGTCTATTTTGTCGGTTATCACTGTCTGTCTTCGGCATCTTTCATATGCGTGGCTGTGCTCTCCGGCAGGCTGTTACGGCATAGAATGCGGGGAATTGTCCAGTCAAAAACCATTACGTGCAGCATTTTTTTGTCTAGTCTATAGAGATGGCCCGAACTATCCGCCGGCGAACCTAGCTTGTTCGCGTTCGCCGCAGCCGGCGAACACATACGATGTTCGGTCCGCCCCCTATATATCATCATTGAGCAAACTTTGACCCTGTACCCCACAGTCAGCAGACACATTCCAGCCAATCAGCAGCATACCCTCCCATCTGCTGAACAGCATCCATTTTAGATTTATTCAGAAGCTGCAGTCTTAGTGAGAGGAGGGAGAGTGTAGTTGCTGCTGATTTAATAGGGAAATCGATAGCTAGGCTAGTGAATTCAGTATCAACTCCAGTCCTGAAAGACTCATCTGATCTCTGCTGTAAGGACAGCGTCCTAACAGCACCCCAAAAAGCCCTTTTTAGGGCTGCAACATTAGTCTGCTTTTTTTTTCTCTCCATATATATATTGCAGTTGCCTGGCCTGTCCGTGTGTGAGGAGCTGCAGGCCCACAGACTGTAGTGTGCCCACTGCCAGTGCCCACAACTCATACCGTGTGGCACAGGACTTTGCATCAAAAAAAGGCATTTAATTTTTACACTTTAGTGTAATTTCAGTTGCTTGCCTGCTAGTGTGTGTCAGGCCGACTTCCACTGACTGTAGTGTGCCCACTGCCAGTGCCCACCCCTGTCATCCCGTCTGGCACAGGACTTTGCATCAAAAAAAGGCATTTAATTTTTATACTTTAGTGTAATTTCAGTTGCTTGCCTGCTAGTGTGTGTCAGGCCGACTTCCACTGACTGTAGTGTGCCCACTGCCAGTGCCCACCACTGATACCGGGTGGCACAGTAGCTTGCCGATAAATAAGGCATTTCATTTTTCGACAGTATTCTAATTTCAGTTGCTTGCCTGCTGCCAGTGTGTGTCAGGCCCATTTTCACAGACTGTAGTGTGCCCACTACCAGTTCCAACCACTGATACCGGGTGGCACAGTAGCTTGCCAATAAATCAGGCATTTCATTTTTACACATTAGTCTAATTTCAGTTGCTTGCCTGCTGCCAGTGTGTGTCAGGCCCACCTCCACTGACTGTAGTGTGCCCACTGCCAGTGCCCACCACGTTAATTCATTAACTCGTTAATTCAACAATGGTTAATCAATTGGACACACGTCCCCCGGATAGGGTACGTAACGGAGATTAAACTGATAGGAATAGTACTAGTTAAGACACCACTCATATAGGGTGTCACAGCACATTGCTCTGTGCACGCGCAGTGCCCCAATTTGGGAGTAAGAGGACCGACCAAGCTGCTTTTTCCATCTCCCGGTTCCTAAAATCAATTCAGTTTGGTGTATGAGAGTTTGGTCTGTCACTGTGAAGGCAGTCGAAGGTACCCGGCCTAAATTTTTTTTTCACAAAAGGCAATCCCTGATATGTGATGTAACAGGGATTAAACTGATGAGAATAGTACTACAGAAAATACCACTCATATCGGGTGTGACCGTAAATTGCACGGCGCAGACGCAGTGACCGTGGATAAAAACAAAGGGAGGGAGCCAGTGTTTTTTAACCATCTCCCCGTTCGAAAAATCAATTCAATTCACCTTTCGGGGACCCTTGGTGTTGTACGTGGCTGGGTGGAGGAAGAAACCTTCAATGACATCACCGGGACATGGCTAGCTTGGTATCCAACCTTGTGCAAATGGGGAGTTTGCGGTTGTGCAAATGAACTGTTTGCGGTTGTTTGCGGTGCATTAAAGGGGAGTTTGGTCTGTCAATGTCTGTGAAGCGGCCGTAACCCTTATCGATACAACCCCGTAACCCTGATCGATACAACATCATACCTGATCGTATACACACACTAGATGTTTTAAACCACGTTGTTCAAAAAAATTTAGGATTGTTAGGTGATTTATGCCTTTTATGGATTAAAACCCAACTCTGCGTCAACTATGTAATTTTCCATGGAAGTTTTGCCATGGATCCCCCTCCGGCATGCCACAGTCCAGGTGTTAGTCCCCTTGAAACAACTTTTCCATCACTATTGTGGCCAGAAAGAGTCCCTGTGGGTTTTAAAATTCGCCTGCCTACTGAAGTCTATGGCGGTTCGCCCGGTTCGCGAACATTTGCGGAAGTTCACATTCGCTGTTCGCGAACTGAAAATTTTATGTTCGCGACATCACTACTAGTCTAGGGATCAGCAACCTTTGGCACTCCAGCTGTTGTGAAACTACAATTCCCAGCATGCTCCTTTCTAATAGAGTTCTTAGAAGAGCAGGGCATGCTGGGAGTTGTAGTTTCACAACACCTGGAGTGCCGGAGGTTGCCTTCCCCTTGATTAGTCGATTCCCAACATATCCTGGGTAGCGGCCAGATTTTTGCTGGACCTCATTATAGTCAATGATACAGGGCTACCGCACACTAATTCCTATGGAGAGTATGCCTGTAGCAGATCTCAATAGGAACTTCTAGAAAACGAAGTTCTAGAAAAAGCTGCTTAAAATAATCCAGGAGTTCCGCCAGGGCCACGCGTTCGTGATTCCACGCGGTCGTGTGCATGAGGCCATAAGAGTATCCACAGTAACAGGCGCAGCGAAAGAAGGGAATTCAGATAAATCACATTGAGATACCACAGTCTCCTCGTCTGGGTATGTGTTTATTTTTGTTCAGGCTCTTTGCTGGTCTGACCATTAGTATAAAAATTAAGCGGGGCCACATCCAGCTCTACAAGTGCAGTATGCCAGACCTTCAGGGTGAGCAAATGTGTGAGGTCACGGGGGTCAGTAGCTAGACCGAGGGTTGTTCATGGTACTCACAGTTTGTAGCAGACCCTGGGCAGGCGTGCAGTCAGTGATGGAGAGGTGGCACGTGGATCCTTTGGGGCACTTTCTAGGTATAGGGACCAGGCCAGGTGGTAGGTGAGGTGCCCTGGGTGTTGAAGGTTTTTAGGGTGCTGGTGGCAAGGTCCCTAACAGTTTGTGACGCCAGTGCCGGTAACGGTGGCACACCGATTGTTAGTAGGAATAATGGAGGTACACACGATTGCAGTGAACCAGAATCCTTCTTTACTGAATAGTTCAACTATTTACAAACTCCAGATAGTTCCACAAGAAGACAATTGGTTACATGCAGGCTTTACAAAGGTGGCAGGTAGGATCCTAGCAAGGTGACTCAGAGGGAATTGTAACTTACAGATCAGGCTATACTTTCTGAAGATCCTGTCTGGCAATCATCCAAGGCCCGTATGCCCTATAGCTGGCTTTATCCTTGGGTAAGGGAAACCTCCTCTGGAATATATTCTCTTGCTGGCAATGAACTTCTGCCTCTCAGCTCTATACTTAGCTGGATAAGGTTAGCACTGCTGTGGACTCTGCAGATGGCAGGATTAGGAGTTACTTCTGCGTACCTCAGGGTTAAACCTGGATCCTCTGTACTCTGTTTCTGCAGGAAGGGTACCTCAGGAGGACTTCTCTCCTGGACTCAGGTGTTGAACCTGGACTATCTAGCTGCATGCTCACAGCTGACACTAGGCTACTCCTTGGCTAGAGTAAAAACTGCCTCTGTCTTCAACTCCTCTGAACTAACTCTGCACTCGCTACTCCTGGACTGGGCTTATCTATATATACTAGGGCAGTGGTGGCGAACCTATGGCACGGGTGCCAGTGGCAGCACTCAGAGCCCTCTCTGTGGGCACCCGCACCCTGGGAAAAGTCTATGGTGTACCAATATGCCTTAGACCAGGGATGGGCAAACTGCGGCTTTCCAGCTGTTGCAAAACTACAACTCCCAGCATGCAAAGACTGCTTACAGCTATCTGTCTACAGCATGGCATGGTGGGAATTGTAGTTTTACAACAGCTGGAGAGCCGCAGTTTGCCCATCCCTGCCTTAGACTTTTCCTGCTAGTCATTAGCGCAGGGCGGACTATGAACAAGCGCATTAAATGTAGGCAGGCTATTACAGCTAAAGTATGATAAAGTACATAGAAGATATACTATATTGGACTGTACTATTCAGGGTAAATTGCCGTGTTGGCACTGCAATAAATAAGTGGGTTTTGGGTTGCAGTTTGGGCACTCGGTCTCTTAAAAATTCCCCATCACTGTACTAGGGGGTTCTCTAGCTCCCTCTATAGCTCTGGCGGAGACACTACACCCCTAGCAGACCTGGCACACAGGGAATACATGAGAAAATGCAGTAAAATACATTACGTTATACATTGACCAATCTCCCACAGGAGGTGGGGAACAACGTGATCCAATTGACCCTTAGTAGTGCCCACTTTTACTTAGTGGGACACTACACAAGGGAGCCTTGAAGTTGAGGAGGAGGACTGGGGATGCCGAGGGGAGTAGGGAGAAGCACTCGTATCGTTTGAAGCAGATGAAGACACATCTTCACTAAAAAAAAGTCAGCTTTCTGGGGGCTGCAGATTTCCATCTTCTTCTTGTAATTATGAGAAAAATAATGATTAGTGCCTGAGATATATAATCCTGGGCAAAAATGGCACAGAAGGGTGAGCCTAGCAGAGGTGAAATAAGTGTAGCGGAGTGAACAGTCCTGTGTCGAAACAAAGCCAGCAAGCCAAATGTAGTTATTACCTTAGAATATGGTAACTGCAGTGGGGCTAGGTAGAAAGAGCAGGATCGATGTGTTGAGGAGGCTCTCCGAGCTCAGTAGCATGTGGAGAAAATGGTTGCTGGTGGGAGAACACTGAGGGGCTATTGAAGCTGGCAAGTAAGAGAAGAGACAGCTGAGAAACAGTTATCTGTATTTCAGCATAAAGTACACGCTCTCTTTCCTTAGCAACACTCGGAGTAGACATTGTAGAAGCTTTTTTTTGTTGTTTTAAAGAGGACCTTTCACCTGTGATGTCTGTTTTAGTAGCAACTTTCATTCCCCATGTTATAACAATTCTGGAGCATATTTTCTTATGAATCTATGTTGTGCTGTTTTTCCCTTATTCCTGCTAGAAATTTATGGATAAAGGTACAGATGGGAGTTACCAGTTGGGGGGTGTCCCTGCACAGTCTGACAGTATCCAATTAGTGCCGCCAGTTTCAGACTGTGCAGGGAAAAACTCCCACTCAGTAACTCCCATCTGTACCTTTATACAAAAACTTTCATCAGGAATAAAAGAAGAATGGCACAACATAGACTCATAAGAATAGATGCTCCAGAATTGTTATTACTTGAGGAATGTGTGTAGCTACTAAAACAACAATGTCATGAGAGGAAAGAGGTCCTCTTTAAATAAAAGTTTACAATATTCACTAATAAAGTATATTGCAAAACACTTAAAATGAAAAAGTACATTTTTATGGTTAATAGAGGCACGTATCCTTTGTTTTCCAGCTCCGGAACCTATGGACCTTGATGGACCTGATCGAATAGGATACATCAAAACTGAACTAATTTCAGTATCTGAAGTGTGAGTATTTCATAGATAAATGTGAACAGAATGGAACCAAGGGAGAAAAAAAGAAAAAGAAATGAGGCTTTGAAGGACATATACAGATGTGTTCACATTTAACTGATCTCCATTTAGTTAAAGGGGTTATCCAGTTCCTATAATGACCCCCAGAATGCCCGGACCCGACCTCTAGAGCATACATACCTGCTCCCTGACACCTGCATCTCCCCATCGCGCACATCAAAAGATCAGGCGACAGGGGGAACAGCCAATAGCAGGCCGTGACTGTGACCAGCCTCCCTAGCATCGTCGGTGACACTAGGGAGGCTGGTCACCGTCGCAGCCTGCTGCCCCTGTCGCTGGCTGTTTTAATCTGTGCGACGGGCAGATGCAGCAGTAACCATGCAGGAATCTAGAGGGACGCGGGTGCCAGAGAGCAGGTAAGTGTGCTCTAGAGGAGGGGCCCAGGTATTCTGGGAGTCATTATAGGGATTGGATAACCCCTTTAAGGACTGCTATTAGTCATGAAATCAATCCAGTAGAATATCACAACATGCTACTAAACACTGCAGTTCACATCTCAACTAGAGATGAGCAAAGTTATGAAAACCTAGATTCGGTTACTATACCGAATTTTACAAAGAAATTAGCTTTGTGACGAATTACTTTGCAAGTAGCGGACACAATGACTGCGAACAGCACCCCCTCCCGTCATTGAACCCCTCAGATGCCGCGGTCATCACAGATTGTGGCATCTGATGTAAGAATGGAGGCCTTTAACCCCTTAAGGACACGGCCCTATTTCACCTTAAGGACCAGGCCATTTTTTCTAAATCTGACCAGTGTCACTTTATGTGGTGATCACTTTAAAACGCTTTTTCTTATCCAGGCCATTCTGAGATTGTTTTTTCGTCACATATTGTACTTCATGACACTGGTAAAGTGAAGTCGAAAAATTTCATTTTTATTTATAAAAAAAATACCAAATTTACAATTTGCAATTTTCCAAGTTCAATTTCTCTACTTCTATAATACATAGTAATACTGCCAAAAAAAAGTTATTGATTTACATTTCCCATATGTCTACTTCATGTATCGATCATTTGGGGAATGCCATTTCATTTTTTGGGGACGTTACAAGGCTTAGAAGTTTAGAAGCAAATCTTGAAATTTTTCATAAATTTTCAAAAACCCACTTTTTAGGGACCAGTTCAGGTCTGAAGTCACTTTGTGAGGCTTACATAATAGAAACCACCCAAAAATGACCCCATTCTAGAAACGACACCCCTCAAGGTACTCAAAACTGATTTTACAAACGTCATTAACCCTTTAGGTTTTCCACAAGAGTTAATGGCAAATGGAGATAAAATTTCAGAATTTCGATTTTTTGGGGAAAATTTTCCATTTTAATCAACTTTTTCCAGTAGCAAAGCAAGGGTTGACAGCCAAACAAAACTTAATATTTATTGCCCCGATTCTGTAGTTTGCACAAACACCCCATATGTGGTCGTAAACTGCTGTATGGCCAAACGGCAGGGCGCAGAAGGAAAGGAACGCCATATGGTTTTTGGAAGGCGGATTTTGCTGGACTGGATTTTTGACACCATGTCCAATTTGAAGCCCCCCGATGCACCCCTAGAGTAGAAACTCCATAAAAGTGACTCCATCTAAGAAACAACACCCCTCAAGGTATTTAAAACCAGTTTTACAAACTTTATTAACCCTTTAGGTGTTCCACAAGAGTTATTGGCAAATGGAGATGAAATTTCAGAATTTCTATTTTTTGTTACCTTGCTTCAAAAAAAGTGTAATATAGAGCAAACAGAAAATCATATTTACCCTAAAATAGTACCAACAAAACTGACACCATATCCCGTAGTTTTCAAAATGGGGTTACTTTTATGGAGTTTCTACTGTAGGGGTGCATCAGGGGGGCTTCAAATAGGACATGGTGTCAAAAAACCAGTCCAGCAAAATCTGCCTTCCAAAAACCGTATGGCGTTCCCTTCCTTCTACGCCCTGCCGTTTGGCCATACAGCAGTTTACGACCACATATGGGGTGTTTGTGCAAACTAGAGAATCAGGGCAATAAATATAGAGTTTTGTTTGGCTGTTAACCCTTGCTTTGTTACTGGAAAAATGGATTAAAATGGAAAATTTGCAAAAAAAATATCTGTTTTGGGACCGTTTTGTATTTTTTGTTATTTACATCGTTTAACTGACAGGTTAGATTGTGTGCTATTTCTATAGAACAGGTTGTTACGGACGCGACAATACCAAATATGACTACTTTTTGGGGGGTTTTGTTTCAGTTTTACATAATAAAGCATTTTTGAAAAAAATGATTTTTTAGTGTTTCCACATTCTGAAAGCCATAGTTTATTTTTATTTTTTGGGCGACTGTCTTAGGTAGGGGCTCAATTTTTGCGGGATGAGATTTTGGTTTGATTGGTACTATCTTGGGGTGCATATGACATTTTGGTCGCTTGCTATTACACTTTTTGTGATGTAAGGTAAAAAAATGGCTTTTGACACCGTATTTTTTTAATTTTATTTGCTGTGTTCAGCTGAGGGGTTAGGTCATGTGTTATTTTTATAGAGCAGGTTGTGACGGACGTGGCAATACATAATATGTATACTTTTTATTTATTTATTTATATAAGTTTTACACAATAATATCATTTTTTTAAACAAAAAAAATCATGTTTTAGTGTCTCCATAGTCTGAGAGCCATATTTTTTTATTTTTTGGGGGCGATTGTCCTATGTAGGGGCTCATTTTTTGCAGGATGAGATGGCGGTTTGAATGGTACTATCTTGCGGTGCATATGACTTTTTGATCCCATGCTATTACACTTTTTGTGATGTAAGATGACAAAAAAATGGCTTTTTTGACCAAGTTTTTATTTTTTATGTTTACGGCGTTCACCTGAGGGGTTAGGTCATGTAATATTTTTATAGAGCAGGTCCTTACGGATGCGGCGATAAATAATATGTATACCTTTTTTGGTTTATTAAATTTATTAATTTTACACAATAATATCCTTTTTGAAATCAAAAAAACATGTTTTAGTGTCTCTATAGTCTGAGAGCCATATTTTTTTCAGTTTTTAGGCAATTGTCTCAGGTTGGGTATAATTTTTGCGGGATGAGGTGGCACTATTTGGGGGGTCATATGACTTTTTGATCGCTTGCTATTACACTTTTTGTGATGTAAGGTGACAAAAAAATGGCTTTTTGACAAAGTTTTTATTAAATTTTTTTTTTACAGTGTTTACTTGAGGGGTTAGGTCATGTGATATTTTTATAGAGCAGATTTTTCCGGACGTGGAGATACCCAATATGTCTACTTTTTTTTTTTTTTTTTTTACATTTAACACTAAAAAGCATTTAACAAAAAAAATCATGTTTTTGTCTGAGCGGCATAGTTTTTTTTATTTTTGAGGCAATTGTTTTAGGTAGGGGCTCATTTTTTGCTGGATGAGATGGCGGTTTGATTGGTACTATTTTGGGAGGCAGCCTTTTTGATCGCTTTGTATTACAGTTTTAGTGATGTAAGGTGCCAAAAAATTGCTTATTTACACAAATTTTTTTTTGGGGGGTTTTATGGCGTTCACCTGAGGGGTTTAGTCATGTGATATTTTTATAGAGAAGGTTTTTACGGATGCGGCGATAAATAATGTGTAGTGTATTTTTTTTAAAAAAAAATTATTCAGTGATATGTGTTTTTTTCATTTTTACTTTATTTTTTCACTTTTTCACATTTTTTTTTTCCCAGACTCACTTGGTTCCTGTAGATCCAGTGGATCTGGTGTCTGTATAATACAGTACAGTACACTATACAGTGCACTGTGCTGTATTTTTTACTTTACAAAGTCTGAATAGACCTTTAGCAGGTCTATTCAGACTTTCAGCACAATGGAGAGCAGGACGCTTCTGAAAGCGTCCTGCTTCCATGGCAACCATCACCCGCTGCCACAACAGAGCAGCGGGCGATGGGAAGGGAGGGAGGGGGGCACCCCCGCAGCCATAATATGATTGGGGGCTGCAGGGGAGGTTAAAATGTATAACTTTAGAGGCATTAACTCTTTGATCCCGGATCAGAGATTGCGAAAAGAGCTGCAAACAGCAGGTCTGAATTGACCTGCGGTTTGCAGCGATCGCCGATACGGGGGGGTCACAGGACCCCCCTTGGCATTGTAACAAGGTACCTGCTGAATGATTTCAGCAGGTACCTTGTTCTGATCACTGCCGGCTAAGCAGTAGTGATCAGAACTACTCATGACGTACCGGTACGTCATGTGTCCTTAAGGATTCCGGAAACATGCCGTACCGGTACGTCATGTGTCCTGAAGGGGTTAAGGGGTTAAAAACAATAATAATACTCACCTCATATGTTTGTGCGTGAAGAGGCCGTATTTAAGATCCCACATATCGTGCGGGATCTTTAATGAAGATGGCTGCAGCCTCTTTGCGCTCAAACGGATGAGGTGAGTATGTTTTTTTTTTTTTATGCCATTTCAGGGAAAATTGTTTCTGCTCAACACTAATCTCAACCACTGGATGTCCAGTGTACCACATTCAACTCAGGTACTCATCCTTTGTGCCCCCATAATACTAGTCATCTGCATTTTCTCTATCTATCTAGTTGGGGGCGGAGGTCTTACAGTGGTAGTTCTTTGATACACACTCTTACTTTGAAATATTTTCAGAGTACCATTTTTATCAGCTATGTCCGGCGTATCACTGTTTTGGAACAATAGTACATTGTAAACAAAGAGCAGAATCCCAGTTTACTCTGCTATACACTACTTGAACATCAAGCAGGTTATTGCTAACAAGCGTTTGTACGATGAAATTCTTGTTCATCTGGTAATAGGATTGTTTATGCTGTCGACTAAATCATTGTTTGCCAGCAACAGATTGTGGCGTATAAACAGCATTCTGCTTCAGGTAAAGATTCTGTATGGGACGAGCAATGGCATTATTGATTACTTCTCCCCATTCTGTGGAGAATATCACTGCATTTAAATGCCTGCATTGATAAGCAGGCACTGTCTGCTTAATTGAGCAGTGTAAAGGGGTCTTTAGACATTGAAATTAAACAATAACCTTGGCACTGAAATTATATATATTTGAGAATCCATCTGCCTATGTGAGGAGTGGAATTACAAATATATATACAGGGTGGCCTCCATTATCTCCAAATCAAAATGCCTAATAGTAAATGTTAGTTGTCCATCGCAACCAATCAAAGCTCAGCTTTAATTTTTTAAGAGCGTTACAGGAACTGAAAGCTGAGCTCTGATAAGTTGCTATGGGCAACCAAGACTGATTTATTATTCAGTTTTATAAAAGTGGTGTATTGTGTCACAAAAAATAGTGATTGTTAAAGGCTATGTTCGAAGAAAAAGCGAAAGAACTTTGCGGACAAGTACCTAACAAAACCACCAGCTAAATGTTGACTGGTTGGAAAATGGCATCAAACTGGCACTTTTACAAACATGAAGAAACCGAGGAATCCATCGATCAAGATGGCTGAAGTTGGTAATGAAATTCAGCAGTGGATTGCAAGTAGCCCCCAAAAATAACTAGAAGACTGTCTCAGCAAGTTCCTGTATTACGAACAACGTGTCATTAAGTGCTGAAATCTTTTTCTGTGGGGAAATTTAAAACAGAAAGTGTATGCTAACAATCCATATACCCTTAATGAACTCAAGGAAAACATCAACACTATCCACGGTATCACTGTTGAAGAGCTGCAAGCAGTATCAGCCAACATAATCCGATGTAGCCAACAATGCATAGACGTGAACTGGACCACTTTCAGCATCTTTGGTGACTTGTGACTAATTTAAAAAAAACAATCCATTTGCTCGTTCATATTGTCATACTATCACTGAAGTCTGGCTACTTTTTCATGGGTCACCCCGTATATAAATATAAATTTACTAGTAGAATGACCCGGATGTGTATATTTCAGCTATTTTATTTAATGTATGTATGTGGTCAAAAGAAATCCACAGTCACCTCCACAGTGGTCCACCCCTTAACCGTGACCTCCACAGCACCCCACCTCTTTAACAGTGATCTCTACAGTGCTCTGCACTCTTAACAGTGACCTCTACATCTCCCTGCCCCCTTTACACCTTGACTAGTGTTGAGTGGAGCAAAGCATTCGAAGCGGAATTCGGCCCGAAAACTTTGTTTCACAAAAAATACGATTTTTCTCACTCTTCATGGTAATGAATTGGGTTTTTCTAAAAGGGCGGCTGCACGTGTCGCAAAGCGAAACTAAGTCTACAGAAGACAAAGCCAAGAACGCAAGATCACCCATAATTCCGTGCAGCCAGCCAGTCCGCAAATAGCCATCCCCTGTGATGTCACAGCCCTATAATACCCTCATCCCGTGTGGTCTCCGCCATTGTCCTGTAAGCTGAGCATAGTGAGAGACATACCAAGCGCTCATGCACTAGAAACAGTGTTGCTAAAAACGATTAATAGAAGAATTCAATACCAATCAGATGGAAGCCTTTATTATTCCAGTGTCTAGTCTGCACCCATTGGGGAGGGAGGGGGCTGCATGTCTAAATGATGACTGGAGATGAGCGAATTGACTTTTGATAAAACATCCAAAGTCAATTTGCATAAAACTTAGTTAGAATACTGTACGGAGTGGGAGTATTAGAATGTATTGGCTCCGATGAGCCGAAGTTATTACTTCGCGAAGTCTCGCGAGAATTCGAGTAATAACTTCAAAAATTAATTTGTACTGTAAAAACTCTGGTTCGGTTCCAAGGTACCCCTCAGTTTGGTAATTGTTTTTTTACAGTAGAAATTCTATTCTAACAAAGTTTTATTCGAATTGACTTAGACTGTGTTATCCGAAGTCGATTTGCTTATCCCTAATGATGACCATTCTCATCTTTTGCTGGCTTTACTTCCTAGAAAAGTCAGCAAGATGCAGAGAGAGAAGGAGCTGGATGTTCCTGATGATGTGTTCTCATCGATATTAGTTGATGTGGAAAATGAGGAAAAGCAGATGGCAGAAGAAGGGCTCCCACCTGTAGAGCAGGAGAGCCCTGGGGTTGGAGACGTAGGTATGCCAGCATATTGTGTCCACACCTAACCAGCCAAACCCCATACCAGCAACAGCTGGGTATACCTGATTTATAGCGATTCCTGACGAATTAATTCGGAATCAATCTAATTTCTTGGCTAACTTCAGCGAAGTTGCTGAATGGAATTTTTCTAAACTTTGCTCATCTCTAACAGTGATGTATAACAGTGAAGTAAAATGGCTGAGTTGTAATGGAAACATTATATAAAACTATGTGTATGTCAGTAAGGCAAAGACTGAAAGACCTGCGAGATTCTATTGCCTTATAGGGTCATGTGATGGTGCCATATTTGCATTTTTGGGGAATATCTTAAGAACGGTGCATCCTAGAGAGCTGAAACCCAGTCTAAAACCTTTCTAAGCACCTGATTTAAAGGAGAACTCCCGCAAAAATTTTTATTCTCTGACCCGCCAGAAAGGAACGTGATGTAATCTGTAGTGAATGTAATTTTCTTACCAGTGGCTGTATTTGTGAGTTATACCTCCCTTATGCTTCTCACCTGTGTCATATGACCAGCAATCAGACTCTCCAACTGACACAGCATCTTATGTGCGGAAAGGAAGTCTGTTTCTCTATGTTTTCCTGTCCTGTGTCAGTTGGAGATCACAGAGTTGGTCACATGACATCACTTTCTAGCAGGTCAGAGAATAAAAAGTTTTTCGGGAGTTTTACTTTAACTATGCCAAATTTGGTGCTGACTGGTCCAGTCGTTTGGCTGGCCATAAAGAACAGACAGACAACAGAAATACATTTTTATATTTATCAGAGATTTATATAGTACTAGCAGAATGACCCGGCTTCGCACAGGTATATTTAGTCTATTTCATTTAACCCCTTGCCGACATCCCCCGTACATGTATGTATTGGGTCCTTAAATATGGCGCCCGCTCCAGAGCGGAGTGACCACCATAGTAAGTGGGTGCATGCTGTTTGATACAGCAGACATCCGCGGCTTATGTCTGTGATCGGCGGCAATGATAACTCCTCAGATTCCATGGTCAAATGGCGTCTGAGAGGGCTAAAGACGGGAAGCTCAAGCTTCTGGGCCAGGAGTGCCTTTCCCCAGCAGAGATTGAGGAGACTGCTCTATGCTTGTAATGAGCCGAAGCCTGTACTAGGCATCCAGGCTCGACATGTGTATATTACAATTCAGGCCAGCAGGTGGCAGCACTGAACTGTAATATACCTATTTCAGTATAGAAAAATGGAACAAATTCTATTATTCTATACAAATTGCAATCTGAAGGACCAAAAGTAAAAAAAAGTTTAGAAAAATATAAAAAAATAAAAGAAATGTAAAAATTCAAATTACCCCTCTTTCCCCAAAATCAAAATAAACAATAGTGATGTCGCGAACATAAAATTTTCCGTTCGCGACCGCGAACTTCCGTAAATGTTCGTGAACGAGCAAGACGCCATAGACTTCAATAGGCAGGCGAATTTTAAAACCCACAGGGACTCTTTCTGGCCACAATAGTGATGGAAAAGTTGTTTCAAGGGGACTAACACCTGGATTGTGTCATGCCAGAGGGGGATCCATGGCAAAACTTCCATGGAAAATTACATAGTTGACGCAGAGTTGGATTTTAATCCATAAAAGGCATAAATCACCTAACAATCCTAAATTTTTTTGAACAACGTGGTTTAAAACATCCAGTGTGTGTATACGATCAGGTATGATGTTGTATCGATCAGGTAGTGTGAGGGTTACGCCCGCTTCACAGACATTGACAGACCAAACTCCCCTTTTAATGCACCGCAAACAACCGCAAACAGTCCATTTGCACAACCGCAAACTCCCCATTTGCACAAGGTTGGATACCAAGCTAGCCATGTCCCAGTTATGTCATTGAAGGTTTCTTCCTCCACCCAGCCACGTACAACACCAAGGGTACCCGAAAGGTGAATTTAATTGATTTTTCGAACGGGGAGATAGTTAAAAAAACGCTGGCTCCCTCCCCTTTGTTTTAATCCACGGTCACTGCGTCTGCGCCGTGCAATTTACTCTCACACCCGATATGAGTGTTATTTTCTGTAGTTCTCTTCTCATCAGTTTAATCCCTGCTATGTCCCCAATCTGGGGTCCATTTATTAAATTGATTTTTCGAACAGGGAGATGGTTAAAAAAACGCTGGCTCCCTCCCCTTTGTTTTAATCCACGGTCACTGCGTCTGCGCCGTGCAATTTACTCTCACACCCGATATGAGTGTTATTTTCTGTAGTTCTCTTCTCATCAGTTTAATCCCTGTTACGTCCCCAATCTGGGGTTCATTTATTGAATTGATTTTTCGAATGGGGAGATGTTTAAAAAAAGCTGGCTCCCTCCCCTTTGTTTTAATCCACGGTCACTGCGTCTGCGCCGTGCAATTTACTCTCACACCCGATATGAGTGTTATTTTCTGTAGTTCTCTTCTCATCAGTTTAATCCCTGTTACATCCCCAATCTGGGGTCCATTTATTGAATTGATTTTTCGAACGGGAAGATGGTTAAAAAAACACTCGCTCCCTCCCCTTTGTTTTAATCTACGGTCACTGCGTCTGCGCCGTGCAATTTACAGTCACACCCGATATGAGTGGTGTCTTAACTAGTACTATTTGTATCAGTTTAATCCCTGTTACGTCCCATATCAGGGATTGCCTTTTGTAAAAAGGCCGGGTACCTTCGACTGCCTTCACAGTGACAGACCAAACTCTCATACACCAAACTGAATTGATTTTAGGAATCGGAAGATAGAAAAAGCAGCTTGGTCAGTCCTCTTACTTCCAAATTGGGGCACTGCGCGTGCACAGAGCAATGTGCTGTGACACCCTATATGAGTGGTGTCTTAACTAGTACTATTCCTATCAGTTTAATCCCTGTTACGTACCCTATCCGGGGACGTGTGTCGAATTGATTAACCATTGTCGAATTAACGAACCATTACGACATCATGAAATAATTTAGTTCTGAGCTCTGTACTTGCTTTGTATTGGAATTGATGGGGATTTTTTGAATTGTCTGCATTATTTCTAATAAACTATTAAGAAACTTTATTATGATTTTTTATTTTATGTATTAAAAACCCATACAACTTAAAAAAAAGAAGGTAAATTAATGTTTTTTCTATGAAATATTATCCAGCCGATCGCTTTTGGTCTGACCATAATGAAGCTACGGCCTTATCATCTGGGGTGTGGCAACATTGCCAACACACTCATAGAGGTGATGATTGCTTCATTGTGATACGCAAGCCCCTTCACCACAACAAGGTAACTATCACGAAGGGGAATTGACACTTGTATGTGCCTTTTTTTTTGTTTGTTTATGCAGCCACAGTGCTGCACCATAGGACAGAAAAATTAGGCATGTACACATGCCAGAAAAATAATGGCATTGTTGCAGCCGCTGTTGTAGCAGCGGCCGGAAAAAATGATGTTTTCCAGGCAGAAAAGTGACTAAAACATTGCGGCTTGAACCCCAGTTGGTGGCGGAGAATTCACGAAAGTAATCCGGTATGCAGACATTAAATACAGCAGCGTGGGGGCCATTTTGAGGCCAAGGCATGTCATCAGGCCTTTTGTTAGTCAAACGTATCCTCCACTGTCAGTCCCTTTGGGATCCATGCCTCATTCATCTTTATGAAGGTGAGGTAATCAACATTTTTTTGGCCGAGACGACTTCTCTTGTCAGTGAAAATGCCTCCTGCTGCACTGAAGGTCCTTTCTGACAGGACACTTGAAGCAGGGCAGGCCAGAAGTTCTGTCGGTTGAGTCGTTCTCTAAGGCTGGATCCCGAAGGGCTGTGGCAATGTGTAGGACTGAAAAAGCTCCGCATGTCCTCCATCAATAACACATCTGTAAATCGTCCAGTCCTTGCCGCCGTGGTAGGAGGAGGATTACATTCACCTCTTCCCCAGTTAGATTCCCGTTGTGCTGTGACATCCCCCTTATAAGCTGTGTAAAGCATATTTTTTTAGTTTGGTTTTGAACTGCTGCATCCTTTTCGACTTTCGGTTAATCCCTAATTGTGTAATAGGGGTGAAATTGCAGGCTGATACTACAGATTTTAGGGTGCTCAAGTTTTATTATGCATAAATATATCCGTTAATCCCTAATTGTGTAATTGGGGTGAAATTGCGCTAATGTAGTGGTACAGCCTGACGCAGCAACCGCTGCATCACCCAGTGGCCCACACTCCTTCTCAGCAGTCAAGGCTCCACCACCTCAGAAGAAGGGAGCTGTGTTTCCTTCTCATTATCTACTGGTCCTGATCCTCCTGCTTCTCCTCCTACTCCTTGTCATGCGTTTTGTCAGCAATCGATCACTGAGGCTACTGCAAAAAGACAACAGTATGCGTGCACTCATCCAATGGCGTAGAAGCTTAACATGCTCCTGGCCAAGTTGCTGATACTACAGCCCCTCCCCTTCCATGTGGTGGACTCTGCACCTTTCAGAGAACTGATGGCTTGTGCCGAGCCAAGGTGAATAGTCCCAAGCCATCATTAATTCTCTAAAAACACTGTACCAGCCCTTGTGCCTATCAGTGTCTGCTAATGTTTATGGCAGCGCCGATGTGTGGAGATGTGTTCTCCTTTACGGCCCACTGGGTAAATGTGGTTCCTTCCCATCCACACCAGCAACTTGGCCATTGTGAAGACACTGCCGCCTCTGCGTTCTCAAGCTGTGAGTCCTGCTCCAGTGTCCTCCTCTGCCTCCTCATCCTCCACCTTGTCCTCAGTCTCCATTGCAGGCACATTCCGAGTGCTACTTAAGCATACCACCTATGCAGAGCACGGCGGTATCACGTTGTTCTGCACCTGGTTTGCCTGGGCGAATGGAGTCACACCGGGGAGGAACTGCTTCACGTCCTTCAAGAGGAAATCAAATCCTGGCTCTCTCCTTGCCAACTGAAAATTGGAAACATGGTCACCGACAACAGGAAGAACATTGTGTCAGACCTACGTCAAGGAGGGATGACCTATGTGCCCTGCATGCCGCACCTCTTTAATCTGGTTGTAAAGTGGTTCCTGAAGTCTTCCACCCAACTGTAAGACATCCTGAAAATGGTCAGGAAACTGTGCATGCTCTTTAGCCACTCTTACACTGCAAAACACACCCTACTTGACTTGCAAAGGCAAAATAGCGTTCCCCAACATCTCCTGATATGTGACGTTTCCACCTGTTGGAACTCCACCCTCCACATGTTGGACCGACTATATGAGCAGAGGAAGGTCATAAACAATTTATTCATGATGCTGGCGGACAGGAACACTCCCCTGTGTAACTTCGACATTGGCCAGTGGAAGCTCATGCGTGACGCCTGCTGTTTGCTCAGACCCTTTGAGGGGGCCACTTTATTTGTCAATCGCCAGGAATATGGGATGAATGTCATTCCACTCCTTCGCATCCTGGAGCAGATGCTGATAAATCTGGCTGGCCAGGAGACAGGAGATGTGGCGCCTACATCTCATGGCCACCTGAGCCCTGTGGGGGCTGAACTGGAGGAAGAGGAGGAGGAGGGCATTCACACTCAAGCAATGTATATAGAAATTGGTGGTCTTTCTGCACAAGTAACAGGAGAGGAGCAGGAGGAGCTAGAGGGCGATGATGGAGACCAGGCAGAGGACCTCGACACTCCTTGGCAGTTTGTAGTGGAGATGGAGGCAGGGAGTCCCTCCGAGTCCCCTGTGCAAATGGCTAGATGCATGCCGAGTTGGTTGTGTAGTGACAGCTGTGTTATCACCTTTTGGCAGAGGGATGACTACTCGCCCTCCACCATGTTAGACCCTTCCTACCACTCCAATATGGGGGCCTATTTTCCACCCGCTGAGAGGGAGTATAAACTCAACTACTATCGAGACATCCTATGAAGTCAGTTGGCTGCTGCCTATGTGCGCCATAGCCCATCCTCACAAAGGTCTAACCAGGGGGGTCCCTCTGTGCACGCGTTCCCCTGCCATGACTGCTGGAGGGGGTGTAGGGGCAGGAGCAGCACCAGCTCCATCAGCAGGAATTTAACTCTGGAGTCTCTAATGAGCACTTTTCTTCACTTGCCAACTGAAGAAACCACCCACCAGCAGCAGCAGCAGTAGCAGCAGCAAGACATCGAGGTGGTGGCATACTTGGACTGCCACCCCACATCCAAGATCCCCTGGACTACTGGGGAGCCAAACTTGATTTGTGGTCACAACTGGCTGAGTTTACCCTGGACAAGCTTTCCTGCCTGGCCAGTACTGTGGCATCAGAGAAGGTGTTTAGTGCAGCCAGGGGCATAGTTATCCCAAGGAGAACTCGTCTTTCTACCCAAAATGTGGAGAGACTGACCTTTCTAAAGATTAATCAGGTGTGGATTAACCAGGATTTCCACACATCAGTGCCTGATGCATCAGACTAGATCATTCTGGGAGCCACACCCAAACTTTGTGAAAAGAGACCCGTTTCTTCTGGCCACCTGCTTCAGCCACTATTCTGATGCTGCCACCCGCCTGACGCCACACACCTGCGGCCACTGCTGCCATATTCTCCTACTGCCACCCACCATCTTGTGCTTTTACTGCCACTGCTGCTTTCCCCCACCTCCCCACTCTGTGACTGGGCCACTGTGTTGACTCCTCATGTGGTTGCCATCCTCACCACTGTGTGACTTGCCCACTGTGTTGACTTCTCATGCGGTTATGACCCCCCCCCCACACACACACACACACACACTGTAACTAGACCACTGTGTTGACTCCTCATGCAGCTGCCACGCTCACCATTCTTTGACTGGGCCACTGTGTTGACTCTTCATGCGGTTGCTTCCTCACCACTCTGTAACTGGGCCACTATGTTGACTCCTAATGCGGTTGCCACTTTCCCCATACTGTAACTGGTCCACTATGTTGACTCCTCATGCGGTTGCCACCTCACCACTCTATTAATGGGCCATTATGTTGACTCTTCATGCAGTTGCCACCCTCACCAATCTGTAACTGGCCAATTGTACTGACTCCTCATGCAGTTGCCACCCTCCCCACACTGTAATTGGGCCACTATGTTGACTCCTCATGCGGTTGCCACCACACCACTCTGTGACTGGGCCATTGTGTTGACTCCCCATGAGGTGCCACCCTCACCACTGTTACGGGGCCACTGTGTTGACTCCTCATGCGGTTTCCACCCTCCCCACTCTGTGACAGAGCCACTAGTGTCCCTGTTTGGCCTTATTGACATCACCATTTATTTTACCCTTTTTCTGATCTGTCAGAAGGACAGAAAAATGAAAAACACAACGGATCCTGTCTTTGGAGAATTCATAAGGCCTGTATCACACTGTCCCTATTTTGCATCAGGATATGCTCATGATTAAGAAGCCAAAAGCAGGAGTGTACAAGACACAGAGGCATGCAAACAATCCAATCACTTGCCATTTCTGGTTTGGATCCACTACTCTTTTCTTTTGGCCTTAGCAATACTGATGGATTACTTACCAAATGCTGACCTTGTGAAGGCAGATGCTCAAAAGACAGGATCCGTTAATTGGGGGTTGTTCTTATGACAGATCAGAAGAAGGAAAAAATAAACAGCCACGTCAACACAAACGTACTGCTGACACCCTTTCCACTCTGTAATGGGGCCACTACTTGTATCAGCCTGTAACAGAACGGGTTTTGTAGAAATCTGTGTGAGGTCAGTTGATGGTGTAAAAGGAGTGCAATCTTGGGACATTTTAGTTATTTGGTCAGTTTTTACCCTGTAACTGACTAAATAAGTGAAGTGTGAAGTGATTCTAAGTGTGAAGCCTGTTAACGGCCTGCCATACTGAAGCAAAGTAAAGTTTCACTACCATAGCAGACTACGTATTCATGTTTCTGCAATGCACAGTGTTTTACATCAATATATAGGCTCTCTGCAGCCAAGAAATAGCAAATTTTTTACACGATTCGTCATGAATAAATTCGTATTGAATCAAGTTTATTTTGAAAATTCGGCAAACAGTCCAAGTTGAATTTTTGAAAAGATATCTGCTTAACCATCAGATATAATCCTGCAACAAAGTCCATAAGATTGGTGTCCTTGATTGAGTGTGAATTGCAAGTGTCCATGATTATAAGTGAATGTCCATGATACAGTGCACAGTTTAAAACATAAATCATATTCAGCTGGATGTTCAGTGAAGTGAGAACGCATGGTTACTCACCATTGTGTATAAATGACAGCCGATATCATAGAATGGATCTCGGCGTACTGCAAGTACCACTGAGCATGTCTGGATGCTCATCATCGCTCACTACATCAAAACAATGCGTTGACGTATTGTACATTGAATATCCCACTCTGGCGTGTCCCACCTGTGCATGCACCATTAGATTACGAGACCACCATCTTGGAATTGGGCAAACTGAAGGACATTCTGCTGGACTGTCAAGAAAGGCATAAGTACCAATATAGGATACAATACATGTTAGGGACAATGTTCCTGTGCATCCCCCACCCTGTTTGGAGGGTTAGATCTCGGCAACCATGTCGGTACCACCTGCTGTCTGTGTCTAGGTAGATGGAAACCTGCCCATTTCTTGTCACCCAATCGTGTGTTTCTCCGCTGTATAGTTATATATTTATAAAACAGTCCTGCAGCCCCTTATCTTTATCATTGCTATGTTGGAAAAATAAATAAATACATACAAATGAAAAAAGAAAAGAACCGTATTTCAGTATCAAAAATATATTGCGGAGAGGACTTAGGTCTCTTGCTGCGGGGTGTTCCAGACATCAGAGACACGGAGCATTAACATGATTGATAATGCTCTTTACCTCTGAGACCTTTTTACTACAAAATCACAGTGACAATTTTATCTCACTGTGATTTTGTAGTAAAAAGATCACAGAGAGGCATGGAGGGGGCTGTTAAGGGAGCGGGGTACTGTGGTAGTCACTGTTAGAGGGGCAGTCACTGTGGAGGTCTCTGTTAAGGGGGCCGGGAATGGTGGAGATCAGTTAAGGGGACTGTAACCTATGGTCAGTGTTAAGGGGCGGGTGCTGTAGAGGTCACTGTTAAGGGGGAGAGCACCTGTAGAGGTCCCTGTCAAGGGGGTGGGGTGCTGTGGTACTTACTGTACCACAGTAAGGCACAGTGGGGGGTCAGTGTTAAGGGATGGGGGGTTATGGAGGTCACTGTTAAGGGGGCGGGGTACTGTAGACGTCACTGTTATAGTGGATAGTGTAGATATCTTTTAACAACACACACAAACATTAAATGAAATAGATGAAATATACCCATGTGAAGCCGGGTCCTTCAGCTAGTATCATTATACAGCTGAGTAACACACAATTGGATGACAAGAAGTGAGCAGGTTTCCACCTTCCTAGACACAGATGTGTAGCAGCGGGTGATACCGACATGGTTGCCGAGATCTAACCCTCCACACAGGAACGGGGAATGCACGGGAGCATTGTCCCTAGCATATATTGTGTCTTATATTGCTACTTATGCCTTCCATGACAGTCCAGCAGAATGCCCTTCAGTTTGCCCAATTCCAAGATAGCGGTCTCGTAAACTGTGTAATGGTGCATGCGCAGTTGGGACACGCCAGAGTTGGATATTTAATGTACAATACATCAACACGTTGTTTTGGCATACTGAGCAATGATGAGCTTCTGGTCATGCGTAGTGGTATTTGCAGTACGCCAACGTGCTTTCTATTTTATCAACTTTCACATATATGCAACAGTGAGTGGCCATGCGGTCTCACTTAATTGGGCATCCAGCTGAATATGATTTATATTTTTATTTGTGCACTGAATCATAGATGTTTATTGATAATCATGGATACTTGCGATTCACACTTAGTCATGGACACCAATTTTATGGACTTTTGAAGATTATGATATGAAGTACTTGGCACTTTGATGTTTTTAACATATGTTTACTGAATTGCACTGATCATGTTACAATTTCCTGTGGGTATATAATGCACCATTACTCAGTATCATAATTCCTTGGGTGAATAAATCACTTTTCACTTTACTCAAGCTTTGGGAGTGCTGCAATTATATATATATATATATATATATATATATATATATATATATACACTGATGATCTGGATGATGCAGTTTCTCTTTTCTTGGATAATCTTCTTTATGGCTGCTCCTCGATTCTCGATTCGAACCAGTGACCTTTCGCTTGGAAATCAACCAAATAATACACTGAGTTATTAGGGACTGTAAGAACAGGTTATAATTTGTAATATTCAAGAAGAAAAAGATTGTTTCCCCACCAGAAGCAAAAAAGTAACAATGCAGTTACATGACAAGAATCTGCATAACTAATCATATGCTGAATAGTTTCAAGGCAGTACAATGGCTCAGTGGTTAGCACTGGTGCCTTGCAGCGCTGGGGTTCTAGGTTCAAGTCCGACAACATCTGCATGGAGTTTGTATGTTCTCTCCGTGTTTGCATGGGTTTCCTCCCATGTACTCTGGTTTCCTCCCTCTATCCAAAGACATACTGATAGGGAACTTAGATTGTGAGCCACATTGGGGACAGCTTGATGCTAATGTCTGTAAAACACTTCAGAATATAGTTGCATTATATAAGTGCATAAAAAAATAAAGTCCAATTTATGTTTGAGATATCCAAGAAGATTATCTACGAAATTATGGTAGATGGTGAGATATGGAGCCTGGAAGTCAAAAGTTCAAAACATTGTTACCCTTTTACTCATTAGATAGATAGATAGATAGATAGATAGATAGATAGATAGATAGATAAGTTAGGGATATTTGGCTTTCGGTTGAACTTTATGGAAAACGTAAAAAGTTAACACTACAGTGATGTTATCATGAAAGTAGGGCATTTAAGTAGAAGCATGCAATGGTGATTTCCTCATCTCAAACAGTTTATTGAAACAAAAGCCAATAACAGTGGTTGGTATACCCCTACAAAAAATGTCAATGTCTCAAAAACTTGTCATGTGGGATTAAGCATCAATTTTCAGCTTGACAGCTGTTCACAAGTCAACCTATTGTCTGCTGAGTCATGGCATTGTAATAGAACTGGATCAGTGGCTGCACCAAACTGAGAAGCTACTGGATAGGTGCTCTACCCATCGACTCCCTGTGTCGCGGAAATAAATAAATATTAGTAAATTGTAAATGTGGGAGGCACTCAAAAATTCCTAGGGTTGTATATAATACCCACAATGTATATAATACTGTAAACAATTTATTATTGTTGATAATAATTATAGGAAAATATTAAAATTAATGTAAAAAATACATATATTATAGTTGATCAACAAAAATTTGCAAAAAATATATATAAAAAAAATAAAATATAAAAGAAAGGAAAAAAGAAAAGTTTTTGAAAAATGTTTTAATAAAAAATGGAAAATGATAAAAACTAAAGTCTCAGTATATAGTGATTATTCACTATTTGTAAGTTTTCAAAGAGTAGTTCCCCTTAATGTCCAGTAGAGGGAGCAGTTACATCGAAGTTGTTAATGGTCCAGATTCATTCATGTTATTTTATGAATGAGTAGCCTAGTAAAAGCAGTGCAATGTTGTGGAAGTCTCCCCTCTAGTATATTGGCGGCTCTGTGTGTTCTGGTATAACAGAGAACCTACTTCTGGGTTTTAAGAATTCCTTTTATTGAATGATGGCTATATATTTCTCCCTGTAGCGGGAGAGTGAGCGTCCCAATATATCCTGTTGATATTTTTCAATGACGATTACTAATTAGATGTTCTCCTTATCCTATAACTCAGTTATATTAAAATGATATTTATGATGTTATCCTGTGTGGAATGTAGACAGTCTATAATGTCCACTGTGACAGCGATATGCCACTCTAGGGACAAGGACGTATGTTTAGTCAGGGTAAATGTCTCATGTACATTGCAGGCTTTCAATTACATTACCCATCCTGATGTCCATAGGAAGATGGAGTGCTGGCGGGCCGAGCTCTACCTGCCAGTATCGTGGCGTCCTACGTGGGCAGGAGTAGCGGCGTAGTGCATGTCCTTCAGGTAGATTTATTTGGAGATGTTGAGTGTTGAACGATTCGTGTCTTGAAATGACTGGCGATACTTCCTCAGTCTTTTTCCAAAGATCGCTCGAAGTTGCATAAGTCTGTTATACTGCAGGATAACCAAACGCGTTTCGAAGCTCAGTGCCTCTTCCTCAGTGGCCTGCAGTATATGATTTTTATAAGACATATATAGTGGAATTACGTCTTTCAGGGGATGGGTAACCCCAAAAGGATTAAGGTAACAATAAAAACATGGGATAGATCGTCCGTTAGATATATGCAAAAAATATTAAATAAAATCATACTCTGATAAAAACATAAATATCTGTTTAAGAAGTGACAATTAAGATCAGTTAATACAGTGTCAGTCAAAAAATGTCAATTAAGATGGTATATCAATTAAAAAAAAAGACCCGAATAGTGGGAGTTATGGGAGACTCATCTATGAACTAAATAATAGCCATGTTGCTAATAATATAGGAGTAACTTACTATGTTTGCAATAAGCTTGGAGTGATGGTTATTTTATTCACTCTATTGTATATTATGAATGAGATCGTAGTGTATATGAAAGTAGTCTCATTGGTACGCCGGTGAATGTGATACTAGGGTAATATATGCCCATATAAATAGTGTACGTGGATCTGAAGAGAGTTGTGCAATTTTTGTGTTGTGTTTTCTGTGCATTTTTGTGCGTTTTGTACAATATGAATAGGGTCACGTGAGCAGGGGTGCATATAATGGTGGTCTCATTAGTGCACTAGTGGATATGGTTATTACTAGTAATCAAACTCATTGTGTCTTATACTGTAAGTATAATATATTATTAATGTTTATGTGGGTTTCTTTACATACACATACAAGATAGGCACGCTGTGTGTTTAAATGTCATGGCATTATTGGGCGATTTATGGATTAAATACCTGTTTACGAATTTTGCCGTTAAGCTCTTTGTTAGAGAACAGCAAGTTGTGCAAAAAGTACTGAAACGTTGAACAGTTAGACATGTGCATTCAAAGGTTTAGAGAAGGTCACCTGTAAAGTATAGAGTGTATTTTAGGTTCATTCTGAAATTTCACTGACAAGCTAAATATCCCTAACGTTTTGTGAGTAGTATATATACAGGTGAAACTCGAAAAATTACAATATTGTGCAAAAGTTCATTTATTTCAGTAATGCAACTTAAAATGAGTTGCATTAATGCAACTTAAAATTAGAATATTGTGAAAAGGTTCAATATTCTAGGCTCAAAGTGTCATACTGCAGTCAGCTAATTAATCCATACCCCCTGAGCAAAGGGTACCTGAGACTGTGACTTTGGGGTTTTCATAAACTGTAAGCCATAATCATCCAAATTATAACAAATAAAGGCTTAAAATATCTCGCTTTGCATGTAATGAGTCTATCTCATATATTAGTTTCACCTTTTAAGTTGCATTACTGAAATAAATGAACTTTGCACGATATTCTAATTTTTCGAGTTTCACCTGTATATATACCTGTGTATAGACAAAAGCAAAAATCCGGCAGCACTCCTTAAATGTGTTTCAACGGTGCACACGTCCACCCCTGGTCCTGGGGTCTCACTATAAATCCAACAAATTGGCGCAGCATTCCTTTAGTAAAAGTGAACAAAATGTGTTTATTAACACATGTTAACACAGCAACGTTTCAGCCCTCTCACAGAGCCATTTTCAAGCCAAGTGAATAATACATATCAACATCGTGTTTTTATACATGATTCATTATTAGTCCCACATGTGTGTCATTAAATCCACGTGATAAATAACATAGAAAAAAGTCCTTGTGCAAACAATTCATTCTGTGCAAAGTTCATCCGGGAAGCACCTCGTCCTGCTCCGCTGTACAAACTGACTGTGTATAAAAAAGTAGATAGTACAAAAAGTGAAAGTGCTCTTGTGCATATATAAAAACAGAAAGAGGCCTGGCTTGCATCATACCCAGGACATGCTAGAAAATAGAATAGGAGAACAATGATCATGCAGATTAAAATTACCTTGGCTCCAATCACATGTAGCTAGGGAAGATGGAGACTTCAGCGTACTCGGCGTACCTCTCGTTCTAGTGCGCATGCCCTAAATTCATCCGGTAGCTTACTTCCTTATACCCACGGCTTGTATCGTGGGATGAGCTGCGCACGCGATGACAAAATCCTCGCGCCTGCGCATACTCATTGCTGTGCGAACAATTCCATGCTATTAAAGGGCAGGAGATCGGGCAAATGTCCACATACGTGGTCACACAGTAGCGTAACAACCAATCTATCATATTATATGCATGTATCTGTATAAATGTATATATATTTCACCCTGCGTGGGTTCAATCCTATATATGTTCACCCCTTCTGGGTCAGCTGTTATTTAATAGATAAAGTCACATCTTCCCTGTATATTGATTGTGCTTATATGTTATCATTATTAAAAACCATATACACTCCAACCTTGAGTTTCTGTCTCCTACTAGACTTTCTCAATTCTCTATAGCAATGCAATGTACATAAATATTTTTGGGTGACAAAGGTTATATATCCAAATTGCATAATTCACCTGATACAACCATCCGGAGACCAAAAGGCAATCATGACCCTAAGCTTCACGGATACCCCAGATAGATCTTTAACTGGACATACTAGTGGTAACCCTAAAATCCACGTTGAGCCCCACAGGCTTCAGCGTGTTGAGACAAAAGATCCACTTTAATACATGTTTTTTGAGGTGAGCCTCCCTATCCCCTCCTCTTTTTGGCATAGCTATATGTTCAAGGATCATAAAGCGCAGATCCTGTTCTCTATGTTTTTTTTTTTCGAAAAAATGTTTAGAGACCGGTTGATCCTTCCTCCCGTCCCTAATGCTTTGTCGATGGTTGTTTAACCTTACTTTCATCTCTGTAGTTGTTTCCCCAACGTATAGTAGCTTACACGGGCACCATAGTACATACACAACCCGTGCTAAACTACAGGTCAAATACTGATGGATCTTGTATTTTTCCTGTGTCCTGGGGTGTATGAAATATTGTCCTTTGTGCATATATTTACAGTTAACACAATTCAAGCAGGGGAAGCTCCCACTGCTCTTAGTTTTAAAATACATTTGTTTTATTTCTTTTTTCACGGGAATTGCAGCTCTCACTAATTGGTCTTTAATACTTTTAGTTCTTCTATATGACATAACCGGAGCTTTCTTAAATGTCTCTATTTAAAGGGAACTCACTTTGTATTGAGCCCCAATGCCTTCTAATAATTTGTTTAATTTTTGGAGAAAATTCATTATATGTAGTCACAAAAGGGATCCTATCCATTCCTCGCTTGGTCTGTCCCTTATTTAATTCCTCCCTTGGAATAGTTTTCACCGTATTCATCTGTCTATTCAATATGGACCAAGGATACCCCCTTTGAGCAAAAGATTCACTCATTGTGTGCAGGGCCACTTCTATTTTTTTTATCTACATCAATAATTCGTTTAACTCTTATCATTTGACTGTATGGGAGTGAATTTATCATTTTTCTGGGATGACAACTTGTGAAATGTAATAATTTATTTTTGTCCAGTGGTTTCACGTGTAAATCCGTATGCATAAAGTCATCCTGTATATATACCACTGTATCAAGGAATTGTAACCTATTTTCTGATACCACCCGGGTGAATCTGATACCCTCATCCATAGAATTTAAGAACACATGGAATTCCTCCAAGGCTTAATAAACACATTTTGTTCACTTTTACTAAAGGAGTGCTGCGCCAATTTGTTGGATTTTTACCTGTGTATATATATATATGAGCAAAAGGGTAACAATGTTTTGAACTTTGGACTTTATCTCACCATCCACTACAGCTTTGAACGTGAGACTACCATCACTTTATAGACAATCATCTTGGCTAGCTCATTCATAAATTGGACTTGCAACTATTTAGCATATGATTGGTTATGAAGATTCTTGTCAACTGTATTGTTACTGTTTTGCTCCTAAAATGCTAAATTTTAATTTTTATTATTTTGTTAGTATTTTGTAAATCCACCTTTGGCTTTCAACACTACTTGAATCCTTCTGGGCATGCTCTTGATCAGATTCAAGCATGTCTTGACCGAAATTTGTTCCCAGGTCTCTTCTACACATTCCAAATGTTGGTGCATACTGGTCCACTCACTTGGGTACGAATACAGCTTTTTCTTTAACTGTACCCACAAGTGTGGAAACAAATTTCGGTATTTCGGTCGAGACATTGTAGCCAGCAATAATGCCGATCACAGGTGTTTAACCCTTTAGATGCTATGGTCAAATGTTAAGAACGACTTCCCCATGCAGCGTTCCTGAAGTGGCCCAGTTTACCATCTGCAGTTCCTATGTTGGCCTGCAGGCTAATTAGTAAACTTGATGGTTACTCAACTGAATCTGTATGCAGAACAATTTCTGGCAAGTCACCCCATTTTTTATTATGAAAGAGCCCAGATGTGGCAACCCACCACTGCCACAGAAATGTGAACATTTGGGGGACTCCTTCTTAATATGGGGCTTATTAAGAAACCTACTGGTCGACCATCTTATTATATGATATGCCAATGTGCAGGGCTGTGAAGGTCAGAACGCACTTTGAAGCGATGCTAACATTTCTCCATTACAATGATAACAGCCAGCGCCCTTACCCTGATGACCTAACCCAGGAGAGATGTAGAAGTAGGCCACTGTTTTCTCATTTTAATGAGAAATTTTCAAAAGCAAACCCCCCACCCCCGAAAAGAATAATACCATGGACAAATTACTTGTTTTATTTGCCAAGTAAAAGAGCTAGATAGGGATCAATATGTATTAGCTCTGTGAAGGTGAAAGTGGGTACACTCGCAGATTCCGAATTTATGAGGGAAAAGACTCCAAAATCTATCCCCCAGAATGCGTCCTCATCCTCAATACGAGCACCAAGTTTGTTTGGGACCTTTTATACCCCTTGCTAGGCAAGGGTTATCACCTTTATATTGATAATTTTTATTCTGGTGTTCCCCTCTTCAAGTGTCTAAAAAAGTAACAATGACCTGTGGTACAATAAGGAGGAATCAAAAGGGCCTCCGAAAAAATCTAGTAAATCAAAAATTGAGACCTGGAGAAAGAAGGTCCTTGTTTTGCTTCCAAAATGTAAAGACAATAAAGATTGATTCTCACATAAATTCATGCGGACATCAGCACCCCTGTCCCTGTAAGAGAAAGGAATGCCACAGTCCTGAAGCCTGTAATGTGTACAGAAATATAGCCGAAATATGGGAGGGATGAATCTGGCTGATCAAATGTTACAGCCATACAAGACAATGAGAAAGTCACGAGTGTGGTATAAAAATGTTGTAGTACACATCATACAAACAGCGCTGTACTATTCCTTTATTTACCGCAAGACAGGAAAGTAAGGATGGTATCTTGAATACCAGGAACAAGTAATTTAACAATTACTATTTAAAGACCAGGAAGTAAAAGGGAGGAGCACATCATATGTCAGTAAGGCCAGCAGAATTGCACTGCGGCAGTATTTCCTGACTGAAGTTCCCCCCACTGAAAAAAAAACCATGGCGCTACAAAAAATGTTTGTTAAAAAATGGAATTTGCAGAGACAATGGTTCAGTGTGACACTTGTCCTGATAAAACAAATAGGCACATTAAGTATTGTTAGATCGCCCATTAAAAAATTAGAATTATACCTCAAATAGAACAAAACATTTCATTACACCCATTGATGAATACAGAACAATTACTGCTGGGAATTAATCTAAGGCCATGTTCACATGGCCAAAATGCCGCCATGATCCTGTTGCGGACCGCAAACTGCCAGTATGGAAAACACAGACACCAGCTGCCTGAACTCAGCATCGCAGTGCGGACCCATTGACTTCAATGGGTCTGTGAAAGGCAAGATACATCGAAAGATAGGACAAGCCCTCGGAAACGCACTGAAGCTTCCTGGTCTGTGCCTTCGCTCCACAAAAGATAGGACATGTCTTTCGCCATATCTTGCGCTTTGTGGACCCACTGAAGTCAGTGGGTCCGCATCGTGATGCACAGTTTACACAGCCGGTGCCCGTGTTTTGCAAACCAGTGGTTTGTGCTCCGCAACGTGGGCATTACGGCACCATGGCCTTGTGAATGTCGTCTAACAAGGCCCAAAAAGCGACAAGGCATTTTATGTTCCCACATGATTTCAGGTAAAAAAAAATATATCTTCAAAGTTATCATTATATTCCTAGATGAATACCTTACAGGGTCTACTTTTCAAAATGGTGTTATTTCTTGGTGGTTTCTATCATTTTAGCAGCTTACCACCTTTGCAAGTGTGCAATGGAACCTGAAACATGTTGAAGCAGAATGTGTGTTCTAAAAAGACCTGGGTGCTCCTTTAGGTTTTAGGCAAAGATATAATATTAGGGCCACAGTGAGGATATTTCTGAAAAAAAAAAGAGAAATGGGGTGATTTATGTTGGGGTGTACCTCTTCATTTTTATGTGCTCTCTTAAAAAAAAACTCTTTAAAATGACAGCCTTGTGTAAAAAAATATATATATATTTTTTACCTGCTTAGTATTAATTTCTTAAAAAATAGGGGTTCAAAATACTCACTACACCCTTAGATGACAAACTTAAGAGGTGTACTTTCCAAAATGGGCTCACTTTTTGAGGGTTTTCACTTTTGGGGGTGCCTCAGGGGGCCTTCAAATGTGACATGGTGCCGGAAAATGATTCCAGTGAAATCTGCCCTCCAAAAGCGATATGGTGCTCCTTCCATTCTGATCCCTGCTGTGTGTCCATTAAGCAGTTTTCGACCACATATGGGAAAGTTCTGTAAATGGCAGAATCAGAAAATATAAAAGTTTATTTTATTGTTAATCTTTGTTGTGTTACAGGAAAATAAATTAAAATGGAAAATGTGCTAAAAAAAATTCAATTTCAAAATTTTACTTTAGTTTCCTTTAATTCTTGTTTAATATCTAAAGAGTTAACAAAGTTTGTAAAATCAGCTTTGAATAACTTAGGAGGTGTAGTTTCTAAAATGGCGTAATTTATGAGTGGTTTCTAGTATGTAAGCATCACAAAGTAACTTGATAACGGAATTGGTCTGTTAAACAGTGGGTTCTTGAAATTTACTGGAAATTTTTAAAAGCTGCTTCTAAAATTCAAAGCCTTCTAACATCCTAGAAAAATAAAATGACATTTGTAAAATTATACCAATATAAAGTATACATATGAGAAATGTTAAGTAATAACTATTTTACGGGCTATCACTATCTGTATTAAAAGCAGAGAAATTCCAGATTTCAAAAATTGGGAATTTTTCCAAATTTTCTGTAAATTTGGGATTTTTTTAATAAATAAATAAAGGTGAAACATATGGACTCAAATTTAACACTATCATGAAGTACAATGTGTCACAGGAAAATAATCCTAGAATGGCTTGGATATGAAAAGTGCTCCAATGTTATTACCACAAAGTGATACATGTCAAATTTCCAAAAAATGGCCTGGTCCTTATTGTAAAAAATGGCAAGGTCCTTAAAGGGGTAATTATTAAACACAGCACTTTTGCAGTTTTGGTGGCATTTTTTGGACCTGCTATTTGTCATGTTTGTTGTTTTTTGCGACAAAAAACATCAGATCCAGAAGTTTGCATAACCCCTTCACAACATGTGATGTAATACTATATCACATGTCGGGTCTTTAAAGATAGTGCCCACTCCAGAGCAGAACAAGTGCCATAGCAACTGGGTGATTGCTGTTTCACACAGCAGACACCTTGGCTAATGTCCGCGATCAGCTGTAATTCCGATCAAGGACATTTAACCCTTCAGATACTGTGGTCAGATATGCCCATGGCATCTGGGAGAGCGCAAAAACACAGAATGGGCGCTTCACCTAGCAAGGATGTTCTTAAAAATATTTTTTAAATGTTAAAAATATAACAATTTTAATCACCCCCCTTTCCCCAAAGTCAAAATAAACAATAAAAAAATAAACATGGGCATTACCGCTTGTCTAAAAGCACGTAGTATTAAAATATAAAAATATTTATCACACACAGAAAAGGCAAAACAGAAAAAGAAGTCAAAATTGCCAATTCACAATTTTTTGGTTCTCCTTCCACAAAAATATTTTAATAAAAAGTTATCAAAAAGTTGTACACGCCCCAAAATGGTATAAGTGAAAATGAAAATAAATGAACCCTCACACAGCTCCATACATTTAACTACAAAAAAGTTAGAATATGGCTACGAAAAGATAAAAATAATATTTTTCAAGGTTTTCATGTTGTTTTTAGTATAAAAAGAAAAACTTTACTGTGGTATCTATGTAATCATACTGACCTTGAAAATGAAAGTAACTGGTCAGTTTTACTGTATAGGGAACGTCGTAAAAACAAAACCTATAAAACTGTTGTGGAATTGCGTTTTTTTCCCCAATTTTACCCCATTTGGAATTTATTTTCAGCTCCCCACTATATCATATGCAATATTAAACGGAGGACTTAGAAAGTGCAACTTTTCCCACAACAAACAAGCCCTCATAGTGCTATGTGAAAGGAAAAATTAGAAAGTTATGGCCCCAGAAAAGCAGGGCGTGAAAAATGTAAATTCAAAAACGAACAAAAACCTCCAGGACTGAAAGGGTAATGTAGCTAATTGTTTGCTTTCTTGATTGTAGACATCCTTCCCGACTTCAGACTGCGGAATCACTTTTGCCAATGTCACCAGATGAATATGATGATCTAACCAAACTAGTTGGACCAGCTGAATTTGAAATTGTATGTTATTTGTAAGAAAATGTGGTGGTTTTTTTTGTGATTTCTTACTTTTTCCATATTGGTAATATTCCGAATGTCTATACGATTACAAAAATAAGTATGCTTCTCATTCCTGGTATTGGATTACAGTTTAAGGTCTCATGCACACAACCGTATGTTATTTGTTGTCTGCGAAACACTGATCGCCAGATGATATTGTGTGACATCCGTGTTGCATCTGTTTTTTTTTTTGGCATACCTATTGACTTTAGTGAGCCTGTGGTTTATATTTTGCGCACATATTCTATCTTTTTGTGAAACAGATATATGGATGCGGAAAGCACACTGTGCTTTCTGCATCCATATGTCCATTCCACAACGGATATAACATGTCTTATTCTTGGCCACAAAATGCGGACCACAAACCTATTGAAGTCAATGGGTCCGCAAAAAAACAGATGCAACACTGATGTCATCCGTATTTTTCAGATCCATGTTTAGTGGACCACAAAATAAATAGTCGTGTGCATGAGACTTTAAAGGGTTTCTGTCACCAGGATTACACATTATAAGCTGTCTGACATCCGTATTTTTCGCCCTATAAGACGCACCGGCCTATAAGACGCACCTGGGTTTTTGAGGAGAAAAATAAGAAAAAAAATATTTTTAACCAAAAGGTGTGCTTTTGAAGTAATGGTGGTCTGTGCATGACAGTATTATGGGGGGGATCTGTGGATGGCACTGTTATGTGGGGGAGATGTGGATGGCACTGTGATGGGGGGATCTGTGGATAGCACTGTGATGGGGGATCTGTGGATAGCACTGTGATGGGGGATCTGTGGATAGCACTGTGATGGGGGATCTGTGGATAGCACTGTGATGGGGGCATTTATGAATGACACTGTAATGGATTGGATCTGTGGATGACACATATATAGCATCTTATGCTATATGTGTCATCCACAGATCACCCCAATTACAGTGTCATCCACAGGTGCCCCTTTTCTAAAACATCTAGCCCATGGCTGCTTAGGGCGGAGCCTGGCAGCACATGGCGGGCGGCCCGCCGCTAACAGCGTGACTGCTTGTATAACATTTAAAATCTTTAATTATGTCCCCTTATTTCCTAAAAGCCTAGGACAGTAGCGCTCTGCTAACCTGCTATAACGATCCTCTAGCAGGCAGAGCGGTGCGGCGGCAGGCTGGTGTGTAACGTCCTCACTGGCGTCATCTGCCTGCTCCTTTCACTTTATGAATGAAGCAGGAGGAGCAGGCAGATGGCGTCAGTGAGGACGTTACACACCAGCCTGCCGCCGCACCGCTCTGCCTGCTAGAGGATCGTTATAGCAGGTTAGCAGAGCGCTACTGTCCTGGGCTTTTAGGAAATAAGGGGACATAATTAAAGATTTTAAATGTTATACAAGCAGTCACGCTGTGAGCGGCGGGCCGCCCGCCGCGTGTTGCCAGGCTCCGCCCCCTCCTCCTTCCATGCTGATACATTGCAGGCTGTGCGATGTATCGGCTTCAGCTATTGGAAAATGGTAGTATTCGCCATATAAGACGCACTGCCATTTTCCCCCCACTTTTGGGGGGAAAAAAGTGCGTCTTATATGGCGAAAAATACGGTAGCTATGTGCTAATGTCAGATCAGCTTGATAATGTGCTTTTATATGTATTTCTGATGTATATTTAGGCTAAAAAACGTCTTTTTATAATATGTAAATTAGCCTCTAGGAGCAGGGGGGGCGTTGCCCCTGATCCTAGAGGCTCCGTGCGCCAACCTGCTGCCACGCCCCTTCTTTCTTTGATTGACAGTGCCGGGCAGCGATCCTCTCCTGCCTCCGGCACTGTCTCCCTGCTAAATCCTAAGCCTGCGCCGCCGCTCTGTATTCGGCGCAGGCGCGGTGAGCTGAGGACCGTTTGCAGCCACACACTGCCGGAAGTCAGTCTGGCCCCAATCAATATGATGGTGACTGGTGGAGATTCGGCCACAGCATGGCAAATATGTAGAGAGACTACCAGGCAAAAACAGCTGCGTTAAGTTGTAACAGCCTGCCGGTACCATTAACGCCAGTGTGAAGCAGGCCTAACTGAAGAATAAAAACTAGTAATTGGTTCCAAAGCTCCAATGTCAACTCAAAATAAGTAAGTAAACAATTAACCTTTTCCTCCCTTTGCTGTAATTGCGCATTGGGGGAAGTATTTGCTTCCCATTAGCCATCATATTGTCGCAATGCAGTGATAATCATATTATACATCTGGAACCTTGCTCTGATACCGAGAGTTTGACATGTCAGTTAGGTGCCTAACAATGGCCCCGGGCCTACCATGAACAGATGCCTATGAGACCCTGCCATAGCAGGGCCTAATAGGCACTGTGTCAGTTTTACTGTAATGACAAAATACACTGCAATGCATAAATATTTCAGTATATTATAAGGACAATCAGAGGATTGCATGTTCAAGTCCCCTATTGAGACTTAGAAAAGGTGTTTTAAAAAATAATTAGAATTAATAATTTTTTTTTAAGTGTAAAAAAAAAAACTATAAAGATATTTTTATCTCGTACAGTGAACATTGTAAAAAAAAAAAATGAAAGTAAAAAGATGCCAGAATTGCTGTCTGTATATTTCATCTTGTAAAAAACACATTAAAAAGTGATTAAGAAGTCAGCTCAAAACAGCACCAAATAATTTTATTGTGCAAGAGTAGAAAAGCAGAAAACACTGTATTAATTTGGTATTGCCATAATCGTTCAGAATAGAGTTAGCATGTCACCTATACCATATGGTAAATGCCATAAACATAAAACACAAAAACAATGGCTGAATTGCTGTGTTTTTTCATGCTGTTAGCCCCAAGAGCAGTGGTGTATCTTGGTTTTGTGCTGCCCTAGGCAAGACTAAACTCGGGCACCCCCCTAATATAAATTTGACCCACCCCTTCCTGTCAAGGCCAAACCCCTTCCTCTGTTAACCCCACCCCTTCCTCTTTAGGCTCCACCCTTTCCTGTTAGAGCTTCACATCTTCCTTTCTGTATTTAAAAGTGAATAACGAAGGCCCATATTTTCTGCTTTCTGTACCAAATGTTGCATCTATTATTTAAAGAGAATCTTTAGATATAATAATATAAAGTGTAAATTTAACCACTTTTCAAAGATCAGTCATCCAGGTGAACTATACTATATTGATCACATGTACACATTCTGGGCAGAAATTTACCTTCCGTATGGATTCTGAAATCTGAAGCACGTCAGTCGTTTCTGCAGATTTTCAATGATCAGGGCAAGCGGATTTCGATGCGGAAATTCTGTGAGTAGGACCCTGTGACTGTACGTGCACTCAGCACTTACTCCAGCGCCTTTAGCTGTATGAATTGATACATTCATTTTTAGAATCTAATAAGGTTACAAAGCAAGCGCTGGCAGACATTTGATCTACACATGATCTATGATCTTATACATCCCATACAGATATATACAGCCACCACCACTAGAGGGAGCTCAGGAGATTACTGTATATAGATATATACAACCACCACTAGAGGGAGCTCAGGAGATTACTGTATATAGATATATACAACCACCACTAGAGGGAGCTCAGGAGATTACTGTATATAGATATATACAGTCAAGTCACCAATAAGAAGAGCTTGGGAACTTACTGCATACAGATATGTACAGAAAAGGGATAGGCACTCTCTCAATCTTTATGATCATGCTGAAAGCCTTTTGTTACAAACAATAATCCCCACTATATGCACATTAAAATAATAAGAACCGCTAAACATCCATTGATACGTTCCTCAATTGATTAATAAAACATATATTCACACTCTAATTGCGGCCGAAAATGCACTTGAATAACATCACACTAAAAATTGCTTCACAATCCGTTGCATAAATAATAAAAAATTTTTTAGTCCAATACTGGTTAAAGGGATTCTGTCACCACCTATAACCCCTGTGAGCTAAACATATGCTCATGTCCAGGGTTATATTAGGATTCCTAAGGTGGCCTTACAAAATGTATTTGTGGATTTATTCCGCTAAAAAAACAAGTTTTATTAACCTGTCAATTACTGAATTACGGTGCCCATGGGGAGGTCCGTGGATCCATGGTGCCCGGCCATTCGGGGCCCAGCGCCACCTTCCCTGTGTTCAGTGCCGCCTACTTCACCTCTGCACCACCTCTCCCTCTGTCGCCCTCCTCCCGCTTTCAAATCCCTCGCGTGCGCACAGGCTCAGCCTAATGCGCCCGTGCGGACTGCTGGCATCGGCTTCTGTTTGTGAAGTGCGCATGCACCGGCATGATGTGCACGTTTCTCAACCGTGAGGCTGTGTGCGCCACATGCACGGGATCTGAAAGTGGGAGGAGGGGGGCAGAGGGAGAGGCAGTGCAGAGGTGAAGACGGCGGCGCTGAACGAAGGGAAGCGGTGCTGGGCACCGAATGGCCGGGCACCATGGATCCACAGACCTCCCCTTAGGCACCGTAATTCAGTGATTGACAGGTTAATAAAACTTTTTTTTTTTTTAGAGGAATAAAGCCACAAATACATTTTATAGCCTAGGGCCATGAATCCTAATATAACCCTGCAGCATTTATGTTTAGCTCACAGGGGTTATCATATCATTCAGAAACACTCCAGTCTCCAACAAATAGTAGGAAACTGGAACAATATACCAGTACCAGGGACATGCACATAACATTGCCTCTGCATGATATTAAAGGGATTCTGTCACCACATAATGTGCTGAGTGGGACTGAACTGCATGCCCTAAGTTATGATATAAATATATACTATTACATTACTTATGTAATTGTGTGTCACACAGTGGGGGGCTGGGGGCACTCACTTGAGTCGATCACCATTCCAATCCAGGCAGGCAATTTGACTCCTGAGTCCTGACTCCTGAGTAGTTAGCAGCCTGCAGGCAGCCAGCGCGTAGCTACATAGGCCTACTGTGCTGCCTCCTGGCCCTCTCCAGTCTCCCTAGCATTGCTGCCAGTGGCCGGCCTGTGACTCCGCCTCCTGTGACGTCACGGCAACGCGCGGAGTCAGGAGGAGGAAGTAAGTTGTACATTACGTAGACTCCTTCACTCTATGCGGCGCCGGCGATGTGCCGCTTGCTAGTGGATGTGGAGCCGGATTTAATCGGACCGCGCCGCCTCAAGTTGTAATAGAGCAGAGGGCAAAAAAAAAAAAAAAAACGAAGTCTATCACTGGCAAACAAAGCATTTTGCCGCCCCATAGGAAGTGCCGCCCTAGGCAAATGCCTTGTTTGCCTCGTGATAGATACGCCACTGCCCAAGAGGCGGTACTACAGACAGTCTTTGATATTGTATGTTGAATGTGGTTACAGTGGCTAGGCAAATACCATTTGTTTGTTGAAAATATAGGACCTTCAGGCCATTTTAACTTGAGGGTCAATTGTATATTTTATTAAAGCATACATCTTGAATAATCCTATCTAATACCTTACACTCAAAAGCACCTCCATACATCAGAGAAAAAAAGATTAAAGGGGTTGTCTGGTTTCCTATATTGATGACCTATCCTCAGGATAGGACATTAAAGGGGTTCTCCGGGAATTAAGAAAATTAAGTTACTGAAAATACTTAAATATTACTTTATTATAAATATATTCCCAAATACCTTTGATAAGTTATAATGCCTTGTTTTGTCTGGGAAGCACTTGGGGGAAATACAAGGGCTGCTGTCCAATTAGTACACACAAAACATGTCCTAATCACACAGTTGGACAAGTTACTTCAGAGCAGTGAGCTAAAGAACCGCCTCATCCACTTCTCTGCTCTACTTGTCAGGGATTATGATCCTGAATACACCTGATAAGATCTTCAGCTTAATCTCTGTAGGAGTAGAGTTCATGAGGAGACATGAACTACAGAGAGGACAGACTATGGTAATGTGAGGCTGTGGTAATGGAGACTTCAGACAAGAGCTGCTGTTCATAAGCCACATCCCCCACCCTCCTCTCTGTACTTCATGAACTCCATTCCCACAGAGATTCAGCTGAAGATCTTATCAGCTGTTCAGGATCATAATCCCTGACAAGCAGAGCAGAGAGGAGGCCGATGCAGCTCTTTAGCTCAGCGTTTTGAAGTAACTTGTCCTTCTGTGTGATTAGGACATGTTTTATGTATACTAATAGGACGGGTGCAATTTTACTTCCCCTGATGATTGCTCCCTAGGCAAGCCATTATAACTTATGAAAGGTATTTAAGAATATATTTATAATATGTTAATATTTAAGTATTTTCATTTTTTTAATTACTGGAGAACCCCTTTAATATCAGATTGGTGAGGATTCAACTCCCAGGACCCCTCCAATCATCTGATTGAAGAAAACACCATGTTCAAGTGAGTGCTGCTCTTACTTCACTGTTTAGCTGTGTAATTACAGCTCCTCCTTCTTGTTCACTTGGGAATGGGATGGAGTGTAGCTACAACTGTTCCTCCCCATTCAAGTGAATGGGACAGAGGGACAGTGGGACAGTGAGCGCTGGATTCTATTCAAACAGCTGATCAGCAGGTGTACCTGGAATCAGACCCCCACTGAATTGATACTAATACTTGACATCAATATATGACAACCACTAGGCTTTTGTAGCCTATACAAGTATAATTCCAAGATTTTGGGGACCCCCCCCAAAAAACCATAAACTTACTGACAGTGGTGTGGAGAGCAGTCCTCATTCAGTCATGTTAACTGCCCTCCCCTATCACTGTCAGTCAGTGAATGGTTAGTAAGGGATGCCCCATACACTGGTCACAACGCCCCCCCCCTCCCCCCCCCACACACACACACAGTAATACTCAGTGCTCACCTCCCTCCCCATGCACCAATCACATCTGGATCTCAACCTACCCACACACAAAGTAATCATATGTAGGCTCATCATCCTCCCTCACCCCCCAAAGTTGTCCTCCCAACCTCCCTGCAGCACTCTCATTCTTCCTTTCATTTGGGAGCAGCAGTACAGTGTGGATGTGGAAAAGCGAGGGTAATTGTGCCATGTGGCCACAATAGTAGCGGCAGCAGTAACAGCACAGGAACACACAAGGCAGTAAATGTGTGTGTGGCTGTTTAGAGGTGGTAGTAGTGGTTGCAGTGTAGCATTAATTGCAGTGGTAGTAAGGGTAATGGAAGTGGCAGTAGGAGATAGCAGCAGAGAATGGCAGCAGCAGCCATATGGTACAAAACATGATGGTCGCCAGGCACACAGTGGCAGCCATACGGTATGGAATATTATGATAGGCAGGTAGACATCGGTCTGATGGCGGTAGAAGCAGCCATACAGTACCGAACATTATGGTAGGCAGACAGCGACACTGGCAAGATGGGGCAACGTCAGCGAGGGAGATCTATTCATCAGCCTAGCCAGAGGAATGTGAAAATCCTCATGGATCCATGCCTCATTCATTTTGACAAAAGTGATGTTTTGTACTCAGAAGGAGGACAGTTTGATCTGTTTGGGTGTCGCAGTGCCTCCTCCCATGTTAAAAACGCTTCCTGAGATGACTCTCGTGCCTGAGCAAGAGAGAACAGAGAGAGCATACTTAACCAGTTCTGTGCACGGTTCCAGTCTGCCTACCCAAAAGCCCATGGGATCAGTGAACACAGTATGCACCAGAGAAAGTCCGGAGTCCATGTAGGAGTGAACTTGGGCATTGAGGCAGTAGGTCTCCATTTGCTGATTAGCTTCAGCCTGGCATAGCACATTGAAACATTTTCCCTTATGCTAATGATACTAAGCTGGCTGCTGGTGCTGCGGCTTCTGCTGCTTGTGGTAATTAAGATGGCAGGAGGTGTGTGGCAGGGGGCGAAGAGGGGCCTCATGCAAAACATTCCCCTATTATGCTTATGGTCTAAAAGCATAGCTGTTCAGTAATCATCAGACTGCTTTATGTGAATGAAACTCCTCTCAGTACATAAGAATGCAAGCACACAACTTGTCATTGTGGCCAGTGCGCCTGAGGAGCCAGTTCTTTCTGCCTCCAACCTCCACTGAGATGATTGGGTGTCACTGTCATCATCTTCTTGTTTTTCCACTTCTGACTCTTCCTCCTTTTCCAGTGACAGCTTCTCTTCCTCCTGTCATGTAGGGTAGAGAACAGTGCAGCCAGTGTACTCAACCAGCACCACTGTTCCTACCTACTTGCACAATCCTCCTTACATGGTGGCCTTACATGGGACCCTTGGGGATGGTCCCAGTCTTGACTAAGGGCAGGGGCTTAAACCTTCAACACAGAATAGAGACACAGATTCAAATACCAGATGGAGTCAGTGCCAGGAAATAATATCAGAGGAATAGAGATGGCCCGAACTATCCACCGGCGAACATAGCTTGTTCGCGTTCGCCTCAACGGGCCCCCTATACATCATCATTGAGCAAACTTCGACCCTGTACCTCACAGTCAGCAGACACATTCCAGCCAATCAGCAGCATACCCTCCCTCCCAGACCCTCCCATCTCCTGCACAGCATCCATTTTAGATTCATTCTGAAGCTGCAGTCTTAGTGAGAGGAGGGAGAGTGTAGTTGCTGCTGATTTAATAGGGAAATCGATAGCTAGGCTAGTGTATTCAGTGTGAACTCCAGTCCTGAAAGACTCATCTGATCTCTGCTATAAGGACAGCGTCCTGACAGCACCCCAAAAAGCCCTTTTTAGGGCTGCAACATTAGTCTGCTTTTTTTTTCCTTTATATACATATTGCAGTTGCCTGGCCTGCCTGTGTGTGAGGAGCTGCAGGCCCACAGACTGTAGTGTGCCCACTGCCAGTGCCCACCACTCATACCGGCTGGCACAGGACTTTGCATAAAAAAAGGCATTTCATTTTTACACTTTAGTGTAATTTCAGCTGCTTGCCTGCTGCCAGTGTGTGTCAGGCCAACTTCAACTGACTGTAGTGTGCCCACTGCCAGTGCCCACCCCTGTCATCCCGTGTGGCACAGGACTTTGCATCAAAAAAAGGCATTTAATTTTTACACTTTAATCTAAGGTTAGTTGCCTGCCAGTGTGTGTCAGGCTGACTTCCACTGACTGTAGTGTGCCCACTGCCAGTGCCCACCACTCATACCAGCTGGCACAGGACTTTGCATAAAAAAAAGGCATTTAATTTTTACACTTTAGTGTAATTTCAGCTGCTTGCCTGCTGCTAGTGTGTGTCAGGCCGACTTCCACTGACTGAAGTGTGCCCACTGCCAGTGCCCACCCCTGTCATCCCGTGTGGCACAGGACTTTGCATCAAAAAAAGCATTTCATTTTTACACTTTAGTGTAATTTCAGTTGCTTGCCTGCTGCTAGTGTGTGTCAGGCCGACTTCCACTGACTGTAGTGTGCCCACTGCAAGTGCCAACCACTAATACCGGGTGGCACAGTAGCTTGCCGATAAATAAGGCATTTAATTTTTAGACAGTAGTTTAAATTCAGTTGCTTGCCTGCTGCCAGTGTGTGTCAGGCCCGCTTCCACTGACTGTAGTGTGCCCACTGCCAGTGCCAACCATTGATACCGGGTGGCACAGTAGCTTGCCGATAAATAAGGCATTTAATTTTTAGACAGTAGTCTAAATTCAGTTGCTTGCCTGCTGCCAGTGTGTGTCAGGCCCACTTCCACAGACTGTAGTGTGCCCACTGCCAGTGCCAACCACTGATACCGGGTGGCACAGTAGCTTGCCGATAAATAAGGCATTTAATTTTTAGACAGTAGTCTAAATTCAGTTGCTTGCCTGCTGCCAGTGTGTGTCAGGCCCACTTCCACAGACTGTAGTGTGCCCACTGCCAGTGCCAACCACTGATACCGGGTGGCACAGTAGCTTGCTGATAAATAAGGCATTTAATTTTTAGACAGTAGTCTAAATTCAGTTGCTTGCCTGCTGCCAGTGTGTGTCAGGCCCACTTCCACAGACTGTAGTGTGCCCACTGCCAGTGCCAACCACTGATACCGGGTGGCACAGTAGCTTGCCGATAAATAAGGCATTTAATTTTTAGACAGTCTAATTTCAGTTGCTTGCCTGCTGCCAGTGTGTGTCAGGCCCACTTCCACAGACTGTAGTGTGCCCACTGCCAGTGCCAACCACTGATACCGGGTGGCACAGTAGCTTGCCGATAAATAAGGCATTTAATTTTTAGACAGTAGTCTAAATTCAGTTGCTTGCCTGCTGCCAGTGTGTGTCAGGCCTGCTTCCACTGACTGTAGTGTGCCCACTGCCAGTGCCAACCATTGATACCGGGTGGCACAGTAGCTTGCCGATAAATAAGGCATTTAATTTTTAGACAGTAGTCTAAATTCAGTTGCTTGCCTGCTGCCAGTGTGTGTCAGGCCCACTTCCACAGACTGTAGTGTGCCCACTGCCAGTGCCCACCACTAATACTGGGTGGCACAGTACCTAGCACGCGTAGTACCACTTATCTAAAAAAAAAGGACAGGCAGAGGCAGGCCACCCCGCAGGGGCCGTCATGGTCATGGTGCTGTGATTTCCACTGTCCCTGGAATAATGCCTAGTGTTCAGAGGCCACGTACTCTGAACCCGAAAAATTCTGAGGACGTAGTAGACAGGACACCCAATCTTCAACAGCTTCCGCTAAGAACCTTGACGCACCATCCTCCTCCAGCTCAGCTTCGGTCACCTGCTCTCAAGTTACCACGCACCCGCCCGCCGCCACCACCACCACTACCACCACAGCCACCACAGCCTCTTCACTTGATCCGTCAGAGGAGTTATTTACACATCAGTTGGATGCAATTAGTGATGCGCAACCATTATTGCCAGATGATGTAGATTACGGGGATATGTCTCAGTCAGGCAGGATTACACACATGGACGTACAGTGTGATGATGATGATGATGATGTTGGACCCGCTGCTGCTTCCTTTGCTGAGGTGTCAGATACAAGTGAAGCGGTTGATGATGACGATGTGTCCACGGATGCCACGTGGGTGCCTGCTCGAAGAGAAGAAGAGGGGGAAAGTTCAGAAGGGGAGACAGAGAGAATGAGGAGACGAGTTGGAAGCAGGGGGAGGTCGTCGCAAGGAGTTAGTGGCACAGTCAGACAGCATGTATCGGCACCTGGGGTCAGCCAGACAGCACGCCAGTCAACGCATGCTGTTGACACCACCAGAATGCCGTCATTGCGAAGCTCAGCAGTGTGGCATTTTTTTTGTGTGTCTGCCTCTGATAACAGCAATGCCAATGCCATTTGCAACCTGTGCCAAAAGAAACTGAGTCGTGGGAAGTCCAACACCCACCTTGGTACAACTGCTTTGCGAAGGCACATGATCTCACATCACAAACGCCTATGGGATCAACACATGAGTACAAGCAGCACACAAACTCAAAGCCACCATGCTCCTCCTGGTCTACAGAAAATACCACTCATATCGGGTGTATCAGTAAATTGCACGGCGCAGACGCAGTGACCGCGGTTTAAAACAGAGTGGAGGGAGCCAGCACTTTTTTAACCATCTCCCTGTTCGAAAAATCTATTCAATAAATGGCCCCCAGATTGGGGAGTCGGGGACGTTAGAGGGATTAAACTGATGAGAATAGTACTACAGAAAATACCACTCATATCGGGTGTGACAGTAAATTGCAGGCGCAGACGCAGTGACCGTGGATAAAAACAAAGGGGAGGGAGCCAGAGTTTTTTTTAACCATCTCCCCGTTCGAAAAATCAATTCAATTCACCTTTTGGGGATCCTTGGTGTTGTACGTGGCTGGGTGGAGGAAGAAACCTTCAATGACATCACCGGGACGTGGCTAGCTTGGTATCCAACCTTGTGCAAATGGGGAGTTTGCGGTTGTGCAAATGAACTGTTTGCGGTTGTTTGCGGTGCATTAAAAGGGGAGTTTGGTCTGTCAATGTCTGTAGAGTGGGCGTAACCCTTAAACTACCTGATCGATACAACATCATACCTGATCGTATACACACACTGGATGTTTTAAAGCATGTTATTCCAAACAATTTAGGAATGTTAGTTGATTTATGCCCTTTATGGATTAAAACCCAAATCTGCGTCCACTACGTAATTTTCCATGGGAGTTTTGCTATAGATCCCCCTCCGGCATGCCACAGTCCAGGTGTTAGACCCCTTGAAACAACTTTCCCATCACTATTGTGGCCAGAAAGAGTCCCTGTGGGTTTTAAAATTCGCCTGCCAATTGAAGTCTATGGCGGTTCGCCCGGTTCGCCCGTTCACGAACATTTGCGGAAGTTCGCGTTCACTGTTCGCGAACGGAAAATTTTGTGTTCGCGACATCACTACAGAGGAATAGTCGGCAGTCAGGAGTAAAGTCATGGACATAAAATTCCACAAAATTCGAAACAATGGTACCATACACACTAGTGAGGCAACGAAGGCTAATCACAGGCACATGTTGCCAGAAGTTGCCTGTTTAAATCTCGCACTGACAGGAAGCATGTGACGCTGGCATTGAGTGTGATTGGTCTAGCTTCCCTGATTAATTTTTTTTTTTTATATTCTATTGTAGTTTGAGAAAGGCCTTGAATGGCTGAGACGTAACTAAACCGCCGCATATAAGAAATAAAATTTGCATTCTAAGAGAAAACACATAAATCTCGGCAATTTTTCCTGGAGTTTGTTTAATATTATCATCACAGGCCCTTCAGCTCTTGCATTGTAGTAGATACCGAGCTGGTCCTGGTCATTAGTCACTGCTATCTTTGCAGCCCCCCTTCCCCCCTCCCCCCCCCGACCAAGTTACCCAGTAGGTGGGGGGAGGGGGGTCAAAGTGTGAAAAAATCAATGAAAAAAAATCTCTTTGGCACCTGCCTCTTGCTCAGCCCTTCCCTAGGCATGTACCCTTAGGTGCCTAATTGTAATTATGGCCCTGCACATACCAGTAGACTCTGCAAAATTTTCAGTGCCTTCAGCTCTTGCATTGTAGCAGATACCAGGCTGGTCTGGGTCATTAGTCACTGCTATCTTTGCAGCCCCCCTTCCCCCATCCCCCCCGACCAAGTTACCCAGTAGGTGGGGGGAGGATGGTCAAGTGTGAAAAAATCTATGAAAAAAAAATCTCTCTTTGGCACTTCCCTCTTGCTTAGATCTGCCCTAGGCATGTGCCCTTAGGTGCCTAATTGTAATTATGGCCCTGCACATACCGGTGGACTGGGAAAATTTTCAGTGCCACTCAGTATTAAATAGTTAACTAAATAGGTTAAAATGTTAAAAACTGGATAAAGCCACTGTTACTGAAATATGCAAGCAGTAAACATGCACAGTAAATCTAAATAATAAAATATGTAAAAGCTAAATAAAGGCAGTGGGTGAAAAAATTAAGTACCCATTATTGATGAGTATACCAGTTTAAAAATAATTTAAATCTTTACAGCAGCTTTAACAAGTCACTTGAATAAGAACCACTTGATACATAGCAAACTAGAAAACCTAACTATTAATAATATTAAAATCATCTCAATCAGGCCAACCAGTTCTTTGAACAACCAATAATTATGCATCCAGAACATTATGATTAGGCCTCATGCACACGACCGTATGTTTGGTCCGCGTCCAAGCCGCACTTCAGTGGGGCCGCAAAATGTGCTGTCCGCATCCGTTGCTCCATTCCGTGGCCCCGCAAAAAAATAGAGCATATCTTATTCTTGTCCGTTTTGCGTACAAGAATAGGCATCTCTATAGTGGGCCGCCCATTCCATCCACAAAGGCACACAGAGCGGCTTCCGTGTTTTGCGGATTTGTAAAACACACACGATCGTGTGCATAAGGCCTTAGTTGCAGGGGTCACGAGCCATATACAGGCATGTAATCACTGCAGTGTGTAAACAAACAATGGCACGTGGACCAGCAGTGCAGAGAACTTTGCCAGAAAAAAGAAGTAAGATCTTTAATTATCTCAAACAACTCTTTAACTAATAAAAAAACCTCATATAGCAGGGAAGGTATTCTAGGATCATGTAATCAAGGGGATCTGTGGTATATGATATAAGTGCCATTTGCAGATGAATGCACTTGGCTATTGGATGTGAGTTTATGGATCTTCTGCATGTAAATACATACCTGGTTACTTGGAAGTTCTGGATAGATACGTTTGGTAGTTTGTGGAGTTGGTTGGTGTCAGTGTGACCTTTTTTTATAGTGATTAGTAAAAGCTAAGTTTTCTTTATTGTCATTATGTGGTTAAGCCAAAAAAAGACGTAATTTAAAAAAAAATATTGAGTCACCAGGGCCATATGTTTTGTGGGATTTAGTTATTCATGCTACTCTCTGCAGAACCTTTACTGTTATGAGTCTTGCCATTTCTTAGCCAAAGTCAAAATTTGATCCAAGAGAGAGCACAGAAGTAGAAGTGCTTCCTTTATACTTCTTCATTTGAAGGGATTCCCCCACTACAACAATTGTTTCCCCTAATCGTAGGATAGTGGATAAGCATGGCCGGCGCCACCGTTAGGCGAACTAGGCGTTCACCTAGGGCGCCAGCCTGCTGGGGGCACCCTGGTGGGCTCCCCCTGTCTGGGGCTGCAGCGCTGGGCGAGCGGCTCTGGAGCCACCCCAGCGCCGTTTCAGGGGGGCCAGGAGGTGGGGGTCCTTCTTAAATATGGCAAAGCAGGCACCTGCTTACCCTGATGGCAGGTGCCTGCTCTGCCAGTAAATTACCGGAGGAGAGGAGGCAGGCAGCAAGGGAGGCTGTTCTAGCAGGACTGAGGAGCTGCACCACACTGGACCCCAGGGAGGTGAGTGTTTAAGTGTTTGACTGAGTGAATGTCTGCCTGTGTGTGTCTGTCAGTGAATGAGTGTATGTATGTCAGTAAATGTGTGTGTGTGTGTGTGTGTGTGTCAGTGAGTGAGTGCATGTGTGTGTCTGTCAGTGAGTGAGTGACATGAGGGGGCGGCAAAATGGATCTTTGCCTAGGGCAAAGTGTCTCATTGGCAGGAGTATGACTTTTGGGCCCCTAGACTTTTGGGATCACTAGAAGGGGGGTCAGTGTTTCTCCGTTTGAAAGGGACAGCGGACATCTCTGGCAGCTCCTTTCAAACTTGGTCACACAGGCCCCCTTTCTAGTGATCAGAGGTCAGACCCCTGCTGATCAGAAACATATTCCCTATCATGTGGATAGGGGTTATGTTGTTGTAATGGGACAACCCCTCTAAGATTCAACTGTGGCTTTGCCAAAAAAAGACTGCATCAATACATGTATATATCTGGCCTAGGAATATGTATGAGCGCCATTGTGTAGAACATTAAAAGCAAATAAAATAATCTACTTCTGTTTATTTTTCTTTTTTTACAGATGCATTCCTATAACAGCTAAACAGCTTTCATATTCCTTTGGAACAAGGCTTCTCTGCAAGATTAACCATGTGAATCATATGCTTGTGTTTTAAGTAAATAAGTACATTTTATGTTAAAGGATTTTTCTGAGATATTGATACTGATGACCTATCCTCCAACACCCAGGACCTCCGCCGATCAGCTGTTTGAGAAGGCATCAGTGCTCCTGTGAGCGCCACAGCCTTCTCAGTGCTTACCAAGCACAGCTCCGTTCATTGTATAGTGGCTGTGCTTGGTATAGTGCTCAGACCCATTCACTTCTATGGGGCTGAGAGCAAAGCCAAGCACAGCCGCTATACAATTTACAGTGCTGTGCTTGGTGAACAGAGAGAAGGCCACAGCCCTTCACAGGAGCTCCAGTACTTTCTCAAACAGCTGATCGGCAGGGGTCCTGGGTGTCAGACCCCCAACGTTCAGATACTAATGACCTATCCTGAGGATTGGGTATCAGTTTTAAAATCTCGGAAAACCTCTTTAATGTTCAGTTCTGTTTAAAAAAAAAGTGTACGTCATGCTATAATGTTTATAAATTTAGAAAAATAAACAGCTTTGCAAATATTATTTTCTCCGGCGCCTCCCCAACGGCACTGACAGGAGGGTATCCCTGCCCCCTGGACAGGAAACAACACTGGAGCTCCATATTAAAAAGGCCTCCTCTCCTTAGCTAAGCCAGTGATAGCACGGACAGCGCGGATGCTCCTGCCAGTATGGTGAAGATTGCGCACAGCCCTGCTGCTTTTTTCCCCTGATGGGAGGGCCGCTGCAGAGATCGCGGGCTTCGGGAATGCAGTGGCTCCTTTCCCCGATCTTCGGCATAAGCCTCTCGGTGGAAGGCATCCCCGGGCTTCTTACCCCTTCTCCTGGGTTGTGCATCCGACACGATGGGCATGCATGCAGGTGGGGCCTTCTCCGGGGCAGGAGGAGGTCTGAGAGCGGAGATGACGTCAGGACATAGAGTGCGTCATGATGTCACATGGCGTTTGCGTCGCTGCGTCCTGGGCGCGGGAATTTTAAATATTCTGTGCTCTACCTGGAGGATAGTGTGTTCCCTGCCTCCAGCATGTCGTCTCCTCAAGAGGATGCGGCCCGCAAGCCTGTGGATCCCAGGTTCCAGCGCCCTCAGCCCGGTAAGCCTTCTCTCCTATATGCCTGTGTAGATAAATGGGATGTAGAGCTCTTCTCTCTTTACTAGTGCACTGATGGGTGTCTGGTGGTGGAGGTTAAAATAGATATAAATTGATAGCCCTGTTTTAAAATCAGATTTTTTTTTTAGGACAGGAAGCAAGAAGTCCTTTGTCTCAAAATCCAAAAAATCACTATGTGCAAAATGCACAGAGAAAATAGTATCTGAAGAATCTCCTTCCTTTTTAAACTCACTGAGGGATATAATTAGAGAAGAAGTAAATGCGGCAGTTGAATCAAGGCTACCTCAGTTATCTCCAACAAGCTTCCACTTCTCAGAAATCCCAGAGTTCCCAATTATACGAAATGAGGATGAAGGGGAGATCCTTGATGACAGCTCTGTTTTCTTGGAGGATGGCAATGGGAGACCGTTATTTGTTCCAGAGGTATCACACAGTCTTCTAAAAACAACCAGGGCTACTGTGGATATAGAAGACCCTAAATAGAGCCAGTCGTTACAGGATCAAATGTTCCTGGGTCTGGGGGAGAGAAGAAGACACGTATTCCCAGTACATAATAGTATTAATCTCTAGGGAATGGAGAGATCCAGAAAACAGAACCCCAGTTACAAGTTCTTTTAAAAGGAAGTAATCTTTTGCGGATTTGGTGCAACTTTTTGGGATAAAACTCCCAGGATTGACGCACTGGTAGCTCGTATATCAAAGAAATCCTCCGTTCCGTTTGAGAATATGGACTTACTACGTGACCCCATGGATAAAAAATGAGAAAGCCTGCTTAAAAAATCATGGGAAATCAATACTGCAATGCTTAGATCCAGTATTTCTTCCACCTGCACAGCTAGATTTTTGTCGGTATGGCTAGGAAAATTAGAAGATCACCTGGCAGCTGGAACTCCTAGAGAGGAGATCTTGGCATCTATACCGGCTACAGCTGATTTAGTGAGACTGTTGGCTAGATCAGCTGCCGTCTCCAATGCAACAAGAAGAGCCATCTTGCTCCGTTCCTGGTCAAGAGATACAGCATAAAAAAAAATTGCCTATGTTCTATCCCCTGTGAAGGAGACCGTCTTTTTGGATCAGTCCTTGATGACATCCTTGAAAAGGCCTCTGACAGGGGAAAAGGATTCCCTACAGAGAATAGATTTTTCCAGCAGAGGCAGTCCTTTCAAAATCAGAAAAACAGACAGAAAATGGATCAGAAAAGGAAGGATTACTCAGGAAATTGGCAGTCCTCAAGAGGGAGAGGAAGAGGATTCCTCCTTAATCCTGACAAGCTGACAAAATCTACTCAATGACGCCAAAAGCCCGGTTGGAGCAAGGTTACAGAAAAAACTTTTGCTCCACAGTGGGAAAGAATAGGCACATCCCCTTGGATTCAAAATTCCATCCAAGAAGGATTCAGCCAGAAGATTATTATGTAATCATCAAGCCACTGCCTCAGAGAGAGAAACAACTATCCCTGGAGGCAGAAATATCCGTCCTTCTACAGAAACAAGTATTGATTCGGGTTCCAGACCACCAACACAAAAGGAAATTCTATTTTCCTGTATTTCTAATCAAGAAACCAGAGGGTTTATTCAGACTCATCATAAATCTAAGGAAGTTGAACAGATATTTAACTCAGAAAAAAATTAAGATGGAGACTATTATATGGTAACTATAGATCTACAGGATGCCTATTATCATGTGCCAATCCTCAAGAATCACCAGAAATATTTGAGAATTGCTGTCCATATAGGAACCCGCCTATGTCATTTTCAATTTCAGGCCCTTCCCTTTGGGCTATCCTCGGCTCCGAGGATCTTCTAAAAAAAAAAATATCCGAAGTAACAGGTTACCTCCATCTAAAGGGTATTCTCATAATACCCTATCTGGACGACTTCATAATTGCAGCCAAAACAGAAGACGAGCTGCTGTTTCATCTACACCAAGTAAAGGAAGTTTTCCTTTCCTTAGGATGGATTGTAAATCACAAAAAATCTGATTTCGTCCCAAGTCAACGAAAAATCTTCCTAAGAGTTCTACTGGATTCATGTCTCCAGATGTCCTTCCTCCCAGAAGAGAAGCAGTTGACCATATCAGAAAATCTCTCAATTCTGTAAGTTAAAGGCTTCCACCATCAGAAACATCATGACTGTTCTAGGGTACCTAACATCTTCTATACCCGCAGTCAGATGGGCACAGAGCAGTACAAGGGTTCTACAATCCTTTCTTCTAGACTCCTGGGACGGTAATTAGACCTCCTTAGAAAGTAAGGTAGGCCTTCCATCGAAAGTGTTACTGTTCCTTGCCTGGTGGAAAATAAGAAAAATTTTCAGACAGGAGTCTGCTGGCATCAGGAAAATCTGCTAGTATACACTACAGATGCCAGCAGCAGAGGCTGGGGTGGTCATGCAGCAGAACTAAAGGTTTAGGGAGTTTGGAACAACTCCATGACAACAGCCTCGGGAGCTTTCGGCAGTTTTCGAGGTTCTCCTAGCACTCCACTCAAAGATGCCGCTACACCATGTAAAGATCTTGTCCGACAACACAACCACAGTTGCATATATAAACAGACAAGGTGGCACTCATGACAGAGTTGTAGCTGCAATAAAAAAAAAATATTTCTATGGGCAGAAAGACATTTGACTTCGTTGTCAGCGGTCCATTTAAAAGGAAGCAAGAATCTCATGGACGATTTTTTGAGCAGGCAAAAGGTAAGAAAAGGAGATTGGGCCTTGAATCCCGAAGTATTTTAATTGATCACCGCAAAGTGGGGCATTCAAATCCTGGACTTATTTGCAAACCGGAGCAACAGGAAGGTACAAAAATTTTGTTCTCTGTCCCCACAGGACCAGCTAGAGTTTCTAGGTGCCCTATCTCGCCCTTGGCCAAAGGGGCTGCTATATGTGTTTCCCCCATTCAGCTTAATTCCGAGGACCCTAATGAAGGTAGCGGAAGAACGGGCACAGGTAATCATGATCGCTCCTTATTGGCCAAGAAGAGCCTGGTTTTCCCTGCTTCTCAACCTGTTGGGAGAGGAATACTGGACTCTCCCAGCACTGCCAGATTTTTTTTTCCAGGGTCCGATCCATCACCCCAGAGTCTCTCAACTCAGACTGACAGATTGGAGATTGAACGCCGAACTTTAAGAGGGAAGGTCCTCTCGGATCCAGTAATCTCCACTATTCTAAAGGGTAGGAAAGCCGTGACATCTAAGATTTATCTTAGGACCTGGAAGGCCTTCCTTGTCTTCAAGAAAAACAGGAACTGTCAGGAATCCCTGCAAAATCTGCCAATTTTTTTGGATTTCCTACAGTCGGGTTGAACAAGGGTCTCAAACCCTCTACCCTCAAAGTGCAGATATCGGCCTTGAGTATTTTTCTGGACGCAAAATTGGCAGAACAACCTTTAATCAAGCATTCTTTTTTAAAGGGGCTGCCAGAATCTCACCAACTGTATGCTCTATCATTCCAACATGGGACTTAAATTTAGTTCTTACAGTTTTAATGGAGTCTCCATTTGAACCCATTGATAGCATCTCCATGAAGCTTTTATCACTCAAGACCGCCTTTCTTCTAGCCATAACAACTGCTAGAAGGGTGGGTGAGATCCAGGCTTTCTCTTGTCATCCACCGTATCTAAAAATGTTAGATGATCGCATAATCCTTAAGCATTGCCCAGCGTTCCTTCCGAAAGTAGTTTCAAAATTCCATTGTAATCTGGAAGTTGTTCTGCCATCCTTCTGTAATTCTCCTACCATGGTCCAAGAGAGGAAGTTCCACAATCTGGATGTAAGACGTTGCCTGCTATGTTATCTGAAGAGAACAAAGTGGTTCAGACAGTCGGACCACCATTTTATCCAGTTCCAGGGTCCAAAAAAGGGTCTTGCAGCCAAGAAGCCTACGATCGTTCAGTGGATAAGAGACGCTATATCTCTTTGTTATACCAAAGGAATCTTGTTCCCCCAACGGGACTCAAAGCCCACTCGACTTGGGCAATGTCAGCCTCCTGGGGTAAAAAAGCAGCTATATCTATTGAACATATCTGCAAAGCGGCTGCCTGGGCTAATCCTATAACCTTTTTTAAGCACTACAGGCTGGATGTAACCCATAATCAGGACTTGTCCTTTGGGCGTAGAATTCTTTCTGCAGTAGTCCCTCCCTAAAATATGTTCTTCTCTGTTAATCCTAAGTCAGTGCCGTTGGGGAGGCGCCAGGGAAAAGGGTTAGTTACTCTTACCGGTAATTGGATTTTCCATTAGCCTCCCCAATGGTACTGGGAGTTTTTCCCACCCTTATTCTTTGTTTGGTAAGAATATAATTACCTTGGTGGATTGTATTATTTTGAATTAATAATAATATTTTTTCTTGCATCATTTCCGTGTCCTTTGTTATTAACTGGCTTATGTAAGAAGAGTAGGCCTTTTTAATTTGGAGCTCCAGTGTTGTTTCCTGTCCAGGGGGCAGGGATACCCTCCTGTCAGTGCCGTTGGGGAGGCTAGTGGAAAATCGAATTATCAGTAACAGTAATTAACCCTTTTTTGTATATAGCGTCTATCCAGACCTAAATATAGATGCTGCTCCATGCTTAGGCCGAGTTCACATCAGCGCTAAATATTTCCTAAATATTGTTCTACTCTATTAGAGAAGCAGAACAATTGAAATAACAGTAGTACCAGATAGGAACCATAACTGACCAGAACAGAGCTGAATAGATTCCATTGACTACAATAGTGTCACACAGAGGAGAACTGTGCTTTAGTTATGATCTTGCAGTAATTGCACTCTTTGCTCTGGCCCCAGTTTTTCTCATTTACTCCTGAGAACTGTAGACGTACACTATGAAAGCCAAAAGTATGTGAACACCCCTCCTATTTACTGAGTCCTGGTGTGTCAGCCATACCAACTACAAACAGGTGTATAAAGTCAAGCACATAGCTATGCTCAAAGAAAAGTTGCTCAGAAGTTGTCATACTGAGGGGCTTAGTGACTTTAAACATGCCACTGTCTTAAGATGTCACCTTTGGTTTAAATCAGTTTGTGAAATTTCTCATCTGCTAGATTTACCCTATTCCGTTACGACATGACAAGCTTTCAGGAGTAACAAACAGTTCAGTCACTAAGGTTTGATAGTTAGATATCAGACATTTGATCATGTAGCATCTTACAAAGCTAGTGGGCAGAGAAGACTAGTGTGTGACTGGGTTAACAAAACATTTATGTATTGGTTCTGAACAATCATTTTTTAATACAAAAAAATGTACATTATATCTTTTTGGCATATATTTGACTTTTTTCCTGTTTTCTTTAAATGTGTTTTCTGGGGTGTAAATGTTGATGACCTATCCCTAGGCCATCAATGACAGTTTGGTGGGGTACAACTCTCAGTACTCCTGCAGATCAGCTTTCTGAAGGGGCAGCGGGGCTTGAGAAAGTGCTCCTGCTTCTACCATGTATATCAGATACAGTGGTTCTTTTCAAGCCTAGTAACAAGAAGTTTCAGCCGAGAACCCCCAAGGAAGTGAACAGTGATAAATGTTTACCAAATGAGGCTATACTGAGGCTCTAATTTACAGAAAAAAATAGAACAGTATTCAGCACTAATCTTCCGTTCAAAATGACAGACACCACAAAATAGTAATAGTCTTAATTAGACCTATGATGGAGGACTCTTACTTTTTAAATTACATGGCAATGTTACGAAACGTTTTTCTGCCATGTTTTCTCTCTGCACAATTTGCCACAAAGACATTTTAGTTTCCTACTTCTCCATCATCTTTCCCACCTTCTTAACACACCATGACTGCCACCCCACTAATGTTACCATTGTGCTCCCCAATACTATGCTGCAGAAACAGAAAAGTCACCCTGAAAATACTAGTACCACACAAACAGTGCCCCCTTCAATAATTATTGACATACAGTAATCATGCTCCAAAAAGTTTCACCAATAGTAATAATTCTCTCCCAGAGTGCCCTTAGTAGTAATAGTGCGCCTATATTGCTCCGAAAGGAATAATGTCCTTCATTGTACCCATTGTCCCCATAGTGCCCATACTAGTAATTATGTTGCCCATAGGCCCCCAGTAGTAATGAAGCCAACCATAATTCCCCCTATAGTGCAGCTAGTAGAGATAGGGCCAACCATTATGCCCCCAGTAGTATTAATGCCCCCATAAGTAATAATTCCCGCCTATAGTGCCCCCAGTAATACTAATGCCCCCTTATAGTGCCCTGCTAATAACAAAGCCCACCACTCTGCCCCCAGTAGTGATAAAAGCCCTAACCGTGTGCCTCAGTAGTAAATATGCCCCCTTATAGTACCCCAGCAGTAGTAAAGCCTACCAGTAGTACTAAAGCCCATTATACTGCCCCCAGTAGTATTAAAGCCTCTAAAGTATGCCCCAGTAGTAAGTATGCCTCTTATAATGATGCCCATCATAGTGCCTCTCCGTAATAATAAAGCCCCCATACTATGCCACAGGAGTAATAATGCATTAAATGGTTTTTTTTTTATTCTTGTGTCGGCTTGTGTCCTTCAGTTGAAGACAGGACATGTGACTGATAAACGAGGAATAGGATATCAGACACCCAAAGAAGCTGTTGGGCAAGGTGCCAGGAGTCAGACCCCACCGATCTGATAGTGCTGATATACCCTAAGCATAAGTCATCGGTATTTAATCCCAGAAAACTCTTTTGACTGGTTGGAAAGGCAAAGCTTACCATGCTATTCTGTACTGGATTCTGACTAATATATTTCTTTTAACGAGATGGAAACTTGTTTGACAACTTAAGATAGCTACTGGTCTCCATTTTGAAGTAGTATGTGTGCCAGTAGTGTATTTTAGTTGTTGGAGGTTATATTCATTATCTGTGATGGTTCTCTTTATTTTTCAGTGTGCATTCATTTAACTATAAATAATTTAGCAGATAGCCTGCACAAGTAATATGTAGCTAATTGATTATATAAATGAATCACACACAAATGCATAGTTCATTAATAATATTTTGAACACTTAGTTAATAGTTTAACTCTTTAAAGCATACCTGCATTTTGAAAAAAAACTTTTCATATGTCAGAGATAGATCAGGAGTATTGCGCACTCTCTCCCCGCTGCAGAAGACAAAAGAGAGATTGGCTCATAGACTTACTATTGAGCGAGCACTTCTCTCTCCCTATTCTAGCGATTAGTCTGAGCACTATGACATATCAAAAGTTTTTTAAAGTGCAGTTACACTTTAGAGATAAGGAAATATTATATATTGCTTAGATTTGATGCTTTAAAGGGGTATTTCAGGTTTTTAACATCTCAGGATAGGTCATCAATATCAAATCTGACACCCCTGCCGATCAGCTGTATTTAGAGGAGGAGTGTGCCATCTCCTGGCTCTCTTCCTGCTTGCCATAGACAAAACCATAGCAAAGGCAGGTGCACTCTGCGGCAATACTAAACCCTCACATTGATAAAATTGAGAGGTTAGTTCGACATATCCTACTAGGAGGACATGTCTTAAGCTCGGACACTACGGCAAGGTCTCTCAAGTAGCCCGAGGCCCTACCATTCAACCTACCTGTGCCGTATGGGCGATACCAGGGGCCGTTGGGCATTACGGGAGCGTAAGGCCTGACTCACAGACAGCTCCCGTAATGCCTCGTAGGGCCTGGGCTACTTGAGAGACCTTGCCGTGGTGTCTGAGCTTAAGACATGTCCTCCTAGTAGGATATGTCGAACTAACCTCTCAATTTTATCAGTGTGAGGGTTTAGTATTGCCGCAGAGTGCACCTGCCTTTGCTATGGTTATGTTTTTGATTGTTCTCCACATCCACATTATCGTTATCGTATGTAGGATGGTTATTGTGGTACTTGTAGTCCGTTGCTGGCATCTTCCATTGTATGCATTTTTTGCTGTTGATTGCCCCTAGCAACGGACTACAAGTGCAGGATGTGCTCCCCTATATACATGCACAGCTTCATATGGGTTGAGCATATCCTGCTTGTTAAACACCACACCACGTTTTCTAATGATTTGCCATAGACAAAGCAGCAGCGAGCAGTAACAGAGACAGGAGAAGGCACGCACACACAGCATGTGTCTTCACTTCATACAGCTGATTGGCGGGGGTGCCAGGTGTTGGATCTGAAATTGATGACCTTTCTGAGGATAGTTAATACGGTGGAAAAAAGACATAAGTCCATCGAGTTCAACCAAGGGATAGGTTGGGACGCGAATCCCAGAAGGAAGTGAGACTCACATTTCTACACGTTTTCATAAGCATTAATGTTGTTTACTTTTAAGAATTCATCTAAACCCTTTTTAAAACTGTCCACTGTTCCTTCTGTGACCACGTCCTGAGGATATTATAAAAAGCCTGGAAAAGACCTTTAATTTTGTGTTTAGTAATTTCTAATGTTCATCCCCTATGCATATTCAAACATAAAATATTTAATCTAATAAAAGATCAGAAAGGAAATCTGCTTTGTCTAGTCTCTTGTGTACAAGTTTACAGTTTTTTCTAAAACATTTTATGTTGCCATAACTGATCAAAAAAACCTTCTAAACACCAACACCAAGGACAGCACGAACCATCAACTGTATGGACTGGGAGACAAAGGGGCACATTTATTAATAAGATCCTGCAACGGCGCTTTTTTGTATGCCTAAAACAGGAGTTACTATCGTGTGCATTGGTCCCTGCAGTTGTTATTTGGACTGGTTGTCTGTGTGTCTGGGTTCCAGTAGCCGTTGCCATGCCTCTGCATGTTTGGGTTCCAGAAGTCTTGATCCAAGTCTGAACAAGTCTATGTCTCTGTTTGTCCTGCCCTGTCAGTCAACTACCTTCTACCTGAATTCCACCCTTGCAGCGTTTTCCAGTTTTAAGCACAGTGGTTCCACAAAATTCTTAACACCTCTTCTATGTAGAAGATGTCCCATTGTCACAGTCCTGGGTATAAATAGATCATCGGAGAGAATAAAGATGAGGGAATCAATTCTAAGTTCAATTAAAGAAAAAAAAAGATTGTAACAAACCCAAGTAATTAGCAATTAATTTCAGGCAATTTCTTTTTTCTAGACTTACGTTTATTTGCTTAGTCTTTTTAGAAAAAATAAGAGATGTAGGAGACTAGAAGGTGTTATATACCAATTTTAGGTTAATTGGAGCATATTTGATTAGTTTAAATTTATTCGGATCTGAATTGAACTTTTCAAAAAGTGTGACAAATCAGACCCGAAACAAATACCTTTGGGATTTGTACCAAATGTCGGAGTCTTGCGAACTTTTTGTGGAGGAGAGAGAGAGAGAAACTAGTATGCTACTCTGGGTTTCTGGGCAATATATATGTGTTGTCTGTGGAGTACTCTCTCTCATTACAGACAGTGCCTGGTATACATAGTACATGTGTGAAGTATTGTAGGCCAGACCTTTTGGATTTCTGGGAAAGATATTCAAATTAGCTTTCCTAAGATTATCTGATGTCAGCAGATGTAAAATGAGCTAATTTGCATATATTTTCCCCAGAAACCCAGAGGAACATTCATTGGCTTACGACCAGGGGCATACTTCCAATGGAGGCAGACCACACAACTGCTATCGGCCACCTTATTACTTCCTTCACTTTGCCTTCTAGATCCTTGCACTTTCTCCGCTGTGCTCAGGCCCCTGTATGCTACATCTCACCAGGAGTCACCCAGACTTGGAAGATGCTGCCTTAGTTCTGCAGTGCCGTGCCATCATCTGCATTAGTCTATGTTTCCCAGCCTGGCTGCACTTAATACTATCTGGTTATTGGATAACCTGGAAAAGCTGTGCTTGAAATTAATCCTAACACTGGTCGGCTTAGCCGCAGCCAATCAGTATTAGGGTTATTTTTCCTCCACCTCCACCACAGACGGAGAGAGACTGTGCTGAAAAATTAAACCATATTACATAGTTGATAGTGAGGGTGGGCGGGCTCATATTAAGGAAGCTCTCTCGCCATATCTCACAGCTGACTGAAGACCCCTCACCTTTGATAGCAAGCATATGTGTGGTGGGGAAGCAGGGGGCCCTTAGTCATGATAAAAAAGAGATCTCCAATATAAAACATTTGGTGGGGTTCACACAGCATTTGTAAATTATGTACAGCGTGTGCACTAGGAGTTTCCAGCCCCGGTTTATACACTGAATAAACACATAGTCCCAGTGTCAGCCTGGTTGACTAGAGTACCTGAAGCTTTCCCAGTGGGTCCATGCTCAAACCTGTAACCATTCCCCTTTGGATAACTTGGTTTCTAGGACCTATGTTCCCTCAAATTATGATCATGGTTGGGGGACAACCTGTCAACTTATCCCTGCACAGCAGTGTGTGTGCACTTGGTCCTGAGGCTGTGGATGGGAAAATGACACTATATAAAAACAGCAACAGCAGCAGGCATAGTTCATTGGGGTGTGAGTGTGGGGTTATAGCACACTATATAATAGGCAGCAGGCACAGTTCATGGGGAGTATGGCACACTATATAATTTTCATCAGGGATAGTTAATGGCGGAATATGGCTCACTACATAATAAGCGGCAGAATGCACAGTTCATGGGCAAGGGAGAAGCCAAGTGTGGGTAGTGGGAGGGGCTAGAAATAGAGAATGATGATTCTTGCTATGTGGCCTAATGATTTCTATGTATGCCCCTGCTTATAACACTTCTAATGCATGCTCTGCACCCTCCATGAGAAGAAATAGTACCCCAAGAAAGGCCTGTCAGGGAGAAAAACAAAGTTTCTTTGCTCAGCTCTGTTAAAGGGTAGTTACCCAGAAGAGCTGGATTCTTGGTATGAGACAGTTTTACTTTCCTTTTGGAGAGGAAATTAGCTTGCATGTTTCTTTTCCAGACATAAGATAATTATGAAAAATCACAGTTTGAACATTTTGAGGCTACCAACAGTGAACAATCTTATTATGAAAAAGCACTGATTGAACAGTTTGAGGCTACCACAAAAAACTTAGTAGATAAAAGGGGAAATTTTATCTATGAAGCACAAGGAGATGTGTATAACTATAGATGCTAGAAATTAGCAAATCAGTTCTAATTTTGAATTCATCCTGAATTTAAACAATATAGATTCTAACAAACCCAAATAATTGGTGATTTATTTCAGGCAAATAAAAAAAGATCTGCGTGTGAAAAACGTGTGCTTTTCAGATTTCCCTCCTCTTTTAGACTTATTTTTATTTGCTGAGGATTTTTAGAAACAAATATGAGTCTTAATAGACTAGAAAGTGTTAAATACCAAATTTAGGTTAATTGGAGAATATTTGATTAATTGAAAATTTATTCGGGTCTGAATTGAACTTTTCAAAAAGTTTGACAACGAAACAAATTTGAAGAAGTTTCAAGAATTTGAATTTTTTGTTATTTTTTTAACTCAAGATGAATTCCAAATTGATAGAATTAATTTGATCATCTCTAGTATGTGTATTTATACATAGATGCAAAAACGCAAGGCAGCACTCCAATATCTAAAAAAAGGTAGTGGTTTATTAACCCAGTGTGAGCAATGTTTCAGCTGCTCTATGCAGTCTTTATCAAGCCATAGTCATTGTGTGTTCAGTGCATTATATAAAGGGCAAAGCCACTTAGTTCATTATTGATACAATTATATCACAATTCTTAAAAAATCATAGTGCACAAGTGCAAAATACATGTATATAAAGTGCCAAGTGCCTAATACAATTCAGAATAATATTACATGAAAATTCCATAAAAAATGTAATTCATAGTGCAAAATTTACATGATTCAAACATAATTAATAAAAATGATCCCCAAATGTGTATCATTAAAAATACAGGTGTCCATGATTCATACCAGTGATAATAGATTAAAAATATGGGCAGTCTCACTTAGTATTATGCACGGTATGGCCGACATGGTGTTCCTTGGAGTCACACAGCGCAGGCGCTCCACTCACAAAATCTCGCGTTAGTTGAATACATCCAGTGAACTATTAAAACATTGTCCTACTTCCGTACCACACATAAGATGGCCGAACGGCACATCACAAGGCCAAAGGCGCATGCTCTAGCTTCTGTCTCCAACGCCTCCTCGGTCACATGATCGCGACCCGAATTCATTCAGCAGGAACCACAAACACTCGTTCAAGGGTAGCTAGGTAACGGAGCGACGCCACGTCAGAATTGTGAGGAAAAGATTTTATTTATTTTTGTTCCATTTTTATGAATTTTTGCATTTTCTCTATCACTCCCTAAACTCTTGAATGCAATGACAACAATAGTAAATCATGTCAGTCTGACACTGACATATATAACTATGGGTAAACGCATGTTTGACGAAGTTAATGAACAGTGTGTATAAACACACACTGTGTTATGAGAATGCCTGCCTGTATAATACGCATTATTGTTAGAATGTCAAAAGAAAAAGTGGCTCGTTCTCAACAAGCCTTGAGAAATTCTGTCCACATTTTGGTCCACATCCAATCCGCATTTTTTGTGGGTCAGATGCTGACTAGAGATGAGCGAACACATGGATGTTCGGGTTCGAGAGGTTCGGCCGAACATCCGGAAAATGTCCGGGTTCGTGATCCGAACTCAACCCGAACTTCATCCCGAACCCGAACCCCATAGAAGTCAATGGGGACCCGAACTTTTGGGCACTAAAAAGCCTGTAAAAGACTCCCGGAAAGGGCTAGAGGGCTGCAAAAGGCAGCAAAATGTAGGTAAATCCCCTGCAAACAAATGTAGATAGGGAAATTAATTAAAATAAAATAAAATAAATAAAAATTAACCAATATCAATTGGAGAGAGGTCCCACAGCAAGGAATCATGCGTCATATCATCCACCACTGGAGAAGGCCACTCTCATTTATTTCGGCCCAGCACCCAGACAGAGGATACAGGTCCCACAGCAAGGAATCATGCCTCATATCAACCACCAACGGAGAAGGCCACTCTCATTTATTTCGGCCCAGCACCCAGACAGAGGATACAGGTCCCACAGCAAGGAATCATGCGTCATATCAACCACCACTGGAGAAGGCCACTTTCAGTTATTTCGGTCCAGCACCCAGACTTAGGAGAGAGGTCCCACAGCAAGGAATAAGGCGTCATATCAACCACCACCGGAGAAGGCCACTCTCATTTATTTCGGCCCAGCACCCAGACAGAGGATACAGGTCCCACAGCAAGGAATCATGCGTCATATCAACCACCACCGGAGAAGGCCACTCTCATGTATTTTGGACCAGCACCCAGACAGAGGAGAGAGGTCCCACATCAAGGAATAAGGCGTCATATCAACCCCCACTGGAGAAGGCCACTCTCATTTATTTCGGCCCAGCACCCAGACAGAGGATACAGGTCCCACAGCAAGGAATCATGCGTCATATCAACCACCACCGTACCAAAATGAGCCAGGACTAGCAACCTCACCACCACCAGAATGATCCGCCACATGGCATCCAAGCACCCTAATAAGTGGGCCGAACACCTGGGTCCACAACACCTGGGCCGAACACCTGGGTCTGCGGGTCACACCACTGCCTACTCTTCCCCTGTGTTACGCACTTCTGGCCAATCCCCTGTTAAAGGCACATGCCCCTCACCCTGCACCTGGGCATGAACCGTCAGCAACAACATCCACTTCCCTGTCCCAGCGCAGAGTCCAAATATTGATAACACAGGCATTTAAACGCACGCGCAAATACCCACCCACCCACAGGCCATAGCACTAAATGCGCACCTTTCGAAATTACTGACCCTTGAAATTTTGCCATTTAGGCTTGTGGACACTGAGGCCCTCCGCAGCCTGATGTCGGCTGCCGTCCCTCGGTACGCAATCCTCAGCCGCCACTATTTTTCACAGTGTGCCGTGCCTGCCTTACACCAGCATGTGTCCCAGAACACCACCCGAACCCTGACCAACACACTTACTGGGAAGGTCCACTTCACAACGGACACATGGACAAGTGAAGGTGGCCAGGGACGCTAAATTTCCCTGACCACACACTGGGTGAATGTTGTGGAGGCCAGGAGTGAGTCATAACCTGGGATGGGTGAGTCGTCCATCAGGGTCTCGGCCAGCAGCTATGTTACTGGCTCCAACCCCCACTTCTCCTCCTCCGCCGTTACTGGCTCCAACCCCCACTTCTCCTCCTCCTTTTTTGAGGAAAGTGCAGATGACAAAAGAGTGGTAGTTTGCAACCTGTTCCGTACCAAAATGATCCTGGGTGCTCAACCTGTGCCGTACCAAAATGAGCCGGGACTAGCAACCTCACCACCACCAGAATGATCTGCCACATGGCATCCAAGCACCCTAATAAGTGGGCCGAACACCTGGGTCCACAACACCTGGGCCGAACACCTGGGTCTGCGGGTCACACCACTGCCTACTCTTCCCCTGTGTTACGCACTTCTGGCCAATCCCCTGTTAAAGGCACATGCCCCTCACCCTGCACCTGGGCATGAACCGTCAGCAACAATATCCACTTCCCTGTCCCAGCGCAGAGTCCAAATATTGATAACACAGGCATTTAAACGCACGCGCAAATACCCACCCACCCACAGGCCATAGCACTAAATGCGCACCTTTCGAAATTACTGACCCTTGAAATTTTGCCATTTAGGCTTGTGGACACTGAGGCCCTCCGCAGCCTGATGTCGGCTGCCGTCCCTCGGTAGGCAATCCTCAGCCGCCACTATTTTTCACAGTGTGCCGTGCCTGCCTTACACCAGCATGTGTCCCAGAACACCACCCGAACCCTGACCAACACACTTACTGGGAAGGTCCACTTCACAACGGACACATGGACAAGTGAAGGTGGCCAGGGACGCTAAATTTCCCTGACCACACACTGGGTGAATGTTGTGGAGGCCAGGAGTGAGCCATAACCTGGGATGGGTGAGTCGTCCATCAGGGTCTCGGCCAGCAGCTATGTTACTGGCTCCAACCCCCACTTCTCCTCCTCCGCCGCCTCCTCCTCCAACTCCTGCAGCAGTCAGCCATCAGTCGCTAGCTGGAAGCAGTGTAGCACTGCTGTGTGTAAGCGTCAACAGGCCGTACTGAAGCTGATCTTCTTAGGGGACAAACTGCACACCGCTGCAGAGCTATGGCAGGGTATAAGGGACCAGAACGAGCTGTGGCTCTCGCCACTCAACCTACAACCAGGCAAGTTTGTGTCTGGACGTAACTTGGTGGCGGCTTTGAAGCTCGGCAACCTGACAGACATTCAGTGCCTAGCCCACGTCTTAAACTTAGTGGTTCAGAGGTTTATCAAAACCTACCACAATTTGCAAGACCTACTAGTGAAGGCGCGCCGCGTGCGTGCGCATTTCCGCAAGTCGTCCACAGCTTCAGCCGGTCTGTCAACTCTGCAGCAGCGATTGCGGCTTCCAGCTCCCTGACTGTTGTGCGACTTGAGCATGTGCTGGAACGCTATGTTCTACATGTCGGCCAGGCTTTGTGAGCAGCAGAGGGCAGTTGTGGAATACCAGCTGCAACATGGTCGTCGCCTTTCCAGTCAACTGCCACTATTCACAAGCGAGGATTGGGCATTGATGTTAGACCTCTGTGAGGTTTTAAAAAACTTTGATGAATCCACACAGATGGTTAGTGGCGATAACGCTATTATCAGCGTAACCCTCCCACTGCTGTGTCTACTCAAACAATCGCTGCTCGCAATTAAGGAGGACGCTCTGAATTTGGCAGACAAGGAAATGGGCGAAGACATTTCACAGGGTGATAGCCAGACCACCCACAGTTCATCTTCTCAACGCAAATTGAACCATGAAGAGGAGGAGGAGCTGGAGACAGTTGCCTCTGCTACAGAGGGTAATACCCATGGAACTTTAATTCCATCTGTTCAGCGTGGATGGGCAGAAGAGGAGTGTAACAATGGCAGTTGGCAGCCGCCATCCTGCTATGTACTTCAGCCGCACTGCATGCAAGGCTCCTCCTTTCCGCTGCAGGTGGCGACAGCTCCAGTTGCACCATGTAGGGGGGCTGCACGCGTCCTGTTTCTTTAAGAGCCCATACACCCCCCTGGTTCCGCCTCCTATCCAATCCTTTCCAGGCACCACCTATATAAGAGTGCTTTCCCCTTCCTGTGATGCCTGAGCAATATTGTAGTTTCTACAGCAAAGGTTCCTGCTCGTTGTTCCTGAGTTGTTTCCGGTTTCCGACCATTGCCTGAATCCTGACCTTGTCTGATCCTCCTGTATCTCGCTGCTCTCAAGTGTACGATTCGGATAGTCGACCACGTCTTCTGTGCAGCTTGTCACACCCGCTGCACCTGAGCTATTCAGCTCTGCTTAGTCACCAACTCAGCTCTGCTTCATCCGGCTCTGCTGTTGTGCATCCTTCATCCAGCGACAGCTCGCTCCACCTGCCTGTATCCCTGGTGCTTGCATCGGGGCGTTCTGGTCGGCCCGGCCAGCTGCCACTTAACTGGGACCACTCTTGCGGTGGCGACCTGGTGTCTCCCCTGCAGCTAGGACCAGCTTCCGCATCCAGCAGTGGTATAAAGGGTGAAGACCAGGGGGACACTTAGATTCAGCTCCCAAGTTTGACCCAAAGTCAAACCGGTAAGTGGCACAGCGGGTCCACACCAGTTCAAGCATTACAGTTTGCTTAGGCCATAGACCCCGCTGGCAAGTCCAAGCCTGTGGTGCAAGATTTATACTAAGAGCTACAACGACATAGCAAACACCAAGATGTCCTGCTGCAGTGTCTGAACACGATTTCTGCACGTCTGGAGGCTCTTCCTACTTCTGCTCCTGCCACACCACAGGTCCCAGCAACTCCTGCAAATCCTATTGCATCGTTTGCACACCATGGTACGACTGCTGTCAAGCTACCTTTGCCTCCACATTACAGTGGTGGTCCGAAAGCCTGCAGAGGGTTCCTGAATCAGTGCCTGATCCACTTTAAGCTACATGGGGACAAGTTCCAGTGTGATCGTGCTAAAGTAGCTGTTTTAGTCTCACTGCTCTCTGGAGAGGCTCTAGTCTGGGCTAATCCTGTATGGGAGCGAGGCGAACCTGACACTGCAAACCTCCAGACCATCCTAACTGTCTTTCGTACTGTGTTTGAGGAACCTGGTCGTGCATCGTCTGCAGCCTCTGCTCTCCTTTGTCTGCATCAAGGCGCAATGACAGTAGGACAATAGGTTATCCAGTTCCACACTCTGTCCGCAGAACTGTCCTGGGATGATGAAGCCCAACAAGCTGTATTCTGGGAGGGTCTTAGTGACCGAATTAAAGATGAACTTGCTGGAAGGGACCTTCCCGTCTCTTTGGATGCTTTGGTTTCGTTGCCCACACGTATTGACATGCGATTTTGAGAACGCTTCTCTCAAGCCGCAAGGGTGAAGCGAACATCTAGACTCGCAGAGGCCTGGTCTGACTCCTGCTGCAGTACCGCCTGAAGAGCCTATGCAGGTGGAACGCCTGAAGCTCACTGACCTGGAGCGTCAACAGCGGCGAGCAGAAAACTTCTGCTTCTACTGTGGGGCGCCTAGGCTCTATGGGAGAAGTGACCCTAGGCGAAAGAGACAATTCTCCCAAGCTTCTTGTTCCTGTAGTCTTGTCTGAACTGGCCTAGTCCTCAAGGTCTCCATGCTATTCAAAGGTTCTTGGGGTTTGCCAACTTCTATAGACAGTTCATCCCTAACTTCTCTTCCCTTACTGCTCCTATCTCTGCTCTGACGAAGAAAGGTGTGGATGCTAAGAAGTGGACCCCTGAGGCGGAGTCTGCTTTCCTGCATCTCAAAGACTGCTTTGCTGCTTCTCCAGTTCTCCGTCATCCAGATACTTCCAAACAGTTCTTCCCTGAAGTGGATGCCTCCTTTATTGGAGCAGGTGCCGTCCTACTATAAAGGAACTATAAAAGGGAGATTTGCCTAGTGCAGCTTCTTTTCCAAGCTATTCTCATCTGAGGAAAGAAACTATTCTATCGGCAATAGAAAGCTGCTTGTTATCAAGATGCCCCTGGAGGAATGGAGATACCTCCTGGAGGGGGCTCTGCATCCTGTGGTGATATACACTGACCACAAGAATCTGATATATTTACACTCTGCACAGCGTCTAAATCCTCGTCAGGCTTGATGGGCACTTTTCTTTGCCAGATTCAATTTTCTTCTGCATTTCCGGCCGGCTAATAAAAATATAAAGGCTGATGCTCTTTCCTGTTCTTTTGACCCAGCGGATCAGATTGAAGAACCTCAGCATATCGTAGATCCGTCTTGTCTGGTTTCTGTGGCACCAGTACGTGTGAGAGACATTCCTCCGCTTCCTGGATTGCCTTCTGCTAATTGATTGGCCTGTCTGTTTGTGGGACACATCTTCCGCCTTCATGGTCTACATCTGCACATTGTCTCTGATTGTGGGGTACAACTTAACTTCCAAATTCTGGCGAGCGCTCTGTGGGCTACTTGAGGTCAAGTTGGATTTCTCTTCTGGTTTCCATCCCCAGTCTAATGGTCAAGTTGAACAAGTTAACCAGATCTTGGAGAACTACCTGCATCACTTTGTTTCTGCACAGCATGATGACTGGGTTCGGCTCCTGCTTTTGGCGGCATTTTCTTACAACAACTATTCCAGAGAATCTACGGGCTCTTCTCTCTTCTATATAGTGTTTAGACTTCATCCCCGTGCTCCATTACCACTGTCTACATCTTCTGAGGTACCAGCTGCTAATTCTTTGTTCAGAGACTTCCTCAGCATCTGGAGACAGACTAAGGACTCTATCTCTCAGGCAGTTACCCATATGAAGAGGAATATGGATACCAGACGTAGACCGCCTTCTCTGTTCTCTCCTGGCGAAAAAGTCTGGCTTTCCTCCTGGAATATCTGTATGAAGGTACCCTGTTACAAATTTGCTCCCCGGTTTCTGGGTCCGTTTGAGATCCTAGAGCGTATCAACCCTGTTTCCTACAAACTCCGGTTGCCTCCTACTCTCGGGATTCAAATTCCTTCAATGTGTCTCTCCTGCAACTTTGGTCCTTAACTCCTTTTCTAGACCCCTTCCCACCACTACTTCCGTTCCTGCTGGCGAAGAATCTGAATTTGATGTGCAGAACATCCTCGATTTCAAGTTAGTTGGTGGCAAGAGGTACTTGTAAACTGGAAGAATTATGGTCCTGAGGAACGTTCCTGGGATGAGGAAAATGTACATGCTCCGAATCTTCTCAAAAAAAATTTTCAGCACTTCAGGACCAAGAAGAGGGGGCGTGAGAGGAGATACTGTAACAATGGCAGTTGGCAGTCACCAGCATGCAGCGCATACTGCTATGTACTTCAGCCGTACTGCACGCAAGGCTCCTCCTCTCCGCTGCAGGCTTAGTACCCGCTTTCCTGCACTGTCGCAGGCGGCGACAGCTCCAGTTGCACCATGTAGGGACTGCACACGTCCTGTTTCTTTAAGAGCCCGTACACGCCCCTGACTCCGCCTCCTCTCCAATCCTTGCCAGGCACCACCTCTATAAGGGTGCTTTTCCTTTCCTGTGATGCCTGAGTAATATTGTAGTTTCTACAGCGAAGGTTCCTGTTCTTTGTTCCTGAGTTGTTTCCTGTTTCCGACCATTGCCTGACTCCTGACCTCGTCTCTGTCTGATTCTCCTGTACCTCACTGCTCTCAAGTGTACGATTCGGATTGTCGACCACGCCTCTGTCTGCTGTGCAGCTTGTCACACCCGCTGCACCTGAGCTATTCAGCTCTGCTGTTCTAACAGCTTTAGCTCTGCTTAATCACCAACTCAGCTCTGCTTCATCCGACTCCGCTTTTGTGCATCCTTCATCCAGCGACAGCTCGCTTCACCTGCCTGTATCCTCGGTGCTTGCATCGGGGCGTTCTGGTCGGCCTGGCCAGCTGCCACTTAACTGGGACCACTCTTGCGGTGGCGACCTGGTGTCTCCCCTGCAGCTAAGACCAGTTTCCGCATCTAGGAGTGAGATAAAGGGTGAAGACCAGGGGGACACTTAGATTCCGCTCCCAAGTTTGGCCCAAAGTCAAACCGGTAAGTGGCACAGCGGGTCCACACCCGTTGAAGTGTTACAAGGAGGAGGAGGATGAGAAGATGGAGAGTCATCCTGATGTCGACATCGACGTCTTGCCTGTTGGTCTTCTTATAAAGTTTGACAGCACACCAAGAGATTCTTTGCAAATGTGTGAATTTATTTAGCCGGATTGCATTTTTTAGTAGCAGTAGCAACGTTTCGGGCAGCACTTATGCCCTTCATCAGGCTAATGTTGGTAGCATCATTGCACATACTATGATGCTACCAACATTAGCCCGAAACGTTGCTACTGCTACTAAAAAATGCAATCCGGCTAAATAAATTCACACATTTGCAAAGAATCTCTTGGTGTGCTGTCAAACTTTATAAGAAGATTTTATGTAATTCCTGGAGTGGAGACAGGGATATCAATCTTTATACCCTCTTTATACAGCCTAATACACCCTCTTTATACAGCCTAATATCTGGTCGAGAGCTGTGGTCCTTTCTTTTTGAACCATTACGTCTTGCCTGTTGGTACTCTGGCACACATGGCTGACTTCGTGTTAGGCTGCCTTTCCGGCGACCCTAGCGTTATACGCATTTTAGATAACACAGATTACTGGGTGTTCACCCTTCTCGACCCCCGCTACAAAGAGAACTTCTCATCTCTTATTCCTGTGGTGGAGAGGATGAGTAAAACTGTGCAATACCAGGAGGTACTTGTTGAGAGATTGCTCCAAAATTTTCCATCTGACAACGCGGCCGGCAGAGTCCGTACTTCCTTAGGCAACTGAGGAAGGGAGACAAGGGGAACACACAGCAGTTCCAACAAAGGCAGGGCAACACTCTCCAAGGCATGGGACACATTCATGAAACCCTGCCAGCAACCTCACCCTGAAGCGCGGCCTAGTGGTACAAGGAGGGAAAAGATTTGGAAGATGGTGAAGGAATACATAGCAGACCGTGTCCGCGTCCTAAATGATCCCTCAGTGCCTTACAACTAATGGGTGTCCAAGCCTCTATGCCTTGGAGGTGCTGGCCTGCCCTGCTGCCAGCATTTTGTCTGAGCGTGTATTTAGTGCTGCTAGTGGCATTATAACAGATAAGCGTATCCGCTTGTCCACTGGCAATGCTGACAGGTTGACTCAGATAAAAATGAACAAGGCCTGGATTGCCCCTGACTTCTCAACTCCACCAGAGGAGAGCTGAGCTGATGATGAACATAAAAGCAACTTCAATCTATCATTTATAATGTACTAGATCTACTGTAGAGTATTCCCATGCACCTTTTCCACCGCAAAAAAAGAGTATATGGTAGCATCTTGTTTTCTCCTCCTCCTCCAGATTGTATATATTCCCTCTATTCTAATTTTTTTATAGGGTCAGCTCAACTGCAGGCCCTCAACTCAAAATTTTTTATAGGGTCAGCTGAACAGCAAGCACTTGCATATAATGTTTTAGAGCGTCATTTGAACAGCATGCACGGGTTGTGCGTATTTTTGTCAGTCTGTAGAAGTGCTGTACAACTCGGACGACATGGTTTCCAACAGCGACATGGGAGTCCAAGATGCATCCAGACATCGTCCCCATGCTGTTCCCGATCTATTTCAGTGGTGTTTCTGTCACTTTCTGACCGTTTCCAATGGACCAGGCACCCTCCCCTCTTCACAGCAGGGGGTGCCTGGTTGTCTCCCATTGACTTCTGTTATACCCGGGTGCTCGGCTGAGCACACGAAAATAGCAAGGTGTTCGGGCCAAACACCCGAATACTTTGGTGCTCGATCATCACTAGCACTTACTGGAAAAGCACAAACCTGACATCGATAGCCTGCTGGATCCAGAAATGCGACAACATACATCGCATGGAACAAATTGCCGCCTGGGAGACGATATATGATATGGAAGATATGGAAACCAAGGGAACAATTTAGGAATTTCTCTCTTCCCTGATCTCCAAGGACCTTTATGTTTCTTATCCACTATATAATCATCAGATACAACAGATGTGAAACCTCATTACTGGACACCATGTTAATATCATTTATTATTTAACCCCTTAAGGACCGGCATGTACATGTACGGCGCTGGTGGATTTGACATGTGTACTTATGCGGTAATAACTTTGGAACGCTCTTACTTATCCAAGCCATTCGGATAATGTTTTCTCGTGACACATTGTACTTCATGACAGTGGTAAATTTGAGTTGATATATTTCACCTTTATTTATAAAATAATCCAAAACTAAAAAAATTCGCAATTTTCAAAATGTCAATTTCTCTGCTTTTAAAACAGAAAGTGATACCCCATTAAATATTTATTACTTAACAAGCCCTATATGTCTACTTTATGTTGGCCTACTTTTGTAAATGTCATTTTAATTTTTTAGGATGTTAGAAGGCTTAGAATTTTAGATGCACTTCTTGAAATTTTTAAGACAATTTACAAAACCCACTTTTTAACCCCTTCAGGACACATGACGTACCGGTACGGCATGTTTCCCGAGTCCTTAAGGACACATGACGTACCGGTACGTCATGTGTAGTTCCGATCACTGCTGCACGGCTGGCAGTGATCGGAACTGGGTGCCTGCTAAAATCATTCAGCAGGCACCCTGTGACAATGTGTGGGGGGGTCCCTTGACCCCCGCATTATCGATCGCCGCAATCTCGCTCGGCGCAGCAGGGGGGGAGGATTGCGGGCAGTGCGGGAGGCGGGCGGGAGGCGTGCGGCAGTGTGGGGGCGCGCGCGTGATCATCTGCCCACCCCCCGTTCATTCTCAGGATGGCCGAGCGGTTGAATCAGAGTGTCAGCTCATTGCTGACACTCTGATTCAAACGGCTGACATCTGTGCATATGTCAGCCGTTTTAACCCCTTCCATACCACGGTCTGTATGGTAGTGGTTAACAGGGAGGGTGTCTTTGCAGCCCCGATTCTTGAAAAGGAGCACAGAGGGAGGGAGCCCCCTCCTTCCCCTTCCCCCTCTGCTCAGTTGTGGCAGACGGGGAAGGTTCCCATGGCAACAGGACGCCTTCTCAGGCATTCTGCTGTCCATGGTGCTGAACAGATCTGTGCTAAAGGCAGAGATCTGTTCAGACAGAAGTGTAAGTGAAATACAGTACAGTACACTATATAGTGTACTGTAGTGTATTATACAGACATCAGACCCACTGGATCTTCAAGAACCAAGTGGGTCTGGGTAAAATAAAAAGTGATGAAAGAAAGTAAAAATAAAAAAAAAACATTTATCACTGATTAAAAAAATAAATATAAATTCCCTACACATGTTATATATCACCGCGTCCGTAACGACCTGATCTATAAAATGGTAATGTTATATTCCCCGCACGATGAACGCCATAAAAATAAAAAAATAAAAACTATGATTAAATTGAAATTTTGCCCACCTTACTTCCCAAAAAAGGTAATAAAAGTGAAAGTGTCGTATGTATGCCAAATTAGTACCATTCAAACTGGCGCCTCATCCCGCAAAAAATGAGCCCCTACAAGAGACAATGGCCCAAAAAATAAAAAAACTATGGCTCTCAGACTAAAACATGATTTTTTTTGTTTCAAAAATGCTTTTTTATGTTAAACGTAAAAAAAATTAAAAAAAGTAAACATATTAGGTATCGTCGCGTCCGGAAGACCCTGATCTATAAAAATACCACATTACCTAAACCCTGATGTGAACACCGTAAAAAAAAAATTTAACAAAAACTTTACATCACAAAAAGTGTAATAGCAAGCGATCCAAAAGTCGTATGCCCCCCAAAATAGTGCCAATCTGGCCGCCATCTCATCCTGCGAAAATGGTACCCAACCTGAGACAATTGCCTAAAAACTGAAAAAACTATGGCTCTCAGACTATGGAGACACTAAAACATGTTTTTTTTTTGTTTCAAAAATAATATTATTGTGTTAAACTTAAAAAAATAAAAGAAAGTATACATATTAGGTATCACCATGTCTGTAATGACCGGCTCTATAAAAATATCATATGACTTAACCCCTCAGATGAACACTGTCAAAAAAATAAAATAAAAACGGTTTAAAAAAAGCTATTTTTTGTCACCTTGCATCACAAAAAGTGTAATAGCAAGCGATCAAAAAGGCATATGCCCTCCAAAATAGTGCCAATGTAACCGTCATCTCATCCCGCAAAAATGATACCGAACCTGAGACAATTGCCCAAAAGCTGAAAAAACTGTGGCTCTCAGATTATAGAGACACTATTAGTGTGTAAAACCTAAATAACTAAAAAAAGTATACATATTCGGTATCCCTGCGTCCGTAACAACCTGCTCTATAAAAATAGCACAGGATCTAATCTTTCAGATGAACGTTGTAAATAAAAAATAAAAACGGTGCCAAAACAGGTATTTTTGGGCAAATTTTCCATTTTAATCAATTTTTCCCCGTGACAAAGCAAGGGTAAACAGCCAAACAAAACTCAATATTTATTGCCCTGATTCTTTAGTTTACAGAAACACTCCATATGTGGACGTCACACGGCAGGGCACAGAAAGAATGGAACACCATATGGTTTTTGGAAGGCGGTTTTTGCTGGACTGGTTTTTTGACACCATGTCCCATTTGAAGCCCCCCTGATGCACCCCCTAGAGTAGAAACTACAAAAAGTGACCCCATTTTGGAAACTACACCCCTCAAGGTATTCAAAACTGATTTTACAAATTTTGTTAACACTTTAAGTGTTCCACAAGAGTTAATGACAAATGGAGATGAAATTTCAGAATTTCTATTTTTTGTTACTTTGTTTCACAAAAAGTGTAATGTAGAGCAACAAAAAATCATATGTACCCTAAAATAGTACCAAAAAAACTGCCACCTTATCCCATACTTTCCAAAATGGGGTAACTTTTTTGGAGTTTCTACTCTAGGGATGCATCAGGGGGGCTTCAAATGGGACATGGTGTCAAAAAAACAGTCCAGCAAAATCTGCCTTCCAAAACCCATATGGCGTTCCCTTCATTCTGCGCCCTGCCGTTTGGCCATACAGTAGTTTACGACCACATATGGGGTGTTTCTGTAAACTACAGAATCAGTTCAATAAATATTGAGTTTTGTTTTGCTTTGCTACTGGAAAAAAATTATTAAAATGGAAAATCTTCCAAAAAAGTGAAATTCTGAAATTTTATCTCCATTTTCCATTAAATCGTATGGAACGCCTAAAGGGTTATAAAGCTTATAAAATCAGTTTTAAATACCCTGGGGGGTGTAGTTTCTTAGATGGGGTCACTTTTTGGGAGTTTCTACTGTAGGGTTGCATCAGGGGGGCTTTAAATGGGACATGGTGTCAAAAAAACAGTCCAGCAAAATCTGCCTTTCAAAAACCACACGGCGCTCCTTTCCCTCTATGCCCTGCCGTGTGGCCGTACAGTGGTGTATGACCACATATCGGGTGATTCTGTAAACCGCAGAGTCAGGGCAATAAATGTAGAGTTTTGTTTGGCTGTTAACCCTTGCTTTGTTAGTGGAAAAATGGATTAAAATGGAAAATTTGGCCCAAAAAATTGAAATTCTGAAATCATCTCCATTTTCCATCAACTCTTGTGGAACACCTAAAGGGTTAATTATGTTTGTAAAATCAGTTTTGAATACCTTGAGGGGTGTAGTTTCTAGAATGGGGTCATTTTTGGGTGGTTTCTATTATGTAAGCCTCACAAAGTGACTTCAGACCTGAACTGGTCCCTAAAAAGTGGGTTTTTGTACATTTCAGAAAACTTTCAAGATTTGCTTCTAAACTTCTAAGCCTTGTAACGTCCCCAAAAAATGAAATGGCATTCCCAAAATGATCCAAACATGCAGTAGACATATGGGGAATGTAAATTAATAACTTTTTTGGAGGTATTACTATGTATTATAGAAGTAGAGAAATTGAAACTTGGAAATTTGCTAATTTAGGGAATTTTTTTTTATTTTTTATAAATAAAAATGTTTTTTTTTTTACTCCATTTTACCAGTGTTATGAAGTACAATATGTGACGAAAAAAACAATCTCAGAATGGCCTAGATAAGTAAAAGCATTTTAAAGTTATCCCCACATAAAGTGAAACTGGTCAGATTTGCAAAAAATGGCCTGGTCCTTAAGGTGAAATATGGCCGTGTCCTTAAGGGGTTAAGGACCAGTTCAGGTCTGAAGTCACTTTGTGGGGCTTGCATAGTGGAAACCCATTGTAGAAACTACACCCCTCAAGTTACTCAAAACTGATTTTATAAACTTTGTTAACCCTTTAAATGTTCCACATTTCAAAATTTCACTTTTTTGGCAGATTTTCCATTTTTTCTTTAACACATAAAGGGTTAACAGCCAAACAAAACTCAATATTTATTACCCTGATTATGCGGTTTACAGAAACACCCGACATGTGGTCGTAAACTGATGCAAGGGCGCAGAAGAAAAGGAAGCGCTGTATGGTTTTTGGAGGGCAGATTTTGCTGAACTGGTTTTTAGATGCCATGTCCCATTTGAAGCCCCCCTGATGCACCTTTACAGTAGAAACTCCCAAAAAGTGACCCCATTTTGGAAACTAGGGGATAAGATGCCAGTTTTATTTCTACTATGACTTTTAATTGCTCTATATTATGTTTTTTGTGAGGCAAGGTAACCAAAAAATGGCTGTTTTGGTACTGTTTTACAACATTCATCTGACAAGTTAGATGATGCGCTATTGTTAAAGAGCAGGTTGTTATGGACGCAATTATATCAAATATGTCTACTTTCTTTGTTTCAGTTTTACATAATAAAGCATTTTTGAAAAAAAAATGTTTTTGTGTCTCCATTCTCTGAACGCCATTCTTTTTTATTTTTCTGCCGATCGTCTTGTACAGGGGCTAGTTTTTTGCAGGAAGAGTTGACGTTATTATTGGTACCATTTTTGGGTACATATGATTTTTTGATCATTCAATATTACACTTTATGGGGCAAGGTGAAAAAAAATTGGTACAGTTTTTATTTATTTTTACAGCATTCACTTGAGGGGTTAGCAAATCGTTACGGACGTGGCAATACATTATTATTATGTATACTTTTTCTTATTTATTTAAGTTTTACACAATAATAGAAGTTTTGTAGCAAAAAAAAAACCTTCTTTTAGTGTCTTCATTGTCTGAGAGTCATAGTTTTTAAAAAATTTTATCAATTGTCTTAGGTAGGGTCTCATTTTTTGCGGGATGAGGTGACGGTTTGACTGGTCCTATTTTGGGCGGCATACGCCTTTTTCATCACTTGGTGTTGCAATTTTTGAGATGTAAGGTGACGAAAAATGGCTTTTTGGCACTCTTTTAATAGTATTTTTTTTACTGTGTTAAGTCATGCGATATTTTTATAGAGCTGGTTGCTTCGGACGCGGCAATACCTAATATGTATACTTTTTTTATTTATTTCACTTTAACACAATAATAGCATTTTTTAAGCAAAAAAATGATATTTTAATGTCTGTATGTTCTGAGACCTATAGTTTTTTTTATTTTTTGAGTGATTTTGTTATGTATGGCTCATTTTTTGCAGGATGAGGTGACGGATTTATCGGTACCATTTTGTGGGACATACGCCTTTTTGATCACTTTTTCATTTTTATGGTGTTTATCGGACGGGGTGGATCATGTGATATATTTATAGAGCCAGTGTAATATAGGACCAGCGCCGTACATGTACGACTGGCTGAGCGGGCGAGTGCAGGCACTGCGCCCGCCCAATCAGCGCCAGGGGTCTGGCAGTCCCTGATAGCCGGACCCCTGTTGTATGCGCCGGCATCTGTGAAAACACAGATGCCGGCGCATTAACCCTCGCACTGCTGCGGTCAGTGCTAACCGCAGCACGTGCGGGATCGTGCCAGGTGTGGGGTAGCCATCGGGTCCCCACGCTGCTGTGACAGGGACCCGATGGCAGGGAAGGCAGCCCGATGCCTTCCTTAGGCATCGTGGATGCCTTCCATGACAGCCTGTGAGATCCAGCCCCCTGGATCTCAGAGGAAGGAAGGCTGTAAGTGTATTACTTAGTGTATTTAGCATTACAATACAGAAGTATTGTGAGGCATTGTAAAGGGGATCAGACCCCCAAATGTTGAAGTTCCAGAGTGGGATAAAAAATAAAAGTTAAAAAAATAGAGTTAAAAGAAAAAAAAGGTTTCAAGTTAAAAAAACAAAAAAGCATCCTTTTCCGAAAATAAAGTAAAAAAAATTGTGAAAAAAAAGAAAAGTAGATATATTAGGTATCGCAGTGTCCGTATCAACCGGCTCTAAAAAAAATACACATGAACTAACCTCTCAGGTGAACACCGTAAAAAAAAAAGTGTCAAAAAAGCTATTTTTTGTCACCTTAAATCACAAAAAGTGTAATAGCAAGAGATCAAAAAGTCATATGCACTCCAAAATAGTGCCAATCAAACCATCATCTCATCCCGCAAAGATTATACCCTTCGTAAGACAATAGCCAAAAAAATAAAAGAACTATGGCTCTCAGACTATGGAGACACTAAAACATGATTTTTTTTGTTTCAAAAATGATATTATTTTGTAAAACTTAAATAAATAAAGTAATACATATTAAGTATTGCCACATCCGTAACGACCTGCTCTATAAAAATATCACATGACCTAACCCCAGCAATTTTTCTGGTCACCTCACATCACAAAAAGTGTAATGGCAAGTGATCAAAAAGTCATATGCACCCCAAAATAGTGCCAATCAAACAGTCACCTCACCCTACCTAAGACAAACGCTCAAAAAATATAATAACTATCGCTCTCAGACTATGGAGACACTAAAACATGATTTTTTTTGTTTCAAAAATGATATTACTGTGTAAAACTTAAATAAATAAATAAAAAAAAGTATACATATTAGGTATTTCCACATCCATTATGACCTTCTATATAAAAGTATCACATGACCTCATCCCTCAGGTGAACACCGTTAAAAAAATGAAATAAAAATGGTGTAAAAAAAGCCATTTTTTTGTGTCACCTTACATCACAAAGTGTAATACCAAGCGATCAAAATGTCCTACGCACCCCAAAATCATACCAATCAAACCGTCATCTCATCCTGCAAAAAATGAGACCCTATATAGGACAATCGCCCAAAAAAATTAAAAAAAACTATGGCTCTCAGAATATGGAAACACTAAAATATGATTTTTTTTTTAAAATGCTGTTATTGTGTGAAACTTGAATAAATAAAAAAAAGTATACATATTAGGTATTGCCACGTCCATAAGAACCTGTTGTATAAAAATATCACATGACCTAACCCCTCAGGTGAAGACCGTAAAAGAAAATTAAATACAAAATGTGTCAAAAAAGCCATTTTTTGTCACCTTACATCACAAAAAATGTAATGCGATCAAAAAGTCATATGCTTTATTATATAAAACTTAAACAAACAACCAAAAAAAGTAGTCATATTTGGTATTGTCGCGTCCGTAACAACCTGCTCTATAAAAATACCAGATGAACATTGTAAATAACAAAAAATAAAAACCGTGCCAAAACAGCTATTTTTTGTTATCTTGCTTCACAAAAAGTGTAATATAGAGCAACCAAAAATCATATGTACCCTAAAATAGTACCAATAAAACTGGCACCTTATCCGTAGTTTCCAAAATGGGGTAATTTTTTGGGAGTTTCTATTCTAGGTATTGGTAGGCATTGGTATTTTTTTTATAAATAAAAATGAAATATTTTGACTCTAATTTACCACTAATGAAGAAAGGATCAGCACTCAAATTCAGTTCTTTGCGATTATTTTCCTTTTATTTTGCCCATAGATGAGGAGACAAAATGCTACACGTGTTTCGGCTATGTACTAGCCTTTGTCAAGCATGCAAACATACAGCAGTTCAAACCATTAAATAGTCTGTCGACACCTGAGACAAATTAATGACCCCAGGCTGTCTTAATCACACAGTGTCAGAATAAAAAAACAACAGATACTATGGCATCAAAAATTACATTGTATAAGACATAATCGTCCAGTCGTATCAAGAGTATCAGGGACCATAATTATTCATCTATCCATGTGGAATATATCAGGAAAGAGAAGATTCAATTTTTCTGTGACTGTAAGAAGAAAAGAACAAACAAAAAAAAAAAATATATATATATTTTTTTTAAAAAGAGTTGTAATCATGATTGACTATAATAATAGACAATCAATGTCATCACAATAATCAATATTAATTTAATTTGCTTTATAAAAATGCACTTAATTCATATTCTCTATTTAAACCATGGGGCTCGATTGTCTGCAGTGTATGTATCTAGTAGTTTTCCCGAATTTTCAATTGGCGCAGTCAATGAAGAAAGGATCAGCACTCAAATTTGATTAGAACTGAATTTGAGTGCTGATCCTTTCTTCATTGGATTTAGTGAGCATGCCGTCTCTGGATTCCTGCACCATTCACACAGTGAGGTGGAGTGCTGACCGTTTCTGTTTGCTTTGGTATCTTGGCTTTCTGGTACGTGCACCTACCGCAAGAAGTTTGTCTCAACTGCCTGATGTCTACTTTTGCCTACGATGAGGAGAGGGCACGAGCAATCGTGTCCCAGATTACTACCAGCTCTGCATTCCTGAAGACCCCCCCGGCAGAGACTCGGAGCCGAGATTTGGAGAGGGAACGCAGAAAACTGGTTGCTTGGGAACTTCATGCGGTTACTTTGGCCGAGTATTGTAGGACCCGGCGGATACCTCGTGGATTGCGGGTGAGCTTAAGACCAACTTTTTTCTGTGACAGTTTGGATTACTGCTCTCAATTTGCCAATATATTAAATAAGTGCTCCTACGATTTAATGGTGTTGACTATTGAACATTTGACAAGAGCCATTGCTGAAACTAGAGCACAGATTGATAACATCGAATTGCAATTACAAGATTTAATGTCGGCAGATGACCTTACAGCTCTGAAAACGCGAGTTGATAAAGTCTGTTCGGATCTCAAAAAAGACATTGAACTTACTAAGAGGAAGAAATTTGGTAGGGATATCGATGATTATCAATCTAAAAAGGTATATAAATGGCAAGACGCTCAAGGTACAGCTATCCCACTATATAGAAGACCTGCACGCCGAATGGATTCTTTTTCATCTGATTTAATCTAAGACTTCAAAGTCGGTTTATGCCACCAAGGAATTACCATCCAGTGGAGACATATATCTCACTTGTTCAAAGAGACATGGACAATGTGATGCATGATTTACAACAGGGGCAATTGGGTTATGTGAATGTTAATCTCTCTCATGAGGAGAGGTTGTCACTTCATTCTATATTGGATGACAAATCTGTAATTTTTAAACCTGCTGACAAGGGGGGTGCTCTGGTCATGATGGACAGAGAATATTACATTTCTGAAATTTTGACGCAGCTTTCTGATCGAGACACCTATTGTCCACTTCAAAGAGATCCAGTTTTTGATATAAAAGGTAAATTAATGAACATTGTTAACCAATTTCATGAAAAGGGTGTAATAGACAGTAAGCTGTGTCAATTCTTGGTTAATCAGAATCCAGTGACACCTGTCTTATATACTCTCCCTAAAGTCCATAAGTCCATGACGCACCCCCCTGGTCGACCTATCGTGGCCTCTAATGATTCGATTCTCTCGCCTCCTGCTATGTTACTTGATAAAGTCCTTACCCCTCTAGTTCAAAACACTCGATCCTTTCTATTGGATACAAATCATTTTTTGAGGGAGATTGGTAAAGTACATATTCAGCCAGATGATTTATTAGTGACATTGGATGTCTTTAATTTGTACACTTCTATTGACCATTCAAAAGGTATAACTGCGGTAACCTGGATTTTACAGACCTCAACCTCGACGATATTTTTTGCGTTTGGCGTGGCGGCGTTGAGTCCCTATCGCGGTTCTCCTCCTTTCTTAATGGTGTGTGGTCTGAATTGAAATTTACAACACAATGGCATTCTGACAGGATTAATTTCTTGGATACTTGGGCCATTAAAACTTTAGATGGTAATATTGTAACAGATTTGCATGTCAAAGCCACTGACAGAAACAGTCTACTTCATTTTACAAGTAATCATCCCCCAGCGGTAAAAAAATCTTTGCCGTTTTCTCAATTTCAGCGAGTAAATAGACTGGTAAATGTTGACCAGCTAAAAAAAACTGAGTTTACGTGAAATGACATGCAAATTTGAATCCAGAGGTTACCCCAGTTTTTTACTTCAGGAACAAATACAAAAAGTGACACTGGGTAATAAAAAAATAAAAATTCAAGTAACAAAAACCGATTACCTTTTATTGTACAATATCACCCATATGTGAACAAATTCAGACATATCATCAATAGACATTGGAATGTCTTGAAGGAGGCTTATCCCAATGTTAATGAATTTCAAAAGATCCCAATGATCTGTTACAAACGTGCTAAAAATCTGAAAGATACCATAGTGAAAGCTGATATCGGTAGTGCAGTTAAATTACCTAAGCAACTTTTTTGTCAACAACCAAAAAAGGAACATTCCCTTGTTTGCAGTGTATTCAATTTTCAGCAGTCATAAAGGGAGATCATTTTACACATCCTCATACTGGCAAGAAATTTCCTATCCATGTTTTTTTTACCTGTAATAGTAACTTTGTTGTTTATCTATTAAAGTGTCCTTGCGGGTTACTTTATGTTGGTGAAACATCAATGAGAATGAAGGACAGATTTTCAAAGCATAAGTCTATGATCCGTACTGAAAATGTATTACTACCTGTTCCTTTTCATTTTCATCGGTGTTCACACAACATATCGCAGCTGCAATTTCAGATCATAGAGGAGGTGTTACCGCCCAGACGTGGCGGAGATAGACTGTGCCAATTGAAAATTCGGGAAAACTGCTGGATACATACACTGCAGACAATCGAGCCCCATGGTTTAAATAGAGAATATGAATTGAGTGCATTTTTATAAAGCAAATTAAATTAATATTGATTATTGTGATGACATTGATTGTCTATTATTATAGTCAATCATGATTACAACTCTTTTTAAAAAAAATATTTTTTTTTTTTGTTTTGTTTGTTCTTTTCTTCTTACAGTCACAGAAAAATGTAATCTTCTCTTTCCTGATATATTCCACATGGATAGATGAATAATTATGGTCCCTGATACTCTTGATACGACTAGACGATTATGTCTTATACAATGTAATTTTTGATGCCATAGTATCTGTTGTTTTTTTATTCTGACACTGTGTGATTAAGACAGCCTGGGGTCATTAATTTGTCTCAGGTGTCGACAGACTATTTAATGGTTTGAACTGCTGTATGTTTGCATGCTTGACAAAGGCTAGTACATAGCCGAAACACGTGTAGCATTTTGTCTCCTCATCTATGGGCAAAATAAAAGGAAAATAATCGCAAAGAACTGAATTTTAGTGCTGATCCTTTCTTCATTGGATTTTGTGAGCCTGCCGTCTCTGGATTCCTGCACCATTAACACAGTGAGGTGGAGTGCTGACCGTTTCTGTTTGCTCTAATTTACCACTGTCATGAAGAACAATATATGACAAGAAAAAAATCTCAGAATGGCTTGGATAAGTAAAAGCGTTTTAACCCCTTCATGACACAGCCATTTTTCACCTTAAGGACCAGGCCATTTTTTGCAAATCTGACATGTGTCACTTTATGTGGTGGTAACTTTAAAACGCTTTTACTTATCCAAGCCATTCTGAGAATGTTTTCTTGTCGCATATTGTACTTCATGACCGTGGTAAATTTGAGTCAAAATATTTCATATTTATTTATTAAAAAAATGCAAAATTTACTAAAAATTAGGAAAAATTTGCAATTTTCAAAATGTCAATTCATCTGCTTTTAAAATAGATAGTGATACCTCATATAATAGTTATTACTTTACATACCCCATATGTCTACTTCATGTGTGGATAATTTTGTAAATTACATTCTCTTTTTTTGGGACGTTAGAAGGCTTAGAAGTTTAGAAGCAAATCTTAAAATTTTTAGGAAAATTTCCAAAACCAAATTTTTAAGGACCAGTTAAGGCCTGAAGTAGACTTACATAGGCCTTAGGCTTACATAGTAGAAACCACCCATAAATGGCCCCATTTTAGAAACTACACCCCTCAAGGTATTCAAAACTGATTTTACATACTTTGTTAACCCTTTAGGTGTCCCACAAGAATTACGGTAATGGAAAATGGAGAGGGTTTTTAGAGGGCAGGTTTCACTGGAATCATTTTAAGCTGCTATGTCACATTTGAAGACCCCCTGATGTGACATGGCAGAGTAGAATATCCAAAAAAATGACCCCATTTTGGAAACTAGAAGATAAGGTGGCAGTTTTGTTGGTGCTATTTTATGGTAAATATGATTTTTGGTTGCTCTATATTATACTTTTTGTGATGTAAGGGGACAAAAAATAGCTTTTTTAGCAAAGTTTTTTTTAAAGGGCTTCTGTCACTCCCAAAATGCATTTTTCATCAGCTGACATTAGCTATTTGCTAATGTCAGCTGATCTCAAACATACTTTTCTTACATTCCCCTGTGATTTCGTTCTTTTAAAATTCTTACTTTTATTATATACAAATATCTTCACTACCAGCAAGTTGGGCGGTAACTTGCTGGTAGCCGCCGCATCCTCCAGTTGCCGACACGCCCCCTCTCCTCTTTATAGACAGGGCCAGTGAGCACTCTCCTGCCACTGGCTCTGTCTTCTCATGAAGTCCCGCGCCTACGCCGTAATATTCTTCAGTCGGCGCAGGCGTACTGAGTGAAGGACGCCAGCTCCGTCCTCAGTGCGCCTGCCCAATTACGTCATGGGTGTACTGTGACGTAATCGGCGCACTGGTATTGCAGGATAAGATGGCGGTTTGATTAGTACTATTTTGGGGGGCATACGCCTTTTTCATTGCTTGGTATTACACTTTTTGGGATGTAAGGTGACAAAAAATTGCTTTTTTGGCACAGTGAGGGGTTGGGTCATGTGATATTTTTATAGAGCAGGTTCTTACGGATGCAGCAATACATAATATGTATACTTTTTTTATTTAGTTTACTTTAACACAATAATAGCATTTTAGAAAAAAAAATACATTTTAGTGTCTCCATAGTCTGAGAGCCATTTATTTTTTATTTTTTGGGTGATTGTCTCATGTAGGGGCTCTTTTTTTGCAGGATGAGTTGGCGGTTTGATTGGTACTATTTTGACGTACAGACGACTTTTTTTAATCACTTTTATTACTTTTTTTAGGTGAGGTGGGCAAAATTTCAATTTCATCATAATTTTTTTTATTTTTTATGGCATTCAACGTGCAGGGAAAATTACATGACCCTTTTATACATAATAAAGCAACAGATCACCAAGTGAAAGGTATCACTATATTCAGCAGAGTGAGCCGTACGAGGCAGCATGCCTGGTTTATCAGTGAATTTCCTGGTGACAAAAACTGAAAAATTGCTGTCATTCAGCTAAGGCTTGTAAACTCAGATTGATAGCTTAAACTTTAAACATGACTATGGGATTCTAACTAGGGAAATGTATAAAATACATTTGCATATTAAATACAGAAGTCGGAAGTACCAAAAACTGAGGAGTCGGAGTTGGAGTCGGAGCATTTATCTACCGACTCCACAGCCCTGATCATGGGTATCACTGTGACCGAAAAGGCCCATACCATTAAAATATGGGGTCGGAAAAAAGGGTCAAAATGGCTGATTTGCCATTTTTTCATTGCTTTTCTTACATTGCTTTTTTGCGGTCCGCAAAACAGGGTTCCGTTGTTCCGTGATCCGTGTAAGTTTTTGCTTCCGTTTTTTTTAGCGGACATGACCCAAAAGATTTTACCAAAAGACAGGCTGACAATTTTTGCCAAGTGCCTGCCAAGAGATCCGCAAAAAAACGGACGCGGAACGCATATGACACACAGATGGCCATCCGCATTTTTTCACGGTCCCATTGACTTGAATGGGTCCGTGAACTGTTTTTCACGGACAAGAATAGGACAGGTTTTATTTTTTTGACGGACTGGAATCACGGACCACGGGCACGGAGAACAAACGGTGCATTTGCCGAGTTTTCCACGGACCAATTGAAAACCAATGGGTCCGCAGAAAATCACGAAACGGACACGGAATTGAAAACCAATGGGTCCGCAGAAAATCACGAAACGGACACGGAATCCAACAACGGTCGTGTGCATGAGGCGTTTAACATTTTTTTTTACACTATTTAGACATAAAAAACCTATACATATGGGGTATCATTTTAATCGTACTGACCCAGAGAATGAAGTACATGGGTCAGTTTTGACATAAACAAAACTCCGTGCGAACAAAATCCATAAAACGGCGGAGGAATTAAATTTTTTTCCATTTCCACACCATTTGGATTTTTTTTTCTCGCTGTCCACTACATTTCATGCCATAATTATGGCATTAGAAAGTACAACTTGTCCCGCAAAAAATAAGCCCTCATACAACTATGTGACCGGAAATATAAAAAAGTTATGGCTCATGGAATATAGGGAAGAAAAATGAAAACGCAAAAACTAATAAACCTCAGGTAGCCAAAGGGTTAAGGTGAAAAATGGCAGGGTCCTGAATGGGTTAATGTTATTTAGTTATTTTATACTATTGTTATTGTTTATAACAAACAATTTCTTTACTGTTTCTACCTATGTCCCTTCCTCCCAATCCAATCCCACCTCTCCCCCCTGTCCTCTTCTCCTTCCCGTTTATCTTTATGTTGCTACTTGTTTTGATAACCAAGTGACTGGATATCAGGATATCAATGCATATGTTAACCAATACTTTAACATATATTGATGTAACTCGGAAAATAAGAAAAAATCTATAGGAAAGGAAAAGTATACATTTTCATAATTTTCATCTTCCTGACTAGATCTGACCAGGCAACAATGACGTGTCAATTTATGTGGTAATAACTTTGGAATGCTTTTATCTATACAAGCAATTCATGATACATTGTACTTCGTGACAATATGTTTGACATTGAGTCAATATGTTTGACATTTATTTATTTTTAAAAAATTCAAAATGTACCAACTATTTGGAAAAATTCACAATTTTTCAAAATTTTAATTTTTCTGCATTTAAGACAACACCTCATAAAATAGTTATTACATTACATTCCCATTTATGCTGCATCATTTTGCATATGTCATTTTACTTTTTTAGGATGTTAGACAGCTTAGAATTTCAGATCCATATTCTATTTCCTAAAATTAAAATTTCTAAAACCCACTTTTTAAATGAACAATTCAGTTTTTCACCTAGTGCAGCTTAGGGTCTATTCACATGAAAAACAAAACGTCCAGCACTGCATGGATTTTCATGCAAAATTTCTTCCATTTATTTCAAAGTAACAAGATGAGTACAGGAACACACCACAGGCAGTAAAAGATTTACGCGTTTCGGACCCTGGGGTCCTTAGTCATAACACCAAGTGACGCAGCCAGGTAGGTTTATATATGTGAGTTACAACTAGTATCACTTCCCTTTCTTGATTAGAATGGGGAGGGACCTACCCGAATGTTAAACACCTTCACCTGAGTGCCTGACTTGCTGGTAGTACAACAAGTACAAAATCAACTTTGTAAATCTGACATCTATGCTGGCAACCATAAATCTATGAATTATCCACATGCAAACTTTATAATGTAACAGTAATATTGCAGGTAGTTCACTAAATAGTTACACCATGACAATAAGATACAATAAAAAATAAAAAAATAAGACAAAATATACTAAAAGAACAAATGGCAAAAATACGCATTGTTTGGAACTTGTTCAGTTATTTTTATTTTTTTTATTATTATTTTTTTTAGAGCGCCATTCATTCCATAGCGCTGTACATATCATAAGCGGTGCACATACATAATACAGGATATTGCCTTAAGCATGAACGAGACAAGTTACATACTGGTACAGAAGGATAGAGGGCCCTGCCCGTGAGGGCTTACAATCTACATGGTATGGGGGATGGAGACAGTAGGCGAGGGTGAAGCTGGTCATGGCGGTATAGAGGCAGCAGTGTCACTGGTCGTAGGCTTGTCTGAAGAGGTGGGTTTTTTTTTAAGGTTTCTTTTGAAGGATTCCACTGTAGGTGAGAGTCTGATATGTTGGGGTAGCGAGTTCCAGAGTATAGGGGATGCACGGGAGAAATCCTGGAGGCGAGTGTGGGAAGAGGTGATAAGAGGAGAGGAGAGAAGGAGGTCCTGTGAGGATCAGTTTTATAGATACATAAGCTCCTTGCGTAGGTTTAACCCTTTATGTACTCTGGGATTAAGTCTCAGAATCCAATATGCCTCCCGTAATAAAATAGCTTTTTTATAGTCTCCACCCCGTATTGGTCTTCTCACTTTTTGTAGGGCGAATGCACTGAACGATTGAACTCTGCGATTGTGTGCAGAAATAAAGTGTCTAGCTACATTAGAAATATTTAGTGCTGAGGGATTACTTATATAATTCAGATGTTCCAGTATTCTATTTTTGAATTTGCGTGAAGTGCTCCCAACATACATCAAATCACATTCTGTGCAGCGTATAATGTATACGACACCCTCAGTGTTGCAGTTCATATAACCTTTCATTTTGAACATCTCTGTGTTAAACAGAGCTTATAACATTGTCATTATGAAACTGCAAATCATGTCTGTTTTTATTTTGTGCAATGTTATAAGCTCTGTTTAACATCCTGTCATGCCTTTTCATAAGTATATAAACATTTATACATTATTATTGTTATAACGTGTATTCATGGCCTATAAGAAGCCATGTTGAACTTATATTCACCCTTCTGTATGAACCTTCATTGTGTAAAAGAAAAGAATATGGGTTCAAGGAAAGATTCTTCCTGGCAGATGTGGGCCTATCTAAGGGAGTAATTGTACCTCATCACTAGGCTATGAGCCGACATGAGGTTCTTCCTGACGCTCGTCTGTCATCTTTTTATAATGAGATGTATTAATGAGACATACATATGATGTCTGTTTGTTCATATAGTGGATCGTATTTATTCTTGACACAAGTTAATCAATATATCACATATGTGTTGTTTTATATTTCATATATTGGTTTTATTTTGTTATATGTTATAATCGTATATTAACATATATATATCCTGTGTGTGTATCACCAGAAGCGTGTATTCCTGAGGTATGTGGGGAAGCATGCTCAGTGGGATTTCTCTTAATAAGAAGTTGCTGACGGAAAAGTTGTGTTATTTTCATAAGATAAGGCACCTGTGAAATCCTAAACCCACACATTTGTTGTCTACATTTTAGCTTTATGACGTGAGAACAGTTACTAGTTTCTGGGAATTTAAGTTTTAATTGCTTCAAGTGTCAGGGGGTATGCCTCCCTTTTTGATGTATGTCCCAGTTGGTGGATGTTTTCCACTTAACATAAAGTCACATTATATAAATTTAACTCCTAAAAGCTTCACATTTATAGCTTATACAACATTGCCGCCTAGGTATCGGCAGGTAACATAACACGTTCACCACAAAATATTTTGGATAATGTATGATCTCACAGTACCATTACCACATGTGCACACCCTCTGGTTTGGTTGGAAGACTGTTATCTAAAGGGGTGTATGCTTTTGATAAGTCTGTGAATATTAATCATAGACGGGTTGAGAGAAGGATTCCAAGAGAAAGAAAAAACTACAAACAAAAGATTAAAGGGACACGTGGATTTTATCCTGGATCACGGGGAACCCTCAGGAGAGCTGACCATCCCTCCGGAGCCCTACTCACCTTTTGACCCTTGGTAACGTATATCTTGCTTATTGCTTGCGGTATTGATAAGTTACTCAGCCCGGCATATAGTGAAAGGTCCCCATTTGTGGATCTGTAATTGATAAGGCTCCTGATCAAGTCTGATCATTCCCTTAGCAAAGATGCATATTGCTAATTGAGCATCAGACATTGGTACTTAGTCCTTGGGAACTTTGTTATTCCCTAGCCTGATACCGAGCTGGTAAATTTATAGTGCTGCCATATACCTCAACTGGTTAAAAGGTGATAGAAAGGGGTACTTTTCTTTGATTTGGATTGTTGCATATCATTGCATTGATTGGCGATATTCAGTATTGATTGAAAGTAGTGGTATTATATTGCATTGTCTATCATTGTACAGGTTGTATCATCGATTTTGTATTAAGCACTTATGTATAATAAACTCGCATATATTTTTGCATAGATGATGGTACCTCGTTTTCTTTCTAGTTGCACAAAATAATTAAGGTTCTCGCAAACGAGAGAGGTTATTATGTCGCCCTCTCCTCAATAGGATCAATAACTTTGATATTTTTTCTTTAATCCTTTCTTTTTTTTTTTTTTTGTATATAAAGCATTTTTGCGCTTTATATCCGCGACAATCCACTGTGGGTAACAATGCAGAACACACAGAGATGTTCAAAATGAAGGGTTATATGAACTGCAACACTGAGGGTGTCGTATACATTATACGCTGCACAGAATGTGATTTGATGTATGTTGGGAGCACTTCACGCAAATTCAAAAATAGAATACTGGAACATCTGAATTATATAAGTAATCCATCAGCACTAAATATTTCTAATGTAGCTAGACACTTTATTTCTACACACAATCGCAGAGTTCAATTGTTCAGTGCATTCGCCCTACAAAAAGTGAGAAGACCAATACGGGGTGGAGACTATAAAAAAGCTATTTTATTACGGGAGGCATATTAGATTCTGAGACTTAATACCAGAGTACATAAAGGGTTAAACCTACGCAAGGAGCTTATGTATCTATACAACTGAACAGGTTCCAAACAATGCGGTTTTTTGCCATTTGTTCTTTTATTTTTTATTGTATCTTTTTGTCATGGTGTAACTATTTAGTGAATTACCTGCAATATTACTGTTACATTATAAAGTTTGCATGTGGATAATTCATAGATTTATAGTTGCCAGCATAGATGTCAGATTCACAAAGTTGATTTTGTACTTGTTGTACTACCAGCAAGTCAGGCACTCAGGTGAAGGTGTTTAACATTCGGGGAGGTCCCTCCCCATTCTAATCAAGAAAGGGAAGTGATACTAGTTGTAACTCACATATATAAACCTACCTGGCTGCGTCACTTGTTGTTATGACTAAGGACCCCAGGGTCCGAAACGCGTAAATCTTTTACTGCCTGTGGTGTGTTCCTGTACTCATCTTGTTACTTTGAAATAAATGGAAGAAATTTTGCACGAAAATCCATGCAGTGCTGGACGTGTTGTTTTTCATCTGAAGTCATTATCCAGGAGCTTGCCTGAGGTGCAGTGCACGCTGGAATCTTCATGTGGGTGAGCTGGAAAAGTGTTTCATATATCTGCAGGTCTATTCACATGTCCGTGGTGTGTGCGGATTTGCAACACACCAGGCCAGCACCCCTATAGAGCAGCATATTCTTGTCCGCAGTTGTTGGACAAGAATAGTACATGTTCTATTTTTTTCCGGAGCCGCGGACCGAAAGTTTGGTGGCGCGCTCCGGAAATGCGTATGCAAAGAGCACACAGTGTCCATTCCGTCCCCATTCAGAATTAATGGGTCCGGACCCGTCCCGCATAATTGCGGACACTGAATGTGGACGTGTGAATGGACCCTTAGATACTAGAAACCACCCATGAATGTCTCAATTTTAGAAACGAAACTGTTCAAGTTATTAAAATTGGATTTTACAAACTTTGTTAACCCTTTAGGTGTTCCACAAGAATGAAAAGAATATAGAAGAGAAATTTCAAAATGTCCCTTTTTTCGCAGATTTTACCTTTGAATCCATTTTTACTGTACCACAACAGTGGTTAACAGCTAAACAAAACTCAATATTTATTACTAGGCTTGAGCAAATTGAGCTTCAGATCATAGTACAGCATTAAAGTGTATTGGCTCCGTGTAGGCAAACTTCGTATGGCCCAAAGTTGTGCGAGATTTACTATGATATTCCTATCTGCGCATTTAAATACATTTTAAAATAGGAATCTGAAGTGGGCTTTGGAACTGAGGTACCAGGCAGTACCAAAGCCCACTTCAGATTCCTAATTTAAAATGTTTTGATATGTGCAGGTAGGAATACCGTAGTAATTCACCGAAGTCTCGCAGAACTTCGGACAATACGGTTTGCCTACACAGATCCAATACATTTTAATGCTGTACGGAAACAGCATTAAAAACAACGTTTTTAAACCTGTTACGGACATAGGACGTACTGGTACGCCCTGATGTCCAGGTACTTAAGGACACAGTACATACCGGTACGTCCTGTGTATGTCCGATCACCACCGCGCAGCAAGGGGTGATCGGAACAGAGTGCCTGCCGAAATCATTTGTCAGGAACTCTGTCACAATGCCTAGGGGGTCCTGTGACCCCACCGCAGCGGCGATCGCAGAAAACCGCTGGTCAATTCAGACCTGCAGTTTTCTGCGTTTTCAGGTTATTCGGGTCTCTGGTGACCCGATAACCCGGAATAGGATGGTGATCAGTGGTGTGATAACACACCACCAATCACCATGCTTCGATCCTGTGAGGTGATGGTGACATCACCTCACAGGATCGATTTCTATTGGCTGCACGGCCGGGAGGGGGTTAACTCCCCCTGCTCTCCTCCTCCATTCTGCATCCGGAACGAGGAGAGAGAGCAGCCTGCACGTGGATCTCCTGACCCAGCACCCAGTACCCAGCACTACCCAAAGTGCCATCTGGCTCTATCAGGTAGGTTAGTGAGAGCTAGGGAAAGCTTTAGGTCAGGCAGGGAGAGTTAGGGAGAGTTTAGTGTAATTTTTTTTTTTTTTAACTCTTGCGTCACCCTCTTAGGGTGCCTGGGGTCCACAGCACAGCTGTGTGACCCTAGACACCCCCAGGGGTGCTGGAGCTTGCCCCCCCTCCACCTTTTTTTTGGGCGCAAGCGTTTTTTTTTTTTTGCATACGCTGACAGTGGCCAGCACCCTTTAGCGTGCGGCCACTGTTAGTGCATCACCCACTCCACCGCTGATCAGCTTCGGATGGCTGATCAGCAAGTTTGATTTTTTTTTTTACTTTTTCACATTTTTTTTGCTTTTTTTTAGTTAGGTTTTTTTTTTTTCTGTGCCCCCCCCCCCCCCACCACACACACACACACACACACACACACACTGAATAAGGTTTTACACGCACGCACACACACACTCCCCTATGGCCCGCCGGACGCCCTCGCCCTCTAGCGATGATGATGAGTCCTCGAGGCGGCAGAGACGCTGCCAGGCAGAGCAAGGGGACCGCCATGTCAGGGACCCTGTGGCCCACCCTAGTACGAGCAGCTCTGGGGATCGTACTAGTTTCCTGGCCCACCAGATAAGTTCACCTGAGCCCCCTACCGGTGAACTTTGATGGTGTACCCCAGAGAATTTTCAGCCAGCGATTCCTGATTTTGTTGGTCAACCAGGAATCCAGTGGGCTTCACTGAATACGACTATTTTAGTCTTTTTTTCAGTGACCCCCTTGTGAATCTGATGGTGGAGCAAACGAATCTGTACGCCCAACAGTTTGTTGCTGAACACCCGGGCTCTTTTTTGGCTAGGTCCGGTAGCTGGACGCCAGTCAGTGCAGCCGATATGAGGACGTTTTGGGGCCTCATGCTGCACATGGGCCTAGTCAAAAAACCCAGTGTCAGGCATTACTGAAGTGGGGCCGTCCTCTACCAGACCCCACTTTACAGTACGGCCATGACAGGCTCCCGGTTTGTGGCTATCTGGAAATGCCTGCATTATGCAGATAATGCAGCATGCCCCCCCCAAGGTGATCCTGCCTATGACCGCCTGTACAAAATCAGGCCGGTTATCGATCACTTCGGGGCCAAATTTGTGGAGGCCTATGTACCTGGAAGGGAGGTCGTGGCTGATGAGTCTCTCATTGCTTTCTAGGGGAGACTCATTATCCGCCAGTATGTTCCCTTAAAGCGGGCAAGGTATGGCCTGAAGCTGTACAAACTTTGTGAGAGTACCTCAGGGTATACTTACAAGTTTCGTGTGTACGAGGGGTGAGATTCCCGTATTCAACCCCCAGAATGTCCCCCCACTCTGGGTGTTAGCGGGAAACTTGTGTGGGACCTTATGCACCCGTTGCTAGATAAGGATTACCACCTGTACGTGGATAACTTTTATACTAGTATCCCCTTGTTCCAGTCCCTCGCTGCGAGATCCACATCCGCTTGTGGGACTGTGAGGAAAATCAACGCGGTCTCCCTACATACCCCCTCCAGGTACCTATCCCCAGGGGAGAGACCTGTGCCCTTACCAGTGGAAACCTGTTAATCCCTGTATAAGGACAAAAGGGATGTCCTTATGCTGTCCACAATTCACGGTAACGGTCCTCAAGCCCGATTGTATCGTCGACTACAATCTGTATATGGGAGGAGTTTCTCTCTGATCAAGTCCTCAAAGCCATATAATGCCATGCGCAAAACCCGGGCATGGTACAAAAAAGTTGTGGTCTACTTGGTACAGTTTGCCATGTACAACTCTTGTGCTGTCCAGGAGCGCTGGCAACACAGGGAAATTCCTTCAGTTCTATGAGGCAGTACTCAAGGACCTGATCTTTTCTCACCGGGAAAGAGCAGGCCGGAGTACCTCGGAACTGGAGGATATTCCCTGGCCAACACTTTCCAGGTGTGGTCCCCCATACTGGAAAGAAGGGACGAACCCCCAAAAAATGTGTCACAGGAGGGGGATACGGAAGGACACCACCACTCAGTGTGACACGTGCCCCGATCATCCGGGCCTCTGCGTTATTGGTTGCTTCAGGGAGTACCACACTTCCATGGAGTACTAAATTTACTATCCCCTTATCCATTTAGCCACTGACGATTGAATAAAAACTATGGTTCTCAGACTTGAGACACCCAAAAATATTTTTTTTATCAAAAATGATAGTTTGTAAAACTAAATAAATTTAAAAAAGTAGGCAAATTAGGTATCGCCGCGTCCATAATAATCTGCTCTATAAAACTACCCCATGACCTAACCCCTCAGATACACACGGTAAACAATAAAAGGTTCAAAAAGAGAATTTTTTTGTCACCTTACATAACAAAACGCGTAATAGCAAGCGATCGAAAAGACATCTGCCCCCGAAAATAGTGCCAATAAAACCATCCTCTCATTCCGCAAAAAGTTAAAAAAACTGACTCTTAGACTTTGTAGATAGTTACATTTTTTTAGTTTGTTTCAAATAGGATAATATAGTGTTAAACCTAAAAATATGTTAAAAAAGTAGACAAATTAGGTATCGCCGCGTCCATAATAATCTGCTCTATAAAAATACCCCATGACCTAACCCCTCAAATTCACACGGTTAAAAAAATAAAATAAAAACGGTGCCAAAACAGCTATTTTTTGGAAGATTTTCCATTTTAATCCATTTTTTCCAGTAACAAAGCAAGGGTTAACAGCCAAATAAAACTTTAAATGTATTGCCCTGAATCTGCAGATTACAGAAACACCCCATATGTGGTGGTAAACTGCTGTATGACCAAACGGCAGGGCGCAGAAGGAAAGGAATGCCATATGGTTCTTGGAAGGCAGATTATGATGGCCTTTTTTTTTTTTTTACAACATGTCCCATTTGAAGAACCCCTGATGCACCCCTAGAGAAGAAACGCCATAAAAGTGACCTCATCTGATAAACTACACCCCTCAAGGTATTCAAAACTCATTTTACAAACTTTGTTAACAGTTTAGTGTTCCTCAAGAGTTTATGGCAAATGTAGATGAAATTTCAGAATTTCTATTTTTGGTAACCTTGTTAACCGCTTCAACCCCCCTAGCTTAAACACCCTTAATGACCAGGCCACTTTTTACAATTCCGCACTACACTACTTTCACCGTTTATTGCTCCGTCATACAACTTACCACCCAAATGAATTTTACCTCCTTTTCTTCTCACTAATAGAGCTTTCATTTGGTGGTATTTCATTGTTGCTGACATTTTTACTTTTTTTGCCATTAATACAAATTTAACGACATTTTTGCAAAAAAAATGACATTTTTCACTTTCTGTTGTAAATTTTTTTTTAAAAAACTACATTTCTATATAAATTTTTTTCTAAATTTATTGTTCTACATGTCTTTGATAAAAAAAAAAGTCCAATAAGTGTATATTTATTGGTTTGGGTAAAAGTTATAGCGTTTACAAACTATGGTGCAAAAAAGTGAATTTCGGCATTTTGAAGCAGCTCTGACTTTCTGAGCACCTGTCATGATTCTTCAGGTGCTAGAATGCCAGGAAAGTATAAATACCCCCCAAATGACACCATTTTAGAAAGAAGACACCCCAACTGCTTACTGCCTGCACTGTTTACTATAACCCCTACATATTCTATTGTTAATTGCATACAATCTGAACTTGTAATCCTTTCAGATATTGTACTGATATTTACCTGCAAATAAAAGTTTTAAAAATCAAAAAAAAAAAAAAAAAAAAAGAAAGAAGACACCCCAAAGTATTCGCGGAGGGGCATGGTGAGTTCATGTATCATTTCATTTTTTTTCACAAGTTAGCGGAAAATGACACTTTCTGAGAAAAAAAAAAAAAAAGTTTCAATTTCTGCTAACTTCTGGCAAAAAAAAAAAAAATCTCAGACGGACTCACTATGCCCCTCAGTGAATACCTCGGGGTGTCTAATTTCCGAAATGGGGTCATTTGTGGGGTGTGTTTACTGTTCTGGCATTTTGGGTGGGGCTAAATTGTGAGCCGCCATGTAAAACCTAAAGGTACTCGTTGGAATTTGGGCCCCTTTGCGCACCCAGGCTGCAAAAAAGTGTCACTTATGTGGTATCGCCGTACTCAGGAGAAATAGGGCAATGTGTTTTGGTGTGTATTTTTACATATACCCATGTTGGGTGAGAGAAATATCTCTGTAAATTGTCAACTTTGTATAAAAATTTTGTAAAGTTGTCGTTTACAGAGATATTTTTCACACAAAGTATGGGTATATATAAAAATACACCCCAAAACACATTGCCCTACTTCTCCTGAGTACGGCGATACCACATGTGTGCCACTTTTTGCAGCCTGGTGCGCAAAGGCCCTAAACCAATGAGTACCTTTAGGATTTCACAGGGCATTTTTACGCATTTGGATTCCAGACTTCTTCTCACGCTTTAGGGGCCCCTAAAATGCCAGGACAGTATAAATACCCACATGTGACCCCATTTTGGAAAGAAGACACCCCAAGGTATTCCGTGAGGGGTATGGTGAGTTCATGTAAAATTTTATTTTTTGTCACAAGTTAGTGGAATATGAGACTTTGTAAAAAACAAAATAAAAAAAAATATATATATATAAATTTCCGCTAACTTGTGCCCAAAAATAAAAATTCTGTGAACTCACCATGCCCCTCACGGAATACATTGGGGTATACCCCATGGTATTCCATGAGGGGCATGGCGAGTTCATAGAAGATTTTTTTTTTGGCACAAGTTAGTGGAAATTGATTTTTTATTGTTTGTTCTCACAAAGTCTCCCTTTCCGCTAACTTTTGACAAAAAGTTTAATTTTTCATGGACTCATTATGCCACTCAGCGAATACCTTGGGGTGTCTTCTTTCCAAAATGGGGTCACATGTGGGGTATTTATACTGCCCTGGCATTTTAGGGGCCCTAAAGCGTGAGAAGAAAAATGCGTAAAAATGCCCTCCTAAAAGGTACTCATGGGCCCCTTTGCGCATCTTGGCTGCAAAAAAGTGTCACTCATGTGGTATCGCCGTACTCAGGAGAAGTAGGGCAATGTGTTTTGGGGTGTATTTTTACATATACCCATGCTGGGTGAGAGAAATATCTCTGTAAATTGACAACTTTGAATAAAAAATTTAAAAAGTTGTCGCTTACAGCGATATTTCTCATACACAGTATGGGTATATGTAAAAATACACCCCAAAACACATTTCCTACTTCTCCTGAGTACGGCGATACCACATGAGTGACACTTTTTTGCAGCCAAGATGCGCAAAGGGGCCCTAAAACCAATGAGTACCTTTAGGATTTCACAGGCCATTTTTACGCATTTGGATTCTCACGCTTTAGGGCCCCTAAAATGCCAGGACAGTATAAAACCCCACAAGTGACCCCATTGTGGAAAGAAGACACCCTAAGGTATTCTGTGAGGGGTATGGCGAGTTCACAGAAAAAAAAAAATTGGCACAAGTTAGCGGAAATTGCTTTTTTTTTTTTTTTTTACAGTCTCATATTCCACTAACTTGTGACAAAAAATAAAATTTTGCATGAACTCGCCATGCCCCTCACGGAATACCTTGGGGTGGCTTCTTTCTAAAATGGGGTCACATGTGGGGTATTTATACTGTCCTGGCATTTGAGGGTCTCCGCAATCATTACACGTATGGCCAGCATTAGGAGTTTCTGCGATTCTCCTTATATTGAGCATACGGGTAATGAGTTTTTTTTTTTCCGTTCAGCCTCTGCGCTGAAAAAGAAAAAAATATGAACGGCACAGATTTTTTCATTCGCATCGATCAATGTGGATGAAAAAATCTCTGCCAAAATCAGTGACTGCGGTGCGGTGGGCTGGGCGCTAGCTACCTAACAAGTAGCTAACTAACTGGCGGTGATAAGAGACCCTTATGCCCCATTCACACGTCCGAAATTCTGTTTGCGGAACGGAATTGTGGACCCATTCATTTCTATGGGGACAGACTTTGTCCCGCTCAGATCCGGAATTACGGATCCGCGCTTCCGGGTCTGCACTTCGGTTCCGCAAAAATATAGAACATGTCCTATTCTTGTCCGCAATTGGGGGGGTTAGTGTAGTGTTTGGTGCAACTTTACAGTGTTACCTGGTCCTCTGGTGGTCGATCCCAGCAAATGGGACCACCAGACCACCAGAGGACCAGGTAGCAGCTATATCAGACGCTGTTCACAAAACAGCGTCTGATATAGCTGTTTGATGCGATTTAATTCGCATCTACAGCCTGCCAGCGATGGATCATCGCTGGCAGGCTGTAGCAGAACTGCCGAGACGCGCTACACTGTGAACGTGCGCGCGCGTTCACAGGGAGTCTCGGCTCTCACGAGATGACGCGCCGATGCGTCGTCTCAGAGCTACAGGACCGCCCGCAGGACGCATCCCTGCGTTAGGCGGTCCTGTAGCGGTTAAACAAGAATGTAATATAGAGCAACCAAAAATCATATGTACACTAAAAACAGCCTCCTTATCCCGTTGTTTCCAAAATGGGGTCACTTTTAGGGAGTTTCTACTCTGGGGGGCGGGGGCTTCAAATGGGACATGGTGTAGATAAACCAGTCCAGCAAAATCTGCCTTCCAAAAACCACACGGCACTCCTTTCCCTCTACGCCCTGCCGTGTGGCCATACAGTAGTTTATGACCACATATGGGGTGTTTCTGCAAACTACAGAATCAGGGCAATAAAAATTGGGTTTTGTTTGGCTGTTAACCCTTGCTTAGATACTGGAAAAAAAGGATTAAAATGGAAAATGTGCTAAAAAAAATCTAAATTCGGACATTTTAGCCCCATTTCCAATTAACTCTTGTGAAACACCTAAAGGGTTAATAACATTTAAAAAACCAGTATTCAATACCTTGAGGGGTCTAGTTTCCAAAATAGGGGGCCCTCAGGGAGTTTCTACTCGGGGGAATCGGGGGGACTTCAAATGGGACATGGTGTAGATAAACCAGTCCAGCAAAATCTGCCTTCCAAAAACCCTCTACGCCCTGCCACATGGCCATACAGTAGTTTACGACCACATATGGGGTGTTTCTGCAAACTACAGAATCGGGGCTATAAAAATTGGGTTTTGTTTGGCTGTTAACCCATGCTTAGTTACTGGGAAAATGGATTAAAATGGAAAATTTGCGAAAAAATTCAAAATTCTGAAATTTTAGCCTCATTTCCCGTTAACTCTTGTGAAACAACTAAAGGGTTAACGACATTTGTAAAATCAGTTTTGAATACCTTGAGGGGTGTAGTTTCTAGAATGGGGTCATTTTTGGGTGGTTTCTATTATGTAAGCCTTACAAAGTGACTTCAAACCTGAACTGTCCCTAAAAAGTGGATTTTTGAAAATTTCAGAAAATTTTAAAGATTTGCTTCTTAACTTCTAAGCCTTATGGGGAATGTAAATTGATAACTTTTTTGGCGGTATTACATTGTATTATAGAAGTAGAGAAATTGAAATTCGGAAAATTGCACATTTTTCCAATTTTTGGTAAATTTGGTATTTTTTTTATAAATAAAAATGAAATTTTTTGACTCCATTTTACCAGTGACATGAAGTACAATATGTGACGAAAAAAAAATCTCAGAATCGCCTGGATAAGTAAAAGCGGTTTAAAGTTATTCACACATAAAGTGACACTGGTGAGATTTGCAAAAAATGGCCTGGTCCTTAAGGTGAAAATGTGCCCGGTCCATAAGGGGTTAACGACTCGGCTTCGGATCCATTAATTACCCTGATTCTGCAGTTTACAGAAACACCCCATGGATTTTGGAGGGCGAATTTCACAGTGATAATTTTCAGGTGACATGTCACATTTGAAGTCCTACTGATGCACCCCTAGAGTGTAAAATGCCAAAAAGTAACTCTGTTTTGGAGACTATACCCCCAAGGAATTTTTCAAGGGGTGCCTTGAGCATTTGAACCCAACAAGCGTTTCATAAAATTTCAGAAACATTTGGTTGTGAAAATGAAAAATTACTTTATTTTTACAAGAAAATATGGCTTTAAGTCCAAATTTTTGATTTTCACATGGGATAACAGGAGAAAATGCTCCCCATTTGTTAGCCATTTTCTTCTTTATACAGAAACATTCCATATTTGCTTGTACACTGCTGTATGGACACACCGTAGAGTGCAGATTAGTGTTGAGCAAATTTAAGTTAACCACTTCAGCCCCCCTAGCTTAAACACCCTTAATGACTAGGCCACTTTTTACAATTCTGCACTACACTACTTTCACCGTTTATTGCTCCGTCATGCAACTTACCACCCAAATGAATTTTACCTTCTTTTCTTCTCACTAATAGAGCTTTCATTTGGTGGTATTTCATTGCTGCTGACATTTTTACTTTTTTTGCTATTAATCAAAAATGACCGAAATATTAGCAAAAAAATGTCATTTTTCACTTTCTGTTGCAAATTTTTTTTTTTTAACTACATTTCTATATAAAATGTTTGCAAAATGTATTCTACATGTCTTTGATAAAAAAAAAATCCAATAAGTGTATATTTATTGGTTTGGGTAAAAGTTATAGCATTTACAAACTATGGTGCAAAAAAGTGAATTTCCGCATTTTGAAGCAGCTCTGACTTTCTGAGCACCTGTCATGTTTCTTCAGGTGCTAGAATGCCAGGATAGTATAAATGTATCATTTCATTTTTTTTCACAAGTCAGCGGAAAATGACACTTTCTGAGGAAAAAATAATAATAATAAAGTTTCCATTTCTCCTAACTTCTGGCAAAAAAAAAATTAACGGACTCACTATGCCCCTCAGTGAATACCTTGGGGTGTCTACTTTCCGAAATGGAGTCATTTGTGGGGTGTGTTTACTGTTCTGGCATTTTAGGCGGGGCTAAATTGTGAGCATCCCTGTAAACCTAAAGGTACTCGTTGGAATTTGGGGCCCTTTGCGCACCCAGGCTGCAAAAAAGTGTCACACATGTGGTATCGCCGTACTCAGGAGAAGTAGGGCAATGTGTTTTGGGGTGTATTTTTACATATACCCATGTTGGGTGAGAGAAATATCTCTGTAAACTGACAACTTTGTATAAAAAAAATTAAAAAGTTGTCATTTACAGAGATATTAAAAAGTTGTCATTTACAGAGATATTTTTTACAACTTGTAGAAAATGTCTGTATGTGGGTAAGTAACTGGCTAAGTGACAGAAAACAGAGGATGGTTATTAACGGTAGATACTCAGATTGGGTCACTGTAACTAGTGGGGTACTTCAGAGGTCAGTATTGGGCCCTATTCTCTTCAATATATTTATTAATGATCTTGTAGAAGGCCTGCACAGTAAAATATCTATTTTTGCAGATGACACTAAACTGTGTAAAGTAATTAACACTGAAGAGGACAGTTTTCTGCTACAGAGGGATCTGGATAGATTGGAGGCTTGGGCAGAAAAATGGCAGATGAGGTTTAACACTGACAAATGTAAAGTTATGCACATGGGAAGGAATAATGCAAGTCACCCGTACATATTAAATGGTAAAACACTCGGTAACACTGACATGGAAAAGGATCTAGGAATTTTAATAAACAGCAAATTAAGCTGCAAAAACCAGTGTCAGGCAGCTGCTGCCAAGGCCAATAAGATAATGGGTTGCATCAAAAGGGGCATAGATGCCCGTGATGAGAACATAGTCCTACCACTTTACAAATCACTAGTCAGACCACACATGGAGTACAGTGTACAGTTCTGGGCTCCTGTGAACAAGACAGACATAGCAGAGCTGGAGAGGGTTCAGAGGAGGGCAACTAAAGTAATAACTGGAATGAGGGATCTACAGTACCCTGAAAGGTTACCAGAATTAGGGTTATTCACTTTAGAAAAAAGACGACTGAGGGGAGATCTAATAACTATGTATAAATATATCAGGGGTTAGTACAGAGATCTGTCCCATCATCTATTTATCCCCAGGACTGTGAAAGGGGACATCCTCTGCGTCTGGAGGAAAGAAGGTTTGTACACAAACATAGAAAAGGATTCTTCACTGTAAGAGCAGTGAGACTATGGAGCTCTTTGCCTAAGGAGGTGGTGATGGTGAGTACAATAAAGGAATTCAAGAGGGGACTGGATTTATTTCTGGAGTGTAATAATATTACAAGCTACAGCTACTAGAGAGGGGGTCGTTGATCCAGGGAGTTATTCTGATTGCCTGATTGGAGTCGGGAAGGAATTTTTTTCCCCTTAAGTGGGGAAAATTGGCTTCTGCCTCACAGGGGTTTTTTGCCTTCCTCTGGATCAACTTGTAGGAAACAGGCCGAACTGGATGGACAAATGTCTTTTTTCGGTCTTATATACTATGTTACTATACGGGTAATGAGATTTTTTTTTTTCCGTTCAGCCTCTGGGCTGAAAAAAAAAAAAAAAATGAACGGCACAGATTTTTTCATTAACATCGATCATGGTGGATGAAAAAATCTCTGCCAAAATCAGTGACTGCGGTGCTGTGGGCTGGGCGCTAACTACCTAACAAGTAGCTAACTAACTGGCGGTGATAAGGGACCCTTATGCCCCATTCACACGTCCGCAATTCTGTTTGTGGAACGGAATTGCGGACCCATCCATTTCTATGGGGATAGACTTTGTCCCGCTCGGATCCGGAATTTCGGATCCGCACTTCCGGGTCTGCACTTCGGTTCCGCAATTGCGGACAAGAAAAGGCATTTTCTATATAGTTCTGGTAATGTGCGGATCTGCAAAATGCGGAAAGCACATTGCCGGTGTCCGTATTTTGCGGATCTGCGGATTAGGTCCACGGATCTGCAAAACACATATGGACATCTGAATGGAGCCTTACAGGGGTGTGATCAATGACAGGGGGGTGATCAGGGAATCTAGATATGGGGTGATCAAGGGGTTAATAAGTGAAGGGGGGGTAGTGTAGTGTGGTGCTTGGTGCAACTTTACATAGCTACCTGGTCCTCTGGTGGTCGATCCCAGCAAATGGGACCACCAGAGGACCAGGTAGCAGGTATATCAGACGCTGTTAACAAAACAGCGTTTGATATACCTGTTTGATGCTTTTTATTTTACTTCTACAGTCTGCCAGCGATTGATCATCGCTGGCAGGCTGCAGTATAACTGCCGAGACGCGCGCCACTATGAAAGCGCGTGCGCTAACAGCAAATCTCGCGTCTCGCGAGATGACGCACGGGTGCTTCCAGCCAGAGCAACAGGACCGCCGGCCGGACGCATCCGTGCGTTAGGCGGTCCTGGGGTAGTTAAACAAGTGGAATTTGATCCGACTTTTCGGCAAAATTTGATTTGCCACGAATCCGAATTTCCTTGCGCTTCATGGTAACGAATCAGATTTTTTTCTAAAATGGCTCCTGCACATGTTACAAAGTCACGGATCACCCATAATGCCGTGTAACCAGCCAATCAGCAGATGACCAGCCACTGTGATGTCACAGCTCTATAAAAAAAACTCATCCTGCCCTGTCTCCACCATTTTCCAACAAACTGAGCATGGGGACAGATGTGACAAGTACTAAGGAAAGTTTTACAGAGTTTTTAACAGTATAATCTGGGATAGGGACAGTGTAGGGAGATCGTAGAAAGAGTTTTCAGACACTGTAGGTTCGCTGCTAACTGGGTCACCCACCCAGTATAAAAAGTAAAATAGATAAATACAAATATGCAGGCACATCACCTTTCGTAGCTGGTAGGACTAAAATACCAGTATAGAATAGGTAAACAGACTATTTATTAGCAAATGAAGTAAAATGACAATAAAATATAAAATAATACACATCCAAAAGAAGCAACTGTGGATAGGTAAAAAATCAATTTATACACTTGATCAGCGTTTAATGGAAGGGGGAAGATGTCCCACAGTCCCTGTATTCAAACACAAAGGTATCCCAAAAATGTATAGTTCACTACTGCTGCAGATGGAACAATAGCTGTAGATATGGTATTGGGGTGCGGATAGGAGAGTCCAGATACTGCAAGGTGTATAAACAGGGTATATATCAGCAGAGTATATATCAACAGAGTTCAACAAATTGTCCCATCCCTGATAGGTACAGCGGCTAGATGTTATATAATAATATTGGATAGATGGGAACCTCTCTGAGGCATTTACCGTTTTGCTGGTGTTGAGATCTTTGATATTTGTATTGTAGTGTTGGATAAGAGCCTCCATAGTACTTACAAACTCATTTGTCCCTCAGCTGAAACGCTGAATCTATGTGGCAAAAAACGCTGTGCTGCTTTGCTGATATCATGTGACTTGGTCAGCTGATGCAGTCACGTGGCCTACTCCAAGTCAGGTGATGATTTCTACAGGTCCTGGAAGATTATACTTTCCAAAAATCTTACTCACAGGTCCTGGAAGGTTGACGTCTCACACGTATTGTTTGGAACTAAATTGTATCTATGAGTATGGATATGGCCGAGTCTCCAGAGTTCTATATGTCACTATGTAGGGCAGTGAAATCACTACCATAGCTGGCAGCAGCGGTTGTAAGCATCACAAATACATGTGAAGCCCAACAAAAGGATGTAACCTCTAATAAACTGCTGGCCATGAGAAAAATAATAATCACCATATACAGAGGGGACTCACCCAGGGGTAGTGTATCCAGACCTGTTGTTATTGTACCTTTGCGCTTCAGTTTTTGTAGGTTTTTGTCCTTAGTGGTAAATCTATTGTGCCTTTATTCTTAAATTGGAGTGAATACATTATGTAGTCTAAACGTTTGTAGCGGATATAAAGCGCAAAAATGCTTTATATACAAAAAACAAAAGAAAGGAACAAAGGAAAAAATATCAAAGTTATTGATCCTACTGAGGAGACAGGCGACATAATAACCTCTCAGGCGAGAACCTTAATTATTTTGTGCAACTAAAAATAAAAGCAAGGTACCATCTTCTATGCAAAAATATATGTGAGTTTATTATACATAAGTGATAAATACAAAATCGATAATATAACTTGTACAATTATAGACAATGAAATATAATACCAGTACTTTTCATTGACCAATCAACACGAATAATATGCAACAATCCAAATTAAAGAAAAGTAGGGATATCAATCCCTTCCTATCACCTTTTAACCAATTGAGGTATATGGCGGAACTATAAATTTACCAGATTGGTATCAGGTTAGGGAATAACAAAGTTCCCAAGGACTATGTACCAATGTCTAAACCTTTGCTAAGAGAATGATCAAAATTGATCAGGAGCCTTATCAATACGGATCCACAATTGGGGATCTTTGACTATATACCGGGCTTAGTAACTTATCAATACCGCCAGCAATAAACGAGATATACGTTACCAAGGGTCAAAAAGTGAGTAGGGCTCCAGAGGGACGGTCAGCTCTCCAGAGGGTTCCGTGTGATCTAGGATAAAATCCAAAGCTTTGCCACGTTCTGTTTTAGTCCTTTGTTTGTAGAACTTTTTTTTTTTTCTTCCTTTTGGCATCCCTCTCACATCCCGTCTATGATTAATATTCACAGACTTATCAAAAGAATACACCAACCAAACCAGAGGGTGTGCACATATGGTAATGATACTGTGAGATCATACATTACCCAAAATGCTTTGTGGTTAACGTGTAATGTTACCTGCCGATACCTAGGCGGCAATGTTGTGTAACCTATAAATGTGAAACTTTTATGAGTTAAATTTATATAATGTGACTTCATGTTAAGTAGTAAACATTCACCACCTGGGACATACATCAAAAAGGGAGGCATGCCCCCTGACACTTGAAGCAATTAAAAACCTAGATTCCCAGAAACTAGTATAACTGTTCTCACGTCATACAGCTAAAATGTAGACAACAAATGTGTGGGTTTTTGGATTTCACAGGTGCCTTATCTTATGAAAATAACAACTTTTTCATTAGCAGAAATCCAACTAAGCATGCTTTCCTAGATACCTCAGGAATAATACACACTTCTGGTGATACACACACAGGATATATATACGTTAATATACGATTATATATAACATATTATATATAATAACATATATAACTTTATTGCCCTGATTCTATAGTTTGCAGAAACACCCCATATGTGGTTGTAAACTGCTGTATCGCCAAACGGCAGGGCACAGAAGGAAGGGAATGCCATATGGTTTTGGAAGGCAAATTTTGATGGACTGGTTTATTTACACCATGGCCCATTTCAAGCCCCCCTGATGCACCCCTAGAGTAGAAACTCTAAAAAAGTGACCCCATTTTGGAAACTACTGGATAAGGTGGCAGTTTTGGTGGTATTTTTAGGGTACATGTGATTTTTGGTTGCTCTATAATACATTTTTGTGAGACAAGGTAATAAAAAATTGAAATTCTGAAATTTCATCTCCATTTGCCATAAACTCTTGAGGAACACCTAAAGGGTTAATAAAGTTTGTAAAATAAGTTTTGAATACCTTGAGGGGTGTAGTTTCTTATATGGGGTCACTTTTATGGAGTTTCTGAGATGATGGTTTTAATGGCACTATTTTGGGGTGCATATGACTTTTTGATCGCTTGCTGTCACACTTTTGTGATGTTAAGTGACAAAAAATTGTTTTTTAGTTTTTTTTTTTTTCGGTGTCCACCTGAGGGGTTAGTTCATGTGTTATTTTTATAGTTCAGGTTCTTATGGACGCAGCGATACAAATATGTCTACTTTTTAATGTACTGTACTGTATTTTTTACTTGACAGTCTGATCAGACTTCTGTTACCATGGCAAGCAGGACGTCTATGAAGGCGTCCTGTTGTCATGGTTACCGTCCTCCGCTGCTATAACAGAGCAGTGGAGGATGGGGAGGGAGGGAAGCTGGGGACTGGAGCTAGGGGGGCTGCACCAGGCACAGCAGCCCCCCACAGCAGCTCCCTCCCTCTTAACCATTTCCATACAGTGGTCTCTACGGACCGCGGCATGGAAGGGGTTAATAGGCTGACGCCCGCAAGCCTCCCCCCCTCCCCGCCCATCACAATGAAGGCACACGGGGGGAGGGGGGAGGTAATAGTAATAATAAAAAAACATTTGCCAGCATTTTAAAGTATCTGATCCCCGTGGTCATAAACCGCAGGGATCAGATACATCGCAAAGCGCTGCAAACTGCAGGTCTGAATTGACCTGCGGTTTGCAGCGATCGCCGATAGAGGGGGGTCACAGGACCCCCCTCGGCATATGAACATGGTTCCTGCTGCACGATCGCAGCAGGAATCATGTCTCTATCTCGATTTTTTTTTTTTTAACAGTAGATTTAATTTAGGGCGTATGGGTACGCCCTGTGTCCTTAAGGACTCGGACATTAGGGCGTACCCATACGCCCTATGTCCTTAGGAGGTTAACTTGGGTCAAAACTAAATACGATCCACTATATGAACAGACATCGTATGTTTGTCTCATTCATAAACCTTATTTTAAAGGATGCCAGACGAGTGCCAGGAAGTAACCTTATCTTGGCTCATAGGTTTAGAAAAAGTCTTGAATCGTTGTTCACACTATGTTACTTGCGGTATCGCAGGTTCCAAATCGTCGTGGGTCCAGACGTCAGCAAATTCAGTAAAGTTCACAGAACCACGCACCCTTTCACCGGTCCAATATTTCTGACCAAACTGCTCCTCCTCTCCAGTGTAAATCAAGTACTTCTTTTCACTTGTTACCTAAGTACCGATATAGACCACACAATAGTGCATTATCTTCTAATTTTTTAATAAGGTATAAAAGATGCACTTACAGGAAAGTCAATAATCAAACGTCCATAAAATTCATAAATATCTCGGACTTCGGCGTCCTCGTATCCCGACCCGGGTTTCGCTCACCAGAGCTTCGTCAGGGGCGTCACAAGCTAGCATCCGGGGACGGGCTAATATATCCTCATCCTCCACATAAAAATCTTTTTAAAAATGTTACAATATATAAATCTTCCATAACAACATAATAAACTGATGGAAACCTTATTCAACACATGCTGCAACATCTCTATTATTTTGTATCTAGACGGTCATTACTAGTACAATGTTTCCTAAAATTCATTCATAAAAATCGCCTCCCTCTCACATGACACAGTGGAACCTCCTACCATTCATAAAGTTCAATTCATTCTCCAATCACGTTCTACACACTCTCCGGTGTTTGGTCACATGACCGGAGCTCTCACAGGTCCTTGAATCTAATTCAAGTATCATGATGTTACTAGCTAAATTATACATGGCTTCAGGTCAAATTCGATGTTAAGTCCTGCCGTTTGTAATGTCCCAAGTTTGTATATCCATTCCACCTCCTTGCGATTCACTTGATTAACGAAATCGCCTCCCCTCCAGTGTCTCCTCACCACTTCTATCCCGATGAACTTCAGTCCTCTCGGGTCTTGTTGATGTTTAACTTTGAAGTGTGACGAGACACTGTGGGATTGCAAGCCCTTTTTGATGTTACGTACATGCTCCTGAACTCGGACCTTCAACTTCCTGAGGGTCCGGCCCACGTATTGTAACCCACACGGGCATTGTAGCATGTAGATAATACATTCACTTTCACAGCTATGCTAGCTTGTGACGCCCCTGACGAAGCTCTGGTGAGCGAAACCCGGGTCGGGATACGAGGACGCCGAAGTCCGAGATATTTATGAATTTTATGGACGTTTGATTATTGACTTTCCTTTAAGTGCATCTTTTATACCTTATTAAAAAATTAGAAGATAATGCACTATTGTGTGGTCTATATCGGTACTTAGGTAACAAGTGAAAAGAAGTACTTGATTTACACTGGAGAGGAGGAGCAGTTTGGTCAGAAATATTGGATCGGTGAAAGGGTGCGCGGTTCTGTGAACTTTACTTATCTTGGCTCATAGCCTAGTGATGAGGTAAAATTGCTCCCTTAGATAGGCCCACATCTGCCAGGAAGAATCTTTCCTTGAACCCATATATATTTTTTTTTTTACACAATGAAGGTTCATACAGGAGGGTTAGGAAAAGGCATGACATAATCCCCCTCATTACAACTTAGACCAACGCAATAAATTGGGTTTCATACGGATCCTTCAAGAATCAGAATATAAGTCCGACAAATGTTTCTTTTGATTTTCCATCTCTGCATGAATACTTAGCAAGTTCCTTTTCAGTGAACCAATCTCAAGTTCCAATGTCTTCATAGCGATGGAACTGGCGACTGTTAAACCGGTGGCAATGACAGCACCTACGACACCAAAGATGATGGCGGCTATAATCGCAGAAATGAACCACTTTGGCCTTTGATTTGTAGAAAACTGTTCCCTGGTCAGGGTCTTTCTCGCCTGTTCCAGGATTGGTGTAATCCGTTCTTGGGAATAACCGACGTGTGCTTGATACCATGACCGAATCTCCGGCGTCAGGATTTCGGACACGTTGAACTGTCTTTCAACGAAGGTGCATGGATCCAGCCTGATGTAGATCGTCTGGGACAGGACCCTCTTATTCGTCAAGATAAACCCCGCAGTATCCTGTAGCATAATCCCAGATGAAGGGCCTGGTACAGCAATCGGCTCAGCATGGAACTCCTTCCCCAAGATCAGAATGGCATAGACAACAGCAATAAATCTCGATGTCATCTTGCCTACAAAATATTATATGACAAATATAAATATACACATCTTTCACTTTTTATTCTGCAATAAAAGAGTTTATTTTACCATATACCTCAATTGACCTTTGTTCTTTTCCTTGAACAGAGCAAGTTCTTATTCAGAAGTGAGTCAAGAGATAGTTAGTTACAGAGGAAACACACATGAGGATTGGTTAGTACACTTGTTTGTTTATACAATACCGATCCTGGGTTTCCGTCTTTATCTCTCTTCATCCAAATCATCTATTTTGTGAAGTTGTGAGCTAGGATGACAAACACGTAATTGATTAACCCCTTAAGGACCGGGCTCATTTTCACCTTAGGACCAGGCCATTTTTTGCAAATCTGACCAGTGTCACTTTATGTGGTGATAACTTTAAAACGCTTTTTCTTATCCAGGCCATTCTGAGATGGTTTTTTCGTCACATATTGTACTTCATGACACTGGTAAAATTAAGTCGAAAAATTTCATTTTTATTTATAAAAAAATATCAAATTTACCAAAAATTTTGAAAAATTTGCAATTTTCTAAGTTTCAATTTCTCTACTTCTATAATACATAGTAATACCGCCCAAAAAAGTTATTGATTTACATTTCCCATATGTCTACTTCATGTATCGATCATTTTGGGAATGCCATTTTATTTTTTGGGGACGTTACAAGAAGCAAATCTTGAAATTTTTCTGAAATTTTCAAAAACCCACTTTTTAGGGACCAGTTCAAGTCTGAAGTCACTTTGTGAGGCTTACATAATAGAAACCACCCAAAAATGACCCCATTCTAGAAACTACACCCCTCAAGGTATTCAAAACTGATCTTACAAACGTCATTAACCCTTTAGGTTTTCCACAAGAGTTAATGGCAAATGGAGATAAAATTTCAGAAAATTTGCCGTTTGAATCCATTTTTTCCAGTAACAAATCAAGGGTTAACAGCAAAGCAAAACTCAATATTTATTGCCCCGATTCTGTAGTTTGCAGAAACACCCCATATGTGGGCGTAAACTGCTGTATGGCCAAACGGCAGGGCGTAGAAGGAAAGGAACGCAATATGGTTTTTGGAAGGTGGATTTTGCTGGACTGGATTTTTGACACCATGTCCCATTCGAAGCCCCCCGATGCACCCCTAGAGTAGAATCTCCAAAAAAGTGACTCCATCTAAGAAACTACACCCCTAAAGGTATTCAAAACCGATTTTACAAACTTTATTAACCCTTTAGGTGTTCCACAAGAGTTATTGGCAAATGGAGATAAAATTTCAGAATTTCTATTTTTTGTTACCTTGCCTCATAAAAAGTGTAATATAGAGCAACCAAAAATCATATTTACCTTAAAATAATACAAACAAAACTGCCACCTTATCCCGTACTTTCTAAAATGGGGTCACTTTTTTGGAGTTTCTACTGTAGGGGTGCATCAGGGGGGCATCAAATGGGACATAGTGTCAAATAACCAGTCCAGCAAAATCTGCCTTCCAAAAACCATATGGCGTTCCCTTCCTTCTACGCCCTGCCGTTTGGCCATACAGCAGTTTACGACCACATATGGGGTGTTTCTGCAAACTAGAGAATCGGGGCAATATATATTGAGTTTTGTTTGGCTGTTAACCCTTGCTTTGTTACTGGAAAAATTGATTAAAATGGAAAATTTGCAAAAAAATAGCTATTTTCAGACCGTTTTTATTTTTTGTTATTTACATCGTTGAACTGACAGGTTAGATTGTGTGCTATTTCTATAGAGCAGGTTGCTACGGACGCGGCAATACAAAATATGGCTACTTTTTGGAGGGTTTTGTTTCAGTTTTACATAATACAGCATTTTTGAAAAAAATGGTTTTTTAGTGTCTTCACATTCTGAAAGCCATATATTTTTTTTTATTTTTTGGGCGACTGTCTTATGTAGGGGCTCTTTTTTTGCGGAATGAGATGTCGGTTTGATTGGAACTATCTTGGGGTGCATATGAAATTTTGGTCGCTTGCTATTAAACTTTTTGTGATGTAAGGTGACAAAAATTGCTTTTGACACCGTATTTCTTTTTTTTTTTGTGTTCATCTGAGGGGTTTGATCATGTGTTTTTTACTAAATATTTACTAAATATTTTACTAAATATGTATACTTTCTATTTATTTATTTATTTAAGTTTTACACAATATTATCATTTTTTAAAACAAAACAAATCATGTTTTAGTGTCTCCATAGTCTGAGAGCCATAATTTTTTATTTTTTGGGGGTGATTGTCCTATGTGGGGTATCATTTTTTGCGGGATGAGATGATGGTTTGATTGGCACTATTTTTGGGTGCATATAACTTTTTGATTGCTTGCTATTACAGTTTTTGAGATGTGAGGTGACAAAAATGTTTTTTTTTTTTACATTGTTTTTATTTTATTTTTTTAACAGTATTTACCTGAGGGGTTAGATAATGTGATATTTTTATAGAGCAGGTTTTTACGGACGCGGCGATACATAATATGTATACTTTTTATTTATTTATTTTACTTTAACACAATAATAGCATTTTAGAAAAAAATAATTATGTTTTAGTGTCTCCATAGTCTGAAAGCCATATTTTTTTATTTTTTGGGGCGTTTGTCCTATATAAGGACTCATTTTTTTGCGGGATGAGATGCCGGTTTTATTGGTACTATTTTGGGAGGCATACGCCTTTTTAATCACTTGGTATTACACTTTTTGTGATGCAAGGTGACAAAAAATGGCTTTTTTACACCATTTTTTTGTTTTGTTTTTTACGGTATTTGCGTGAGGGGTTAGGTCATGTGATATTTTTATAGAGGAGATTTTTACGGACGCGGCAATACCTAATATGTGTAGTGTATTTGATTTTTTTATTTTTATTCAGTGATATGTATTTTTCTTATTTTTACTTTTTTTTTTACTTTTTTGACATTTTTTTTTGACCCAGACCCACTTGGTTCTTGAAGATCCAGTGGATCTGGTGTCTATATAATACAGTAAGTACACTATATAGTGTACTTACTGTATTTTTTACTTTACAAAGTCTGAATAGGCTTTTGCCTTTAGCAAAAGCCTATTCAGAGTTTCAGTGCCATGGAGAGAAGGACGCTTCTGAAAGCGTCCTGCTGCCATGGTAACCATCACCCGCTGCCATAACAGAGCAGTGGGTGATGGGAAGGGAGGGGAGCTCCCTCCCTCTGCTATCCTATCCTGTCGGGGGGCTGCAAAGGTACAGCAGCCCCCCGATGGGAGAGGAAGGGAGCTCCCTCCATGTTAACACCTTCTATACCGCAGTCCGTACGGACCGCGGTATAGAAGGGGATAAACTGCTGACATCTGCAGCACAGATGTCAGCAGTTTATAGCAGGGGGTCAGCAATGTGCTGACCCCCTGCTATACCCACTAGACACCAGGGAAAGCATTTGAAAGGAGGCGGGCGGGGGATCGCAATTGCCGCCCACCCGCAGCACCGCCCGCAATCCCCCGCACCGCCCGGTGGGACACTAATATGGCGGGGTGCAGGGGGGATTAAAATTTATAAGTTTGGGGCATATTTTAGTCTCTGATCCCCGCGGATGGCAGCCGTCACCAGCCTGTCCAAGGGAGCTTTAAGATCAAAATCTCTAGCTAGGCTAAGTTTGATCTGGATCGGCATAGCATCATAGAGCAGCTGTTTAAACTCTTCAGATTCCCAATTTGGGTACCTATATTCTAATCCATTGGCATTTTTAAGGATGGAGAGGAATTCCCGGGGGCTTTGATTGGGCCTACATGTGAGATTATAAATGTCACGTTTTGCAGCAGTAATGATTCGGTACGGCCCAAATTCCAGTTTAACCTCATAAGCGACATTTTGCCAGCTCTGAATCCCTCTATCCCTAAAGGAAATGAAGTAGTGGCGATATTTATCTTCAAATGCCCATGGTTCGAATCTGATCCTGTCAAGATCAGAGTACAACTTTAAAGAATCCATAGTGGATTCATACAGTTCCAAGTGATTTGCAATTTGCGATGAACCCTTTTTAGAAAATTTAGGCACGGTGGCATTTAGAAATGTAATGATACTTGAGGAGCTCTGACCCTTTTTTGAACACTGAGGATTTTTCTCTCTAGAGACCACCTCAGTATATGATGGTCGCCTGGGACCTCTGTCCCCCTTGGGGGCAGACTCATACCTGCTCGGCAGTCACATGCCTCTCCACGTCACTGTTAGTATCACATACACTGCGATAGGGTGGTTTCGGGTATCGAAGTTTCGATACCCAATCAATACTTTTCTCTGGTATCGAGCTCGATACCAGGATTAGTATTTTATCGATACTGGGCTGCGCTACTGCACAGCCCTGTATCAGAGAACTTGGCTGCACCGCTCTCAGCGCGGCCATGTTCTCCTCGGCAGCACAGGGAGAAGGAGGCAGTCTCTCCCGCCCCCTGTGCTGCTTCCAACAATAGAGCGAGAGGGGCGGAGGAGGCGGGGTCACTGGCCACCAATGAGGAGTGACTTTTACTATACAGATGCAGGCAGAAGAAGCTCATTGCCGGCACCTGCCTGTGACCGGACGCTGCGATCCGCGGCAGTTAACCCCTCAGGTGCGGCACCTGAGGGGTTAACTGCTGCGGATCGCAGCGCCCGGTCACAGGCAGGTGCCGGCAATGAGCTTCTTCTGCCTGCATCTGTATAGTAAAAGTCACTCCTCATTGGTGGCCAGTGCGCCCCCCCTCCCCAGTATTAAAGACATTGGCCAATGTCCCCCCCCCTTTCCCCATTATTAAATACATTGGTGGACAGTGCGCACCCCCATCCCCCATTCCTCCCTCCCCCCAGTATTAAAAGCATTGGTGGCAGTGGCCACAGGGTCCCCTCACCTCCTCCTCATTGGTGGCAGTGGCAGTGATCGGAGCCCCAGCAGTGTAATGCTGGGGCTCCGATCGTTTACCATAGCAACCAGGATGCCACTGATGTCCTGGCTGCCATAGTCTGCTCCCTGCTGCTGTGTGCACAGAGCACAGGGCAGCAGGGAGAGGGTGAGATCCTATTCACCCTAATAGAGCTCTATTAGGGTGAATAGGATAAAAGATCCCAGGTTCTAGCCCCTAAGGGGGAAATAGTTAATAAATAAACTGTAAAAAAAAAAAAAAGTTAAAAAAGTACACCAAAATATTAAGTATAAATCACCCCCTTTCCCAATTTTACATATAAAATATATAAACAATAAATAAAATATTACATATCGCTACGTCTCAAGTCCAAACTATTAAAAAAATCCTCTTAAGCGGTGAACGCCCATAAAAGAAAAAAAAAAAGAAGAGAAAAACTGCACAATTCGCCATTTTATTTTAGTCGCCTTGTCCCCCCAAAAAATAGGATCGGACTGTTGAATTATTGGCCGGACGTTCCATAAAATGAGGAATGCACGCGGCTTTTTTTTTTTTTTTTGCATGGTATCGAGTATCGCAATACTTTTTTATGGTATCGATACCGAATCAAAATTTTGGTACCGAAACAACTCTACACTGCGATCGCTTCCATCGGACACACTTGGCACAGGTGATTTAACCCTAATGTCTCTCTTCAGGGGAATATGTGGAGAGGCACTTCTAGGGTCTTCCATGTTGCTGGCTCCTAGTAAGGCTGTTACGGTCTGGAGTGCCCCACCTAACTGGGTTAATGTTTCCTGTGTAATCATGCCACCACTTGCAGGTGGCTTGGGGCCTTGGATGAAGTCTGCTTTAAGAGCATGTGATGACATATCTGGATGCTGGGGCATGAGAAATGGAGGGTCTGGAGTTCTCTCAATATCAGACGGATCATTTCCAGCATTGACTACAGTATGGCTTGATTCGCCTGTTTGTTGAAGCTTGGAATAACGGAGGTGCAGCATGGCTGTGATCGAGCCTGTACTTTAAGTCCTCGATCGCTGCCTCTGCAGATTAAAATTTTTCCTCTAACTGAGATGCATTGATCTGTGTTTTTATTATATATACATGTCTACTCTCTGAGAGTATTGGCCTCTAACAATGCAAACAAAGCAGGTGGCAACATGCATAAGAGGTGTTGGTCTCTCTTGGTATCATCTTGTAACGTATCAAAATAAGTCAGGTATTTTCTGACCCTGCCATGTGGCGTCCACATATCTTTACATTCTTCGTTGGCTCTTTCCTGCATCTCATTGACCCATATAGACATATCATATGTCAATTTAAGCCATGAATGTACATATTCAACAATGTTATGGATCAACTGCTCCGGGCTAGATGGCCGTGTCACTGCCTGTGTCACTGTCTCCAGCACTCATTTTCCTGATCAATAACCAATACACAGATAAGGATAATAATCTGGCTAGCCAAGGAAATGTGGAACCTTTCACTATTTGCACAAATAATTAAAGAGTTAACTCGATCTCGCTGGGGCCTCCATATTTGTTGTGGACATAAAGCGCAAAAATGCTTTATATACAAAAAAAAAAAAAAGAAAGGAGCAAAGGAAAAAATATCAAAGTTATTGATCCTACTGAGGAGACGGCAACATAATAACCTCTCAGCTCGGCGAGAACCTTAATTATTTTGTGCAACTAGAAAGAAAGCAAGGTACCATCTTCTATGCAAAAATATATGTGAGTTTATTATACATAAGTGCTAAATACAAAATCGATAATACAACCTGTACAATGATAGACAATGAAATATAATACCAATACTTTTCATTGACCAATCAACTTTGAATAATATGCAACAATCCAAATTAAACAAAAGTAGGGATATCAACCCCTTCCTATCACCTTTTAACCAATTGAGGTATATGGCGGCGCTATAAATTTACCAGCTCGTATCCACCAGCCCATACCATCAGAGAATACAGGCTTCTGAACTGAGCGTTGATAACAACTTGGGTTGTCCTTGTCCTCTTTAGTCCGGATGACATGGCGTCCCAGATTTCCAAAAAGAACTTCGAATCGTGACTCGTCTGACCACAGAACAGTCTTCCATTTTACCACACTCTATTTTAAATGATCCCTGGCCCAGTGAAAACGCCTGAGCTTGTGGATCTTGCTTAGAAATGGCTTCTTTTTTGCACTGTAGAGTTTCAGCTGGCAACGGCGGATGGCATGGTAGATTGTGTTCACTGACAATGGTTTCTGGAAGTATTTCTGAGCCCATTCTGTGAATTCCTTTACAGTAGCATTCCTGTTTGTGGTGCAGTGTCGTTTAAGGGCCCGGAGATCACGGGCATCCAGTATGGTTTTACGGCCTTGACCCTTACGCACAGAGATTGTTCCAGATTCTCTGAATCTTCGGATGATGTTGACACCGTGAAATTTTGAATCAACATATTTTTCCTTTAAAATGATAAATTTACTCGGATTAATCATTTGATCTGTCATCTACGTTGTATTACAAATAAAATATTGACATTTGCCATCTCCACATCATTGCATTCAGTTTTTATTCACAATTTGTTTAGTGTCCCAACTTTTTTGGAATCTGGTTTGTATATATGTTAATATACGACTATAACATATAACAAAATAAAACCAATATATGAAATATAAAACAACACATATGTGATATATTGATTAACTTGGGTCAAAACTAAATACGATCCACTATGTGAACAGACATCGTATGTTTGTCTCATTAATAAACCGTGATTTAAAGGATGCCAGATGAGTGCCAGGAAGAACCTTATCTCGGCTCATAGCCTAGTGATAAGGTAAAATTACTCCCTTAGATAGGCCCAAATCTGCCAGGAAGAATCTTTTCTTGAACCCATATTTACTTATTTTTTTACACAATGAAGGTTCATACAGGAGGGTGAATATAAGTTCAACATGGCTTCCTATAGGCCATAAATACACGTTATAACAAATATAATGTATAAAATGTTTATATACTTAGGAAAAGGCATGACACGTTATTGCGGCGCCTAAATTGTTTTAAAGATAAGCAATTCTATTACGTATTTATTCTCAAATTGGGGTGAATAAGCTGTGTAATTTACCTGGGTTTTTGAGGAAAAAAATAAGAAAAAACAAGATTGCTTACCGGTAATTGTTTTTCTCGAAACCCACGACGGCACCCTGTGCGACTCAGGACCTCCCATTGGACAGGAAACCTGAGAAGATAAAAGTGGACACACCTCCTCCAAGCACCAGTGGAAGAAATAAACTGTTCTCCGGAGACAACTACTTTGTGTACCTATTGCTCATATGTTTAATCTGAAATCTATGCAAACACTATAATTATATATTTTTATCTTATTTATTTATTTATTTATTTATTATATATATATATTTTTTTTTTTTTTAGGGCAGGAAATATCGGGTGCCGTCGTGGGTTTCGAGAAAAACAATTACCGGTAAGCAATCTTGTTTTCCCCTCACCCACGACGGCACCCTGTGCGAGATTAAACTATAAGTAGACCTAGGGAGGGCCCATCGCCTGAAGGACACCCTCTCCAAAGGAAGCATCAGAATGGAGTTTAAGCCTATAGTGTTTTAGAAACGTGTGAGGAGAACTCCAGGTAGCTGTCCTGCAAATCTGAGCTAAAGAAACGTCTGCCCTTTCTGCCCAGGAGGTAGAAACTGCTCTAGTAGAGTGGGCCCCAAACACGGAAGGTGGAGTAAGGCCCAAAGATACATAAGACTTAACTATGGCCTTTTTTACCCATCTTGCTATGACCCCCGTGGAAGCTTTCTTCCCCTTATTTTTCCCTAAAAATTGGATCAAGAGGTTTTCGTCTTTCCTCCAAGGAGCCGTAACATCAAGGTAAGTTAGTAAACACCTTCTGACATCAAGGCAATGGAGCCTTTCTTCGGAACTGGAAGAAGGAAACGGAAAAAAGGAAGGAAGAACGATGTTTTGGCTTCTGTGGAAATGCGAAACCACCTTGGGAAGGAAGGAAGGGAGAGGCCTAATGACTACTTGACTATCTTGTATAAGCGTATAAGGTGAAAATGCTGAGAAAGACTGAATCTCTGAAATTCTACGGGCAGAAGTGATAGCTAGGAGGAAGGCCATTTTGATGGATAGTACATCTATCGGAACCTCAGATAAGGGCTCAAAGGGTTTATCTGTCAGGGCTGTCAATACCCTATTCAGGTCCCAGGGGGGAGACAAAGGTCTAATGGAGGGACGAATCCAGGCCGTAGCAGACAGAAAGCGTTTAATCCAAGGATGGACAGCTAACTGTATGTCAAAAAAATTGCTCAAGGCTGCCACTTGTACTTTTAAAGTGGAGGCCTTGAGCCCCTTGTCAACCCCTGCCTGTAGGAAATCCAACACTTTTGGAATGTCTGGAGAGGAAAAAGGATCAGGACTAGAACCTAGGAAGGAGGAAAAAACCTGCCAAACTCTATTATATTTTCTGGCTGTGGTAACTTTTCTACTGCTTAAGATTGTGGAGACTACCTTATCAGAAAGACCCCTTTTTAACCACATGTCCCTCTCAATTTCCACGCGGCCAGTTGAAGAATCTGTGGTCCCTGAGAAAGTAGATCTTCTTTTGGCGGAATTTTCCAAGGGGGTTCTATTGCTAGATTCAGCAGGGTCGAGAGCCACACCCTCTTTGGCCAGTACGGGGCTACTAGAATAACTAAGGCCTTGTCTTTCTGAATTTTCTTCAGAACTTGTGGTAGGAGAGAAATAGGTGGGAAGGCGTATCCGATCTCTCGCCCCCATTTCTGGGCCAGACTGTCTACAGCCGTTGGGTTGTCTGCCTGGCTCAAAGAGCAGAACCTTTCTGTTTTTTTGTTTTCCCGAGAGGCAAAGAGATCTATAGTTGGTTCTCCGAATCTTATCACAATCTGGGAGAAGGTGTCCTTGTCCAGACTCCACTCTGTCTGCCTGAGTTTTACTCTGCTCAGGAAGTCGGCCAAGAAGTTTTCCTTGCCCCTCAGATGGACCGCAGAGAGGGTCAGCCTTCTTTCCTCCGCCATCCTGAAGATCTCTTGGCATAAGGAGTTTAGGGACGCAGACCGTGTTCCTCCTTGATGATTTATATATGCCACGGTTGTTGTATTGTCGGAATAAAATGTCAGTTTTTTGTCTACAACCTCCAGACAGGCTATTCTCAGGACTCTTTCTATCGCCTTTAGTTCCTTGTAGTTTGATGTGGCTGCTCTGGTTTTTAGGTCCCATCTTCCTTGCCAGTGATTTCCGTTTGAGTGGGCCCCCCAGCCCCATGGACTTGCATCTGTCGTTATCAACATAGGTTCTGTAAACGACCAAGGAGTCCCAGCCGACAAATTTTTTGGAACTGTCCACCAAAGGAGAGAGGATCTTGCTCTGGAGGAGAGATGGAATTTCCGATCTAATGCCCCTGGAAGGCCATTCCAATTCATTAAAATGTCTGATTGTAGGGTTCTGGTATGAATCTGGGCAAAAGGAACTGCCGGAATGGTCGCTGTTAGGTGCCCCAAAACCATCATTGCATACCTGATTGAACAATTGAAGCTGCGGAAGAGGGACCAGACATGTTCTATCGTGGTGGCTACCTTTTTCTGAGGAAGATAAGTCTTCTGGTTTAAGGAGTCTAGTTGCATTCCCAAGAAGGTGCATCTCTGAGAAGGAGTGAGGCAGGATTTCTGATGATTCATCTTCCAGCCTAAATTTTTCAGAAGGGAACAAGCAAGAGTTAAATCTATTCTCAACTGTTCCTCTGTCTGTGCTATGAACAGAAAATCGTCCAGATAGGGAACGAGAACTATCCTGGACAATCTTAGGTAGGCCACCGTTTCTGCCACCACCTTTGTAAAGACTCTTGGGGCTTGTGCCACCCCAAAAGGTAAGGCCCTGTAATGGAAATGACGGATCTGGCCTTTTATCTGAACAGCCGTTCTTAAATATTTTTGGGAGGCTGGATGTATAGGGACGTGATAGTATGCATCTTCTAAGTCTATGCTTGCCATCCAGCAGTCCTTGGACAACAGATTCAAGGTTGTCTTGATTGTTTCCATCCGGAATTTTTTGTATTTCAGAAATTTGTTTAATTGTTTTAGATTTAGAATCATCCGAAAGGTTCCATTGGGTTTCTTCACTAGAAAAAGGGGGGAGTAAAAACCCTTCCTTTCCTCCTCTTTTGGAACTTGGCATATTACCCCCTTCTCTATTAACAATAGGACTTCTGCTTCCAGAATCACAGATCTTTGAGGATCTTGCGGAATAGGTGTCTGGGTGAAGAAATCCCTTGGATAGGAGAGGAATTCCAGCCTGAATCCCTCTGCTATCCCACCCAGAACCCATTTGTTTTGGGTTATTCCTGACCAGGCTGGAAGGAAAAGGGACAGTCTTCCTCCAACCCGGAGGACGGCGTCATTGTTTATCTTTAGGTTTGTTGTCTTGAGACTTGAAAAGAAAACCGGAAGATTTCCTTTGAAATCTTTCCCTTTCTTTTCTGTCATATGGTCTGGTTCTCTGTCTCCTAAACCCATGCTGAGGTTTGCGAAAAAAGGGATTCCTCTGGGGAACAGGAAACCCCCTTTTTCTATCGGAAGCCTTCTCTAAGATGTCATCTAGCGAGGATCCAAATAATCTATCTCCCTCACAGGGAAGAGCACATAATCTGGCTTTCGACCCTTGGTCCCCTTTCCAGGACTTAAGCCAAATGGCTCTTCTGGCAGCGTTAGACATAGCCGAAGACTTTGCCGAAAACCGTATTACATCCGTGGAAGCATCTGGGGGGAGGGACGCTAGGATTTCCTCTCGTGGTTTCTTTTCTTTTAGGTGTGTTTATAATTGGTCAATCCATAAGCGAAGTGAACGGGAGACCCATGTGGAAGCCACCGCTGGTCTGAGAGAGGCAGCGGAAGTTTCCCAGGCTCGTTTTAGATAAATGTCGGCCTTTTTATCCAAAGGATCCGATAAACACCCCAGGTCATCGAAGGGGAGAGCTGATTTTTTAGCCATTTTTGCCACCGGGGCGTCTACCATAGGGGCCTTATCCCAACAAGAAGACACCTGATCGTCAAACGGATATTTTCTTTTAACGGATGCGGGCAAAAAGAATTTCCTGTCTGGATTTTTCCACTCCCTTTTAACTATTGCCTGCATATTTTCGTGCATAGAAAACACTCTATGCCTTTTAGGCCCTAAAGCTTGGAAGGCTTGATCCGCTACTGATTTTGTCTGTTTAATATCCTCCAGCTGCATGGTGGCTCTTACCGCCTTCAGTAATGGCTGTATATCTTCCGGAGGAAAAAAAGCTCTTCCTGTATAATCGTTATCCGAGGATTCACTGCTAGAGGAATTTAACTGGCCGGATTCTCTGTCCTCATCCTCAGAAGAATCTATATCAATGCTGTCATATACTGTAGACCTGTCCGGGGACTTGTTTTGGCTTTTATTAAGCGTCTTAAAGGAGGCTTTAACTTCTGACCTTATTAAGGACCTCATAGATTTAGACAAACTGTGCGATTTTTCTGCCACAAGATTATCAATGCAGGTGGCACATATTGGTTTTTGGTAAGATACTGGAAGGGGGGCTTTGCATCCTGGACATTCTCTATGTCTGGTTTTACTGGCAGACTTTTTGGGTGGCTTTGAGGTCTAAAAACAATCACAGAAATATACCCCATTAGTAAGAAAAAAGAACAGTCTCACCACAGATGAATCTTTTTCCCTCCCCCTCCTTAGGCCAATACCGGACTTGTGGGCCTCACAGGATCCGGGGATCAGCGCGTCCCTCAGTAGGTTCCGACATCTCCATGGACTGGGTCTCCTACTGTAGCACCACTGCAGTAGATGGGTGCTCCGCTGGCTGCCTGCACCTGCTGCCATATTTATATTTTAAACAGAGACGCGCTTATGGCGTCCTTTCCCGCGTCCTGCGCGTCCCAGAGAGGCCCCTCCCCTTCCGGCGTCACGCCCATGACGCCTGACGCCCGCGCATGCGCACAAGCCTCCAGGTGCGCGGGCGCCATCTTAAGTTACTGGCGGAGGCTGTCCCCTGGAACGCCGGCATGGAAAGCCGCCTGGACACGGCCACAGCGGCTCCCCGCAGGATCGGGAAGGAGTGCACGCGCAGGCAGACTTGTGAGGAGCGGCTTCCGGCACGGCCACAGAAAACGCCGCTCCCCCGGGATAGGCCTTCCCACGGCCCCAGCCACAGACCTTCCCCAGCGACCGGTACTTGACGGTATGTCCTGTTGCTGCTTCTCAGGATCTCCCATCCCGGAGGACAGGAAACCTGAACTGGTGCTTGGAGGAGGTGTGTCCACTTTTATCTTCTCAGGTTTCCTGTCCAATGGGAGGTCCTGAGTCGCACAGGGTGCCGTCGTGGGTGAGGGGAAAAATATTTTTAACCAAAAGGTGTGCTTTTGAAGTAATGGTGGTCTGTGCATGACAGTATTATGGGGGGGATCTGTGGATGGCACTGTTATGTGGGGGAGATGTGGATGGCACTGTTATGGGGGGATCTGTGGATGACACTGTGATGGGGGATCTGTGGATAGCACTGTGATGGGGGATCTGTGGATAGCACTGTGATGGGGGATCTGTGGATAGCACTGTGATGGGGGATCTGTGGATAGCACTGTGATGGGGTCATTTATGAATGACACTGTAATGGATTGGATCTGTGGATGACACATATATAGCATCTTATGCTATATGTGTCATCCACAGATCACTCAATACAGTGTCATCCAAAGATGCCCCTTTTCTAAAACATCTGGCCCATAGTGACTGCTTAGGGGCGGAGCCTGGCAACCTGCGGCGGGCGGCCCGCCGCTAACAGCGTGACTGCTTTCATAACATTTATAATCTTTAATCATGTCCCCTTATTCCCTATAAGCCCAGTACAGTAGCGCTCTGCTAACCTGCTATACCGATCCTCTAGCAGGCAGGCGGTGCGGCGGCAGGCTGCTGTGTAACGTCCTCACTGGCGTCATCTGCCTGCTCCTCCTGCTTCATTCATAAAGTGAAAGGAGCAGGCAGATGGCGTCAGTGAGGACGTTACACAGCACCGCTCTGCCTGCTAGAGGATCGGTATAGCCGGTTAGCAGAGCGCTACTGTATTGGGCTTATAGGGAATAAGGGGACATGATTAAAGATTATAAATGTTATGAAAGCAGTCACGCTGTGAGCGGCGGGCCGCCCGCCATGTGTTGCCAGGCTCCGCCCCCTCCTCCTTCCATGCTGATACATCGCAGGCTGTGCGATGTATCGGCTTTAACTATAGGAAAATGGTAGCGTTCGCCATATAAGACGCACTGCCATTTTCCCCCCACTTTTGGGGGGGAAAAAGTGCGTCTTATATGGCGAAAAATATGGTAACTGTTATTGTGGTGCCCACGTTGCTGAATACCTTTTTTCGCGAATTGGGGTGAATAAACTGTGTAATCTAACCGTTATTTGTGTGCTCACCTTGTTTAATAGATAATCAATTCTATTACGCCTTTATTTTCAAGTTATTGTGAATAAACAGTGTAATTTAACCGTTATTTGGCCGCCCACCTTGTTTAAATAGATAAGCTATTCTATTACACCTTGATTGTCAAACTGGGGTGAACTACCTGTGTAATATAACGATTAGTGTGGTTTCCACCTGATTTCATAGATAAGCAATTACATTGGGCCTAGATTCTTATATTGGGGTAAATAAGCAGTTTAATATAACCATTATTGTTACGACCAGTGGGTGGGACCCGCTGCTAAAACCAAAGATAGTGTGGATTCTCTGTGTCAACCAAGGAATGTTAGCCCTAGGGAAGTGATGGCGAACCTATGGTACGGGTGCCAGAGGTGGAACTCAGAGCCCTCTCTGTGGGCACCCACACCCTGGAAAAAGTTCAGTAGTCAATGCAGGCAGCAAGCAAACAGAGTGGTCAAAACAGGCTGGGTCAAACACACAAGATCAGAACAGAACATCTTTTCTATTACTGTTAGCAACTCAATGCTCAGGCAATTTCCTGGAAGAGGAGGCTGCAATTTAAATTTGTAACCATACTCACTGGTGTGGGAATTGTTCATAAAGTCACTTGATGACATCAGCGTAGCCGTATATAGGATCTGTGGGCAGAAGGTGAAGCGTGGCCAGGTTGCCAATGTTGGCACCACGGCCATGCATCAACACATGGAGTGTCACCATAATGTGGCCTGGGAAAACAGTGGCGCTAATGTAGTGGTACAGCCTGATGCATCTCCCATCGGCGCCCACCCCTTTACAGAAGTGCTTCACACCTCAGCAGGAGGGAGCTGTGTTTCCTTTCCATCATCTACTGGTCTTGATGCTCCTCCTCCATGTCAAGCGTTTCGCCAACAATCAATCACTGAGGCGATTGCAAAGAGACAGCAGTATGCGTGTACTCAAACAGTGCAGAAGATGAACCTGCTCCTGGCCAAGTTACTGGTACTACAGTCCCTCCCTTTCCATGTGATTGAATCTGCCCATTTCAGAGAACTGATGGCTTGTGCCGAGCCAAGGTGGAGATTCCCAAGCCGTCACTACTTCTCTTAAAAAGCTGTAACAGCTCTGCATACGTACATACAGCAGAAGGTGAGCCAGTCCTTGAGCCTGTCAGTGTCTGGTACAGTTCAAGGCAGCGTCGACGTGTGGAGCTGTAAATATGGTCAAGGACAAAATATGTCCTTTATGGCCCACTGGGTAAATGTGGTTCTGGCCCAGGCACACCAGCAACTTGGCCAGGTGATGGCAATGTCGCCTCTGCGTTCTCATACTGTGATTGCGGCTCTAATACCCTCCTCCACCTTGTCCTCAGCTTCCACAGTAGGCACAGTTCAGAGTGGTCCTCCAGCATACCACCTATGCAGACCATGGTGGTGACACGCTGTTCTGCACCTGGCCAGTCTGGGTAAGCATCGCTGGAACCAGTACCTATATGTAGAACAGAGTGGGGAAAGTGGTGGCTGGAGAATGCCGGGTTTCCCCGGATCCAGCCACCACCAAGTGCTCTCCCTATAGAAGTGAATGGGAGTGCACTGGACTTGCACGGCCACCGCTTCCATTCATTTCTATAGGGCCGACGGAACCAGCCGAGCCAGAAGAAGGGAAAAATAAACCGTGACCTCAACACAAACTTACTGCTGACACCCTCTACACTCTGTCATGGGCCTACTACTTGTATCGGCGTTTAACAGAAAAGATTCTCTAGCAATCTATGTAGAATCGGCAGACGGTGTAAAAGCAGAGCACTCTTTCACTCTATAATAGAATCTTGGGCCACTGCAAGGTTAAGTGCACTATACCTGGCTGAGTTCACATTTCAGTTATTTCAGTTTTTGACCTGTAACTTACCAAATAAGTTACAGTGCCTTGTGAAAGTATTTGGCCCCCTTGAACTTTGACCTTTTGCCACATTTCAGGCTTCAAACATAAAGATATAAAACTGCAATTTTTTGTGAAGAATCAACAAGTGGGACACAATTATGAAGTGGAACGAAATTTATTGGATATTTCAAACTTTTTTAACAAATAAAAAAACTGAAAAATTGTGCATGCAAAATTATTCAGCCCCCTTAAGTTAACCACTACAGGACCGCCTAACGCACGGATGCGTCCGGCGGGCGGTCCTGTAGTTCTGATACGACGCATCGGCGCGTCATCTCGCGAGATGCTAGATTTCGCGGCGGTGAAAAGTTAGGGAAGAAGTTCAACTATAGGTCATCAGCCTGCCAGCCAATGATCATCGCTGGCAGGCTGATGATTTTTTAAAAAAACGAATCGCAAGCCATTTAACACATTATATTTATAAATATAATGTGTTAAATGGCTTCTGTGCCCTTTCCTGGGTCCTTTTCGTCGATTGGACCCAGGAGAGAGCACACCTCTACAGTGAGTACACCCAAGCACCACACACTAGCCCCTGATCAGCCCCCCATCACCCAAATTAACCCCTTGATCACCCCTTTCAATCACCTGTCAATCACTAGTGAAAGGGAAAAAAGTGATCAGTGTAAACTGTCACTTTTTTTTTCCCACTAGTATTGACTGCTAGGTTTAGGTTAGTTTAGGTCCCTTTGGTAGGTAGTTAGCATTAGCGCCCAGCCCACCGCACCGCAGTCACCGATTCGCTGATTAGCGTAGCGCTAATCAGCGTTTGTACTTTTATAGTAACTGTAAGTGATCAGAACTGATCACGGTCAGATCTATAATAGTATTACTGTCACTTTAGTTCGCCCCCGACCCAAAACGCAGTGTTTGCCCGATCAGGCCTGATCGGTCGCCCACACATGCGTTCACCCACGCCCACCCCGCCGCAGTGACAAAATTTTTTTTTTTTTTATCACTGCACAATCACTTCACAAGCGCTGCGGCGATAAAAAAAAATCAGTTTTGATCTTTTTTATCAATCGCAGCGGCTTCTGTACTTCGCTAGCCTCCCATTTGTAAGACAGGCTTGCTCTTTCTCTTCTATCAGCACTGCCGTACAACATGGTGAAGTGGCGAGCACCAGAAGGGCAGTTGAAGCTGGTACGGTGGCACGTGCAGTAATTCCCCCGTCGCAGCCACCGCGCAGACAAGCCCGTAGAGCCCCTAGAGTCCCAGAGGTGCTGGCAAACCCTGATTGGCAGCCCCCAACTTCAGCCGCACCATTAGTTCCCCCTTTCACCGCCCAGTCAGGAGTTCGGGTGGAGACAGCTCCGATAGGATCGGTGCTGGGGTTTTTTGAGCTGTTCTTCACTGCCGAGCTCTATGACTTAGTCGTGGCAGAAACAAATCGGTATGCCACTCAATTTATAACCGCCAACCCAGGAAGCTCTTATGCCCAGCCTTTCCGGTGGAAACAAGTCCAAGTTTCCGAATTTAAAACTTTTCTGGGCCTTCTCCTCAACATGGGACTAACCAAAAAGCATGAATTGCGGTCATATTGGTCCACGAACCCAATTCATCACATGCCCATGTTCTCTGCTGCCATGTCCAGGACACGTTTTGAGACCATCCTGCGTTTCCTGCACTTTAGCGACAACAGCACCTCCCGTCCCAGAGGCCACCCAGCTTTTGACCAGCTCCACAAAATTCGGCCCCTCATAGACCATTTCAACCAGAAATTTGCAGATTTGTATACCCCTGCACAAAACATCTGCGTAGACGAGTCCCTTGTACATTTTACCGGGCGCCTTGGCTTCAAACAGTACATCCCAAGCAAGCGAGCCCGGTATGGGGTCAAATTGTATAATCTCTGTGAAAGGGCCACAGGCTATACGCACAAATTTCGGATCTATGAGGGAAAAGATCAGACCCTGGAGCCGGTCGGTTGCCCTGACTACCTGGGGAGCAGTGGAAAGATAGTCTGGGACTTGGTGTCACCCTTATTCGGCAAGGGGTACCATCTTTATGTGGACAATTTTTACACAAGTGTGCCCCTCTTCAGGCATTTGTTCCTAGAACAGATTGGCTGCTGTGGCACCGTGCGACCTAGTCACCTGGACTTCCCCCAACGGCTCCTTACCACCCGTCTCGCAAGGGGGGAGAGGGCTGCCTTGTGTAACCAAGAACTGCTCGCGGTGAAATGGAGAGACAAGCGTGACGTTTACATGCTCTCCTCCATTCACGCAGACACGACAGTCCAAATTGAACGGGCAACCAGTGTCGTTGAAAAGCCCCTCTCAGTCCACGACTATATTCCCCAATGTCGTTGCTGGTACCTCAACCCAACCGTCACCCCGAAAAAGATGTCTGACGTGTCTGTAGCAGGATTGGAATAAGGCGTGACACCCGCTATTTCTGTCCTGACTGTCCTGACCACCCTGCCCTATGCCTAGGGGAGTGTTTCCGGAAGTACCACACTCAGGTACACTTAGGGACATAGGGCCAGCACAACACAGGTAGTTTATCCACTCAGGCTCTAGGGTCTCTCAGGATACTAGGTTTTGAGAGACCTTAACACATAGGGAACGGTGCTGGTGTGCTACAGCAGAAGTGTGAAACGGTAGAAACTTCTCCTTTCACTTGGGATAAAGTGCATAATGTACTTCGCACCATCTCTGTGTGATTTATACTTTACACATTGTCCCATGGGAAAGGAGAGGTTTCTGCTAGGAAAATAAAGAGTGAAATGGTTAAAAAAAAAATTAAAATTAAACAGGTAGCAAGAAAAAAAAATCTTGAGTTAGTTCAGGTTTTATAAGTTTTGATCAGGTTTGATAAAAAAAAGTTTTATGTTCAGGTTTTATAAAGTTTGTAACGTTCAAGTTTATGTGTCTGCTGCCTGTTTTTTCTTCTTTTTTTTTTTTTTTCCCCTAACCACCCTTTATTTTCCAGGTAGACCAACGGACCAACCGACGAAAACGCCGCAGCACTGATGTGAATTCTGAGAGAAGCATTGCGCTGCTGTCAGAAGACACGTGAAGTCGGTGTATGCGGCGCTGCAAGACGAGATTTCTCCTCTGCAGGACAGGTACATTTGCCCAGGCATATGAGCTGAGGAGAGGTGTTGGAGTTCATATGCTTTGGCAGACACTTTGTATCAAAAATCTGGCAAAGATGTCTTCCTCCACAACGATCGATTGATCGATGTGAATGGAGAAATCACGTTTGGATTTAGGAGACATAGGAGCTGAAGTGGGTATGGATGTTTGGGCGGAGCCCCTATGTCCTGGCAATCGCCAGGCCCCTTTTTCTTCTTGCTTATTTTTTGGCAGAGATTTTTTCATCCACATCGATCGATGCGAATGAGGAAATCTGTGCTGTTCATTTTTTCTTTCAGCCCAGAGGCTGAACGGAAAAAAAATCTCATTAACTGTATGCTCCATATAAGGAGAATAGCAGAAACTCCTAATGCTGGCCATACATGTAATGATTGCGGAGACCCTCAAATGCCATGGCAGTACAAAAACCTCACATGTGACCCCATTTTGGAAAGAAGACACCCCAAGGTATTTGCTGAGGGGCATATTGAGTCCATGAAAGATTGAACTTTTTGTCACAAGTTAGCGGAAAGGGAGACTTTGTGAGAAAAAACAAAAAAAATCTAATTCCGCTAACTTGTGCCAAAAAAAAAAAAAACTTCTATGAACTCGCCATGCCCCTCACAGAATACCTTGGGGTGTCTTATTTCTAAAATGGGGTCACATTTGGGGTATTTATAGTGCCCTGGCATTTTAGGGGCACTAAAGCGTGAGAAGAAAAATGCGTAAAAATGCCATCCTAAAAGGTATTCATTGGAATTGGGGCCCCTTTGCGCATCTTGGCTGCAAAAAAGTGGCACGCATGTGGTATCGCCATACTCGGGAGAAGTAGGGCAATGTGTTTTGGGGTGTATTTTTACATATACCCATGCTGGGTGTGAAAAATATCTCTGTAAATTGACAACTTTGTATAAAAAAAATGGAAAAACCACATGTGTGCCACTTTTTTGCAGCCAAGATGCGCAAAGGGGCCCTAAATCCAATGAGTACCTTTAGGATTTCACAGGACATTTTTACGCATTTGGATTCCAAACTCCTTCTCACGCTTTAGGGGCCCCTAAAATGCCAGGGCATTTCCAAATTGGGGTCACTTGTGTGGTATTTATACTGCCCTGGCATTTTAGGGGCCCCTAAAGCGTGAGAAGAAGTTAAGAATCCAAATGCGTAAAAATGCCCAGTGAAATCCTAAAGGTACTCATTGGAATTTGGGCCCCTTTGCACATCTTGGCTGCAAAAAAGTGGCACACATGTGGTATCGCCGTACTCAGGAGAAGTAGGGCAATGTGTTTTGGGGTGTATTTTTACATATACCCATGCTGGGTGAGAGAAATATCTCTGTAAATTGACAACTTTGTATAAAAAAATTGAAAAAGTTGTCATTTACAGAGATATTTCTCACACAAAGTATGGGTATATGTAAAAATACACCCTAAAACACATTGCCCTACTTCTCCCGAGTACGGCGATACCACATGTGTGGCACTTTTTTGCAACCAAGATGCGCAAAGGGGCCCAAATTCCAATGAATTGTAAAAAGTGGCCTGGTCATTAAGGGTGTTTAAGCTAGGGGGGCTGAAGTGGTTAACACTTTGTAGCGCCACCTTTTGCTGCGATTACAGCTGTAAGTCGCTTGGGGTATGTCTATCAGTTTTGCACATCGAGAGACTGAAATTTTTGCCCATTCCTCCTTGCAAAACAGCTCGAGCTCAGTGAGGTTGGATGGAGAGCGTTTGTGAACAGCAGTTTTCAGTTCTTTCCACAGATTCTCGATAGGATTCAGGTCTGGACTTTGACTTGGCCATTCTAACACCTGGATATGTTTATTTGTGAACCATTCCATTGTAGATTTTGGATCTCCGTCCCAGTCTCAGGTCTTTTGCAGACTCCATCAGGTTTTCTTCCAGAATAGTCCTGTATTTGGCTCCATCCATCTTCCCATCAATTTTAACCATCTTCCCTGTCCCTGCTGAAGAAAAGCAGGCCCAAACCATGATGCTGCCACCACCATGTTTGACAATGGGGATGGTGTGTTAAGGAGTGATGAGCTGTGTTGCTTTTACGCCAAACATAACGTTTTGCATTGTTGCCAAAAAGTTCGATTTTGGTTTCATCTGACCAGAGCACCTTCTTCCACATGTTTGGTGTGTCTCCCAGGTAGAGTTGTTTCGGTACCAAAATTTTGATTCGGTATCGATACCATAAAAAGTATTGCGATACTCGATACCTTTCGATACCACGCGAAAATTAAATAAAACACAAAAAGCCTTTGGAATGTTCAAACATAAAACATTTATTGAATTAAACGGAAATATCTGCACCGGATATCAGATTGTCAGAGTTCAATATTGAATTTGACAATGTAACAAGGCTAATGGGGCGCCTTCACCTCTCCTGCCCTGACTCCTCTTTAGGCAAATAATTCTTGAGCATTTATTCAATGTTTTAATAACTTAACTTTGTGCTATTCCTCTATTATTACAGCTAGAAGTTTTTATTGGAGCTTGGTAAGAATTGAGCTCGTGTCCCTCCAAAGCCTTCCACTCTGACTGGTACAGTAAATGCACACTGCAGCCAGAGGCAGAGAATGGAAGTATTTTACTAAAAACAGAAATAACAAACTGAGAACTGTCATACTAGAGCAGGGATAAGCCACCTCCGGCTCACCAGCTGTTCAAAAGCTATAACTCCCAGAATACTTCATTCACCTCTCTGAGATTTAGAAGAGCAGTCGAGCATGTTTGCATGCTGGGAGTTGTAGTTTCACAGCAGCTGGAGTGCTGAAGATTGCTGATCCCTGTACTAGTGTCTAGAGGTAGGTCCTCTTTAGATAAAGCCTATTATTTCGCTCCCCCTTCTCCTGTAGATTCCCTCATGGGCTGGGTACTATCACCCTTTTTGTACATAACAAGTAGTTTAAATTAAAGGGGTTGTCTGGGTTTGTGATATTGATGGCCCATCCTCGGGACAGCAGTAGCTGATTGGCAAGGTTCTGATGCCTGGCAGGCCCACTGATAATCAGCTGTTTGAAGAGGCAATGTAGCTCTGGTGAGTCTGTGCCCGGTAAACTATGTGGCTGCAGCGTTCACTAGAGTTCCACAGCCTCTTCACAGCTGATCAAGAGTAAGTGGTGGTGCCAGGAGTCAGACCCCCACCAATCAGATACTGATGACCCACCTTGGCATAGGCCAGCAATATCAAAATCCCAGACAAACCCTTCTATGGCACATTGGCAACCTGCGATAATAACTTAAAAAATAAATAACACAAACTAAAACATGGCCTTTTCTGGAGACTGAAATGACACACTAAGCTGGGGAGGCAACATTCTTTGCCTGATTGAGGTTCTTGGCCAGAAAAACAAGAGTGTTAATATGGTCTTCAGTCAGTCTCATTCTTCTTGGACTGCAGATTAGGCCTGAGGTACTGAATACTCGTTCTGATGCACAACTAGAGGCGGGAATGCATAGATACGCTTTTGCAAAATGGGCAAGAACAGGCAGACTTGGGGCATTTCTCCTCCACCAGGCTAGTGGGTCTTCTTCTGGATGAATTTCTTTCATCTGTTTGTACAAGCAGAATTCATTGCAAAGCATTGCTGTAGGGTTTTTGTCAGATGATGCATCTTCGGTACCCACAGAACCACCTGCTGATGCTGACCCCTTTTTTCCGTCACAATGTTGGCCAACAAGCTTTTGAGATCTTTTTTTTTTTTCTTGGTGACTTGTGCCACTACAAGTTCTTCTTCTTCAACTTTCTGTTCTGCTCCGTCACTTGCTGGTAGCTGAAGAATGGAAGCTCTCTGTAGAAGCTCTTCTTTTACTTGGTCTTCAATAGACACAAACGAGTTCTTAAATCTTGGATCGAGATATGTGGCAGTGTTGAGAATGAGTTGCAACTTGTTGCTTGCGTACCTCTTTTTCATGTCATCTATGACCCTTTGCTTCATGTCTCTGGCAAGGATGCTGTCAGATTCCTCCTCCGTTGCACATGCATATATTTTCCATGTCAAAGGAAGAACAGAAGACAGGGTTGGGTCCTTCTCTCCACTTAACGCATCAGTAAAGTCGCTCATTGGTGCGAGCACATCTTTGATAGTCTCCAAAATGGTGACATCACTGTCCTTTGGCATAAGATGCCATTTTTCCGGTTCTCTGCCAGCACAGCACAGACAGCTTGTTGCTGTTCACAGAACCTCTCCACCATATCATAAGTGGAATTCCACCGGGTTGGTTCATCGTGAATCAGCTTGTGTTCGGGTATCTGAAGTGCCTTTTGTTTTTCTTTCAGTGATCGGCTCATTTTATTTGATCGGCAGAATGCAGAGACGGTCCTGCGTAACCTTGAGAGACATGCCGCCACTCTGTCAATATCCAGGGCTTTGTTGACTGCCAGGTGCAAATTGTGACCAAAACATGGGACCCAGCTGTATTCTTCAAACGCTCTGATGTTGTTCGAAGCATTATCAGTTGTTATTCCAGACATTTTGGATATGTCCAGTTTCCATTCTTCAGTTAGGGATTCCTCAAATGCTTCATGCAGACTTTCAGGAGTATGATCTGTGTACAGAGCCGTACAGCCTAAACACCAAGATTGCATCTCCCATTTTTCCGTTATAAAGTGAATGGTGAGAGCCATGAATGCATCTGTAGCTCTGCTTGTCCAGAGGTCTGTAGTGCAAGCAAAGAATGGAACGTCAACCAGTTGCGCCTCAACCACGCTTCTAATCTCTATGTAGAGCTTTGGTATTTCTGTATTCATGAAGTAGGCTCTGCCAGGCATATCATACTTTCTATCTAACTGCTGTACCAGGTTTCTGAATCCAGTTTTCTCAACCGTATATACAGGCACTTGGTCCATGCAGATATATTCGGCAACAGCTTTGTTTAGTCTCTGTGCTTCCTTGGAGTCTTTGCCATACTTCCTCTGTCTTTCGAGCATAGATATAATTGTAGTAGCCTGAGTGGGTTTATCCTTGGATGATGTAGAGGAATGGATTTGCTTCTTTGTCTGTGTAAGAAAAATATAAGTCAATCATCATAACTTAAAAAGGTTGTTTCACTTCAGATAATGGCCTTTATCCTGTAGATAAAGTGAATACTAGACTCCTATGCGCTGCGATTCTCCATACGTCCTTAGTTCCTGGTTTCAGTCCATTTTTCCATCACCACATTGACCACAATGCTCGTTTCCAGGGGTTACAGCCACCCTGCAATGCAAGCACGACCACTGCTGCTAAATTGGCATCGAAACAAGCAGTGTATGAGATGGAAAAATGAATGCAGCACGGACAGTAGGCAATATGGAGAATCACAATACATTAGTGCCGGGTATTATCTTCTCTACGTGGTAAATGTCATTTGCTGAAGTGAGACAACCCCTTTAAAAAGTGCATAGGTAGGGTAGACTTAAAATTGTCTAACCTGTCGACTTTTCAGCTCATTGTAGAGGTCAGGGTGATTGTCCGCCAAATGCTTAGCCAAGTTGCTGATGTTTCCTGCTTTGCAGTGGAAAGATTTGTAACACCTTTTGCATACAGGTTTTTCTGTGTCTGTTGGCTGCCCGTCTTCACTAGCGATATAGGCAAAATATGCCCACACTTCACTCCGCATCCTTGCTGTGGTCTCTTTTTCTACAAGTGGTGGATGTGACAGGCACGCAAGTTCTGCATCTTTCATTGACAGCAACGGTGTATCCATCCCTTTTTATTTTCAATGCACCTAGAACAAGTGGAACCATTACAGCATGTAGAGGTGCGGTACTAGTAAATCCACACCGCACATTGATGCATTGTTCATATAGTCACACACAACTTCATAGCGCCGCGGTCGGAAGAAACACAAGGTTGACCAGCACTAGTCCTTAGTATTGATGTAGTGGGTGCTCGTCTCCAAGGGGGTGTTAAAAGTCCACCCAAAAACAAATGCATTAATAACAAGAAAAAATAAAAAATTGAGACAGCACGTCCAGAGCCTGCAGCAAACAGGCAGCTGGACAAAAACCGCAGCGTGCTGCACTGCTGTAGTTTTTGTCTGGATGCCTCTTGACCGGTTTGCCGCACTGCAGCCCGACCTCATCGTGTAAATGGGTCTGGAGCGGACTTCCGGCAGCACAGTGGGCTAACATCAGCAGCAGTAGCACCAATCTGGCAGGCTGTTCACCCACCAGAAAAGGCTACTGCAAGTATGAAAGTGAAATATAAAAGAGGGGCACTGGGTTCTTAGAATTACACTTAATCTATTGGAGTTGTAATATTAAAACTAAACCACTGGGTGGTGCTGGCGCAGCCATTTATTAACAGGAGATTTGAGCAGTAATGATGAAACAGTCCACTAGATGGTGGCATGGCACCCCTGTAGCTGCTTTTCAACAGTCGGCAGGCTGAAGAAAAAGAAGCAAGTGGCAGAAGATGTTTCTCCCTCAGGTATTAATAACAGTTTGCACAATCCTGGAAAAAATGTAGTTTCCTCTGGGCAGTGGGCACAATATCTCCCCTGAAATACATAGCAGAATAATATCTGTTGTGGAAGTTTCCCTGCATCATGCTTAAAACATAGCAGTGGCAAGATTGGGGTTAATGAGTCACATTAACCCCAATCTTGCTAGCTGCCTGTTATAAATGGATTTTTCCTGCCTTTATTTTGAGGCAGGCTTATCATTGTACTGCAGTCATGTGGTGTGTGTTGTGTGGGACGGGTACCTTCTATGCTGGTGCTGGGGCTGACATGAGCTGAGCTGCACACTGGGACGTTTTAGAAGCAGGAGGATTCTTCACTGACGCCGTTTGCTGAGCTCAACTCTCAGTGACTCAGCCGGCACAGCGTGACTTAGTACTTCCCCTCCATCCTCCTGCTTTCATTAATAGGAGCGCATTGATTGGGGCACGGTGGAAGTGATGCAGACAGCCTCAGAGCCCGCACACTTCATTGGTGACATACAGCGGCGCGTCACAGGAGGGAGGGATTTCCTCCATCCGTCCCTCCCTCCTTCTTCTCCTCCTGTCTGCCGAGCGCGGGACCCGTGGCCATGTTGACCACTATAAAGGCTAAGGCTGCAGGAATCCAGTACCGAAAATGTGAACATGACAATACCGAATCGATACTGACGTAAAAGTATCGATTGGGTATCGCATGTTCGATACCCAAACAACCCTACTCCCAGGTGGCTTGTGGCAAACTTTAAACAACACTTTTATGGATATCTTTAAGAAATGGCTTTCTTCTTGCCACTCTTCCATAAAGGCCAGATTTGTGCAGTATACGACTGATTGTTGTCCTATGGACAGAGTGTCCGACCTCAGCTGTAGATCTCTGCAGTTCATCCAGAGTGATCATGGGCCACTTGGCTGCATCTCTGATCAGTCTTCTCCTTGTATGAGCTGAAAGTTTAGAGGGACGGTCAGGTGTTGGTAGATTTGCAGTGGTCTGATACTCCTTCCATTTCAATATTATCGCTTGCACAGTGCTCCTTGGGATGTTTTAAGCTTGGGAAATGTTTTTGTATCCAAATCGGGCTTTAAACTTCTCAACAACAGTATCTCGGACCTGCCTGGTGTGATCCTTGGTCTTCTCTCTGCTCTTTAAACTGACCTCTGAGACTATCACAGTGCAGGTGCATTTATACGGAGACTTGATTACACACAGGTGGATTCTATTTATCATCATTAGTCATTTAGGTCAACATTGGATCATTCAGAGATCCTCACTGAACTTCTGGAGAGAGTTTGCTGCATTGAAAGTAAAGGGGCTGAATAATTTTGCATGCCCAATTTTTCAGTTTTTTATTTGTTAACCACTTCAGCCCCCCTAGCTTAAACACCCTTAATGACCAGGCCACTTTTTACAATTTTGCACTACACTACTTTCACCGTTTATTGCTCCGTCATACAACTTACCACCCAAATGAATTTTACCTCCTTTTCTTCTCACTAACAGAGCTTTTATTTGGTGGTATTTCATTGCTGCTGACATTTTTACTTTTTTTGCTATTAATCAAAAATGACCGAAATTTTTGCAAAAAAATGACATTTTTCACTTTCTGTTACATAGTAACATAGGAACATAGTATATAAGGCCGAAAAAAGACATTTGTCCATCCAGTTCGACCTGTTTCCTGCAAGTTGATCCAGAGGAAGGCAAAAAACCCCTGTGAGGTAGAGCCAATTTTCCCCACTTAAGGGGAAAAAATTCCTTCCCGACTCCAATCAGGCAGTCAGAATAACTCCCTGGATCAACGACCCATCTTTAGTAGCTATAGCCTGAAATATTATTACGCTCCAGAAATACATCCAGGCCCCTATTGAATTCCTTTATTGTACTCACCATCACCACCTCCTCAGGCAGAGAGTTCCAAAGTCTTACTGCTCTTACCTTTTCTATGTTTGTGTACAAACCTTCTTTCCTCCAGACGCAGAGGATGTCCCCTCGTCACAGTCACAGTCCTGGGGATAAATAGATGATGGGAGAGATCTTTGTACTGACCCCTGATATATTTATACATAGTTATTAGATCTTCCCTCAGTCGTCTTTTTTCTACAGTGAATAACCCTAATTTTGATACCCTTTCAGGGTACTGTAGTTGCCCCATTCCAGTTATTACTTTAGTTGCCCTCCTCTGAACCCTCTCTAGCTCTGCTATGTCTGCCTTGTTCACGGGAGCCCAGAACTGTACACAGTACTCCATGTGTGGTCTGACTAGTGATTTATAAAGTGGTAAGACTATATTTTCATCACGGGCATCTATGCCCTTTTGATGCAACCCATTATCTTATTGGCCTTAGCAGCAGCTGCCTGACACTGGTTTTTACAGCTTAATTTGTAATTTATTAAAATTCCTAGATCCTTTTCCATGTCAGTGTTACTGAGTGTTTTACCATTTAGTATGTACGGGTGACTTGCATTATTCCTTCCCATGTGCATAACTTTACATTTGTCAGTGTTAAACCTCATCTGCCATTTCTCTGCCCAAGCCCCCAATCTATCCAGATCCCTCTGTAGCAGAAAACTTTCCTCTTTAGTGTTAATTACTTTACACAGTTTAGTGTCATCTGCAAAAATTGATATATTACTGTGCAGGCCTTCTACAAGTTCATTAATAAATATATTGAAGAGAATAGGGCCCAATACTGAACCCTGAGGTACCCCACTAGTGACCGTGACCCAATCTGAGTGTGTACCGTTAATAACCACCCTCTGTTTTCTATTACTGAGCCAGTTACTTACCCACATACAGATATTTTCTCCTAGTCCAAGTGTGCTCATTTTATATACTAACCTTTTATGAGGTACGGCGTCAAATGCTTTGGAGAAGTCCAGATATAAACATCCATTGATTCGCCGCTGTCAAGTCTAGAACTTACCTCCTCATAGAAACTGATTAAATTAGTTTGACATGACCGATACCTCATGAAGCCATGCTGATATGGTGTAATTTGCTTATTTTCATTGAGATACTCCAAGATAGCATCTCTTACAAAACCTTCAAACAGTTTACCCACAACAGATGTTAAACTTACCGGCCTATAATTTCCAGGCTCTGTTTTTGGACCCTTTTTGAATATTGGCACCACATTTGCTATACGCCAGTCTGGTGGAACATTCCCTGTCAGTATGGAGTCCGTGAATATCAAAAATAAGGGTCTGGCTAGGACATCACTTAATTCCCTTAGGATACGGGGGTGTATGCCATCCGGTCCTGGCGATTTGTCTATTTTAATCTTTTTAAGTCGCTGCTGTACTTCTTCCTGGTTCAGACAGGGCACTTTTAAAGGGGAATTTACTTTTACATTTTGCATTTCATCTGACAGTTTATTTCCCTCAGTGAAAACAGTGGTGAAGAAAATATTTAATAGCTTGGCTTTATCCTCATCGCTTTCTGCAACTCCCCCCTCATTGCTATGTAGAGGGCCGACTCCTTCAGGTTTATATTTTTTACCATTTATATAATTGAAAAACATTTTAGGGTTAGTTTTGCTCTCTTTGGCAATTAATCTCTCGGTCTCTAGTTTGGCAGTTTTTATTAGTTTTTTACATATTCTATTTTTATCCTTATAGTTTACCAGTGCTTCCTGGCTCCCCTCCTGTTTTAGTGATTTATATGCTTTTTTTTTTTCTCATTTATTGCTTTTTTTACGGTTTTATTTATCCACATTGGTTTCTTCTTATTTCTTAGCCTTTTATTTCTATAAGGTATGCATCGATCACAATTTGATGTTACAATGCTTTTAAAAATCTCCCATTTTGTGGTTGTATTTTTATTTGAGGACTATGTCCCAGTTAATTGGGCCTATGGCCTCTTATAAATTGACAACTTTGTATAAAAAAATTGAAAAAGTTGTCATTTACAGAGATATTTCTCACACAAAGTATGGGTATATGTAAAATACACCTAACACATGCCCTACTTCTCCAGTGCGGCGATACTCACATGTGGCACTGTTTGCAACCAAGATCGCAAAGGACCCAAATTCCAATGAATTGTAAAAAGTGGCCTGGTCATTAAGGGTGTTTAAGCTAGGGGGCTGAAGTGGTTAACACTTTGTAGCGCCACCTTTGCTGCGATTACAGCTGTAAGTCGCTTAGGGTATGTCTATCAGTTTTGCACATCGAGAGACTGAAATTTTTGCCCATTCCTCCTTGCAAAACAGCTCGAGCTCAGTGAGGTTGGATGGAAGCGTTTGTGAACAGCAGTTTTCAGTTCTTTCCACAGATTCTCGATAGGATTCAGGTCTGGACTTTGACTTGGCCATTCTAACACCTGGATATGTTTATTTGTGAACCATTCCATTGTAGATTTTGGATCTCCGTCCCAGTCTCAGGTCTTTTGCAGACTCCATCAGGTTTTCTTCCAGAATAGTCCTGTATTTGGCTCCATCCATCTTCCCATCAATTTTAACCATCTTCCCTGTCCCTGCTGAAGAAAAGCAGGCCCAAACCATGATGCTGCCACCACCATGTTTGACAATGGGGATGGTGTGTTAAGGGGTGATGAGCTGTGTTGCTTTTACGCCAAACATAACGTTTTGCATTGTTGCCAAAAAGTTCGATTTTGGTTTCATCTGACCAGAGCACCTTCTTCCACATGTTTGGTGTGTCTCCCAGGTAGAGTTGTTTCGGTACCAAAATTTTGATTCGGTATCGATACCATAAAAAGTATTGCGATACTCGATACCTTTCGATACCACGCGAAAATTAAATAAAACACAAAAAGCCTTTGGAATGTTCAAACATAAAACATTTATTGAATTAAACGGAAATATCTGCACCGGATATCAGATTGTCAGAGTTCAATATTGAATTTGACAATGTAACAAGGCTAATGGGGCGCCTTCACCTCTCCTGCCCTGACTCCTCTTTAGGCAAATAATTCTTGAGCATTTATTCAATGTTTTAATAACTTAACTTTGTGCTATTCCTCTATTATTACAGCTAGAAGTTTTTATTGGAGCTTGGTAAGAATTGAGCTCGTGTCCCTCCAAAGCCTTCCACTCTGACTGGTACAGTAAATGCACACTGCAGCCAGAGGCAGAGAATGGAAGTATTTTACTAAAAACAGAAATAACAAACTGAGAACTGTCATACTAGAGCAGGGATAAGCCACCTCCGGCTCACCAGCTGTTCAAAAGCTATAACTCCCAGAATACTTCATTCACCTCTCTGAGATTTAGAAGAGCAGTCGAGCATGTTTGCATGCTGGGAGTTGTAGTTTCACAGCAGCTGGAGTGCTGAAGATTGCTGATCCCTGTACTAGTGTCTAGAGGTAGGTCCTCTTTAGATAAAGCCTATTATTTCGCTCCCCTTCTCCTGTAGATTCCCTCATGGGCTGGGTACTATCACCCTTTTGTACATAACAAGTAGTTTAAATTAAAGGGTTGTCTGGGTTTGTGATATTGATGGCCCATCCTCGGGACAGCAGTAGCTGATTGGCAAGGTTCTGATGCCTGGCAGGCCCACTGATAATCAGCTGTTTGAAGAGGCAATGTAGCTCTGGTGAGTCTGTGCCCGGTAAACTATGTGGCTGCAGTGTTCACTAGAGTTCCACAGCCTCTTCACAGCTGATCAAGAGTAAGTGGTGGTGCCAGGAGTCAGACCCCACCAATCAGATACTGATGACCCACCTTGGCATAGGCCAGCAATATCAAAATCCCAGACAAACCCTTCTATGGCACATTGGCAACCTGCGATAATAACTTAAAAATAAATAACACAAACTAAAACATGGCCTTTTCTGGAGACTGAAATGACACACTAAGCTGGGAGGCAACATTCTTTGCCTGATTGAGGTTCTTGGCCAGAAAAACAAGAGTGTTAATATGGTCTTCAGTCAGTCTCATTCTTCTTGGACTGCAGATTAGGCCTGAGGTACTGAATACTCGTTCTGATGCACAACTAGAGCGGGAATGCATAGATACGCTTTTGCAAAATGGGCAAGAACAGGCAGACTTGGGGCATTTCTCCTCCACCAGGCTAGTGGGTCTTCTTCTGGATGAATTTCTTTCATCTGTTTGTACAAGCAGAATTCATTGCAAAGCATTGCTGTAGGGTTTTTGTCAGATGATGCATCTTCGGTACCCACAGAACCACCTGCTGATGCTGACCCCTTTTTTCCGTCACAATGTTGGCCAACAAGCTTTTGAGATCTTTTTTTTTTTTCTTGGTGACTTGTGCCACTACAAGTTCTTCTTCTTCAACTTTCTGTTCTGCTCCGTCACTTGCTGGTAGCTGAAGAATGGAAGCTCTCTGTAGAAGCTCTTCTTTTACTTGGTCTTCAATAGACACAAACGAGTTCTTAAATCTTGGATCGAGATATGTGGCAGTGTTGAGAATGAGTTGCAACTTGTTGCTTGCGTACCTCTTTTTCATGTCATCTATGACCCTTTGCTTCATGTCTCTGGCAAGGATGCTGTCAGATTCCTCCTCCGTTGCACATGCATATATTTTCCATGTCAAAGGAAGAACAGAAGACAGGGTTGGGTCCTTCTCTCCACTTAACGCATCAGTAAAGTCGCTCATTGGTGCGAGCACATCTTTGATAGTCTCCAAAATGGTGACATCACTGTCCTTTGGCATAAGATGCCATTTTTCCGGTTCTCTGCCAGCACAGCACAGACAGCTTGTTGCTGTTCACAGAACCTCTCCACCATATCATAAGTGGAATTCCACCGGGTTGGTTCATCGTGAATCAGCTTGTGTTCGGGTATCTGAAGTGCCTTTTGTTTTTCTTTCAGTGATCGGCTCATTTTATTTGATCGGCAGAATGCAGAGACGGTCCTGCGTAACCTTGAGAGACATGCCGCCACTCTGTCAATATCCAGGGCTTTGTTGACTGCCAGGTGCAAATTGTGACCAAAACATGGGACCCAGCTGTATTCTTCAAACGCTCTGATGTTGTTCGAAGCATTATCAGTTGTTATTCCAGACATTTTGGATATGTCCAGTTTCCATTCTTCAGTTAGGGATTCCTCAAATGCTTCATGCAGACTTTCAGGAGTATGATCTGTGTACAGAGCCGTACAGCCTAAACACCAAGATTGCATCTCCCATTTTTCCGTTATAAAGTGAATGGTGAGAGCCATGAATGCATCTGTAGCTCTGCTTGTCCAGAGGTCTGTAGTGCAAGCAAAGAATGGAACGTCAACCAGTTGCGCCTCAACCACGCTTCTAATCTCTATGTAGAGCTTTGGTATTTCTGTATTCATGAAGTAGGCTCTGCCAGGCATATCATACTTTCTATCTAACTGCTGTACCAGGTTTCTGAATCCAGTTTTCTCAACCGTATATACAGGCACTTGGTCCATGCAGATATATTCGGCAACAGCTTTGTTTAGTCTCTGTGCTTCCTTGGAGTCTTTGCCATACTTCCTCTGTCTTTCGAGCATAGATATAATTGTAGTAGCCTGAGTGGGTTTATCCTTGGATGATGTAGAGGAATGGATTTGCTTCTTTGTCTGTGTAAGAAAAATATAAGTCAATCATCATAACTTAAAAAGGTTGTTTCACTTCAGATAATGGCCTTTATCCTGTAGATAAAGTGAATACTAGACTCCTATGCGCTGCGATTCTCCATACGTCCTTAGTTCCTGGTTTCAGTCCATTTTTCCATCACCACATTGACCACAATGCTCGTTTCCAGGGGTTACAGCCACCCTGCAATGCAAGCACGACCACTGCTGCTAAATTGGCATCGAAACAAGCAGTGTATGAGATGGAAAAATGAATGCAGCACGGACAGTAGGCAATATGGAGAATCACAATACATTAGTGCCGGGTATTATCTTCTCTACGTGGTAAATGTCATTTGCTGAAGTGAGACAACCCCTTTAAAAAGTGCATAGGTAGGGTAGACTTAAAATTGTCTAACCTGTCGACTTTTCAGCTCATTGTAGAGGTCAGGGTGATTGTCCGCCAAATGCTTAGCCAAGTTGCTGATGTTTCCTGCTTTGCAGTGGAAAGATTTGTAACACCTTTTGCATACAGGTTTTTCTGTGTCTGTTGGCTGCCCGTCTTCACTAGCGATATAGGCAAAATATGCCCACACTTCACTCCGCATCCTTGCTGTGGTCTCTTTTTCTACAAGTGGTGGATGTGACAGGCACGCAAGTTCTGCATCTTTCATTGACAGCAACGGTGTATCCATCCCTTTTTATTTTCAATGCACCTAGAACAAGTGGAACCATTACAGCATGTAGAGGTGCGGTACTAGTAAATCCACACCGCACATTGATGCATTGTTCATATAGTCACACACAACTTCATAGCGCCGCGGTCGGAAGAAACACAAGGTTGACCAGCACTAGTCCTTAGTATTGATGTAGTGGGTGCTCGTCTCCAAGGGGGTGTTAAAAGTCCACCCAAAAACAAATGCATTAATAACAAGAAAAAATAAAAAATTGAGACAGCACGTCCAGAGCCTGCAGCAAACAGGCAGCTGGACAAAAACCGCAGCGTGCTGCACTGCTGTAGTTTTTGTCTGGATGCCTCTTGACCGGTTTGCCGCACTGCAGCCCGACCTCATCGTGTAAATGGGTCTGGAGCGGACTTCCGGCAGCACAGTGGGCTAACATCAGCAGCAGTAGCACCAATCTGGCAGGCTGTTCACCCACCAGAAAAGGCTACTGCAAGTATGAAAGTGAAATATAAAAGAGGGGCACTGGGTTCTTAGAATTACACTTAATCTATTGGAGTTGTAATATTAAAACTAAACCACTGGGTGGTGCTGGCGCAGCCATTTATTAACAGGAGATTTGAGCAGTAATGATGAAACAGTCCACTAGATGGTGGCATGGCACCCCTGTAGCTGCTTTTCAACAGTCGGCAGGCTGAAGAAAAAGAAGCAAGTGGCAGAAGATGTTTCTCCCTCAGGTATTAATAACAGTTTGCACAATCCTGGAAAAAATGTAGTTTCCTCTGGGCAGTGGGCACAATATCTCCCCTGAAATACATAGCAGAATAATATCTGTTGTGGAAGTTTCCCTGCATCATGCTTAAAACATAGCAGTGGCAAGATTGGGGTTAATGAGTCACATTAACCCCAATCTTGCTAGCTGCCTGTTATAAATGGATTTTTCCTGCCTTTATTTTGAGGCAGGCTTATCATTGTACTGCAGTCATGTGGTGTGTGTTGTGTGGGACGGGTACCTTCTATGCTGGTGCTGGGGCTGACATGAGCTGAGCTGCACACTGGGACGTTTTAGAAGCAGGAGGATTCTTCACTGACGCCGTTTGCTGAGCTCAACTCTCAGTGACTCAGCCGGCACAGCGTGACTTAGTACTTCCCCTCCATCCTCCTGCTTTCATTAATAGGAGCGCATTGATTGGGGCACGGTGGAAGTGATGCAGACAGCCTCAGAGCCCGCACACTTCATTGGTGACATACAGCGGCGCGTCACAGGAGGGAGGGATTTCCTCCATCCGTCCCTCCCTCCTTCTTCTCCTCCTGTCTGCCGAGCGCGGGACCCGTGGCCATGTTGACCACTATAAAGGCTAAGGCTGCAGGAATCCAGTACCGAAAATGTGAACATGACAATACCGAATCGATACTGACGTAAAAGTATCGATTGGGTATCGCATGTTCGATACCCGAAACAACCCTACTCCCAGGTGGCTTGTGGCAAACTTTAAACAACACTTTTTATGGATATCTTTAAGAAATGGCTTTCTTCTTGCCACTCTTCCATAAAGGCCAGATTTGTGCAGTATACGACTGATTGTTGTCCTATGGACAGAGTGTCCGACCTCAGCTGTAGATCTCTGCAGTTCATCCAGAGTGATCATGGGCCACTTGGCTGCATCTCTGATCAGTCTTCTCCTTGTATGAGCTGAAAGTTTAGAGGGACGGTCAGGTGTTGGTAGATTTGCAGTGGTCTGATACTCCTTCCATTTCAATATTATCGCTTGCACAGTGCTCCTTGGGATGTTTTAAGCTTGGGAAATGTTTTTGTATCCAAATCGGGCTTTAAACTTCTCAACAACAGTATCTCGGACCTGCCTGGTGTGATCCTTGGTCTTCTCTCTGCTCTTTAAACTGACCTCTGAGACTATCACAGTGCAGGTGCATTTATACGGAGACTTGATTACACACAGGTGGATTCTATTTATCATCATTAGTCATTTAGGTCAACATTGGATCATTCAGAGATCCTCACTGAACTTCTGGAGAGAGTTTGCTGCATTGAAAGTAAAGGGGCTGAATAATTTTGCATGCCCAATTTTTCAGTTTTTATTTGTTAACCACTTCAGCCCCCTAGCTTAAACACCCTTAATGACCAGGCCACTTTTACAATTTTGCACTACACTACTTTCACCGTTTATTGCTCCGTCATACAACTTACCACCCAAATGAATTTTACCTCCTTTTCTTCTCACTAACAGAGCTTTTATTTGGTGGTATTTCATTGCTGCTGACATTTTTACTTTTTTTGCTATTAATCAAAAATGACCGAAATTTTTGCAAAAAATGACATTTTCACTTTCTGTTACATAGTAACATAGGAACATAGTATATAAGGCCGAAAAAGACATTTGTCCATCCAGTTCGACCTGTTTCCTGCAAGTTGATCCAGAGGAAGGCAAAACCCCTGTGAGGTAGAGCCAATTTTCCCCACTTAAGGGGAAAAATTCCTTCCCGACTCCAATCAGGCAGTCAGAATAACTCCCTGGATCAACGACCCATCTTTAGTAGCTATAGCCTGAAATATTATTACGCTCCAGAAATACATCCAGGCCCCTCTTGAATTCCTTTATTGTACTCACCATCACCACCTCCTCAGGCAGAGAGTTCCATAGTCTTACTGCTCTTACCGTGAAGAACCCTTTTCTATGTTTGTGTACAAACCTTCTTTCCTCCAGACGCAGAGGATGTCCCCTCGTCACAGTCACAGTCCTGGGGATAAATAGATGATGGGAGAGATCTTTGTACTGACCCCTGATATATTTATACATAGTTATTAGATCTTCCCTCAGTCGTCTTTTTTCTAGAGTGAATAACCCTAATTTTGATACCCTTTCAGGGTACTGTAGTTGCCCCATTCCAGTTATTACTTTAGTTGCCCTCCTCTGAACCCTCTCTAGCTCTGCTATGTCTGCCTTGTTCACGGGAGCCCAGAACTGTACACAGTACTCCATGTGTGGTCTGACTAGTGATTTATAAAGTGGTAAGACTATATTTTCATCACGGGCATCTATGCCCTTTTGATGCAACCCATTATCTTATTGGCCTTAGCAGCAGCTGCCTGACACTGGTTTTTACAGCTTAATTTGTAATTTATTAAAATTCCTAGATCCTTTTCCATGTCAGTGTTACTGAGTGTTTTACCATTTAGTATGTACGGGTGACTTGCATTATTCCTTCCCATGTGCATAACTTTACATTTGTCAGTGTTAAACCTCATCTGCCATTTCTCTGCCCAAGCCCCCAATCTATCCAGATCCCTCTGTAGCAGAAAACTTTCCTCTTTAGTGTTAATTACTTTACACAGTTTAGTGTCATCTGCAAAAATTGATATATTACTGTGCAGGCCTTCTACAAGTTCATTAATAAATATATTGAAGAGAATAGGGCCCAATACTGAACCCTGAGGTACCCCACTAGTGACCGTGACCCAATCTGAGTGTGTACCGTTAATAACCACCCTCTGTTTTCTATTACTGAGCCAGTTACTTACCCACATACAGATATTTTCTCCTAGTCCAAGTGTGCTCATTTTATATACTAACCTTTTATGAGGTACAGCGTCAAATGCTTTGGAGAAGTCCAGATATACAACATCCATTGATTCGCCGCTGTCAAGTCTAGAACTTACCTCCTCATAGAAACTGATTAAATTAGTTTGACATGACCGATACCTCATGAAGCCATGCTGATATGGTGTAATTTGCTTATTTTCATTGAGATACTCCAAGATAGCATCTCTTACAAAACCTTCAAACAGTTTACCCACAACAGATGTTAAACTTACCGGCCTATAATTTCCAGGCTCTGTTTTTGGACCCTTTTTGAATATTGGCACCACATTTGCTATACGCCAGTCTGGTGGAACATTCCCTGTCAGTATGGAGTCCGTGAATATCAAAAATAAGGGTCTGGCTAGGACATCACTTAATTCCCTTAGGATACGGGGGTGTATGCCATCCGGTCCTGGCGATTTGTCTATTTTAATCTTTTTAAGTCGCTGCTGTACTTCTTCCTGGGTCAGACAGGGCACTTTTAAAGGGGAATTTACTTTTACATTTTGCATTTCATCTGACAGTTTATTTTCCTCAGTGAAAACAGTGGTGAAGAAAATATTTAATAGCTTGGCTTTATCCTCATCGCTTTCTGCAACTCCCCCTCATTGCTATGTAGAGGGCCGACTCCTTCAGGTTTATATTTTTTACCATTTATATAATTGAAAAACATTTTAGGGTTAGTTTTGCTCTCTTTGGCAATTAATCTCTCGGTCTCTAGTTTGGCAGTTTTATTAGTTTTTACATATTCTATTTTTATCCTTATAGTTTACCAGTGCTTCCTGGCTCCCCTCCTGTTTTAGTGATTTATATGCTTTCTTTTTGTCATTTATTGCTTTTTTACGGTTCTATTTATCCACATTGGTTTCTTCTTATTTCTTAGCCTTTTATTTCTATAAGGTATGCATCGATCACAATTTGATGTTACAATGCTTTTAAAAATCTCCCATTTTGTGGTTGTATTTTTATTTTTGAGGACTATGTCCCAGTTAATTGGGCCTATGGCCTCTCTTAGTTGGCTAAATTTTGCTTTTTTGAAGTCCGGTATTCTTGTTCCTCCCTGTAGAAACTCTCGTTTGAAGGATAGTTGGAAGGTTATTACTTTATGGTCACTATTTCCCAGGTGTCCCCACGACCTGCATGTCTGTTGTTCTATCAGGTCTATTGGTTAATACTAAGTCCAGTATGGCCGTCCCTCTAGTTGGGTCCTGAACCATTTGGGAAAGGTAATTGTCTTTGGCTATTGCCAAGAACCTGTTTCCTTTATGGGATGTACAGGTTTCAGTTTCCCAGTCTATATCTGGGTAGTTGAAGTCCCCCATAATAACCACCTCATTATGGTTTGCCGCCTTGTTTATCTCGTTTAGTAATAGATTTTCTATGGACTCTGGTATATTAGGTGGTTTATAGTAAACTCCTATTAGTAATTTATTATTGTTTTTGGCTCCATTTATCTCCACCCACAATGCTGAAGAAAAGCAGGCCCAAACCATGATGCTGCCACCACCATGTTTGACAATGGGGATGGTGTGTTAAGGAGTGATGAGCTGTGTTGCTTTTACGCCAAACATAACGTTTTGCATTGTTGCCAAAAAGTTCGATTTTGGTTTCATCTGACCAGAGCACCTTCTTCCACATGTTTGGTGTGTCTCCCAGGTAGAGTTGTTTCGGTACCAAAATTTTGATTCGGTATCGATACCATAAAAAGTATTGCGATACTCGATACCTTTCGATACCACGCGAAAATTAAATAAAACACAAAAAGCCTTTGGAATGTTCAAACATAAAACATTTATTGAATTAAACGGAAATATCTGCACCGGATATCAGATTGTCAGAGTTCAATATTGAATTTGACAATGTAACAAGGCTAATGGGGCGCCTTCACCTCTCCTGCCCTGACTCCTCTTTAGGCAAATAATTCTTGAGCATTTATTCAATGTTTTAATAACTTAACTTTGTGCTATTCCTCTATTATTACAGCTAGAAGTTTTTATTGGAGCTTGGTAAGAATTGAGCTCGTGTCCCTCAAAGCCTTCCACTCTGACTGGTACAGTAAATGCACACTGCAGCCAGAGGCAGAGAATGGAAGTATTTTACTAAAAACAGAAATAACAAACTGAGAACTGTCATACTAGAGCAGGGATAAGCCACCTCCGGCTCACCAGCTGTTCAAAAGCTATAACTCCCAGAATACTTCATTCACCTCTCTGAGATTTAGAAGAGCAGTCGAGCATGTTTGCATGCTGGGAGTTGTAGTTTCACAGCAGCTGGAGTGCTGAAGATTGCTGATCCCTGTACTAGTGTCTAGAGGTAGGTCCTCTTTAGATAAAGCCTATTATTTCGCTCCCCTTCTCCTGTAGATTCCCTCATGGGCTGGGTACTATCACCCTTTTGTACATAACAAGTAGTTTAAATTAAAGGGTTGTCTGGGTTTGTGATATTGATGGCCCATCCTCGGGACAGCAGTAGCTGATTGGCAAGGTTCTGATGCCTGGCAGGCCCACTGATAATCAGCTGTTTGAAGAGGCAATGTAGCTCTGGTGAGTCTGTGCCCGGTAAACTATGTGGCTGCAGCGTTCACTAGAGTTCCACAGCCTCTTCACAGCTGATCAAGAGTAAGTGGTGGTGCCAGGAGTCAGACCCCACCAATCAGATACTGATGACCCACCTTGGCATAGGCCAGCAATATCAAAATCCCAGACAAACCCTTCTATGGCACATTGGCAACCTGCGATAATAACTTAAAAATAAATAACACAAACTAAAACATGGCCTTTTCTGGAGACTGAAATGACACACTAAGCTGGGAGGCAACATTCTTTGCCTGATTGAGGTTCTTGGCCAGAAAAACAAGAGTGTTAATATGGTCTTCAGTCAGTCTCATTCTTCTTGGACTGCAGATTAGGCCTGAGGTACTGAATACTCGTTCTGATGCACAACTAGAGCGGGAATGCATAGATACGCTTTTGCAAAATGGGCAAGAACAGGCAGACTTGGGGCATTTCTCCTCCACCAGGCTAGTGGGTCTTCTTCTGGATGAATTTCTTTCATCTGTTTGTACAAGCAGAATTCATTGCAAAGCATTGCTGTAGGGTTTTTGTCAGATGATGCATCTTCGGTACCCACAGAACCACCTGCTGATGCTGACCCCTTTTTTCCGTCACAATGTTGGCCAACAAGCTTTTGAGATCTTTTTTTTTTTTCTTGGTGACTTGTGCCACTACAAGTTCTTCTTCTTCAACTTTCTGTTCTGCTCCGTCACTTGCTGGTAGCTGAAGAATGGAAGCTCTCTGTAGAAGCTCTTCTTTTACTTGGTCTTCAATAGACACAAACGAGTTCTTAAATCTTGGATCGAGATATGTGGCAGTGTTGAGAATGAGTTGCAACTTGTTGCTTGCGTACCTCTTTTTCATGTCATCTATGACCCTTTGCTTCATGTCTCTGGCAAGGATGCTGTCAGATTCCTCCTCCGTTGCACATGCATATATTTTCCATGTCAAAGGAAGAACAGAAGACAGGGTTGGGTCCTTCTCTCCACTTAACGCATCAGTAAAGTCGCTCATTGGTGCGAGCACATCTTTGATAGTCTCCAAAATGGTGACATCACTGTCCTTTGGCATAAGATGCCATTTTTCCGGTTCTCTGCCAGCACAGCACAGACAGCTTGTTGCTGTTCACAGAACCTCTCCACCATATCATAAGTGGAATTCCACCGGGTTGGTTCATCGTGAATCAGCTTGTGTTCGGGTATCTGAAGTGCCTTTTGTTTTTCTTTCAGTGATCGGCTCATTTTATTTGATCGGCAGAATGCAGAGACGGTCCTGCGTAACCTTGAGAGACATGCCGCCACTCTGTCAATATCCAGGGCTTTGTTGACTGCCAGGTGCAAGTGTGACCAAAACATGGGACCCAGCTGTATTCTTCAAACGCTCTGATGTTGTTCGAAGCATTATCAGTTGTTATTCCAGACATTTTGGATATGTCCAGTTTCCATTCTTCAGTTAGGGATTCCTCAAATGCTTCATGCAGACTTTCAGGAGTATGATCTGTGTACAGAGCCGTACAGCCTAAACACCAAGATTGCATCTCCCATTTTTCCGTTATAAAGTGAATGGTGAGAGCCATGAATGCATCTGTAGCTCTGCTTGTCCAGAGGTCTGTAGTGCAAGCAAAGAATGGAACGTCAACCAGTTGCGCCTCAACCACGCTTCTAATCTCTATGTAGAGCTTTGGTATTTCTGTATTCATGAAGTAGGCTCTGCCAGGCATATCATACTTTCTATCTAACTGCTGTACCAGGTTTCTGAATCCAGTTTTCTCAACCGTATATACAGGCACTTGGTCCATGCAGATATATTCGGCAACAGCTTTGTTTAGTCTCTGTGCTTCCTTGGAGTCTTTGCCATACTTCCTCTGTCTTTCGAGCATAGATATAATTGTAGTAGCCTGAGTGGGTTTATCCTTGGATGATGTAGAGGAATGGATTTGCTTCTTTGTCTGTGTAAGAAAAATATAAGTCAATCATCATAACTTAAAAAGGTTGTTTCACTTCAGATAATGGCCTTTATCCTGTAGATAAAGTGAATACTAGACTCCTATGCGCTGCGATTCTCCATACGTCCTTAGTTCCTGGTTTCAGTCCATTTTCCATCACCACATTGACCACAATGCTCGTTTCCAGGGGTTACAGCCACCCTGCAATGCAAGCACGACCACTGCTGCTAAATTGGCATCGAAACAAGCAGTGTATGAGATGGAAAAATGAATGCAGCACGGACAGTAGGCAATATGGAGAATCACAATACATTAGTGCCGGGTATTATCTTCTCTACGTGGTAAATGTCATTTGCTGAAGTGAGACAACCCCTTTAAAAAGTGCATAGGTAGGGTAGACTTAAAATTGTCTAACCTGTCGACTTTTCAGCTCATTGTAGAGGTCAGGGTGATTGTCCGCCAAATGCTTAGCCAAGTTGCTGATGTTTCCTGCTTTGCAGTGGAAAGATTTGTAACACCTTTTGCATACAGGTTTTCTGTGTCTGTTGGCTGCCCGTCTTCACTAGCGATATAGGCAAAATATGCCCACACTTCACTCCACATCCTTGCTGTGGTCTCTTTTTCTACAAGTGGTGGATGTGACAGGCACGCAAGTTCTGCATCTTTCATTGACAGCAACGGTGTATCCATCCCTTTTTTATTTTCAATGCACCTAGAACAAGTGGAACCATTACAGCATGTAGAGGTGCGGTACTAGTAAATCCACACCGCACATTGATGCATTGTTCATATAGTCACACACAACTTCATAGCGCCGCGGTCGGAAGAAACACAAGGTTGACCAGCACTAGTCCTTAGTATTGATGTAGTGGGTGCTCGTCTCCAAGGGGGGTGTTAAAAGTCCACCCAAAAACAAATGCATTAATAACAAGAAAAAAATAAAAAAATTGAGACAGCACGTCCAGAGCCTGCAGCAAACAGGCAGCTGGACAAAAACCGCAGCGTGCTGCACTGCTGTAGTTTTTGTCTGGATGCCTCTTGACCGGTTTGCCGCACTGCAGCCCGACCTCATCGTGTAAATGGGTCTGGAGCGGACTTCCGGCAGCACAGTGGGCTAACATCAGCAGCAGTAGCACCAATCTGGCAGGCTGTTCACCCACCAGAAAAGGCTACTGCAAGTATGAAAGTGAAATATAAAAGAGGGGCACTGGGTTCTTAGAATTACACTTAATCTATTGGAGTTGTAATATTAAAACTAAACCACTGGGTGGTGCTGGCGCAGCCATTTATTAACAGGAGATTTGAGCAGTAATGATGAAACAGTCCACTAGATGGTGGCATGGCACCCCTGTAGCTGCTTTTCAACAGTCGGCAGGCTGAAGAAAAAGAAGCAAGTGGCAGAAGATGTTTCTCCCTCAGGTATTAATAACAGTTTGCACAATCCTGGAAAAAATGTAGTTTCCTCTGGGCAGTGGGCACAATATCTCCCCTGAAATACATAGCAGAATAATATCTGTTGTGGAAGTTTCCTGCATCATGCTTAAAACATAGCAGTGGCAAGATTGGGGTTAATGAGTCACATTAACCCCAATCTTGCTAGCTACCTGTTATAAATGGATTTTTCCTGCCTTTATTTTGAGGCAGGCTTATCATTGTACTGCAGTCATGTGGTGTGTGTTGTGTGGGACGGGTACCTTCTATGCTGGTGCTGGGGCTGACATGAGCTGAGCTGCACACTGGGACGTTTTAGAAGCAGGAGGATTCTTCACTGACGCCGTTTGCTGAGCTCAACTCTCAGTGACTCAGCCGGCACAGCGTGACTTAGTACTTCCCCTCCATCCTCCTGCTTTCATTAATAGGAGCGCATTGATTGGGGCACGGTGGAAGTGATGCAGACAGCCTCAGAGCCCGCACACTTCATTGGTGACATACAGCGGCGCGTCACAGGAGGGAGGGATTTCCTCCATCCGTCCCTCCCTCCTTCTTCTCCTCCTGTCTGCCGAGCGCGGGACCCGTGGCCATGTTGACCACTATAAAGGCTAAGGCTGCAGGAATCCAGTACCGAAAATGTGAACATGACAATACCGAATCGATACTGACGTAAAAGTATCGATTGGGTATCGCATGTTCGATACCCAAACAACCCTACTCCCAGGTGGCTTGTGGCAAACTTTAAACAACACTTTTTATGGATATCTTTAAGAAATGGCTTTCTTCTTGCCACTCTTCCATAAAGGCCAGATTTGTGCAGTATACGACTGATTGTTGTCCTATGGACAGAGTGTCCGACCTCAGCTGTAGATCTCTGCAGTTCATCCAGAGTGATCATGGGCCACTTGGCTGCATCTCTGATCAGTCTTCTCCTTGTATGAGCTGAAAGTTTAGAGGGACGGTCAGGTGTTGGTAGATTTGCAGTGGTCTGATACTCCTTCCATTTCAATATTATCGCTTGCACAGTGCTCCTTGGGATGTTTTAAGCTTGGGAAATGTTTTTGTATCCAAATCGGGCTTTAAACTTCTCAACAACAGTATCTCGGACCTGCCTGGTGTGATCCTTGGTCTTCTCTCTGCTCTTTAAACTGACCTCTGAGACTATCACAGTGCAGGTGCATTTATACGGAGACTTGATTACACACAGGTGGATTCTATTTATCATCATTAGTCATTTAGGTCAACATTGGATCATTCAGAGATCCTCACTGAACTTCTGGAGAGAGTTTGCTGCATTGAAAGTAAAGGGGCTGAATAATTTTGCATGCCCAATTTTTCAGTTTTTATTTGTTAACCACTTCAGCCCCCTAGCTTAAACACCCTTAATGACCAGGCCACTTTTTACAATTTTGCACTACACTACTTTCACCGTTTATTGCTCCGTCATACAACTTACCACCCAAATGAATTTTACCTCCTTTTCTTCTCACTAACAGAGCTTTTATTTGGTGGTATTTCATTGCTGCTGACATTTTTACTTTTTTTGCTATTAATCAAAAATGACCGAAATTTTTGCAAAATGACATTTTCACTTTCTGTTACATAGTAACATAGGAACATAGTATATAAGGCCGAAAAAGACATTTGTCCATCCAGTTCGACCTGTTTCCTGCAAGTTGATCCAGAGGAAGGCAAAAACCCCTGTGAGGTAGAGCCAATTTTCCCCACTTAAGGGAAAAAATTCCTTCCCGACTCCAATCAGGCAGTCAGAATAACTCCCTGGATCAACGACCCATCTTTAGTAGCTATAGCCTGAAATATTATTACGCTCCAGAAATACATCCAGGCCCCTATTGAATTCCTTTATTGTACTCACCATCACCACCTCCTCAGGCAGAGAGTTCCATAGTCTTACTGCTCTTTGAGAACCTTTTCTATGTTTGTGTACAAACCTTCTTTCCTCCAGACGCAGAGGATGTCCCCTCGTCACAGTCACAGTCCTGGGGATAAATAGATGATGGGAGAGATCTTTGTACTGACCCCTGATATATTTATACATAGTTATTAGATCTTCCCTCAGTCGTCTTTTTTCTACAGTGAATAACCCTAATTTTGATACCCTTTCAGGGTACTGTAGTTGCCCCATTCCAGTTATTACTTTAGTTGCCCTCCTCTGAACCCTCTCTAGCTCTGCTATGTCTGCCTTGTTCACGGGAGCCCAGAACTGTACACAGTACTCCATGTGTGGTCTGACTAGTGATTTATAAAGTGGTAAGACTATATTTTCATCACGGGCATCTATGCCCTTTTGATGCAACCCATTATCTTATTGGCCTTAGCAGCAGCTGCCTGACACTGGTTTTTACAGCTTAATTTGTTATTTATTAAAATTCCTAGATCCTTTTCCATGTCAGTGTTACTGAGTGTTTTACCATTTAGTATGTACGGGTGACTTGCATTATTCCTTCCCATGTGCATAACTTTACATTTGTCAGTGTTAAACCTCATCTGCCATTTCTCTGCCCAAGCCCCCAATCTATCCAGATCCCTCTGTAGCAGAAAACTGTCCTCTTTAGTGTTAATTACTTTACACAGTTTAGTGTCATCTGCAAAAATTGATATATTACTGTGCAGGCCTTCTACAAGATCATTAATAAATATATTGAAGAGAATAGGGCCCAATACTGAACCCTGAGGTACCCCACTAGTGACCGTGACCCAATCTGAGTGTGTACCGTTAATAACCACCCTCTGTTTTCTATTACTGAGCCAGTTACTTACCCACATACAGATATTTTCTCCTAGTCCAAGTGTTCTCATTTTATATACTAACCTTTATGAGGTACAGCGTCAAATGCTTTGGAGAAGTCCAGATATACGACATCCATTGATTCGCCGCTGTCAAGTCTAGAACTTACCTCCTCATAGAAACTGATTAAATTAGTTTGACATGACCGATCCCTCATGAAGCCATGCTGATATGGTGTAATTTGCTTATTTTCATTGAGATACTCCAAGATAGCATCTCTTACAAAACCTTCAAACAGTTTACCCACAACAGATGTTAAACTTACCGGCCTATAATTTCCAGGCTCTGTTTTTGGACCCTTTTTGAATATTGGCACCACATTTGCTATACGCCAGTCTGGTGGAACATTCCCTGTCAGTATGGAGTCCGTGAATATCAAAAATAAGGGTCTGGCTAGGACATCACTTAATTCCCTTAGGATACGGGGGTGTATGCCATCCGGTCCTGGCGATTTGTCTATTTTAATCTTTTAAGTCGCTGCTGTACTTCTTCCTGGGTCAGACAGGGCACTTTTAAAGGGAATTTACTTTTACATTTTGCATTTCATCTGACAGTTTATTTCCCTCAGTGAAAACAGTGGTGAAGAAAATATTTAATAGCTTGGCTTTATCCTCATCGCTTTCTGCAACTCCCCCTCATTGCTATGTAGAGGGCCGACTCCTTCAGGTTTATATTTTTTACCATTTATATAATTGAAAAACATTTTAGGGTTAGTTTTGCTCTCTTTGGCAATTAATCTCTCGGTCTCTAGTTTGGCAGTTTTTATTAGTTTTTACATATTCTATTTTTATCCTTATAGTTTACCAGTGCTTCCTGGCTCCCCTCCTGTTTTAGTGATTTATATGCTTTCTTTTTGTCATTTATTGCTTTTTACGGTTCTATTTATCCACATTGGTTTCTTCTTATTTCTTAGCCTTTTATTTCTATAAGGTATGCATCGATCACAATTTGATGTTACAATGCTTTTAAAAATCTCCCATTTTGTGGTTGTATTTTTATTTTGAGGACTATGTCCCAGTTAATTGGGCCTATGGCCTCTCTTAGTTGGCTAAATTTTGCTTTTTGAAGTCCGGTATTCTTGTTCCTCCCTGTAGAAACTCTCGTTTGAAGGATAATTGGAAGGTTATTACTTTATGGTCACTATTTCCCAGGTGTCCCCCGACCTGCATGTCTGTTGTTCTATCAGGTCTATTGGTTAATACTAAGTCCAGTATGGCCGTCCCTCTAGTTGGGTCCTGAACCATTTGGGAAAGGTAATTGTCTTTGGCTATTGCCAAGAACCTGTTTCCTTTATGGGATGTACAGGTTTCAGTTTCCCAGTCTATATCTGGGTAGTTGAAGTCCCCCATAATAACCACCTCATTATGGTTTGCCGCCTTGTTTATCTCGTTTAGTAATAGATTTTCTGCGGACTCTGGTATATTAGGTGGTTTATAGTAAACTCCTATTAGTAATTTATTATTGTTTTTGGCTCCATTTATCTCCACCCACAATGACTCCACATTTTCGTGTCCCTCACAGATGTATTCCCGGAGTGTGGGCTTTAGACAAGACTTTATATAAAGGCAGACCCCTCCCCCTCTCCGGTTTTGACGATCCTTTCTGAACAGATTGTAACCTTGTACATTAACAGCCCAGTCATAGCTATCGTCCAGCCATGTCTCAGTTATTCCCACTATGTCATAATCCTCCTCACACATCACTAATTCCAGTTCCCCAGTTTTATTAGTCAGGCTTCTGGCATTAGTATACATACATTTGAGAGGTTTATGCATATTTTTTGCCCTACACCTTTCCTTCTGAACTTTTCTAGTCCCTCCTTTCTAGACTCCTTTCTAGTCCCTGTTGTAATTTTTTTTTTTTAAACTACATTTCTATATAAATTTTTCGCAAAATTTATTGTTCTACATGTCTTTGATAAAAAAAAAATCCAATAAGTGTATATTTATTGGTTTGGGTAAAAGTTATAGTGTTTACAAACTATGGTGCAAAAAAGTGAATTTCGGCATTTTGAAGCAGCTCTGACTTTCTGAGCACCTGTCATGTTTCTTCAGGTGCTAGAATGTCAGGATAGTATAAATACCCCCCAAATTACACCATTTTAGAAAGAAGACACCCCAAAGTATTCGCGGAGGGGCATGGTAAGTTCATGTATCATTTCATTTTTTTTCACTAAAAATAATAAAGTTTCCATTTCTGCTAACTTTTGGCAAAAAAAAATAAAATCTCCCACGGACTCACTATGCCCCTCAGTGAATACCTTGGGGTGTCTACTTTCGGAAATGGGGTCATGTGTGGGGTGTGTTTACTGTTCTGGCATTTTGGGCGGGGCTAAATTGTGAGCAGCCATGTAAAAGCTAAAGGTACTCGTTGGAATTTGGGCCCCTTTGCGCACCCAGGCTGCAAAAAAGTGTCACACATGTGGTATCACCGTACTCAGGAGAAGTAGGGCAATGAGTTTTGGGGTGTATTTTTTACATATAACCATGTTGGGTGAGAGAAATATCTCTGTAAACTGACAACTTTATATAAAAAAATTTAAAAAGTTGTCGTTTACAGAGATATTTCTCACACCCAGCATGGTTATATGTAAAAATACACCCCAAAACACATTGCCCTACTTCTTCTGAGTACAGCGATACCACATGTGTGACACTTTTTTGCAGCCAAGATGCGCAAAGGGGCCCAAATTCCAATGAGTACCTTTAGGATTTCACAGGGCATTTTTACGCATATGGATTCTCACGCTTTAGGACCCCTAAAATGCCAGGGCAGTATAAATACCCCACATGTGACCCCATTGTGGAAAGAAGACACCCCAAGGTATTCAGTGAGGGGCATGGCAAGTTCACAGAATTTTTTTTTTTTTTGGCACAAGTTAGCGGAAATTGATATATATATTTTTTTTTTACAAAGTCTCAAATTTCCACTAACTAGTGACAAAAAATAAATAAAATTTTACATGAACTCACCATACACCTCACGGAATACCTTGGGGTGTCTTCTTTCTAAAATGGGGTCACATATGGGGTGTTTGTACTGCCCTGGCATTTGAGGGTCTCCGCAATCATTACAATCATTACACGTATGGCTAGCATTAGGAGTTTCTGCGATTCTCCTTATATTGAGCATACGGGTAATGAGATTTTTTTTCCCGTTTAGCCTCTGGGCTGAAAAAAAAAAAAAATGAACGGCACAGATTTCTTCATTCGCATCGATCAATGTGGATGAAAAAATCTCTGCCAAAAAATGTGCAAAAAAAAAAGTAGTAAGGCCCCATTCACACGTCCGCAAAAATGTCTGCATCTATTCCGCAATTCTGCGGAATAGATGCGGACCCATTCAGTGTGAATGGGGCCGGCGGTGATGCGGAGAGCACACTATGTGCTCGCCGCATCAGCATTTGCGAAGCTGCGGCCGCAAACTTCCGGGTTTCGGCCCCCAAACATCCGGCCACAGCTCCGCAAAAGATAGAGCATGTCCTATTCTTGTCCGCGGACAAGAAAAGGCATTTTCTATATAGTTCTGGCAATGTGCGGATCCACAAAATACGGAAAGCACATTGCCGGTGTCCGTGTTTTGCGGATACATGGATCCGCAAAACACATACGGACGTCTGAATGAGCCTTACAGGGGGGTGATTAGTGACAGGGGGTGATCAGGTGGGTGACATGGGGTGATCAGGGGTTAATCGGGGTTAATCAGGGGTTAATCAGTGACGGGGGGTGGGGTGGATGGGGGGGGTCTGTGTGGTGATTGGTGCACTTACAAAAGATTCCTTTGGTGGTCCCAAGCAAAAGGGACCACCAAAGGAACGAACAGCAAGCATATCAGACGCTGTTAACAAAACAGCGTCTGATATGCGATTTTTTTTAAACTTCTACAGCCTGCCAGCGCATGATCAGCGCTGGCAGGCTGTAGTTTAACTTCTCCGTGACGCGATCCTGTGAACGCGCATGCTCGTGTTCACAGGAAATCTCGCGTCTCGCGAGATGACGCCCCGGCGCGTCCAGGAGGAACAAACCGACCGCCGCCAGGAAGCAATCCTGCGTTCGGCGGTCGGCAACAGGTTAACAAAGTTTGAAATATGCAATAAATTTCGTTCCACTTCATAATTGTGTCCCACTTGTTGTTGTTTCTTCACAAAAAAATTACAGTTTTATATCTTTATGTTTGAAGCCTGAAATGTGGCAAAAGGTCGAAAAGTTCAAGGGGGCCAAATACTTTCACAAGGCACTGTAAGTGTGAGCTGAATCTAAGAGTGACTCCTGTCACCTGCCTGCCATACTGATGCACAGTAACTGTTTCACTAGCTATCACTGACTAGCTATCTACTAGTCTCTGCGCTGCACAGTGATGTACACCAAGATACACTCTTCTTCCAGACCGGGAAATAGCTGATTTTATAACATGCTTTGTGACAAAGTAATTTGGATTGAATTGAATTTTTGGGAAAAATTCAGCGAAGCGTCAGAATCGAATTTTTTAAAACTTCGCTCATCTCAAGTGCAGATAGAAAGGAGTACCATGTGGCTTTGGAGGACAGATTTCAGTGGAATAATTTTCAGGCACCCTGAAACATTTGAACATACCCTGAGGTACCTCTACAGTGGAAATACCAAAAATTGACCCCATTTTGGAAACGAATTCCCTTAAGGTACTCTAAAAAGAGGCTTAGTAAACACTTTGGCCCAACTGGTGTTTCATAGAAAAACTGGATTTGCTCCAGTGCTGAGCCACGCCCCCTGCACGGATCACATGACGGTGACGTCACCCCAGGTCCTTCGGCTTTTCCAAAGTTCGGGTTCGTGGAGGCCGCCCCTTATAGATTCCATATGCTGGGATAGTCCGCGGTAGTGGAATCCATAACGGGATGCGGCGATTACCCCAACCCGAACGCCGAACAAATTTTTGAAGTTCGCTCATCTCTACTGGTTTGGTGATTTATACAGAATTGGCCAACATCTGTAGGGGATCTGAGGTTAAATTAAAAAAAGAAAACCCCAAGCAGTGACACCCATTTTAGAAACCAGACCCATCAAAGAATTTAGCAATGGGCGTAGTGAGCTCACAAGTGTTTTGCAAAGATCAATTCATTGGAATTTTTACACAGATTTCAGTGCCCAATATGGTGTGCCAGTGTGAAAAGCAAGCCTCTTATTATGCTGGACTTCCTGGCTTTATAAATACCCCACATGTAATGCTAATCTTTTGCCTGGACATACCATACGGCTCAGGAGTAACTTTTGCCTGGACATACCATAAGACTCAGGAGTAAAAGAGCACCATGCGAATTTAATGCCCAATGTGGTGATTTATGCATCTCGAGCTGACAACTGTATAGGTTCTGGGGTGAAATAATAAATGGAACCCCCAGAAGTGACCCTATATTGAAAACTACACCCTCAAGGTATTTATTGAGGTGTTTTACAGAAAGGAGCAGGGGACCGTGCAAAAATAAAATTGCTAATTTTCCACATTTCAGTGCCCAATATGCTGTGCCCAACTTGTACCTTCTGAAACACATCAGGTTCTACTTGGTACTGAAATGCCATGTATGTGGCCGTAAACTGCTGTGTAGGTACGCTGTGTTGTAGAAATGTCCATGCCCCATGCTTACAAGCATGTGTATCAAGCACCTTTTGTGTAAGGAAAGGCCGCACCATTCCAGTAACCAGATAAGATGCTTCATGGTTGAGAGCCCAGGTGAGACTGCCCTCTCGCCCAGACTCCTTCTTTATTTAAATAGACAAAAGGAATAACAATAGGAAGGGGCAGGCCCAACACCTGACCACTCCTTTCATGTACAGTACAAACATACAGGAAGTGATGACACACAACATTTCTCTCAAACACCACTAGGGGTAGTCTTGTTCAGCAGTGATCAATGCTCAACAAGGCTCACCAGGATTCTCATGTGGGCCTACTTAGAGGAACAGCGTCACCATCTCCAGCGGTTGATCAGGCGCACTGGAAATAACGAATGCATGTTCCTTTCCGTATATTGTTCTCTTAATAAATGCATCCACACCAAGCCAATAAATCCGCTCTTGGGGCGGGGGCCCTAGCTGGCACACATACATTTCCCAAGACAACACTGCTCTACAGCGCATCAGTCTCCCCCTGACCCACAGCCCAGTGCATAGCACATAGACTGTTTGCCAGTGGAGACCTCTGCGCCCGGCAGCTGATTGTTCTCTACATCCACAGTAAGATATCCACTCCAATGGTTTACACACTGAGAGACATGATGACAATACATGACAATACATGACATATTAGAAAACACATCCTAATAAAATTTCCACAACAGTTGCAAAAAGGAAAGACCACCATTTAGCTTTTGCAGAGGAGATTTCGATGGATTGGTTTATGAGTGCCATGTTGCTACTGAACAGACTCTTGGTACGAGTACAGCCATTTTTTGAGAACTCTGGGGTAGATTTATCAAAACTGGTGTAAAGGAAAACTGGGTTAGTTGCCCATAGCAACCAGATTACACCTTACATTTCCCAGAGCTCTTTTGGAGAATGAATGGTTGAATCTGGTTGCTATGGGCAACTAAGCCAGTTTTTTTTTGCATCAGTGTGAGGGCTTTTTTTTTGCAGGATAAAGTGACTGTTTTGTGGTACAAATGATTTTTTTTATCACTTCATATTACACTTTTTGTGTAATATAAAGTGATTCTGTGGTATTATTTTTTTTTTGTTTATTACGGCATTCACCTGACAGGGTAGATCATGTGATATTTTTATAAGGCAACACTGCCTAAGGGCTCATGCGCACAAACTTATTTTCTTTCCGTGTTCGTTCCATTTTTTTTGCGGACCGTACGCCAGAAGTTACTCCCTGTGCATTCCGTTTCTGTATGTCTGTATTTGCGTTCCGCAAAAAAATAGAACATGTCCTATTATTGTCCGCATTACGGATAAGGATAGAACTGCTCTATTAAAGGCCAGCTGTTCCGTTCCACAAAATACAGAATGCACACGGACATCATACATATTTTTCGTGGATCCGTTTTTTGCGGACCGCAAAATACAAACGGTTGTGTGCATGAGCCCTAAGGATGAGTTCACACTTTAGTTATTTGGTCAGTTATTGCCATTGTTTATTGTGAGTAGGGATGAGCGAATCGACTTCGGATGAAATATTTCCAAAGGTAATTAGCATAATACTTTGAATACTGTCTGAAGTCGATTCGCTCATCCCTAATTGTGAGCCAAAACTAGAAGTGAAGCCTACTCAGAGATAAGGTATAATGGAAAGATCTGCACCTGTTCTGTTTTATAAAACATATAAAATGTCCCCCATATGCCGAGCCCCTCACAATGAATATATTTACCTGGCTCCATGTGCCGCTCCTGGTCCCCGCACCACCACTGCTGCTTCTCCCCGTGCGCGAATGAAAACATCCGGTGCCCGGGGGGTTTGGTGGAGCAGCCAATGGCAGGCAGGGACGGGGGACAAGCCTCCCTAGCATCGCTCCCCTCCCCCAGGTGTTTTCATCCAGGACTCAGCGACATAAGTATATTCAATGTGAGGGGCCCAGCATATGGGGAAGCATTTTATAGTCTTGGATAACCCTTTAACAAGTTCGCTCCAAGACTACTTATGTCACAGGGTCACGTGACACTGAAAGCCTACAATTTCAAAGTCACCACACATGTCACTCTAAACACCATGATTAGGGTTGGTTATTACTTTTATATTACATTCGTAATGTTTATTACCACAGTGCACCGAGTGTAGAAATTACGCTGCTGCTACCTTCCGCTTTAAATCCACTTGACTTTAGCATGTCACGTGACCCTCTGACATCACAAGGTCTTTACGGTGCATGGAGTTTATAGTTGCATCTGTTGTAGTGTGCTAAGAGAAAAGGGGATGGACGTTGTACAAATGTCCCGCCTCCGCTAGAGAGTGAGCGACTGCATCTAGGCGTTTTCTGTAGATCTGCGTTTTGTCACTATGGTCATGGCGGAGGGAACTACAGTGCTGAGAAGAAACAGGCCGGGCACCAAGAGCCAGGTATAATTTGTAAATTAGTTTTAGCCATAATGTGTAGGTGATTTTATGGGAGAATTGGAACGTTTGCCCCAATTTTGGAAGCTGTCCATGAGCTGAAAATCTCGTTCTGGATACTGTGCGTGCCGGCCGCCATACTTAGTTTTACCTCCAGCCCTTATAACCGGAAGCTCGTAGAACTGCTCAAAACTATTTGTTTGACCATAACAGAATATCCAAGTATTTCTGTTAGCGTAGCTATCCTTAAAAGCTGGTTGCAGTCTATGGATCGTATGGATAGATGCAATCTAGTCTATGGATTGTATAGATGGCTTAGAGGTTAAAAAAATAAATAAAAAAATTGTAGCTTCCCAATGAAAGGAGCAGAGCAAAATGTCCACATTCATCAACAATTCTAATTGACTAAAACCCCAGCAATAGATTTATGTAGTCTGCAATCTCTTGCTGGGGTTTTAGTCAATTAGAATTTAGAATTGTTGATGAATGTGGACATTTTCTCTGCTCCTTTCATTGGGAAGCTACAAATGAATACCTACTGTATTGCAGCTTGAAAATAAATGTGGAATATGCAGGAGTACATGGATTTCTAGAATATTAGAAATGCAGTACTAGTGGGACCATATAGATAAGGCCTCTTTCACACTTTGGTTGTGAAGATCCGGCGTGCACTTCCGTCGCCGGAAGTGCATGCCGGATCCGGCACAACGCAAGTGAACTGAAAGCATTTGAAGACTGATCAGTCTTCAAAATGCTTTCAGTGTTACTATGGCAGCCAGGACGCTACTAGCGTCCTGGTTGCCATAGTAGCAGTGGGGAGCGGCATACTTACATTCCGTGCGGCTCCCGGGGTGCTCCTGAATGACGTCAGAGCGCCCCGCGCGCATGGATCATGTAATCACGTGATCTATGCACTGGGGCGTCCTGACGTCATCCTGGAGCGTCCCGGAGCCGCACGGAATGTAGTATGCCGCTTCTCTCTGCTTTACTATGGCAACCAGGACTTTAGCGTCCTGGCTGCCATAGTAACCATTGACAAAAAGCTAAACGTCGGATCCGGCGATGCGCGGAAACGACGTTTAGCTAAAGGCCGGATCCGGACTAATGCCTTTCAGGATTTTTGGCCGGAGCAAAATCCGCAGCATGCTGCGGCCAAAAAAACGTGTCAGTACTGAACTGAGGACATCCTGAATGGATTTCTCTCCATTCAGGATGCATGGGGATAATCCTGATCAGTAGCTTTCCGTCCTAGAGACCCGAGGACGGATCTCTAGAACGGAAAGCTAAAACGCTAGTGTGAAAGAGGCCTAAGACATTCCCATTTCTCATTCCCTTCCTGACAGCCTATTTTTGCAAATTTGACTGGTCACTGAGGTAGTGATTTTGGAATGCTTTGACTTCTCTAACAGATTCTGAGATTTTCTGTTGACATGTCGTAATTCATGTTAGGCCAGGTTCACATCACCGTTTTTTTTTCTGTTATTTTGATCTGTCAGAAGAATAAACAATAAAATGGATTCTGTATTTTAAGTTCCTGTAATGCTCAGTTATGCACATTTGGTATCAGTTTTAACAATTTCTACCTGAGAAGTTATTTTACATGGAAAAAAAGTCCTACATACACAAAAACCTTTGGAAAAAAAAATCTATTTTCTTTGCATTGCCATAACTTTTTTATATTTAGGTATGAGAGCTTGTTTTTTGCGTAACGAACGGTATTTTTGTATTGGTATCATTTTTGTGGTGTGTTTGACTTTTAGATCACAGTTATGCCTTAGGCCTCATGCACACGACCGTTGTTTTGGTCTGCGGCCGAGCCACATATTTTGCGGCTCTGGCACGGTCCCATTCACTTCAATGATGCCGCAAAAGATGCGGACAGCACTCCGTGTGCTGTCCACATCCGTTGCTCCATTCCTTTTCCCCGCAAAAAAATAAAGCATGTGCTGCTATTGTCCGTTTTGCGGACAAGAATAGGCATTTCTACAATGGGCCGCACTCCGTTTCGCAAATTGCGGAATGGAAAGCGGAGCAGTTTCCTTGTTTTGCGGATCCGCAGTTTGCTGACCGCAAAACACATACGGTCGTGTGCATGAGGCCTTATTCACACAGTCAGTGTTCGGTCAGTGATTTCCATCAGTGATTTTGAGCCAAAACCAGGTAACATGGTAACATAGTACATAAGGCCGAAAAAAGACATCTGTCCATCCAGTTCGGCCTGTCATCCTGCTAGTTGATCCAGAGGAAAGCAAAAAAAAAAAACCTGTGAGGAAGAAGCCAATTTTCCCCACTTAAGGGGAGTAAAAAATTCCTTCCCGACTCTGTTCAGGCAACCAGAATAACTCCCTGGATCAACGACCCCACTCTAGTAGCGGTAGCCTGTAATATTATTACACTCCAGAAATAAATCCAGTCCCCTCTTGAATTCCTTTATTGTACTCACCATCACCACCTCCTCAGGCAGAGAGTTCCATAGTCTCACTGCTCTTACCGTAAAGAATCTTCTTCTATGTTTGTGTACAAACCTTCTTTCCTCCAGACACAGAGGATGTTCCCTCGTCACAGTCACAGTCCTGGGGATAAATAGATGATAGGAGAGATCTCTGTACTGACCCCTGATATATTTATACATAGTTATTAGATCTCCCCTCAGTCGTCTTTTTTCTAAAGTAAATAACCTTAATTTTGATAACCTTTCAGGGTACTGTAGTTGCCCCATTCCAGTTCTTACTTTAGTTGCCCTCCTCTGAACCCTCTCCAGCTCTGCTATGTCTGCCTTGTTCACAGGAGCCCAGAACTGTACACAGTACTCCATGTGTGGTCTGACTAGTGATTTGTAAAGTGGTAGGACTATGTTCTCATTATGTGCATCTATGCCCCTTTTGATGCAACCCATTATCTTATTGGCCTTGGTGGCAGCTGCCTGACACTTGCTTTTGCAGCTTAGGGTACTTTCACACTAGCGTTTTGGATTCCGTTTGTGAGATCCGTTTCAGGGCTCTCACAAATGGTCCAAAACGGATCAGTTAAGCCCCAATGCATTCTGAATGGATAAGGATCCGTTCAGAATGCATCAGTTAGGCTCCGTTCCGCCTCTATTCAGTTTTGGAGGCAGACACCAAAACGCAGCATTTTGGTGTCCGTCTGAAGAGGCGGAGCCTAACGGATCCGTTTTTTTTACAATGTAAGTCAATGAGGACGGAACCGTTTTCAATGACACAATATGGTGCATTTTAAAACGGATCCGTTCCCCATTGACTTTCAATGTAATTCAAAACGGATTCGTTTTGGACTTTGTCACTTTTCTTTACCTAATGCAAACGGATCCGTTCTGAACGGATACAAACGTTTGCATTATAGATGCGGATCCGTCTGTGCAAATAAACAGACGGATCTGCACCAACGCAAGTGTGAAAGTACCCTTAGTTTGCTGTTTATTAAAATTCCTAGATCCTTTTCCATGTCAGTGTTACCGAGTGTTTTACCATTTAGTATGTACGGGTGACTTGCATTATTCCTTCCCATGTGCATAACTTTACATTTGTCAGTGTTAAACCTCATCTGCCACTTATCTGCCCAAGCCTCCAATCTATCCAGATCCCTCTGTAGCAGTATATTGTCTTCTTCAGTGTTAACTACTTTACACAGTTTGGTGTCATCGGCAAAAATTTATATTTTCCTGTGCAAGCCTTCTACAAGATAATTAATAAATATATTCAAAAGAATAGTGCCCAGTACTGACCCCTGAGGTACCCCACTATTGACAGTGACCCAATCTTAGTGTGTACCATTAAAAACCACCCTCTGTTTTCTATCTCTCAGCCAGTTACTTACCCACTTACAGACATTTTCCCACAGTCCGAGCATTCTCATTTTATATACTAACCTTTTATGAGGTACAGTGTCATGCTTTGGAGAAGTCCAGATATACGACATCCATTGATTCGCCGCTGTCAAGTCTAGAACTCACCTCCTTGTAGAAACTGATTAAATTAGTTTGACATGACCGATCCCTCATGAAGCCATTTGCTTGGGTGGGAGCACTGCGCCACCAATGAATATCCATTCACTCATTAATTCAAGTGTAGGCAGCGGTATCACAGACCCAGCAGCCCGCCTTAATAACAGGGCATGCGATCCGCGGCAATTAACCCCTTAGATGTTGCACCTGAGGGGTTAATTTCCACGGAGCGCATGCCCTGTTATTGAGGCCGGGTGCCGGGTCTGTGATACCGCTGCCGACACCCGCTGCCTACACTTGAATTAATTAGTTAATTACATTCATTGGTAGCCCAGCGGCCACAGCTCCTCCCCTCCTCCTCCCTGCTCTCTCCTCATTGGTGGCAGCAGCAGCCGCGTCACAGTGGGGAGGGAGGGACTAGCACACTGTGCTAGTGAAAACAACATGGCATGCGATACCCGGTGCAACCCTAATTTAACAACAGCGCGGCTAAAAAGTCTTGTCGCCATCTGCAAATTTTAAGGCGCATTGGCGACCGTTTTGGTCACCATCTGACGCCCTGCATGACCTAACCCCTCAGGTGAACACCGTTAAAATAAAAAAAAAGTGTCAAAAAAGCTTTTTTTTTTTTTTTTTTGTCGCCTTACATCACAAAAAGTGTAATATTAAGAGATTAAAAAATCATACACACCATAAAATGGTACTAATCAAACAGTCATCTCATACTGAAAAAAATGAACCCCTACATAAGACAGTCTCCAAAAAAAAAAAGACTTTCAGAATATGGAGACACTAAAAAAGAATTTTTTCAAAAATGCTTTATTATGTAACACTGAATCAAACACCCAAAAAATGAAGTCATATTTGGTATTGTCGCGTCCGTAGCAACCTGCTCTATAAAAATACTACACTATCTAACCTTTCAGATGAACATTGTAAAAAATAAAAATGGTGCCAAAACGGCTTTTTTTTTTTGTTACCTTGCCTCACAAAAAGTATAAAATAAAGCAACCAAAAATAATATGTACCCTAAAATAGTACCAACAAAACTGCCACCTTATCCCGTATTTTCTAAAATGGGGTCATTTTTTTTTTTTTTTTTTGGAGTTTCTACTCTAGGGGTGCATCAGAGGGTCTTCAAATGTGACATGGCAACTTAAAATTATACCAATGAAATCTGCTCTCCAAAAACCATATGGCGTTCCTTTCCATGTGTGCCCGTACAGCAGTTTACGATCACATATAGTGTGTTTTTGTAAACTACAGAATCGGGGCAATAAATATTGAGTTTTGTTTGGCTGTTAACCCTTTCTTTGTTACTGGAAAAAATGGATTGAAATGGAAAATCTGCCAAAGTTTTCCTTTAATTCTTGTGGAACACCTAAAGGGTTAACAGTAAGTTTGTAAAATCGGTTTGGAATACCTTGAGGTGTGTAGTTTCTAAAATGGGGCCATTTATGGGTGATTTCTATTATGTAAGCCTCACAAAATGACTTCAGACCTGAACTGGTCCTTTAAAAGTGGGTTTTGGAAATTTTCTGAAAAAACTCAAGATTTGCTTCTAAACTTCTAAGGTCCCTTGCAGACGAGCGTGCCGGATTCAGAGAAACCCGCGCGAGTTTGCACGCAATTTGTCTGTGATTGCGTTCAGTTTTTTTCCACACAAGTGCAAAGCGGTTTTAATGCGCTTTGCACGCGCATGACAAAAAACTGACTGTTGGTACCCAGACCCGAACCCGGACTTCTTCACTGAAGTTCGGTGTTCTGTAGATTTTATTATTTTCCATTATAACATGGTTATAATGGAAAATAATAGCATTCTTTAATACAGAATGCTAAGTAAAATGTCCCTTTATTAATAAGTAATAAAAAATTACTCACCTCATCCACTTGATCGCGCAGCCGTTATCGTCGTCTTTCTTTTTGCAGGACCTGAAAAAGGACCTGCATTGACGCCACATGGTGAGCGAGGTGACGTCAGCGCAGGTCTTGCTGAATGAAGATAGGTTTCTGCTGATAAAATTAGTGCAGTGATCTACAGTCACAGCCATGGTGTTATAAGCAGGATATAGATGTAATTACTGACAGCTCTCACTACATGCACTGTCTTCTGAACACAGTATTGTGTGCAGTCTGCGCAGTGAGCGGTCACTTTTCCCACACAGATTAGTACAGTGTGACAACACACAATACATATAAGTACACAGTGGGGGAGATTTATCAAAACTGGTGTAAAGTAGAACTGGCTTAGTTGCCCATAGCAACCAATCAGATTGCTCCTTTCATTTCTCAATCAAGCTGTGAAAAATGAAAGGTGGAATCTGGTTGCTATGGGCAACTAAGCCAGTTCTACTTTGCACCAGTTTGATAAATGACATTATTAAAGTAAACTATGAGCTAAAACGTTGACTAGTGTTGAGTGAACTTGTGTTTCTAGTTCAGCGTACAAGGTTCAGGTTATCTAAGAATTCGTTATGGATTTCGCTGCCACAGAACATAAGGGTCGATTCACACGTTCGCAACTGTTTTGCGGTCTACAAATTGCGACTACGCCAAACCCGGACACATGGCCGGCACTATGATTGAAATGCCTATTATTGTCCCTGGCTGCGGACAAGAATAGGACATGCTCTATTTTTTTGCGGAGCCGCTTACCTGAAGTGCGGATGCAAACAGCACATGCTGCCTCATTGAAAAAGAATGGGTTCACACCCCTTCCATAAAATTGCGGAACTAATGCGGACCCATTATGCGGACGTGTGAACGGACCCTTAGTTATGGTCCGTGGTAGCAGAATCCATAAGGGAGTTCTTACATAACCTGAAACTTGTACGCCATACTTAAAACACAAGTTCACTCATCCCTAGTTGCAACCACAGGGGTGAATAAAGTGTTTTTCTTTTCCCTCATTTTTTTTTGTCTGAGTGTGGCCATTTTTTAAAGAACGGATGCGGATTTACAATTGTTAAAAACGGAAGGATTTTGCGGAAGCACTGATCCGCAAAAAACGGAACTGAAATCTGGAAAAGAAAAAGACTGACGTATAAATGGACCCTAAGGCCTCATCCACACTTGGCCCGTATTGCGGGTGCGCAATATGCAGGCACTGGCTGTGTGCACACCGTATCATGGATGCAGACCCATTTATAACATGTTCTATATAATATTTTTTTTTTTTGATTTACGGTTTGGACCCGTTTAACATCTCCAAGGGCAAATGCACACAACCGTTGCCCGGCCATGGAAGCCTGGATTAGAACCCCATGGAAGGACTACAGAGTGTTTCTGTCAGTGCCTCTGCACCGCAAAATAATAGAACATGTTCTATTTTTTTACGGTGCGTACGGATCATGGACCCATTCAAGTTGAATGGGTCTCGATTCGTTCCGGCCGCCGCACAGATGTTGCCCGTTTGGTCCCCAATACACAGAATGGCTGCACAACGGCCGTGTGCATGAGGCCTAAGGCCTCATGCACACGAATGTTGTTTTGCGGTCCGTTTTTCACGGATCCATTGTTCCGTATCTGAGGTTTTTTCCCTCTCATTTAGGTCATCTTCTGTTCTGTTATTGCACAAAGCATATCTGTATTGTTTCCGTATTTTATCAGTTTTTTTGCGGATCGTATACTGAAACAGTAACTTATTAATCACCAAACACATGAGCAATATGTGCTGGGCATAGCATTTCTACAGTATGGATCCGCAAAATGCGGATGAAATACGGATGACATGCGGATGTGTTCTGTGTGCGTTCCGTATTTTTTGTGGACCCATTGACTTGAATGGGGCCTCGGACCGTGATTTGCGAACAATAATAGGACATGCACTACTTTTTTGCGGAATGGCCATACGGACAAATGGAAACGGAATGCACACGGAGTAACTTCCGCATATTCTACAGCCCCATTTAAGTGAATGGTTCCGCATACGGTCTGCAAAAAAAAAAAGGAACGGAATCGGAAAGAAAATACGGTCGTGTGAATGAGCCCTAAGTCTGAATAAATGAGCATTGAGACTAAATTTATGCTGCCAGCTTTTTTTTTTTTATGATCACATTTTCAAACACCTAACTTCAATCTGTAGCATGGGCATAAAAACCAGATTGAAATAATAGTTTTTTTTGCCACATGAATCTTCAAAGATTGGGTAAAGTTGTGGGATGATTGTGTGAGGCGTCCTGTACGTTGATGTGGCAGTTATTGCCACTTGTCACAAACTGAGACTGACAGACCCTTGAAGTAAAGAGACTTTTTTTTTTTTTTTTCTAACTAAAATTTATTCAGTTTTATATAGTTTTTCAATCACATATTACATTCAGCAATATGGACGGTCTTGAACAAGTGGACCCATGTAGACATCAATTCACAAAATTTCAATAGTAACCTAGAGAGAGCTAAAAAGATAAAGAAATAGATTAAAAAAAAAAACGTTCTTCGAAGTCTGCAGGAAGGTCCAAGGAGACCAGTATCTGATAAATGTCAGAAATAAAACCTTTAGGGAAAGAGCCACAGACACTTATACACATTAAAAAGAGGAAACAGTCAGAACCTCTGATGATCCCAACATTCTCCTACAATAGTGTAGAATTCTCTCGTACTGAAATGCCAAGGTGTTTGGCAAGGAAAATTTAGTCTGAAGGTCCTCAAAGGGCAAGATCCTAGCAGAGAAGGGTTCATTTAAATTGAAAAAGCAATAGAACCCTGCAGCCATCCATGGTCTAACCATCCCCGATCCCGAGCTTTCCGAGAGGTTAGGAGAAAAGAGAAATAAAGAGGTGTATTCCTATACCAGATCTCCCTGGTAAACAACATGGGGCTGAGTAATTCAGAATCCGGAATAGATGGTGGAGGGCCCCATATCAAAGTCCCTGGGTGAGTTGGTGCCAGCCACAACCGTTCAACCTCAGTCCAATGATTTTATGAGTGAAGCGTAGACCAAGAGGCGCTAGGTAATATATTAGGAACTGCAAAACCTCCTTTAGTGATAGGTGCCATCAAAATCTGTTATCTGAAAACCTATAGTGTTTGTAATTCTATACAAAATTTAAGTGGTTGTCCCACAAAAAATATTCTACAGTTTTTAAACCAGCACCTGGATCTGAATACTTTTGTAATTGCATGTAATTAAAAATTTAGCGTAGCCACTGAGTTATTCAATAAATTGTATCTGTACACCACCACCTGCAGTTTTTCTTCCTTATTTTCCCTTCCCCCACAACAGCACCTTAGAGAGATGGCTCCGCCTCCAGGACAGGAAACCTGCAGCATAAAAAAGGTGGAGCCACTCTCCCACCTCAGTGAGGTTTCCTGTCCTGGAGCAGGGAGCCTGCAGTTTTATTTTATAGGTGCCCATGGCCAGGAAGACCAGGTAGCTGCCAGAGGGTCATGGGCGATCCGGTTTACCTGCCAAGAATCTCCTCTCCCATAGGCTTGGGATCCAGAGGAGCGGTGAAATCGGCGGTCTTTCAGGGGATCGCCGGTCACGCTGGAAGGCAGGAGGTGTCAGTCCCTCAGGTGAGGAGACCGCAGGCTGCATGGAGTGGGCTCAGGAAGATGACGTCAGCGGCTGCGTTCCACGGCGATGCGCTTCCGGTCAGGTGACCGGAAGTTCGGGTTCAGCGGCAGCCAGGTAAGAAATCTAGAAGGATCAAGGAGAAGTGGGATGGCAAGTGCAGCAGTGGAGAAGGGCTCTCTCTTTTTTCTTTTTTTGCTGAGCGACGTCCGGCTGATGGTGGGTCCACAGATGGATATATGCTCTCAGGTGAGAGATATTTTCTGGTGCCAGGTGGTGATTGCTGTTAATGTTGGTTGCAGATAGTTAGCTGCACAGATGGAAGAGGAAAGGAGATCTGAGACTGCAGACATTGAAATTTTGCCACCAGTAGTGTGAGTTCTGATGTTTTGTCCTTAAAGTGTTAAGGCTGTTTTCTTAAGCGTGGTTATATTTCTTCTCTTTAGACGCTGCTCGCTGTCATCTTTATACTCTAAAAAGCTCTGTCAGCAATGCATTGAAAAGACAGTGGTGGAAGAGACCCCAAGTTTTCTAAAAGATCTGAAATCTCTGATACTTTCAGAGGTTAAAACATCCCTAAAAACCTGTAAAAGAAAGGGGAAAACGAGAGTCAGATGTGGAATCATCCGAGGATAGCGTCTCTCCCTTTGTGGAAGAGGATTCGGATGAGTCCTCACCGTCAGAAGGAGAAGGGAAAGTAGGAAATTTTTTATTTCCAGTGGAAGATACAGATAGACTGTTAAGTTATCAGATCAACTTTGGAGTTGGAGGATAGGTCGGTGGCAGACTCTGTTTTCGAGGGGTTACGTGAAAAAAAGCGCAGGTGTTTTCCATTACATAGATCTACTTCTGCAGTAATTGAAAAAGAATGGAGAAAACCAGATAAGAAACCATTTATTTCTAAAACCTTTAAAAGAAAATATCCCTTTGAGGAAGAGGCTTCCACGTCCTGGGATAAAGCACCGAAGTTGGATGTAGCAATTTCAAAAATTTCCAGAAAGTCCTCCTTGCCATTCGAGGATATGGGTTTCCTTAAAGATCCGTTAAATAAAAGAATAGATTCTGCCCTTAAGAGTACTTGGAGGTCTGCCACGTCATCCTTCAGGCCTAGTATTTCCACTACTGTAGCTGCCAGGTCCATGTCTCTGTGGTTAGAGAAGTTGGAAGGGCAGATTCTGGACAGATGTCCAAGAGAACAATTAGCCATGATACCTACGTTCCAGAAGGCAGCAGATTTCATTGCGGACGCCTCCATGGATGCAGTAATGTTGGAGGCTAGAGCCGCCTCCCTCTCTAATTCTGCAAGATGAGCTCAAGAATTGGAAAGGGGGGATATGTCTTCAAAATTGAAACTATGCGGCATTCCATGTGATGGCCAGTTTCTCTTTGGATCGGAGCTTGATTCCTTACTGGAAAAGGCTGCTGATAGGAAGAAAAAGTTTCCCCAGGAATCCTTTTCCCAATTTAGGAACTATAAACGGCCCTTTCGGACGTCGTCCAGATTCCAGGGAAAGAGGCAGACGAAAGATGGAGAGCAAAGGTCAAGATCGAGACCAGGGAACAAAGGTTTCCTGTTTGGATCAGCCTCAGCTAGGGCTGAAAAACAGTCTAAACAATGACGCCATGATCCAAGTCGGACGTCGACTAAAATTCTTCCTACCTGCTTGGGAGAAAGTTGCAGGAAAGTGGCTGTTGGGTCTCCTGCGGGAAGGCCTCAGACTAGAATTCAAAAAATATCCTCCAGAAAGATATTTGATCTCAAGATGTTCTCTCGCCATGATACAAGAAATAAAAAAATTAACAGACAAAAATGTGTTGATTTCCTGTTCCAGAAATAGAAAGGGGGAGAGGTTTTTATTCTACCCTTTTCCTAGTCAAAAAGCCGGATGGGTCATATCGGACCATAATAAATTTAAAACATCTGAACAAATTTCTGAAAGTCAGGAGGTTCAAGATGGAGACGGTCAAGTTCGCTATACTTCTGTTGTTTCCAGGCTGCCATGTGGCAGTACTGGATCTAAAGGATGCCTATCATTATATTCCGATACATCCAGACCATCAGAAATTCCTCAGAGTGGCGATAAGGACAGAGAGGGGGATTCTTCACTTTCAATTTCAGGCGCTACCTTTTGGCCTTTCTATGGCACCACGCATTTTTACAAAGGTGGTAGCGGAGATGGCCTCCTTCATCAGAAGGGAGGACATCATGTTCCTACCTTACCTGGAAGATTTTCTGGTAACAGCCCAGTCAGCGGAAGCATGTATGAGGGCATTGAATCAGGTAATGAGTATTCTAAAGAAACTGGGATGGTTACTGAATCTACAGAAATCCAGGATGCAGCCATCTACAAGGCAGATATTTTTAGGGTTGATACTAGACTCCATACAAGAAAAGACCTTTCTGAAGTTAAAGATTGTGAGGGTGCAACAAGTAGTTTCAAAAGTTCAATCAGGGGAATCCATGACTATAAAAAAGGCTATGTCCCACTCCCTGCTAGGGATTCTTTCTTCCTGCATTCCCGCTGTGCAATGGGCTCAGAGAAACTCTCGCCAGTTACAGATAGACATCTCATCTGCCACAAGACAAACGGGGAAGTCCTTGGAGTCAATAATAGAATTGTCGGATCCAGCATTGTCATCCCTAACTTGGTGGAAAAATACGGAGAACCTCACGACGGGGGTTCCCTGGTCATTCCCAGCTCCAGTAGTCGTGACAACCGATGCCAGCCCTTGGGGCTGGGGGCACATGTGAAGGATCAGATATTGCAGGGGGAATGGTCCCAAACTCAAAGAGGTTTTTCGTCAAACCGAAAAGAAATGAGGGCGTTATTACTGGCTCTGAGAGCAGTTCCGTTAGAAATTCAAAACCACCGTGTGAGGGTGATGTCCGACAATCAGACGGTTGTCTCTTACCTAAACCGCCAGGGCGGGACAAGATCGATTTCCTTACTGAAAGAATCAGAATGGATTTTCAAAGAGAGAGATGGAAAAGTTCTACATCTTTCTGCCCTCCATATAAAGGGAATCGAAAATACGCAGGCGTATTTCCTAAGTCGTCACAGGTTACGGCAGGGGGAATGGTCGCTAAATCCCAAGATTTTTTCCCAGATGGTGGATCTATGGAGAGTTCCGTCGATAGACATGTTCCCCACAAGGGAGAACAAAAAAGTCAAGAAGTTCTTCTCCCTCAATCCTAGGGAGTCCCCGTCTGGAGTAGATGCCCTTCTCCAGAAGTGGGATTTTCCGCTAGGATATGCTTTTCCCCCTCTACAGTTGCTTCCACGAGTGATAAGGAAGATCAGGTACGAGGAAGCCAGGGTGATACTGATAGCACTCTTTTGGCCGAAGAGGGCATGGTTCTCCCTGTTAAGAGCCATGCCAGTTTCGGACTGCTGGATCCTACCAGAGATCCCAGACCTATTGTATCAGGGCCCAATATTCCATCCGAAGAATGGAATTTGAAAGGCAGGGGTTTTCACAGGAGGTTGTTAAAATACTCATGAAGAGCAGAAAGCAAGTAACTAATGTTATTTATACACAAGGAGGCATTTTTTTTATCCTTTTAGGGATGAATAACGTTTCTTGGCCGTTGGATTTCTCTGTGGCTCAAGTGTTAGAATTCCCACAGAAAGGTTTCTCTCTAGGCCTGGCAAAGAGTACACTAAAGGTACAGGTGTCCGCGCTTTCAGCATTAGGCAGAAAAAACTTAGCCATGGACCCATGGATAATAAGATTTTTTTTTTTTAAGGCAGTTGATGGGAAGATACCGCTGAAGGGCCCTAGGTTTCCTCCATGGGATCTGAATTTAGTTTTAAATGCCCTAACTGGACACCCCTTTGAGCCACTAGAATCCTGCCTGGTTAAGTTACTGACCCTTAAACCAGTTCTCTTGGTAGCTTTGACATCAGCCAGGAGAGTTGGTGAGATGCAAGCGTTTTCCATTAACCCACCTTTCATGACTATCAGAGAAGATAGGGTAGTGCTGAGACCTGATCCAGCTTTCTTGCCAAAGGTTCCATCTAGGGCAAATAGGTCTCAGGAGATAGTTCTCCCAACTTTCTTTTCAGATCCAAAGGACACCAGAGAAAAGAAGCTGCATTCCCTTGATGTCAAGAGATGTATTTTGCGGTACCTAGAAATAAACAAAGATTGGAGAAAATCCTCGGCCCTGTTTGTCCTCTTTGGTGGGGCAAAAAAGGGCAATGCAGCCTTAAAAGCCTCTATTGCCTGCTGGATCAGGGAGGTTATTTCCTTGACATATACTGTATCCGGTGTTTCTCCTCCTGTGTCTTTGAAAGCACACTCCACGAGGGCGGTGTCTACTTCTTGGGCGGAGAGGGCCAGCGTGTCCATAGCACAGATCTGTCGCGCTGCTACCTGGTCTTCTCAGTCCACTTTTTATAAGCCCTACAAGCTTCAGTTGGATTCTGTTTCTGACTTACTCTTTGGGACTAAGGTCTTGGGAGCTGTAACCCACCCTTAAAAGATCTCTGTAATCTCTCTCTAAGGTGCTATTGTGGGGGAAGGGAAAAAATTATGATTACACTTACCGGTAATCGGATTTTCCAGACCCCACAACAGCACCTCTTTATTCCCTCCCTTGGTGATGGGCTGTGTGTTCACGGGTGTAGCAGTAAAAAAAAAAGAAAAGTGCATATATTATGATATACCGAGTTAAACTAATACAAAGAGGAGTCCCTCTCATACTCTGAAAACTCACTGAAGTGGGAGAGTGGCTCCACCTTTTTTATGCTGCAGCTTTCCTGTCCCGGAGGCAGAGCCATCTCTCTAAGGTGCTGTTGTGGGGTCTGGAAAATCCGATTACCGGTAAGTGTAATCATCATTTTTCTTTGACCTGCTCACAAAGAAGGCCGCACATGCTCAGTTTCATCCTTCAACTGCCTCCTGAGCTGCGATAGGTAGAGCATGGACATCCCCTGAGCTGCAGCAGAAAAGACACTCCCCTTGAGCTGCCAACTTGATATAAACCTAGCATAGCAATGAATGGGGAGATCTCTGGACCCATGTGATGTACAGGGCTGGTTCTAGCTTTGTTAGAAAGATCTAATCATGTACTATATGATGTCTGATTTTCATTTTTTTTTTACATTAGTCATGGGATAAGTCCTTTTAAGAAAGGCAGTCTGCATTGATCAAAGGACTGCAGCCGACACCCTCACTGGAAAAGTCTCAAACAGGTATAGGAATTTAGGGAGAATGGACCTTTTGATTGCCGCAATGTGGCCTAAGAGAGAGATTGGCAGGGGTTTCCACTTCGAGAATAGGGTAGACATCTCCGATAGCAATGGGGGAAGGTTTGCTTTATAAAGGGAGGAGTAATTGGCAGTAAGGTGTATTCCTAGATATTTAATGAAGTGCGTGTGCCAGGTATAGTCAAACGGAGGTGGAGATGATCTGGGTAGATGTTAATCAGTAATGCCTCAGTCCTGGGGCTCATGCTCACGGCCATTGTGCGGCCATTCTGTGCATTGGAGGCTGCAATTTGCAGTCCCCAATGCATGGGCAACATCCGTGCGACGGCCGTGAACTAGTCGAGACCCATTTAACTTGAATGGGTCTGTGAACTGTCCGCACCGTAAAAAAAATAGAGCCTGTTCTATTTTTTGCGGTGTGGAGGCACTGACAGAAACACCACGGATTGGTGGATCTCCTGGATTGCGGACCCATTCAAGGGCAACGGCTGTGTGCATCAGCCCTTAGGCCCTATTCACACGTCCGCATTGTTCGTCCGCACCCGTTCCGCAAATTTGCGGAACGGGAGCGGACCCATTCATTTTGAATAGGGACGTGATGGATGTGGAGAGCACACACTGTGCTTTCCGCATTTGCGAAGCGTGCCGCCGATCTTCCGGCCGGCGGCTCCGCAATAATATAGAGCATGTCCTATTCTTGCCTGCAATTGCGGACAAGTATAGGCATCTCTATAGGGCTGGTGGCAAGGTGTGTTGCGGATCCGCAACACATTATGGACGTGTGAATTAGGCCTTAGAGGTGTTAATGGGGTTGTCTCACTTCAGTAAGTGGCATTTATCATGTAGAAAAAGGTAATACAAGCCACTTACTAATGTATTGTTATTATCCATATTGCTTGCTTTGCTGGCTGGATTCATTTTTCCATCACATACACTGCTCGTTTCCATGGTTACAGAACACCCTGCAATCCGTCAGCGGTGGTTGAGCAAAGGAAGTAATATGGATAATACCAATATATTAGTAAATAGCTTGTATTGCCATTCTCTACGTGATAAATGCCACTTACTGAGGGGAGAGGACCCCTTTTAAGTTTATGTGTAGAACGTTTACTGTAACTATCTAAAACTGCATGAAGATTGGGAGGGCGATTATGAGTATCACATCACCTGTAAAGAGCAAGATGGAATATTATATATCTGTAATTGGAATGGCTTGGATATCTGGACTGTTGCGTATTAGGGCAGCCAGAGGTAAGCACATAAAGAAGGGGGAAAGGTGGCATCCCTGTCGAGTCCCATTATAGATGGGGGGTTGGGCATGTGGCAAACTGACCGTCGCTTCAGGGGAGGAGTAGAGGTTCCGCAAAGCGGCTACAAAAGGGCCCTTAAAGCCAAAGTGATGCAGTGTATGGAACATAAATTCCCAATCCAAGCCATTGAAAGCCTTTTACGCATCAAGGCTGAGTAACAGGGCCTCGACACCCCCCACCTCTACCCCATCGGCCACGTCTATCAGATCGATAACCTTTCTAGTTTTATCTCATGTCTGACTGAAATGAACAAAGTGGTGGAGCCAGAAGTTAAGGCGATGCACTAATTATTTTGTAAATATCTTCAGATCTGAGTTCAGTAGCGCAATCTGCTGCTTTCTTGCTGGGTTTGGGGATAAGTTATTTATGAACGCAGCTTAGTCAGGAATTTTTTCACTGTTAAACAACTGAAACATATAGGGGAACAATAAATCCCCAAGCGTTTTAAAGTATTTATATGAAAGCTCGTCTGGACCAGGTTACTTACTGCCAGGTAACCCAGAAATGGTATCCCTAACCTCCTCAACTGCAATGACCTGGTTCAGATGGGCTAAGGCCTCAGGAGATAGCAAAGGCATGTGGCTTTATATACTCCCTCCCTTCCTAATGATGAGACAAAAGCAGAACGCGTTATTAGAACTCCTCTAATAACGCGTTCCGCTTTTGTCTCATCATTAGGAAGGGAGGGAGTATATAAAGCCGAGTAATAAGCGTGGAATGATTTAGCTATCGCTTCAGGGTGGTACTGAAGGGTGCCTTGGTGATCTTTAACCCCTTAAGGACTCAGCCCTATTTCACCTTAAAGGGAGTCTTTCACCCCAAAAAAACATTTTTCAACACTCACATCTTTCTCTGCAAAATTGCCCCCAGATTAAAAAGCTTCTTACCCTATTGCTGTACCTCCTACCGATCTTCATAAAATCACTTTAATTGCAGATGTCAATGACAGTTGAAGGTGCCCAGTGGCGGCGTCATAACGGCCAGTGCCCAGGCCACACGCTCATCTTCATAACTTCAACTGTGATTGACATCTGCAATTAAAGTGATTTTATGAAAATCTGTAGGAGGTACAGCAATAGGGTAAGAAGCTTTTTAATGTGGGGGCAATTATGCAGAGAAAGATGTGAGTGTTGAAAAATGAGTTTTTGAGGTGAAAGACTCCCTTTAATTGCAGATGTCAATCACAGTTGAAGTTATGAAGATGAGCGTGTGGCCTGGGCACTGGCCGTTATGACGCCGCCACTGGGCACCTTCAACTGTCATTGACATCTGCAATTAAAGTGATTTTATGAAGATCGGTAGGAGGTACAGCAATAGGGTAAGAAGCTTTTTAATGTGGGGAAATTTTGCAGAGAAAGATGCGAGTGTTGAAAAATGTTTTTTTGGGGTGAAAGACTCCCTTTAAGGATCCGGCCATTTGTTGCAAATCTGACCAGTGTCACTTTTATGTGGTGATAACATTTAAACGCTTTTACTTATGCAGGCCATTCTGAGATTGTTTTTTTCGTCACATATTGTACTTCATGACAGTGGTAAAATGGAGTTGAAAAATTTCATTTTTATTTATAAAAAAATACCAAATTTACCCAAAATTTGGAAAAAATTTCAATTTTCCAAGTTTCAATTTCTCTACCTCTATAATACATAGTAATACTGCCAAAAAAGTTATTGATTTACATTCCCCATATGTCTATTTCATGTATCGATCATTTTGGGAATGCCATTTTAGTTTTTGGGGACGTTACAAGGCTTAGAATTTTAGAAGCAAATCTTGAAATTTTGAACTCACTCAAATGACCCTATTCTAGAAACTACATCCCTCGAGGTATTCAAAACTGAGTTTACAAGCGTCATTAACTCTTTAGGTTTGCCACAAGAGTTAATGGCAAATGGAAATAAAATTTCAGAATTTTAATTTTTTATTTTTATTTTTTTGGGGGAAATTTTCCATTTTTTCCCCCCCCAGTAACAAATCTGAATTGATCTTCGGTTTTCAGCGATGGCCGTAACGAGGGGGGGGGGGGGGTCCCCTGGGCATTGTATAAAGGTACCTGCTGAATTATTTTAGCAGGTACCTTGTTCCAATCACTGCTGCTAAGCCGGTACGTCATGCGTCCTTAAGGGATTAATAGCGTGAGGTGTGGAAGCCTCTGAACGCTCTTAATTGTCGAGCTAGGAGGTTATGAGGTTTCTGATGCGTCATTTCTTTTCTGCATCATGGCGAAGGGAACTTTTCCCTCGCTGGTGTTGTTGGCACCATCTGATACCCTATGTTTGGGGGTTGGAAGATGGAGTAGCAGCTGGGTTGAGCGCAAGTGAAGGCTTGACATCTGGCTATGTTGGCGCCAGCATCTTGGTTGCTATGCAACTAGTCTCAGGAGGTTTTAATGTGATTTGATGAGCTTGAAGCGGCTTGGTCTCTAATGGTGCCTGAAATACTGTGTAAGGTGCCAGAGGTTTGAAAGAAAGAAATGTCCACTGGAATGGGGTCAACTGTATAGTTATCAGCTGCCTCTTTTTCTACTCGCATGAGTTCAGCAGGCTGGAGTGCAGAGCCCATATCTTCTGGTGCAAATGCATTGACTTTGCTTTGGTCCAGGACGAATTTCAGGGTACGCCCTTTTGAGTCATTAGATATCTTGGACATAGAATGATAAGCTTCTTCTTCTTCAGCAGCAGCTTCTTCAAGAACTGAGTTCAGCCATGGCTGCCGCTTCTTCCCTTTCCTTCTGAAGGACCTCCAACTCTGCTTCGGCCTTGGCTTTGGTCGCTTGCGCCTGAGCCTGTATAGCTGCTTAATAAGCTTAATATAGGGCTTGTATAGTTGCTTGATTAGCTTGAGATTGGGCTTGTGCCTTAATGTCTTCTTCCTTTCTAATGCAGTGAGCATGTGCCTTCACTGCTTCCGCTTTTGCGCGTGCCAACACCAATGAGGTACTCCGTGAAGAGTGCTGTGAGTGAGACCTTAGCGATGAGGACTGAGAAATTGATTTTGAGCAACGGGATGAAGCCTTGGAGTGCCTTGAAAGGTTAGAATGGCGGGACGCAGTTTCATTGTTGTGAAATCTTGTCCTCTAGCATTGACTTGACTACCATAAATCTGCTATATCTATCATTAAATCCACTGTGGGTCTTTAATTCTAGGATGAATTCCTGAGACTTGATAACAGAGAAGAATATTTTTCAGACAGTCTCTTATAACTTTCATAGGTCTTATTCAATTTTGTACACATGGCCTTTAATTTAACTTCATTATGGGCCTGATCCATGTGCTGCATCCATACATTGTTTAGTCTTTTCCCACAAACTAGATAAATTATTACATATCTCCACCTTTTCGGTTAGAAGAGCCTCTTTCATTGTTAATGAGGGCTAAGAAATCCTTCTAGCTGTGTCCTGCATTTCCATCTGTAATACAGCAGCGACCTCTAGTGGTGGTTCAGGCTTTTAATAGCTTACAGCAGGCAGACGATATTTACCTCAGAAAACAGGCTGAATGCAGTTCCTAGCCTGTATGAAACTGCAATTGCTAGAAGCATCTGCGATCCTAGTGAATGCAGTACTGAGCAGTATAAGATATTACCCTCCACTTTAGCATAACAGGCGACAAATGATGGTGGCTATTACTTGGAGTAGGAGAATATTCTTTTTTTAGCGGGAGAAGGAGAGTACGAAGACAATTCTTTTACTTTGGCGTTTTGAAATGTCAGCTTTATGCAATCACTCATCTGTGAGAGAATGGTCTCTATGCGCACTGAGGTGACTTGTTGAATCAGACATTCTCCACTTACAGTTTACGCATCAGACACCCAGGAGTTAATCAAGTAGTTTTTAATCCGGAGATTGTATTACAAGATGTGGAGGGAATCCAGATGGTAAAAGAATTATGCCAACATTATTCTCATTGATAGGAAGATGGAGATTCTCCTCAGAAGTAGAGCACACACTAACAGCAATGCATGACTGTAGAAAACAGTAAGCGGCTAGGCTGAACCAACTAGAAGCTGAAACAGAGGGGGGAGGAGAAGAGAGGAGCATATCAATACACAATGCAAGATACTGAAACAGAACAATGCCGCACCGGGACATATGGCCTGCTCATGGACTGTACGTCTAGGAGGGCATACGGTCATGTGCATGAGCCCTAAGACATATAGTAATACCTCATAAAATAGTTATCAACACATGTCTGCTTTATGTTGAACTAATTTTGTAAATGTCTTTTTTTTTTTAAATTTTTTTAGGATGTTTGAAGGCCTAGAATTTTAGAAACCATTTTTCAAATTTTCAACATTATTTCCCAAACTTGTTTTTTTTAAGCGCCAATTCAGTTATAAAGTGATTTTGAGGGGCTTGCATAATGTAAACCACCCATAAATTGCCCTAGTTTAAAAACGACACCCCTCAAATTATTCAAAACTAACTTTAACCCTTGAGGTGTTCCACAAAAACTAAATCAGTTAATCAGTTTTTTTTTTCTTGAAATATGGCAAGGGTTAACAGCAAAATAAACCTCCATATACATTACTCTGATTCTGCAGTGTACGGAAATACCCCATATGTGGTGTTAAACTGCTCGAAGGGCACGTGGCAATGTATTTGAAGAGACCCTAACTTACCCCTACAGTGAAAATCCTCAAAAAGTGACCCTATTTTGGAAACTACACCCCTCAAAGAATATATTAAGGAGTGTACTGAGCACTTTGACCCCCTAAGCGTTTTACGGAATTTGGAAACACTTGGCTGTGAGAATGAAAAGTTTGATTTCTTCCAATAAAATGTTGTATTAGCCCCAAATTTTCCATTTTTCACATGGAGTCACAGGAGAAAAAGCACCCCATAATTTGTTACCCATTTTCTCCTGAATACGGCCCAACTTCATCTCCCGTCCCAGGTTATTCAGTCCCTGCAGTGGTGGTTAGACCCAGCAAACCTGTCTTAGGGACTCCCCTGGAATATGCAGGAGCAGATTTCAATTACAACAGACGCAAGTCCGATAGGTTGGGGAGCATACTGTCAAGATGAAGATGTTCAGGGAGAATGGACTCTTCTAGAAAGTGTTCTAGAACACTTGGACTCTTCAAACGGACTGGACTCTTCAAACAGTGTTCAATCAGATAGTACACCTCTGAGGCAATCCTCTGATAGACATGTTCGCAAACAGGCAAAACAAGAAATGTCATATATTTTTTTTTCTCTAAATCCAGAAGATTCTACAATGGGCATAGATGACTTCTCCCTACCCTGGCCGAATGATCTTCCATATGCCTTTCCACCCATAAGATTAATTCCAAGGGTCCTGCAGAAACTGAGGCTTCACAGAACAAGACTAATTCTTATAGCCCCCTTCTGACCCAGAAGGTCATGGTTCACTTGGCTATGCAAACTATCAATAACAGAAGCATGGATTCTGCCAGACAGACAGGACCTGCTGTATCAAGGACCAGTTCACCATCCAGAGGTAACCAATCTATTCTTAGCAGCCTGGTATCTGAGAGATCTATACTAAAGAAGGGCCTGGCTAGAGATGTGATTAATACCCTCCTGTCCTGTAGGAAAGACATCACTTCTTCCATTTACTTAAGAATATGGAATAACTTCGGAAAATTTTCCGAAGTTCCAATAGACCCTTTGGGTCCCCCTCCTATGCCGATAGTCCTTGATTTCCTTCAGAGTGGCCTAGACAAAAAGCTAAGGGTTAGTACAATTAAAGTGCATGTGTCAACTCTTAGTGCGTATTTTGACTTCACCTTGGCCAACCATCCTTGGGTGAGGAGATTTTTTAAAGCTGTCAGTCCAATACCCAGAGTGTCTGCTCCTCCATGGGACCTCAACTTAGTATTGTCCAGTATGATGGAACCTCCATTTGAACCCCTACTGGATCTGCCGATAAAGATACTATTCTTTAAGACTGCCTTTCTAGTGGCCATCACCTCTGCCAGACGTGTAAGTGAAATATCTGCCCTTTCCACCTCGCCTCCCTATACTAAGATCTTAGAGGACAGAGTAATTATCAAACTGGACCCCTCTTTCCTCCCCAAAGTCGTCTACCTTTTTCACAGATCACAAGACATCGTCCTACTGTCATTATGCCAAAAGCCAAGTAATGAAAAAGAAAGGAGTTTACACTATCTAGATGTCAGGATATATCTTCTAAGGACATCCAGAACACTTTCCAGATGGATAGTGGCAGCTATTTCTTTGGCCTATTCCTCAGTAGATGACCCTAGTCCCTTCAGATTCGGGGCACATTCGACCAGGTCCGTTTCTACCTCCTGGGCAGAAAGAGCGGAAGGCTCCCTAGAGCACATCTGTAGAGCCGCTACTTGGAAATCCCCTTGTACTTTTTTCCGCCATTACAAACTGGACCTAGACGGCAAGGATCAACTATCCTTTGGTAGGAAAGTTTGGCAGGCCGTTATCCCTCCCTAATCTGCTTCTATTCTAGTCTTCTCTCAAGGGTGCTGTGATGTGCATAAGGGAAATATAAGATTACACTCACCGGTAATCACTTCCATGAGCCCATAACAGCAACCGCTATTATTCCCTCCCCCAAAAAAAACAAACACAAAAGGGAAAATAAAGAAAAAAAAAGAGGTTTGGATGTTGTATATATTTTAAGACAGGTTCTCTCAAATAACTGGTGGATAGAGGCAGGGTCCCTCCTTAAAAAGCTCTCCACGAAAGTTCCTGTCCTGGATGGAGGCGGGCTTTCTCAAGGGTGCTGTCATGAGCTCATGGAAAAGTGATTACCGGTGAGTGTAATCTTATATTTTTTGGACCCACTCTGGGAATTTTGGGGGTATCATGTCCTGTACAATGCATTACAATACATCTGTATTGTAATGCATTGGTTTTAAGTGTATTACTAGTTTAATAACGTCAACCTGCTTGTCTGTGAGATCCAGGGGGCTGAATCTCGCAGGCTTACGTGGAAGGCATCGGGCTGCCTTCCCAGCCATTGGGTCTCGGCACAAGCCGCGGTCTGCGCTCACCATGGCATGGCGAGGCTTAATGCGTTGGCATCGGTGTTTTCATCGGTGTTTGCGTTGATCAGCGTGCTGTTGCTGTACGGCGCTGGGATTTGAGACACCCTTCCCAGTGCCGTACATATGCAGCGCTGGTATTTTAAGGGTTAAAGGCATGGTAATACTAACGTCCTTATGTCTGTTGCAAAAATTAGGTGAAAAGAAATAAATAAACAAACAGCTAATTTGTGTCAGCTGAACAGAGTAAAAAGGACTTCTACGGGGAAAACTAGTTGAAGTCATGCAACCAGGATAGAAAACCAGAGTCCTACCTCCAGGACTCCGTAGAAAAAAAAAAATGGAACAAGGAGTATACACCCCAAGGAAACATACATTCCTGCTTAGGGAAGAAAAACTAAAGTAGCATCCTTATTAGCAAACCGTCCAAGTATAAGACCCCAATCAACACTCCGCAGTAGAAGGTCGCAGACGTCTCTTGCTGGATCCTACAGAGGTCCACGGGATCGGACGAAGGGGTTTCCCCTTCAGAAAGGCTGAAGGGAAACCCCATCTATAAGGCATCATATGTTTATGGAGAAGAATCTAGTAGGGGTTTCAGAGCTCTCCTCTTCTGGAGGATTATCCAGGACAGCTCTTGAAATAAAGTCACTAGGTCCCTGGTAGTCTAAGTGTTGTACAGAATACGCTTTAGCCATAATCTCCTCTTTTAGACTGAAATAGCAAATTATGTCTCTTGGTGCTCCCTCCAAGGACTTTTGCCGCAGCACTCTATAGGCACGGTCTATCAGAATAGGGAGGCTCGGAGGACGGTTCAAAATAGTGTTAAATATGGTAAGAAAGATAGAGCAGACATCTTCTTTTCTTTGAGTTTCTAGAACTCTGCGTCCCCTTATGTTATGTTGATGGTCTCTATTGTCTATCTCTTCAACGTGGCTTTGTAGTTCGCGTAGTTGGTGGGTATGAGAAGATGTTTGTGCTGGAAGAGAACTAATCGCTAATCAAGAAGCATTATGATCCTCTACCAGTTGATTAAGACCGAGACCCACATTTTGTACATCTTTGCGAACTGCGACTAATTCTTCCTTAAAGGCATCTTTTACTTCTGACATGAGGGCCCTAAAGTCCTTCTTCGTGGGCAGTTGTTACATCTGAGACAACCAGTTAAGTGGGGGTACATTTGGAGAGCTGGGAACATTAGAGTCCGAAGAGAATGTTGACCAGTGCTCTGATGGGAAACGGGAGTGCAAAATTAGTGAGACATCAAGACCTGCTGATTGGGGAGTACAGATTGTGATAAGAGGTAACCCTCCAGAGGTTTGCTAGGCCTCAGACCTAAGGCAATTTTCTATTGGTGGAGACCGTAGGGATGCTAACCTGGGAGACAGAAGCACCCAAATGGAAAGGTATGGGTGCATCTTCAAGGTGCTGGTGCGGTACATTCACTGGGGTATCGTGGTGTACGCAAGCTAAAGTGTACAGGTGGGAGTCTTTGCTAGAAAGTGACTGCTGGGACCCATCTATCTGAAGGCCCCCAGATGTGAGTCTAGCGTCCAGGCGGGCTCCTGGAACAGCAGCCATGGTGAATAATCATTCTCTAGACCAGGGATTCTCAACCTGCAGCCCTCCAGCTGTTGTAAAACTACAACTCCCACCATGCCCTTCTGTAGGCTAATAGCTGTAGGCTGTCCTGGAATGATGGGAGTTGTAGTTTCGCAACGGCTGGAGTGCCGCTGGTTGAGCATGCCTGCTCTAGACATTCTGGCCCCAATATACCAGATCGGAGCGGCGCCATTTTGGATGCCTCGTGGTCCATGCTGCAGTGTAGGTAGGAGTCCGAAGTTTGAGAGCACTGGGCTCCCGGAGCCTCCGTACCAGTTCTGGGGACCTTCTCAACTCTTTACTTCCCCCATTGTGTGTTTGGGTGTATACTATTTTATATCGCTATGGATTGGGGCTTTGAGGGCATACACGTCCGACCAGCATCGTCATCCAGCCACACCCCGTGTGTCTTGGCGTTTGGGAGACCATGACTAACTGGAATAACCGCAAGCAGTGCACAGAGGTGAACCTCTCCATGGACTGATCGTCTTATTATAACAATGGGTGACTGTGTCTACACAAACCAACAGAAGGCGTGTACACAAGGTGTACAATTGACCTCACGACACTGCTCTCAAAGACTATCATGGTGCACAGCAGGATGGCAGTGGAGGCTGGAATCCTCTTAAATGATGAGTTCTGCTTTTGTCTTGGATGCAACGACAGCAGGAGATTCGTCTGGTGACCACGTTTGCAACATGATGTAGAGGCCTTCACAAGGGAAAGTCACACTGGCCCCACTCCTGGGATTATGTTGTGAAGTGGCATAATGTATGGTAGCTCTATTCTTTATTTCAGGTTCACTAACAGCTTGATGTTACACATATTTGGTAGTACGCCATTTCTCGCTCGTGCTACTATGAGCAGCCTGCAGGGTTAAAGGTGCCTTCATGGCTTGCAGGGTCTCTGGACTTGTCTCCCATTGAGCACATCTTAGGTGTTCATGGTTGCCAATAGCAAAAGGAGCTGGCAGAACATTACCCAGGCAACCCTTAATTACCCTGTTTGATAACATGCCAAGGCATTTAAGTGGGTGTATTTCTGCTCGCAGTGGTCATACCCAAAACTGAATAAATTAACGTTTTAAAAATGTATGGAATCATTTATCAAACTGGTGTAAAGTAGCCCATAGCAACCTATCAGATTCCACCTTTCATTTTCCAAAGGAGCTGTCAAAAATGAAAGGTGGAATATGGTTGCTATCGGCCACTAAGCCAGATCTACTTTACACCAGTTCGATAAATGACCCCCATTAGTTTCCATTTTTGTAATCATTTTCCAGACATTAACATGTCTATAGTTCCTGTGATTTCCATAATTCCATGACTTTCTCTTGGTGTTGCAATTTCAGTGTTGAGGAGTGTATGCGTATGTATGTATATATTATAAGACAATTGTATTTCCTATTCTATAAACAAATACATAAAAAAATCTGTAAACAACTGTATTGCCAATCCTTTAGCTCATTCAGCAGTTAAAAAAATAAGATAATTGGAGAAGAGACTTTAATTATAGAAAATAATCTAAATTTGGGCCAAATTGCCCAGTTCTACCCATAAAAATATATGGTCTCCTGTTATTTTAGACCATTTGCAAGGGCTGCCAAAGTTTTCATTTAAAAGAGCTTGTCTCACTTGAACAAATGGCATTTATCATGTATACAAAGTTAAATGAGTTATACACCTCATTACTAATGATCTATCCTTTGGCAGGGGTCAGACACCTGGGAACCCCCGCAGATCATTAGTTTGAGAAGGCAGTGGTGCTATCAGTAGCGCCAAGGCCTTCTTGCTGTTGAGATCACAGTGCGCCTTCACGCTATATGCAGCCCTGCACAGCCGACAACCGAAGACCAGGAAGCAGTGAGTACAGATCTTTCACCGCTTCCCGGTCCTCTGGTACCAATAAGCGCTTCCATAATGGAAGTGCTTCATTAGATATTCGCCCCATAAGACGCACGGGCATTTCCCAAAATGCATCTTATGGGGCGAAAAATACAGTACTTTTCTCTTTTGTGATTTTTTTTTTTTAATTTTATTTTTTTTAATTTTATTTTTTTAAATATTTTATTTTGCATTATTTTGTTTCTAGGATTTCTACAACTGGCCAGATGAATCTTTTGAGGAAATGGACAGTACACTTGCTGTTCAACAGGTAAGGCAAGATTGGTAAATAGTGGGCTAATAAACATATTACATATTTTTGGATGCAGATGGCATTTCACATTGTAGGAGACACACACTTTTTTCCTTTTAATTATCTCTTTATTGATCAAGTATTGGTAGGTTTACACAGAGCAACTGTCGGGATCTTTATAAGGAATAAATGTGAGTATGAACAGCCTTCCTCATAATTGGCCCTTGTAAAGGTGGTACAGATCACCTGATGAACAAGTGAAATGGCAGAATCATGAAACAGCTGTTTAAACGGTGATCTGCTGCCCAAAAGCACTGAGGTAGTCGTTTATTATCTGATATAAACCGGCTTTTGACGTAATTAGGTGGCAGATTTTGTCGCAAATCGCAAAAAAAAAACATTTCTTCAAAGAGGTGGAAAAAGGGGGTGTGGGTGGGGAAGAGGGTCAACCAGTCTGATTCATCATTTTCCACACTAGTTTATGGTGTGGAAAACTGGCTTAACTCCCTAATGCCTGGGCACCTCATATAGGTTGTAATTACCACACTCCCCATCACCACGCATCGCTCCTGCGGCCGCTGTTCCCGGGATGAGCGTCCCTAGCGTCGCAGGCTGTTGGCTGCCACAACCCCCTGCCCCTTTACATAACATTGGTGCATCCACTGGCAGTGCAGAGGGATCAAGACTGGTGTATAATTTGCTAGGCTTAATGAATGTCACCCTGAATTTTTATGAAGACTAGTAATAGCAGTAGCTATTGCTCGTCCCCATACAGTTGAGGTGATTGTGGCATATAAATACAGCTTTTGAGCTGGGAGCCAGCATCAGGAAGCAGGTACATTGTCTTACTTTTATAGGTCTGGCACAACCACTTTATATCTCTATTGCGATATGAAAAAAAAAAACAGTCATATTCCAAATGTTAAAAGTAGTGCTATCCATCAATAAGATTGCAAATAAACCAGCAGTATCTTCCTGGTTGAGTTCAATGATTTCTATAAGTTTTAATTGCAAATTCACTAGGTTTCAAAAAAATAAATTTATAAACAGATCTACAGCGAACACATTTCAATTGAAGATGGTTGTAACATGCAATCGTAAAGAGGAGATGGTTTACTTTATCTAAGTTATCCAGTGCCCCATCTCGTATCCATACATTAGTAGGACAACCTGTACACTGTAAAAAGAGAATAGCAGAACACATATACTTTAAGAATTATAACATCCAGCAGTACTTGCCTTTTTAGTCATGCAATTCATCAAACTGAATTGGAGAGGGGATTTCATTTCACAAATGTCCCAAGCAAAGTCAAGAAAATCTTCAAATATTGTGTGAAATATTTGAAGATTTACTTGACTCTGGTCTAAACTTTAAATATGGATTTGAATGATTTGGTTTATTAAATTAGACAATGATTTTGGGGTACCAGTACTGCGATGTGTCCTGGGGAGAAGCCCTCCATTCATATTTTATATTTTTAGTTCTTGATTAATTTTTATATATTTTTTTTTATGTACAATACATGCATTATAGAAACATTTAGTTATTAGTATTTTATCCGTACTGACTATATTATGAAGACTTTTACAAAATGTCATAGTTGATCCTTTTCAAATTTTATAAGTAACCATGGTCTGTAAATAAGAGAGGCAGGTCATATATCGACCACAGCCACTGAGGAGTGAACTGTCGGCTCAGAGATGCATCTGGAATTTATAAGACGCACCTCATGATAAGAAGGTTTTTAGAAGAGGAAAATAGGAAAAAATATTTTGACCCAAAAGGTGTGCTAAAATATTTAATAAAATAACAATAATGGTTTACACTGTTATGGGGGATCTACGGATGACACACTGTTATGAGGATATTTGGGAGATCTTTGGGTAACGCACTGTTATGTGACTATAACCCCCCTCATCTTTTAGAATATACCCATATACTGCAGTACATTGGTGTATTCTTAAAGATGAGGGGGGTTATAGTCACGTTTAATATTGGCACTGTCCAGAGACTATAATGTAATTGGCCTGTGTTTATATAAAAATGACCATAACCCTCCCCATCCATAAGAATGCATCTATTTACTGCAATACATGGGTCTATTCTTAAGGATGAGGGAGGTTATAGTCATATTTAATATTAATATTGTCCAGAGACTGTAATGTAATTGACGTGTTTTATATTAAATGTGACTATAACCCCCCTCATCCTTAAGAATGCACCCATGTACTGCAGTAAATAGATGCATTCTTATGGATGAGGGGGGTTAGAGTCCTATTTAACACACAGTTTATTTTTAGGTCAGCCCCTGAGCTGTCACTTACCAGGGACTTTAAGTGACAGGACAGAGGAAGGAGTTGTAGTGGCCTCCGTCGCCCTGTTCTATCCCCTATTTCACAGCAGTTCCATTGGTGGTCTGTGGCAATGGCGCTGATGCCCGGAGGAGCACAGCTGGCTGCTGTGTGTGCAGACAGAGGCTGGGATGTAGCAGACTCCAGTCTGCTCATGGCTGGGGGGATAGGAGGGGGTAAGCTTATTGGTGGAAGTGGCAGTTCCCACTGGCGCACACCACCAATCAGCAGTGCGTGCAGGCGGCAGTGCAGCGGAGAAGGAGAACTACGGAGTGCTTCCGTGGTGTTTCTGGCCGTGCCTCCGCACCGCAAAAAAAATAGAACTTGTTCTATTTTTCCACCTCATCCACCATGACGGCCAGAATAAGAGATTGACCCTTGACCTCTGTAGGGGCAGGAACACATGAAGAGAGTTTAAATCCCCTCTGCCCCCTCAGTGTTTTCCTGGCACTACAGGGGCCAACACGTGGAGAGAGCCCTTCTTGTGGAGGGAAGAAAGTAGTTTGCGCTACTGTTTTACCGGATCCGCAGCTGTCCTCCCGCGGCAGGGGCTAAGGCTGGACAGCAGGACCATCAAGGACCCTTTTTCCGGCTCATGCTGGAGCCTGCGGTCCTTCCTTGTCAGCAGACCTGCTTCCTCCTAGCAGGAGGCAGTCAGCTGCGCCGGATTCACACGGAGGTTTGCGCGGGGAACCGGCATGTTGTTTTTTCCCCCCGACATGTGACCGGCAGAAGAGTAGGTGCGGCGCATGGAGCGCAGAAGATAAAGGGCTGGATGGGGCATAATGCGCAGTTTAATGTGGTCCGTATGGCGCATGCACATGCCGATAGCCCGGGGCGCAACTGTATGACGCAAGACGCCGGAGGCTCAAAAGAATCGTGGGTTCAATCAGAAGCAGCCTGCAGTCACACTGCGATGTCGGAGACGCCTACTCCTCGTTAGGAAGGCTCGGATCCTTCTGCAGCCGCCAGTACTGTGAGTCCCCTGTGGGGGTATGAGAGTTGTACACCACTGTATTTTCTTTATGCAATTTTTAGCATTTATAGCTAATGTTGTGTAAATTTTGGTTGTTTCCCATCGCTTCCAGGGTACAAAAGACTCTAAGTAAAAAATAAAGATACTTAAGTGCAATGTGTGCTCTAAGAAGCTCCCTGAAAATTATAAGAAAAGACTTTGCAAGTCTTGCCTGTCTGAAATTTGGATGGAGGAACGACCAAATATTTTTTCTGAGGTGAAGTCCTTTATTCAGGATGAAATTAAGTCCTCCTTAGCTTCTATGTCCACTCCCAGCAGAACCCTTCATCTGCCAAAAAAGTGGAAACTTTCCGTTCAGTCCTCCTCTGACGCTGAGGAAGTTTCGGTCTCCTCTAAAGAGGTTCTTGAAGAAGGATTAAAAAAAAAAAAAAAAAAAGTTGTTTTTCTCATCTGATGAAATGGAGGAGCTGTTAGGAGCCGTCAGGTCTACAATGGGAATTGAGGACACTCCTAAACCTCGCACTGTCCAAGACGAAATGTTCGGGGGCCTTAGATCTAAAAAATCAATAGTTTTTCCAATAAATGAAAACATAAGAGAGATGGTTATGGACGAATGGCTAGGTCCGGAGAGTAGACCGGGGGTCTCTAAGGAATTTAGAAACAGACTGTTTTGACCAGTCGGAATGTAAAATCTTTAATGAGACACCAAAGGTGGACATCCAGTTGGCAAAGGTGGTTAAAAGAACAGAATTACCCTTTGAAGACTCCTCCCAGCTAGGTGACCCTATAGACTGTAAGGCGGACGGGTTATTAAAGAAGTCCTGGGAATCGGCGATGTTTGTTTGGTGTAAAAGCTAACATAGCAACATCCGTGGCTAGGGCCATGTACATCTGGCTAGGTGAACTAGATGAGCACCTTAAAAACAAAACCCCTAGAGAGGAGATTAGAGACTTACTTGCGATGTTTCGATCCGCTACTGCCTTCCTAGCCGATGCCTCTGCAGAATCAATTAGTTTCTCTGCCAAAGAGGCTGCTTTCTCAAATGCCAACTGTAGGGCTCTATGGATGAAAGCCTAGTCCAGTGACAAGGCTTCTAAAGCTAAACTTTGCTAAATTCCTTTTTCAGGAGAGTTTGTATTTGGCCCTACTCTAGACAGGATATTGGAGAAAGCCGCTGATAAGAAAAAAGGCTTTCCAGAGGATGAGGATCCAAAGAAAAGACCCTTTCGGCAGTTTCAACCCCATCAGAAATCTTATAGGGGAAAATGAAAATCCGGCAGATGGAGCTTCCCCAAAACGGACAATCTAAGCAACAATGACACCAGGGTAGGGGGCAGACTGATGAGATTTCTGTCTCCATGGAGACAGATCACATTAAATCCCTGGGAAACATCATCGCTCAGGGGTACAAAATAGAATTCTCCTCAGTTCCCCCCAAAAGATTCAGAATCTCGTCACAAAACAGGTCAGAATTATCCAGTATATGGCGGGGAGTTCAGGAACTTCTAGGCTCGGGTGTAATCCGGAGGGTCCCAGATTCAGAAAAGGGAGAAAGTTTCTACTCAAACCTAGTAAAGAAGCCAGACCAGTCTTTCTAGACCATAATAAATCTAAAACCACTGAACAGATCCATCCTGTACAGAAAATTCATAATGGAATCCATCTCATCCACAATCCCGCTTATTCAAAAAGGGGCGTTCATGTCTTCAATAGACCTCAGACTCCTATTATCATATTCCTATCCACCAGCTCTCACAGAAATATCTACGATTTGTAATAAAATATCCAAAAGGTACCATTCACCATTTCCAGTACGTTGCACTCCCGTTCAGAATCTTATGTGCACCCAGAATATTTACAAAGCTAGTAGTAGAAATGGTCGCTTACCTTCGCCGGGATGGCGTGACTATTATCCCCTACCTCGACGACTTCCTGATTATCGTCAGGTCAGAGGAGGAAAACCTAGAGGCAACCCAAAGATTCTTAGAAATTCTTGCAAAACTGGGATGGATCATAAACGGGAAGAAATGTTTCCTCACTCCATCCAAGAGGATAAGATTCCTAGGAGTAGAGTTAGATGCGGACCTTGTAAAAAAGATATCGGCATTCCAAAAATCTCGCAAATGCTCCATCCGAGAGGCTATGAGTCTGTTGGTAAATCTAACCGCTTGTTTAATTTCAGTCCCTTAGAGTCGGGCCCACTCGAGAATAACACAAGGTTGGATCCTGAGAGAATGGAATGGAAAATTCCATATATTGTGGGTCACTGGTTTCGACCCACTATTCACTAACTCAGTGGTATAGCTAAACTTAATAACTGAAACTGAGTATTCCCTTTGGAAGTCATTAAAACGTAACTTTTATTTGTTACTTTATTAAAATACGTGGAGAAATACAGAAAGAGCAGGTGATGCTTGTTTTACACTGTTTATCTGAAGGAACAATAGGTCAATGAAACAGACTGTGGCAGGTATGGGTCACACGGTTCGGTGGTGCCCCCCCAAAAAAACAAATTAAGGTGGGATACTAGAGCTCTGATCGCTCCCTGTTAATGCTAGTACTAGTTGCCAGGGAGAACCCTACAAGGCTGTAGTCGGAGCACACGCCCCGAAAAGGGCGAAACCCCCTGCTGCTGGAACCTCGGGCCTGTCTGTATAACCTTGCAGATAGCTTCCTATCAGATGGAGTCATAAATCCTATCCTACATGTTTCTCCAATAGATGGATCTTCAGGGACATGGATTTTAAGACGCTGGAGCGCCTGGTGCAGTGGCAGCACTTCAGCATAGGTAGAGAGCCAGTGGCAACTGAAAGATCTGTGTCTCTCTCCTTTTTATGATGCTAAGCCCTGCCCACCAGAAAGGAGACCAATCGGCAGGTGGGGGCATCGACCCTTAAGTCCTCCCAATCATCTATTACATCGCCAGAGGCGGGGCTACTGTTCCTGAGGTTACTCACTAGGATGCCGCCCATTCTCCAGTGCTCCCAATCTAGTTGGAGGTGACGTCACGTGTGTGAGTGTTCGTTGCTATGGGGATCTAAAGCCGCGTCGCCGCAGGTCCTTGCCATACTAGCCGCATACAGTATGAAGTGAAGCGCTGCTGAAATACAGCATACATGTTATTGTAAATCACTTAATGAAGCTAAGGATAAAGGAATCCAAAGGTGGATAGATGTGTAGGGGGGCATAATAAGATGCTCATTGTATAAGGGGCCGCAATTAGGTTGCTGCCAACAGGAGGGCCCCAGGGATGTGTAGGCGGCAGATAGAGTTGTTTCGGTACCAAAATGTTGATTTGGTATCGATACCATAAAAAAGTATTGCGATACTCGATACCATGGAAAAAAAAATGGCAAAAAAAGCCGCGTGCATTTCTCATTTTATGGAACGTCCGGCCAATAATACAACAGTCCGATCCTATTTTTTGGGGGGACAAGGCGACTAAAATAAAATGGCGAATTGTGCAGTTTCTTTTTTTTCCTTTTATGGGCGTTCACCGCTTAAGAGGATTTTTTTTAATAGTTTGGACTTGAGACGTAGCGATATGTAATATTTTATTTATTGTTTATATATTTTATATGTAAAATTGGGAAAGGGGGTGATTTATACTTAATATTTTGGTGTACTTTTTTAACTTTTTTTTTTTTTTTTTTTTTACACTTTATTTATTAACTATTTCCCCCTTAGGGGCTAGAACCTGGGATCTTTTCATCCTATTCACCCTAATAGAGCTCTATCAGGGTGAATAGGATCTCACCCTCTCCCTGCTGTCCTGTGCTTTGTGCACACAGCAGCAGGGAGCCAGAGCGTCCTGGTTGCCATGGTAACCGATCGGAGCCCCAGCATTACACTGCTGGGGCTCCGATCACTGCCACCAATGAGGAGGAGGTGAGGGGACCCTGTGGCCACTGCCACCAATGCTTTTAATACTGGGGAAGGGAGGAATGGGGGATGGGGAAGGGGGGCGGCGCACTGGCCACCAATGAAGGGTGACTTTTACTATACAGATGCAGGCAGAAGAAGCTCATTGCCGGTACCTGCCTGTGACCGGGCGCTGCGATCCGCGGCAGTTAACCCCTCAGGTGCGGCACCTGAGGGGTGCCGGAAATGAGCTTCTTCTGCCTGCATCCTCATTGGTGGCCAGTGACCCCGCCTCCTCCGCCCCTCTCACTCTATTGGTGGAAGCAGCACAGGGGGCGGGAGAGACTGCCTCCTTCTCCCTGTGCTGCCGAGGAGAACATGGCCGCGCTGAGAGCGGCGCAGCCTTGTTCTGATACTAGGCTGTGCAGTAGCGCAGCCCAGTATCGATAAAATCGAAACTTCGATACCCGAAACAACGGGGGGGATCCTAAAATCTCATTTAGGATCCATATTCTTTGAGTCATAATCAGCAGTCACACAAGGGGGAACAAGAAACATCCTTTCAAGTCTCCAACTCAACACTTTCTTGAAATGACTCAAATTAGGCTTTACTTTGTGGTCAACAACACTTGGAATGGACCATCAAAATGTTTGAGGAATTTACTTGTGTCCTTTTAGCTCCAGACACAAGTGTGTGGGTTCCTTGGACTTTGTCAAGATCTGGAAGTGAAGCATAAACTCGAGAATGTATTTTAGTCAAATGCTTCTGCAAACTGATCACATAATCTGTCAGACAACCATGTTGCATCTGAAGCTGCTGTGGAAAATAAAATCCTGTCCTAGGGCCTGACCCACAAAGGACCTTATAGGGACTAAGGCCCGTCTTACGCTTAGGGACATACCTTAGCGGAAAGAGGGCTGCCAGCAGTACATGGCTTACCAGTCTCTGCCATGGCGTTTTGAATCTTTAACTTTAGTGTCCCGTTCAGTTCTTTGTCTCCTACCCTACCGCTGCTTTGTGGATAGTACGAAGCATGTATGGCCTGTTCTACACCCAGGGTATGCTTTTGGCCATCCTGAAAACAAGTCTTCATACATCAATACATCCTCATATACGCGCACCTTGGGTAGTTGAATGCAGTCTGGAAACGTTGAAACAGATACAAAGGGCAAGATGTGTGTTTCTGGGGTACCTTAACTACCTTGCCGACGTTGTTCTGGGCACAAATCATACATCCTTGCGTATGTCTGCTACAGTGCTGAACCCTGGGGTGTGCCATGCGCTATGTACTAAATCACACACAGCAGTTTCTGACTGGTGCGTCACTCCAGGGGTTGACTGTGCCGTTGTGGGGTAGAGGGACCTGGGAATGCAGAGTTTCCCTTGGAACCATATTATGCCTTCCTCGTTTGTAGTCCCCCCCCCCCCCCCTTCCTTTATACATCCCCTAGACCCTTTCCTCCTTCACCACCTGGTTCTGTAAGGTCTTAAGAAATTCCAGTGAGACAGGAGAAGTTATTTCAGGGACCTGAGCTGTGGCCACTTAAGGCAGGGGTCTGCCTAGGCAATTTGGCAGCCATTTTTGCCGCCTGATCTGCCATGGCTTTTCCCTTTGCCTCCTCTGAGTCTGTGTTACAGTGGTTCTCTTATAATTTTTTTTTTTTTTTTTTTTTTTTTTTTTTTTTATCACCGCCACTCAAGTTAGCGACAAGAGGACTTCCATCAGAGACCTCACTGCTTCCCCCATTTATAATGGGTTTACCTGAAGCGGTCAGGAAGTCTCTGGCTTCCCAAATGGACCCATAATCATGGGCTATCCCAAAGGCATACCTGGAATCAGTATTAATGTCGGCTGTTTTCAAATCTGCAAGCCATCTTCAGAGTCTTTAGCTCCACTTCTTGAGCAGACGTGTGGTGGTGTGGACTATGCATTTTTACAGTGTTATGTTTAATCACCACTGCCTAACCTGTGTAGTACCTGCTATCCTGGCCAGACTTTGATCCACAAAGAGCACATGATCTGGATTATCTAATAGCAGATTTACCAAATCCCGCTGTCCCTTGTGACATCTGCAAACAGTCATGAGACTCCTCTTCTGGATCTGGAAGTCTGGAAGAAAAGTTTAAGTGCCCTAACTCTTCCCTCCCCCTTGCTCCAGAGGCAACTGGCTGGATCCAAAATATTACATCTTTGGACATTTCAGGCGTCATATGAATTCCCTTTGTCAACGAGAACACGTTACATTAATCAAATAAAGTGGATGATCATACATCAACACAATAGTAATCCTGATGGGCACAATATTTTGATGAATAAATTGATGGAAAAAGTTACAATAGCTGGAATTCTTTGATAGAGAAACCATTCTATAAAGATAATATTATCTAGAATGGTCCTATATATTAGTAATTAGGACAAATATAGTCAACAAGATGAATCCATGATGGTACATAAAACACTTGATCTATAAGCTTCAGGAAATAAGTTTGTGATATGTCATGATTGATGAGTGTCAATTGTGATAAGCCAAGAAAGGTAATACAATCTAGAATGAAAGTCCATGACATGATCCTATGTGTTAGTAGTAGGTTAAAAAATTGACACACTAAACATATCTGGATCAGTTAATAACTGTTAATTACACATATATACTGTTGAGAAACACATATTTGTGTACTAGTCGTTGTCTCTCTCTTACCTTTTTGAGAAATTTCGACTGAATTTCTGAGCTGAGCTGGATGGGCAGATGTCTTTTCTCAGCCCTATATAAAACTGTTAGGACCAATTCGCTCATCCTTGTCAGGATGAATATGAACATTAAAATCAGCAAACAGAGATATACTGAGGTTCAGTCCTAACCAGACTGTGGCCTTCTTCCGGTACATAAGGATTTATCAGAGTTAAACCACACACTTCGTAAGTTATCACATCTAACTCTACAGGCAACAAAAAGGTTTTTGAGTTGTACTTTCATGAAGCTAGACGTAATATCACTGTCACTTTGTGGTTCAGGACTATTTCAGAGCTTTTATTAAGCATTGCCTGTACAACTGCTACAGCTCTGATGCCATAAAGGGCACCTCTGGCCACGGGGTCAAGTCTAGTTGAATAATATGCCACAGGGCGTTGTCACTGGTCATGCAGTTGGGTGAGGACAGTTGAGGCATGGCCACTCACTTCTGTACAATACAATCTAAATGTAATTATCTGATGGGCCCAGTGCAGGGGAGCACAAACTTGCCATCTTTAGGCATAAAAGGCATCTACCACCTCATCTGTAAGGTGGGAGGGACTAAAAGACAATCATAAAGAGGCTGCATCAAACTTGTGTATCCAAGGTCTGCAATAAGAAACAGGGCCTAAAAATGATTTCCTCATTGCATTCATGTTTCTGGGCAAAGGGATGTTTTCCACAGCCTTCTTACATTCAGGGATGAGATGTTTCACCCCAGGAAGGCAACAGTAATGCAACAAAACTGAAGTTTTTTTCTTTTTTTTTCTTTTTCAGCACATAATAATTTGGGCACGGTTTATAGATTATATTTTGATTTTTTGGGAGGGCACAGAAACACAATTTCTCGAGTTTGTATCTCATTTAAAACAGAACACAATAGGTCTAAAATTCACTTCAGAGATCAGCAAGACGAGTATAAACTTTTTGGACCTCACTATAAAGATTCAACCAGATGGCCAAATAAACACAATGATACATAGGAAGGCTACCTCTACAAATAGTTTCTAATGTGGCAAAGCTACCATCCACTCCCCCTAAGAAGAGGGATACCATTTGGCCAATATATCAGGGCCAGAAGAAATTCCTCCACAGAGGAGGCTTTTGAAGTAGAAAGCAGAGTGCTGTATAATCGCTTTCTAGATGAAGGATATCCCAAGAAGATCCTCCACAAGGCCTATCGCAAAGCTAAAGAAACTGATAGAGTAGACCTTTTAAAAGAAAAAAGTAACCAACAAGATCTCATAATAAGATGCATCGGAACTTATGATAAGCAGCATAACAAAATACAGTATATTCTGGCTAAACATTGGAATATACTTAGGGCGGATGATGACTTAAAACTAGTTTTACCCACGTATCCAGCAATAACTTACAGAAAAGGACCCAATTTGAAGCAAAACTTAGTCCACAGTCATTTTCAGTGGCAGAAAAACACTGATAATAAAAGTACCTGGCTGTCAATGAGGGGCTCGCATCCGTGTGGTGACTGTGTGTTCTGTGCCCAGATGGAGAGAAAAACGTGCTTTGTCAATCCGATAGATCAACGGACCTATGAAATAAGAGAGTACATAAATTGTAAGACCGCAGGAGTTGTATACATGATAAGCTGTACGTGTCCAAAAATTTACGTTGGCAAAACGGTCCAGGAATTAAGAATACGGATATCTAAACATCTGAGTGACATAAGGAATAAAAAGAACACAACACTGGTGAAACATATCCAAACTGTACATAAAGGAGATACCCAGTCCATCAAATTCTGGGGTATACAAAAAGTGAAAGCAGGACCCAGAGGAGGTAATATTGATAGAAAATTACAACAACAGGAAACAAAGTAGATATATAGATTGAAAAGGCTAGCCCCTAAAGGATTAAATGAGGGTTTTACCTATGTATCCTTTTTGGCTAAGCGTTGAGAGCCCAAGATCTGATAGAAAATATATATATAAAAAAGTTTATTTTTTTTATAAAAAATAATATAACTCGAATTCCATGAAAAAGCAGGGTTCAATTTTAGGTTTTCTAAAATTATTGAGAATGAATATTGTAGAGAGTAAAATATTAAATATGTAAATACTGACAATATAAGTAATAGCCTCTTACCTCTCTTTACAGATAAAGTATTAATTAATTTAAAGGTAAATAGGATAGAGTGTGGGATAAGGTATTCTAATTCACTGGTGGTTATATACAGAAAACTAGCATAGGAATTAATGCAAGAGCAGTCAGAAAATTTCAAAATGGTGTACCATGAAGATCATAATGTCATAGTGTATAAAAATAAAAAACAAAAATCAAAAATTAAAAACTCTTTGTATATTAAATAGGTAAAATCCCAAATTGATTGTATATATCATAATCTAATAATAATAAAAACCAATAATATCAAAATACTAAGGGAAAAATCACTGTATAATAGATAAGCCATGATTGTAAAATCTTAATCAACCTTATGATAAAATATAATGGGTAACATCTAGGAGCCGGTCTATACAATCGTGATACAAGTAGAGGTTGATACATCGAAAGAATGAGCCTTTCACTGTAAAACCTGTCTAAGTCAGATGACATGTGCACAAAATGAAAGAAGCCCGCACATAAACTAAGTACTAGTACGCATTGTAGCGGACTTCTCTACATTCTGTAGATAAGCTCTAAAGCATGCGCACGATGACCCTATAGAGAAGCAAAAAAGTAAAGTGTGTGTGTGTGTGTGTATATGTATGTATATATATATATATATATATATATATATATATATATATATATATAATGTGTAAATACATCTTTAGACTTCTCCAGATCGATAAATTCTAGGGTAGGCGCAGCTAATATGGAACAAGCTGGAGAAAAACCCGGTACAGTGACATGCACCGTAGTTTATAAGTATAAAGGATACATAAGATCATACAGCCTATGACTTGATTCTCTCAGTGTATACTGAGGCACTGTTAATTATGAAAAGACATAGAGAGTAAAGTGCTCATCTTAATTAAATCATGTTTACACAGTGATCAGGCATTGGAGACAATGTCATAGCTTCAAATATATTATAGAAACAAAAGGGAAATAGTATCATTGAAAGTGATTAATACTCAATGATATTTATTAAAATAATATCTGTTTAAATATATATATATATATATATATATATATATATATATATATATATATATATACCGTATATACTCGAGTATAAGCCGACCCGAGTATAAGCCGACCCCCCTAATTTTACCCCCAAAAAACTGGCCAAAGTAGTGACTCGAGTATAAGCCGAGGTGGAAATGGATGTCACTGTTATGGGGGATCTGTGGATGACGCACTGTTATGGGGGGATCTGTGGATGACGCACTGTTATGGGGGATCTGTGAATGACGCACTGTTATGGGGGATCTGTGGATGACGCACTGTTATGGGGGATCTGTGGATGACGCACTGTTATGGGGGATCTGTGGATGACGCACTGTTATGGGAGGATCTGTGGATGACGCACTGTTATGGGGGATCTGTGGATGACACTGTTATGGGATGGGGGCTGGGGATGGCACTTATGGGATGAGGAGGATGTGGATGACACTGTTATGGGATGGGGGGTGTGAATGGCACTTATGGGATGAGGGGATGTGGATGACACTGTTATGGGAAGGGGGATGTTGATGGCACTTATGGGATGAGGGGATGTGGATGACACTGTTATGGGAAGGGGGATGTTGATGGCACTTATGGGATGAGGGGATGTGGATGACACTGTTATGGGATGGGGGCTGTGGATTGCACTTATGGGATGGGGGCTGTGGATGGCATCCACAGATCCCCATCCTTAACAGTGCCATCCACATCCCCATCCCATAACAGTGCCATCCACATCCCCTCATCCCATAACAGTGCCATCCACATCCCCCATCCCCATTACCGCTCATGTATAGTTTTTAAATTTGATTATACTATACAGTTATTCTTACTATAATTCTTGCCCCCTCTGTACCTCATCACATGCGGCAGTCGGGCAGTGAATACTTCAGGCCGGGCGGGAGAGCGGCGCAGTGTGACTGACGTCACGTGCCTGCGCCGCCTGCTTCATTCATAAAGCAGGCCGGGCAGGCACGTGACATCAGCAAGTCACGCTGCTCTCGTCCGCCCGGCCTGAAGTATTCACTGCCCGACTGCCGCATGTGATGAGTACAGAGGGGGCCAGAATTATAGTAAGAATAACTGTATAGTATAATCAAATTTAAAAACTATACATGAGCGGTGGGGCCGGAGCGCAGTGAGCGCATCGGCCCGGCCGCAAATGCCCTCCCCCCGCTCCTCCTCCCACTCCTCCTCCCACTCCGCTCTTCAGATTTTAAATTTATGACTCGAGTATAAGCCGAGTTCGGTTTTTTCAGCACAAATTTTGTGCCGAAAAACTCGGCTTATATTCGAGTATATACGGTATATATATATATATATATATATATATATATATATAAAAAATTGTAAATATAATCAATCAAAATAAACAAATATGATAGTATAAATAAGAGTTGATAACTATTAAAAACTAAAACTGCTAAATGCTGTATAACCAGCCAGTAAAAGCAACCTATATAAAATAGCCCGCAAGATAGAAATCATTAGTATGAGATGTGGAGAGGCATGCCTTTAAATAAGGATCCACATATGATAAGAACGGGTAAATCATCGAGAAAACATCCGAGGTTGCTGACATGCGCATTGAAGATAAAAAGCCTGTACAGAAGCAAAGTATGGGAGAGTGCGCAGTGGAATACGATGCTTAATGAATCGGAAGATAAGTATTTTGGCATGCGCGCAGTCCATTCACTATGCGCGCTACGATCGCATAGGAAAGAGGAAAAACTAAGTGCAAAGACAAGCGCAATGGATTCTGAGAAGGTCTCAGACACTAAGTATCAGGACATGCGCAGAAAGCATGAGATGAAGTTAGAAAAGACTAAGCCCGATGACATGCGCGGCAGTTAGCCGGATCACACGCCCCATATCTCTATGCCCAATTAGAAGCAATGTAACAAAAAACCTCTATCCATCAACAGGTTCTATAGGTGAATGGAATCATGACGTAATAGGAGGTGGGGAGCAAAGGCTTTAAATAGCCTCGCTGCCCTGCAGCACACAGACGCTATCCGATACCCCTGAAGACTCCTTTAGAGGCGAAACATGTCGGGGGATAGTGTGCAGTGATTTTAAATGAGTGACCGCTACACCTGTCTAAACATAAACTAGTGAAGGGAAGATAGTGCACGCGACTCTCCCCCTCAATTGTAGTGGAGTATAACTCCGCAAGAAATAGTGATAGTGAAAGCTAGTCAGGAAAGCGGCCAGGAATTTTAATATAAATAGAGTTAATAGTAAGGAAGTGAATAAAAGTTAAGTTTTAGATCTAGTCCAGGAGCCAAGAGTAGGCACAATCTACCAACCCATATAAAAAAATATATTAATGGCCTCTGCTCTCTGGAGGGAATGTTGATATAATATCCTTCACTTATTGACTCGAGTGAGTACTCCTTGTGATGCTACTTGGATCTATGTGTATAGTTCCATGCTCTTAGTCGTATCCGGAAAAATACCAGTAACTTAAATGGCCGCTGGGCAGGGAAATTCCCTCAGTTAAAATGGCCGCCGGGCCGGCCAGAAGTTACAGGAATTAAGATGGCAGCCAGGCTAAAAATTGTATTAGTTAAGAGGGATACCAGAGCGGAAGTTGAGATGTAGGGGGTGCCATCTTATGTGATAACCAGATACAAAGAGGTGGGCCTAGGGCGTTGTTTTTTTTCACTGATGTAATTAACAGGTCCGCCCCTCTGGACTGGAGGGGGCTGGTGATATGGTGGGGGATGTGTCTGCGGGAGAGCGGCAGTGTCCCCCGCCCCTTTTGTGGGGCTGTTTTGGCGGCATGTAAAAGTAATCACTTGGCATTGTTTTTTATAATATCCGGAATAGAATGTTCTAAATCAAGGCTGAACATCCTGTGTTCACTAATGATTTCTTTTATTCTCGACTTAACCCTTACTTCGTAGAACTGACGTTGCTCACAGTAAACCTGGCTATGTGACATTCCTCTACTAGTCGGTTTTCTAGTTGGCAACACACAAGGTCAGAATCCCGGTCCACACAGACAAAACATTCAATGTGAAACAGACATATAGAACCCTTCCTCATACTTTTATACACACAAGTCTTTGAACTTATTAACAAATAACATACATACATGCTCCATACACACACACACACTCAGTAACTCACGCACATTTTCTTTTGATATATTCAATATATCCTAGTATTGCAGTGTTCTCGCTATCACACATTCCAATATCGTGATGTCACTCCCCGCAGCTGCAGGCAGCCGCCCCCACTGTCTCCCTCTGTTCTCTCTCGGCAAACTACAGGTTCTGCCACAGTAATTCTTGCATTTACATTTAACCCAAACACCTTACACTCCCTGAAGTTAGAGAATGCATCAACCAGGCAACAGAGACACGTGCGGGTCAGACAGACAGACAGACAAGACACAATGCTTCACATTCTTATTTCCACGCACTCAATTCTCCATTTAAAATCACATCCTGTAATCTTTATCAGCCACAATGCGTCTTTCTGAATCTTTCCCAGACTAGCTTCCTCGGAGCTTCCTCACCAAATCAGGTTGCCACCGTACTAGTACTCCTAGGGTTAAGATTACCATATTTCATCCCTGTGACTTCAACACTGTGTCCCATACTCACTTGAAAACGGACAGACAGAAACAGGACAAAAATTTTTTTTATTTTTTTTCCTCCTCTAAAATCTGGGGTGCGTATTATAAAGCAAAAAATACGGTAATTGGTATTGGCACGTCCGTAATGACCTGATCTGTAAAATGATTATGGTACTAATACTAAACGCTGTACAAAATAAAAAAAAGCAATGGTGGAATTGCTTATTTTTTAATTAATTAATTTATTTATTTTTTGGGCCTCCCCTCCCAAAACAATTGAATAAAAAGTTATCAAAAAGTCATTTGTATCCCAAAAACGATACCAATAAAACTACAGCCCGTTACACAAAAAATAATTCCTCATACAACTATGTTGACGGAAAAATAAATAGGCTATGGGTCTTAGATTCTGGTGATGCAAAAAATAAATGTTTAAGAATAAGTGATTTTATGATATAAGGCTACTTTCACACTAGCTTTTTTGCTGAATCAGGCAGGGTTCTGCAAAAACCGTTATTGATAATACAACCATCTGCATCCGTTATGAACGCATCCGGTTGTATTATCTTAGTCTATTGTGTCAGAGAAAACTGATCCGTTCCCATTGACTTACATTGTGTGTCAGGACGGATCCGTCTTGCTCAGCATCCCAGGACAGAAAGCGAACCGCAGCATGACTGACGTCACTTAGTCACGCTCCTGCTTCCTGAATGAAGTGGGAGGAGCATGACTAAGTGACGTCAGTCACACGCCGGCTGGCCCGCTCGCTACAGTGCATTCATAGTGAAAGTGAGTACAGAGGCTGGCCATTTTATCAATAGGGGAGAGATTGTTTCAGACAGTAGTAAAACACTTTACACACAAAGCCAGTTATGTGCGCAGTTTAGGACACATAGGGCCATGAGGGGGACCAGCATAAGATGCTATGTGTGTCATTCATGTGTGTCTTATGCTGGCCCCCCTCATGGCCCTATGTGTCATAGCACACATCCCTTATAACAGCGTCATAGACAGACCCCCCGTCCATAACAGTGTCCTCCACAGGTCCCCCATAACAGTGTCCTCCACAGGTCCCCCATAACAGTGTCCTCCACAGGTCCCCCATAACAGTGTCCTCCACAGGTCCCCCATAACAGTGTCCTCCACAGGTCCCCCATAACAGTGTCCTCCACAGGTCCCCCATAACAGTGTCCTCCACAGGTCCCCCATAAGTGTCCTCCACAGGTCCCCCATAGGTGTCTTCCACAGGTCCCCCATAACGGCGTCCTCCACAGGTCCCCCATAACGGCGTCCTCCACAGGTCCCCCCCCCCCCATAACGCCGTCCTCCACAGGTCCCCTCCCCCCATAACGGCGTCCTCCACAGGTCCCCTCCCCCCATAACGGCGTCCTCCACAGATCCCCCCCTCCCCACATAATGCCGTCCTCCACAGATCCCCCCCCCACATAACGCCGTCCTCCACAGATCCCCCCACATAACGCCGTCCTCCACAGATCCCCCCCCACATAACGCCGTCATCCACAGATCCCCCCCCACATAACGCCGTCATCCACAGATCCCCCATAACAATGTCATACCCAGCCGCATCAGCGGCTCATATGGGAAAATCCAAGCAAATAGACCTCTAGCACAATTCCCTTAAAATATCGCATCGCACATCGTTATCGCAATTTTTAGGGCTCTAATCGCAATCGCACAAAATTCCCATATCGTGCAGCCCTAGTGGTAACGGATCACATATTTTCCTAAAATGGCTGCTGCACATGGATCAAAGAACTCTGGGATTACCCACAATGCCATGCATGCAGTCAATCATGCTAGCCAGCCCCTGTGATGTCACAGCCCTATAAATGGCCTCTGCCATTTTCCAGTGTGCTCAGTGCAGGGAAAGACGTCAGCAGGCGCTAGGGAAAGTGCCAGGAAAGACTTCATTGTGCTGAAAAAACAAGTTTAGGAAACGATTAGTCAAGGTGTAGGGAAAGGATAGTGAGACATTATCTACACTATAATAGAACAGGGTCCAATAGGGGAGTGTACAGCCTGGTAATAGGAGCGATTCTATTACACCGTGCTGCACTAATTGGGGATCCTGCTGCTGCTTTTAGGTGGTTTGCACTATATGATACATCATTATGTACAGCAAACCTTGCTTGTGATTGGGCTGCAAGTTCTGTGTGATACAGCCTTTAACAGGGTGTATTAATAGGAAATATACGTAAGCCCTATTAGCCGTTCTGCGTTGATTTTACTAATTTTTGTATTTAGTATTAATAGGAAGAAAAAAAAAGGGAAAAATGTCATAAGTGAAGTTACATTGTACTACAGCCATTTATGTGGTGTAGAAAAAGGAAAAATAGGTACTGTGGTGAATTGTGATTGTTGTATTTCTTTTTATGGAGTGAAATAGGAAAAAGAATCCATCTTAATTGAACTTCTGCGGTGAATTGTGTTTTTGTTTAGTTTTTTTGGCCGGTTGGGGTGGGTGGGAAGTGATTGGAGTTTTATTAATCTGGAAAAAATAAATATATATATATATATATATATATATATATATATATATATATAACCGTCTTATATGGCGAATGCTACCATTTTCCTATAGTTAAAGCCGATACATCGCACAGCCTGCGATGTATCAGCATGGAAGGAGGAGGGGGCGGAGCCTGGCAACACATGGCGGGCGGCCTGCCGCTCACAGCGTGACTGCTTTCATAACATTTATAATCTTTAATCATGTCCCCTTATTCCCTATAAGCCCAATACAGTAGCGCTCTGCTAACCTGCTATACCGATCCTCTAGCAGGCAGAGCGGTGCGGCGGCAGGCTGGTGTGTAACGTCCTCACTGACGTCATCTGCCTGCTCCTTTCACTTTATGAATGAAGCAGGAGGAGCAGGCAGATGACGTCAGTGAGGACGTTACACAGCAGCCTGCCGCCGCACCGCTCTGCCTGCTAGAGGATCGGTATAGCAGGTTAGCAGAGCGCTACTGTACTGGGCTTATAGGGAATAAGGGGACATGATTAAAGATTATAAATGTTATGAAAGCAGTCACGCTGTTAGCGGCGGGCCGCCCGCCGTGTGTTGCCAGGCTCCGCCCCCTAAGCAGTCACTTTTGGCCAGATGTTTTAGAAAAGGGGGCATCTTTGGATGACACTGTAATTGGGGTGATCTGTGGATGACACATATAGCATAAGATGCTATATATGTGTCATCCACAGATCCAATCCATTAGTGTCATTCATAAATGCCCCCATCACAGTGCTATCCACAGATCCCCCATCACAGTGCTATCCACAGATCCCCCCATCACAGTGCTATCCACAGATCCCCCCATCACAGTGCTATCCACAGATCCCCCCATCACAGTGCTATCCACAGATCCCCCCATCACAGTGCTATCCACAGACCCCCCATCACAGTGCTATCCACAGATCCCCCATCACAGTGTCATCCACATCTCCCCACATAACAGTGCCATCCACATCTCCCCCACATAACAGTGCCATCCACAGATCCCCCCCATAATACTGTCATGCACAGACCACCATTACTTCAAAAGCACACCTTTTGGTTAAAAATATTTTTTTTCTTATTTTTCTCCTCAAAAACCCAGGTGCGTCTTATAGGCCGGTGCGTCTTATAGGGCGAAAGATAGTGTGTGTGTGTGTGTGTGTGTGTGTGTATATATGTATATATATATATATATATATATATATATATATATATAATATTGTGGGGATTCGCTCTGGTAGATAGGACCAGCGGGTGCAGTACAGAGGCAACGTTCAAGCTTGTAAATTAAATGTCCGTGTTTTATTCACACAACAAAAAGAGCATCACAAAAACAGGTGGCTTGGTGTTTGTTCACACACCCAAAAGTCTATAAACGGAAGAGTCACCTTAGCTCCTTGGTGTTAGCAAGTCCATAGACTGGCTTTTTCAGGCAGCCTGTTCGTTTTCACAGGGGTCTGAGCCCTCCAGCTTGGCTCCAGCCGCAGGTCCCAAAATACAGCCCTCAGCTCCCAGCACCCAGGGTCCTGAGCTCCCCTGTCAGAGGGAGGTAATCCACACAGCTTAGGCTTCTAGGACAGAGAGCTCCACAGCACTATTAGCAGCTCCAGGACAATCACTCTCACAGCTGCTGGTGCTGGCTGAGTTTTTAAACCCAGCCCAAAACCAGGACTGGGTCGTGGGGAGCAGCCACCCACCCTACACTTTAGCTGCTCCCGGTAAGAGCCGGCCCGGATCGGCTTTGCAGCCATGCTATTTAGCAATGTGTCAGTAGCACTACCTGCTACTGACATCAACAAACGGCTCTTACCTCACCGAGGCTATGAACCTCGGTGACACGTACCTGCCATCTAGGACGGCACCCTGCACCTTACCACAATATATATATATATATATATCTATATAATTGCCGTTCAGTGGTGAAGTAACATTGTACGTGGTACTACAGCCTTTTACTTGGCGTAGAAAAAGGAAATATATGTACGTCCCATTAGCCATTTGGCGGTGATCTGTGATTGTTATATTTTTTGGGGTGTAGAAATAGGAGAAAAAAAAGGAAAAAATATGTGTGACCGGGTGAAGTCGGATGCTCAACAGACAGCATCCGTTTTTTGTGGGTCATTGTTCTGACGGATCAAAGGAAGGGCAAAATAATCGGTGACGTCAACACAAACTTACTGCTGACACCCTCTTCACTCTATCGGGGGGCTCTACTTGTATAAGCGTTTAATCGAACAGGCTCTGTAGACATTTATGTGGAATCAGCTGACGACTGTTTAAAATGAGTGCGCTTCTTCTTGACGCTAACATCGACCTGTAAGGCTGATTTAACACTTGAGTTCTTTGGGTGGTTATGGGGCCAAAACTGACCAAATAAGTGAAGTGTGCAGTGATTCTAAGAGTGACGCCTGTCATCTGCGGGTCATACTGACTCACAGTATTGTTTCACTACCACAGCAGACTCCCTATGCGTGTTACTGCAAGGCACAGTGTTCTACACCACTGTACAGTCTCTCTGCAGCCAGAAAAAAAGGTGTTTTTTTTTAACGCGATTCAACACTAATAAATTCGTATCAAATCTTTTCAGAAAATTCGGCGAACTGACAATCGAATTTTTGAGCAATTCGCTCAGCTCTAGCCATAACAATATCAACCTGCAGAATATAATTATCTCAAACATACCACATTGAGAACCCAATAAAAAATAAAAACACTGACAGAAATACAATTTTTGCCCACTTCACCTCCTAAATAATGGAATAAACAGTGCTCAAAAAGTCATATAGGCCCCAAAATTGTACCAGTGAAAATTATGGTCCGTTGAAAAATCAAAAGGTTTGGGGTCTTTGATTCGGTGATGCAAAACAAAAGTTTAATAAAAATTGATTTTATGATATAAAAGTGGTATACCATGAATAAAACTATAAATTTGGTATCACCATAACTAGGGCTGCACGATATGGAAATTTTGTGCGATTGCGATTAGGGCCCTAAAAATTGCGATAACGATATGCGATGCGATATTTTAAGGAAATTGTGCTAGAGGTCTATCTGCTTGGATTTTCCAGGTAAAAGCACACACAGATGACTGATAATGTGAAATGTAGTTATGCTGAATTAAAGAACTGAAAAATAAAATACATATTTGCATTACTGCAAAAGTACAAAATACAAAACTTGCCATTTTCCTAATAGCACTGCACAGAACAGATAAATAAAATACATATAAGAACATGTGTTCATTAAAATAAAGACTTTCCACCAGCCCCTCCTCCCTCCCCGCACTGTAACGGCGGCCGGCGATACAGCAGTGTCACGTAGAAAGTCAACCATCGCTTTATAAGATGCACTGCCACCCCCCCCCCCGCCCCACCACTTTTGGGGGGGAAAAAGTGTGTCTTATAAAGCGAAAAATACTTATATAATTGCAGCATTTTTGGGTCGGCAAATTGCGATTGCGATATGGCGATTAATTGCGATTGATTTCGCGATATATTGTGCAGGCCTAACCATAACTGTATCTACCCACAGAATAAAAATATTTTATTAAATATACCACATGGAGAACCCCATAAAAAATAACACTGGCAGAATTGCAATATTAGCCAATTTTACCTTATAAAAAATGTAATAAAAGCGATCAAAAAGTCATATGTACCCCAAAATGGTTCTATTAGAAACTATAGCCCATCCCACAAAAAATGAGACCCCACACAGCTCAGTCAACAACAAAAATAAAAAAGCTATGGCCCTTAAAATCTACGGTATTTCAGCATATTCCATGTAATAAAATGCAGATGTCGCTCCTTTCCTTTTCTGCTCATACAGCAGTTTATAACCACATATGGGGTGTTGCCGTATTCAGGAGAGACTGGGTAACAAATTATTGGATGCATTTGCTTCTGTTATGCCTTGTTAAAGTGAAAAATTTGGCCTTAAGGGATTTTTTCTTGTAAAAAAAAAAATATATAATATTTTATTTTCACAGCCAAGTATTTCTAAATATTATGAAACACCTGTGAGTTCAAAGTGGTCAGTAAACTCTTCAATAAGTTATTTGAGGTGTGTAGTTTCCAAAATAGGGTCACCCAAAAGCAATTCCAGCAAAATCTGTTCTCCAAAAACCATATGTTGCTTCTTTCCTTCTGAACACTGCTGTGTGTCCATACAGCTGTTTACGAACATAAATGGAACACCTATATTAATAGGTGTTCCAAATAACCTTGGAACCGAACCAGAGTTCAGGAAATGTTTTTTTACAGTACAAATTAATTTATGAAGTTATTATCCGAAGTCTCGCAAGACTTCGCAAAGCAATAACTTCGGCTCATCAGAGCCAGTACATTCTAATACTGTGCAGAGCTCCTGCTCCTTACAGTATTAGAACTAAGTTTTATGTGACTCGACTTCGGATGTTTCATCCGAAGTCTATTCGCTCATCCCTAGTAATTAGTAGCCAGAAAGTGGCTAACCCCTTCAAATGCATAATAATTCTAATTTTGAAAATGGCACATTTTTACTAAATTTTCATTAGTAAAATAGTTTATAAGGCTACAAAAAGAAATCTGTCCATCCAGATTCCTGTGAGGTAGAAGCCAATTTTCCTCACTTTAGGGGAAAAAAATTCCTTCCCGACTACAATCAGGCAATCAGAATAACTCCCTGGATCAACAACCCATCTCTAGTAGCCATAGCCTGTAATATTATTACACTCCGAAAATGCATACAGGCCCCTCTTGAACTCTTTTAGTGAACTCACCATCACCACTAGAGATGAGTGAATTTCATATTTTGAAATTCGTTCATGGTTCGTTTGGTGGTAAAAGCAGAACTGCGTTATCAATTCTGTTACCACGGACCATAACGCAATTCTATGACTGAATGCCTTTAGAGGCATTCTGTTATTCATTCCATCATAATAGAAGTCTATGGGCTGCAAAACGGATCCGTCCCGTTTCCGCTATGCAGGGGAGTCCTCTTCATTAGTTTGACGGTTGTAGGAGAGGAAATTATTTTTATATATAGTCCCCAGATTGGGGGACATAGGAGATATTGAACTGAGAAGAAAAGATACTACAGGTGATCTTAGCAATTACATTGTCTTCAGCTGTCCCACTTGTCCCAGACCCCTCCAGAGGGGCAGGAGAAAGAATCGAGACATGGTTTTGCCCGCAGAGCAGTTTGCAGACCTCAGAGTCTGGCGAACACAGTCACAAAGGCGATTCACAGTAGAGTAGGTCAATGCGTGGAATGGACAGAGCAAGCGCTTTTTCACTCTCCTTGTTCCAAAAATCCATTAGATATATGGTCGCCAGATAGGGGATGTAGGAGATATTAAACTGATAAGAAAAGATACTACAGTTGATCCTAGCAATTGTATTGCCAGCAGCTGTGCCACTTGTCCCAGACCCCTCCAGAAGTGCAAAAGAAACAAGCGAGACATGGCCTTACCCGCAGAGCTGTTTGAAGGCCTCAGAGTCCGGCGAACACAGTCACACACAATGTCCACTGCCCTGCCTTCACCAAAATGCTCCAGGCTCCTCTTCTGGGGACCTGAAGGAGCAAGCCCACTTTTGGGCACGCCTTTTCCTCTCACGTACCGTACGTTCTGTTGCCGTCTAACCCGGACCATCTGGGATAGCCTCTCTACCCCTCTCCCCAGCCATTGTTATACTCCAGCTTACTTTGTGCGTTCTCTTTGCCATTTCCCAATGTTTTGTGGCCGACAAGTAACGAAAAACAAAAACAAAAAAAATATATTAAAAATACATTTTTAATTAAGAACACCTTTTTTGCATCCGTCTAACTGTAGTAGTTACAATTCTTTTAATATGTAGTCCCCAGATAGGGGGTGTAAGAGATCTTAAGCTGAGACAAAAAGCACCAATCTGTCACGCTGTGACTCTTAGCAACCTGACACAGAATTGACGGACACGTGGAAAAAACAGACAGTCTTCCTCCCCCGCCTCCTCCATCTCTTCCACCTACATCTCCATGTCCCCTCCTTCTCCACCTCCTGGCTCAAGATTGCCTTATATTGGCAGAGTACAGAAATATACTGGCCACACCCCCCAAAAAATGGCTAAAGGTCACAAACAGAACCGACACAGACACATTTAAAAAAAAACAAAAAAAACTGTTGGCTGCCTCTGCTTCTTTCACCTACACTGCAACGTCGACAGCCTCCCCAACTTCCTACTCCACTTGGATCGCTGCCTCTTGGTTCAAGATTGGTATGTATTTGTTTCTTATTTTATTTTAGTTCCTTTCCCTATTCACATTTGTTTGTAGGGCAATTGTACTGCTCTTATGCCCACTTTGGAGCCTTTTGCAGCCATTAAGCACTTTCTATCACTTTTTTACAGCCATTTTTCAGCCCCAAAGTTTGGGTCCTCATTGACTTCAATGGGGTATGTTGTTTGGCGTCAAGTTCGGAACCCGAACTTTGAAATTAAGTTTGGTCGAACCACTCAAACCAAAACATCTACAGACTACATACACACATTCCCCCCCCCCTTTTTTTTTTCTTAAAAAAAAAAAAATAAATAAAAAAATATATATATATATTTATATATAAAATGAATTTCTGTCTAGACGTTCTTTATGCGCGACCAAACGACTGGACCGATCTTCACCAAATTTGGCACACGGGGGTACATCAGGTGTCCGGGAAGGTTTTAGACCAGGTCTCAGCTCTCTAGGACTTACCGTTCCTGAGATATTCCCCAAAAATGGCCTGCATTATAGCCAATACAAGCCAGCAAGCCTTTCACTTAAATCCAAACTGTCATCTACTGCTCCCTGCCAGTTCAGTAACCATAACAACCCAGCCATGTTCACTGCTGTAGATGAGATGAGGAAATCTGTCACCAGGACAATCACTATTGAAGTAAAGCCAGGGCCTAATAGCACTTAGTACCTTATTTCCTGAGGTTTCCATAACAATTCGGCCATTTCTCGTCACTGCTGCAGGTTAGCTTTAAAGGGGCAGGGCGCTGTGGATGACACTGTTAAGGGAGCGGAATGCTATGGAGGTCACAGTTCAGGGGGAAAGTAGGGTGGCCATTCAAGTCACCCTTAAAACCCCGCCCCAGGTCCTGATAAGCCACACCTCTGATTCGGTTAGGCCATGCCCCCTCCCTTCCTGAGGTGGGAGGTATGGTGATTTTCTCCCCGCAGCTCACATTCAGACAGAACAGTGCTGCTGTCTTAGAGTGAGCTGTTTAAAAGGACACGCCCCTGATCCTGTTAGGCCATGCCCCCTTCCACTAAGTGAACATGGATTGAAAAAATAAAGTTAAAAATCAACTTTTAGGTCCACTAAGCCACACCCCAATACGTTTAGGACACACCCCTCCCCCTCTGCAGCCAATGAGTATTGACAAAATGAAGTTAAAAATCAACATCTGTCAGCTGCAGAGGTGGGAGGGACGGTGACTTTCTCTTTGCAGCTCACACTTTGAGGACTGTGCTGCTGTCTTAGAGTGAGATGTTCAAAGGACACGCCCCAATCCAGTTAGGCCACACCCCCTCCCACTCAGCCAACGGGGATTGAAAAAATAAAGTTAAAAATCAACTACTAGGTACACAGCTCAGCAGACAGGATAGGATTAGATACACAGTTTACCAGACAGTATCATACAACATAAGATTAGATACACACCTCAGCAGATAGTATCACACAGGATAGGATTAGATACACAGCTCAGCAGACAGTGGGGCGGGGCGCTGTAGAGGTCACTGTTATGGGGGATACTGTTGATATCTTTTTACGACATATGGAAACATGAAACTAAATAGATGAAATATACCCATGCGAAGCCGGGTCCTTCTGCTAGTCATATAGATATTATATATATATATATATATATATATATATATATATATATATATAAATTAATAAGAAAAAAATGGACTGTACTCCACAGAAGCTTCAGAAGTGTAAAAGTGTAGTTTTATTCACCCATAATGGCGGTAAGCGACGTTTCGGCTCAGTGTGAGCCTTTCTCAAGCATTGAAACAAAGTGAGATACAAACAATATATAGGTAACCAGTGCATGTCAAATAGGTGCTTAATTAGAATACATGATTGATAATTAAGAAAGATACAAAACATTATATATCAAAAATGTCATTATACATGATTGTGTGACCGTGGCGTTGTATACAAAATAGTAGGTAGATAAAACATGTGCAAAATTAGCAAAGATCAGTTAAAAACTCACAATAGAGTAAGTTATGTGCAAGTGTACATACTTGATCAAATCAGTGACAGGTGTAATCAGCTAAAATCAATATTGAGAGGAGGAGGGAACAGGCATTTACCTCGGATAAAAGATGTCGTCCGCATGTTGTAAACATAGCGTGCCCTGTCAGGGTACTGAGCATGTCCATGCAGCGTCACGTCATAACCAAGGGGCTGTATCGAGTCTGGGCATGCGCTCTCGCATCTCATTGCATTAGCGCCATCTTAGAAAAGGGCGCCAGGCTAAATAAGAGCAGCGCATGCTCACTCCCTCTACAGACTGAAGACAGCCATCTTAAGTGAGGGCATATCCTCAGAGTTGCCAGAAGATGGTATAGCTTGAGAGCATCAAGTAAAATACTAATACGTCGGGTAAAGAACGCCACTGTGAGGGAATCTCACCTGTATCAGACCGGGTGGGAACGCGGCCCTTCCGAACAGAGTTACCTACCCACATATAGGATATCACGGGTGGCAGCACGCCAATGTCGCTGTCCGCGGATACCTACAGTGTCCATATATATGTGGCCAGGGAGGGACCTCCTCCCCAGTTTTGCACCCAATCTCTTTTGTATATCTTTGGATGGTGCTATCATCGTTTTTTTAAATATATATATATATATATATATATATATATATATATATATATATATATAAATTTGTTTCTGTCTAGACTTTCTTTATGCGCGACCAAACGACTGGACCGATCTTCACAAAATTTGGCACACTGGTACATCAGGTGTTTTAGACCAGGTCTCAGCTCTCTAGGACGTACCGTTCCTGAGATATTCCCAAAAAATGGCCTGCATTATAGCTAATGCAAGCCTTTCACTTAAATCCAAACTGTCATTTACTGCTCCCTGGCAGTTTGTCTCCACACACACAGTTTTACTCCAGGTAACCATAACAACCCAGCCATGTTTCTTCATTGGTCTAGATGACGTTTAAAGGAAAACTGTTACTAGGACAATCGCTACAGAAGTAAAGCCAGGGCCTAATAGCACTTAGTACCTTATTTCCTGAGGTTTCCATAAATACTCGCCATTTCTCTCCGCTGCTGCAGGTTAGCTTTAAAGGGGCAGGGTGCTGTGTATGACACTGTTAAGGGAGTGGAGTGCTATGGAGGTCACAGTTCAGGGGGAAAGTAGGGTGGCCATTTAAGTCACCCATAAAACCCCGCCCCAAGGTCCAGATAAGCCACACCTCTGATTCGGTTAGGTCATGCCCCCTCCTGAGGTGGGAGGGATGGTGATTTTCTCCCTGCAGCTCACATTCAGACAGCACAGTGCTGCTGTCTTAGAGAGAGCTTTTTAAAAAGACACGCCCCAATCCTGTTAGGACACGCCCCTTTCCACTAAGTGAACATGGATTGAAAAAAGTTAAAAATCAACTTTCAGGTCCGCTAAGCCACACTCCCGATAAGTTTAGGACACACCCCTCCCCCTCTGCAGCCAATGAGTATTGACAAAATGAAGTTAAAAATCAACTTCTGTCAGCTGCAGAGGTGGGAGGGACGGTGGCTTTCTCTTTGCAGCTCACACTCCGAGAGGACTGTGCTGCTGTCTTAAAGTGAGATGTTCAAAAGGACATGCCCCAATCCAATTAGGCCACGCCCCCTCACACTCAGCCAACAAGGATTGAAAAAATAAAGTTAAAAATCAACTACTAGGTACACAGCTCAGCAGACAGGATAGAATTAGATACACAGCTCAGCAGATAGTATCACACAGGATAGAATTAAATACACAGCTCAGCAGACAGTATCACACAAGATAGGAACAGATACACAGCTCAGCAGATTTTATCACACTGGACAGGATTAGATACACAGCTCAGCAGACAATGGGGCGGGGTGCTGTAGAGGTCACTGTTATGGAGGATACAGCCTAGAAGGGGGCATACCCTGGAGGAGATGATTAGAAAAAGGGGGGGAAGGGGGGGCGACGACAGGAACGCCTGTCGGGTAACCGTGAGTGAGGCTGAAATAGGGCACAGGCCCCTCCCACAAATGCAGTCTGAGGACTTTGCCTTCCTTATTTGTGGTCGTGGCTAAAAGGTTAGACCCGGGCAGGCGTGCCCATCCTAACATTTGAACCGGCTGAGTGGTGCCTGGAGCGGGCAAAAGGGAAACCAAGGCAGTCAGTGCAAGGACTTTATTAAATCAAAGAACCAGAAAACAAAATGCTTGGAAAACGAAATCTCCATCTGCGGGTTTGGTATGTACCTGGCGAAGCAGGATGAGCGCCAGCGTCCCATTCTCCAGATTACATGTGCAGGAACCCTGTGCTTAGAGGCTGCTCCAATGCAGAAAATATGGCCGGAAATCGTGCTAGGGTCGAAGCCTAAACCTGAGGCTAGTGTACGGATGTGGGATATAAATTGAGCAGAGGTGAGAGGGCCATTAAGGTGAGGTAGCAGTGGGCTGTCAGGAGGAGCCTCGCGGATGGCGTCCATGAGCTGCCTGAGGATTTGTACCGGGCACCAATTATTGCAGGTTTGGAAGAATTTTATCTCGACTGGGAGACCTGTCTGGCTCCATACTAATTATCCCTTTAACATACCGTTACTCCTGGCTGAGCTGTGAGTGAATTCACCCGGCCTGAGGAACCCGTAGAAGCCAAGGTACATAGCAGCTTTGATGACCAAGCTGGTGAAGGGCCCAAAAGGGTTGCCATCTAGGGCTGATGAAATCCTCCGAAACATCTCACCCATAACGGCCTGTCTGCTGGAAGGGGGGTCTTCCCTGCTTTTCTGGATTCCGCGTAAGGTAGCCCAAATCGTCTGTACTGAAAAAATGGAGCCCCCGTCCAGCTTATGGAGCATGGCGTGATGTTGGATGCCTGCTAGGTACAACTTGATGGTGTTGTGTGAGAGTTTGAGGTGATGATCACAACGAGCGATGAAGGCCATGACGTACGAGATGTGATATAGATTGCCCTGCGGGTAAAGCCTGGAAAATTCCTGGTAAGTTCTCAGGCTGGATTGGTAATTCCTGGCTGTATTACGGGCGAGGGATTGCTGTGCCAGGCCCCTTGCTGATGAGACGAGAGCACTCAGTCCATGATCAGGGAACTGAATGTCGGGGTAGGACATCTGAGTGGATCTGCTTCAGGCATGACCTGGAAGAAGAGGGGGAATTCAAATCGGGACAATGCGTCTGCCGCAATGTTTTGGTGGCCCGGAAGTTATGGGAAAGGGAAAGCTAGACAAGCCAACGTAAGAGGGACATGATTTTTTGGGACTTAGCCCTACCTTTAGTTATGATGTTAACTAGGGCCTGGTTATCGGTGACGAACATCACCGACGTGTTGGCCCACTGATGACCCCAGGCCTGTGCGGCTGCGACAATGGGGTACAATTCCAACAGGGAGGAGGTGCTCATGGTTTCAGCACCCGCCAAGACGGACGTGGGCCACTGGTCAACCAGCCAATGGTGACCGAATATGGCCACATAGCCGCGGTAAGCAGCAGCATCTGAAAACATGGTAGGGCAGGAGGGAGACCATGGTGAAACGAAGAGTGAGATGCTGTTCCAACGGGTGAGGAACAATTCCCCCATGGCCAGGTCTGCATTGCGTGTCTTTCCAGGCGGATGACGCTGTCCTGGTCGGGCGCCGAGGGAAGAAGCTGGAGTAGCCTTGATATGAACGACTTGCCCTGGGGCATGATCCTAGCAGCGAAGTTAAGCCTAGAAGAGACTGGAGCTCAATTTTGGTGAGGAACCCGGAGGAGGTGGCGTGAGCAATAACTTCTCGGCATTAGGCGAGCTTCTCTTCTGGAAGGCTGGCTTCCATTTTGAGGGAATCTAGGACAATGGAAGGAATGTGACCCTAGTGGCGGGACCTTCAGTCTTGGCCTGGGTGACCGGAATCTCTAGTCTGGCAAATATCTCTAGAAGGGTGGCGAGATTGCCTGATTTGTCTTGTTTGCCACCAATGATCAGAAAATCATCCAGGTAGTGGATGACCGTCTGCAACCCGTCGTGATGGTCCAAGATCCAGTGAAGTGCCTTGGTGAACTGGTCAATTAACCAGGGTCTGCCTTGTGTGTGAGTGTTGGCTAAGTAATATTTATTGGCCCACTTGATGCCATGATATTGCCGCAACTGGGGTTGAATGGGGAGGAGCTTGAATGTATCTGCGATGTCCGCTTTTGCCAACCAAGCGCCTCTACCACACAACAAAATGGAGCGTATGGCCTCATCTTTGGAGGAATATTTAATGGAGAACTCCTCCAAAGGAATGAGCGAATTAAGGCTAGAAATTGCGGAAGCATGAGGGGCGGACAGGTCGTAGATCAACCTTTTTTTTTATTTGAGGACTTCTTAGAGACCAGGCCGATAGGATTGATGTACCACGAATGAAAAGGTGTGTAAGGAAGGGGACCTATGAGAAAACCTTTGGCTACTTCGGACTGTATCAGCTCTCCTACTGCTGCTGGATCCCCAAAAGCTGAAAGAAGATTCCTGCCCTCCCAAGAGACCTGCGGCAGAGCGACGAGCCGGGTATGGAAGCCTTCCAAGAAGCCCGCCAGCAGGAACGCCACAAAGTTCTCGTCGTGGTGGTCCCGGAGGAGAGCTGCCAGGAGGTACACATTGAGGTCGGCTAGTCAGGACTGCTTTTCAGCCCTCTTAGGACAGGAGGAACGAGGGTGAGCCCTGTAGCACAGGGAGCATACGTGGAGGGCTCTGCAACCACTGTAGGGTCAACCACCTGCATTAAAATTGTTGCAAACCTTGCTCTTCCCTAGGTACACAATGGGGCGACTGAGCTTGTCGGTCGAAGGAGTGGCTTGCTGAATCCCGGAGATCCCCGGGAGTGCCCTGTCCTGTGTGGCGTTTGGACACCATTCGGAGGTGTGGAAAATGAATTGACACACCGCGCAGGTCGGTGCCCTAAGACCTGCAAAGTGGTGGCAGAATAGTTCTGTGTCAATGCTGGCCCAGTTGGTGACGTACTGGAATTGGGCTAAGGCTGCTGCCGCTTTTGCAGAGAAAGAGCGATGGTAGTCGTGGAAGGCTGAACCCCCATACTTGTGACCCAGGTCGGTGACCAGGGACAAGTTGGTGTCCAGCTCTTCCCTTCTCTCTGGTTCGGCGGTGCAGACGATGTCTCTGAACAGGCTGAAGGCCAAGACGAACTCTGGAATGGATAATTTGCGGTTGAGCCGGGTGTCCTTGACCTTAAGGACGACGGACACATCTCCGCAGTTAATCACCCTATTTTCTGGTACGTCCTGGGCAGCAATGGGAACGGATGCAAGATTAACATCTTTCCCTGCCAGGATGGTTTTTTTTAGATTCTCTGGAATAAAATGCGAAGGCGTGCCTGGCGTCAAACAAACAGAAGTGGAGGGAGTGACTGGTAGGGCGGGTGCCGGGGGCACAGCGGGGCCCGGGACTCCAGTTGACGAGTGTATTCAAGGAGGACTGTAACTGGGCCAGCAAGAGCTGAATGGATGACGTGCCTGGCTGGTCCCTGGAATAGTTTGGGCTGGTCATGAGCAACTTAGAGTTCTGCCTTTCTGGCAGAGGCCGGGTGCGGGATGCCCCTCCTGTTAAGTTCCGCAATTAATTTCGTAATGGTCCAACTCCTTAGGGACGAAGGACTGGCTTGGCCTGAAACGGACGTTTCAGGGACTGAAATACTGTCATCTAAATCAGAGGTACGAGACATGCTTGACCTGTGGAAAAAAACGCATGAAAACGAAAATGTGAAGCAAGGAGAAGTGGTGGAGTAGACGACTGAGGAGGTGCGAGAAGTAGAAAGATAAATGTACCCGACTGGATACCGAACAGCAAAAATGGCCTGGCGGGAGATAGTCAACCTGCCTGGACAGATGAAGAATCTGATTAACCGAGATAATAGTGGCCTGGTGGAGTCGCCGAAGACGTCAGTGAACACTTAACTGGACAGAGCTGACTGGAACCGGAAATAGGCTCGAACCTAAAAGAAAAAGGGAGACATGCGAAAACTTGAGTGCTGTACAAGGAATGACATCGGACCTGGTGAGCCAGGCGCACTGGCGCACCCCTGGAGACGAATAAACGAACTGAGCGTATCGGATTGTCTACCGACAGAAGAAGGCAACCTGGACGTACCAGGTAGTCGGAGAGAGAGATGGCGCGTTGGCATGTGACGAGGCAGGCTGCGCGTAGCAGCCGTCCGCGGAGGGCCGGATGACTTTACATAACAGACCTGTGAGCCAGGTGGACAAAGAGAGTGGATGAAACCTGAGGACCAGGCGGGAGAGTGGCCCCGTGGGCTGTGCTAGACCAGAAAAAACACAACTGCCAGCTGGTGGAAAGGTGGCGAAGTGCGAGGAGACCCAAGTACCAATTGGAGGTGAGTAGGCATGAAGGACCTGGGCGTATCAGGAACAAAACTGTGCCCTGGGCGGACCAGAGGACATCAATGAGACACAAGGACAACAGTGACCTGGGCGTACCAGGCAGACTATGGCAGGCCGGGGCATGACCAGGAGGAGAGAAAGGCGTAGAAAAGCACCTGGGCGAATCAGGCAAGAGCGAGAGAGATGGCCTGAGCATATCAGGGAGGAGCCGTGAGGAGCAGAACAGGTTAGCCAAGGAAACAGTGGGAAGATGGCGGAATGAGAGCAAAGGGGCCTGAGAAGCCTGGATGGGCAAACACTATTTTAGTGAATGGCAGTGCAAATGAAAAGCCACCTGTCCCTGATGTGAACATATGTTCGTCCCAGAGGGTGTATTATTTCATGCAAGATCAAATTTTACATATACCCAGCGCCTCCGTACATTCAGTACAACATGGCAAGCTGCGCCATATGCAAACAGACAGACCCAAAGTAAACACGGCCCCTCATTTCAGGATGCCACCCAAGGGAAGGATACACAGTGGTTAGAATCAGGGTGGCATCCTGTGCGAAGGGTTGGTGTGGGGGCCTCCTAAGTGTTGTCTGATGTCATTAGTATTTGCAGTTCAGAGTTTTAGCTGATGTAACAAAAGCACCTGGGTTCACTATTGAAAAAATTTTTTTGGGGGGTACTGTAACCTGGATGAAGTGCGATAACATGGAAGCGTGTGCATGGCGGGCTGGTACTGATCTGTCAAAACTGCCACTGTCACCGCGTGGTCACAAAATGGAGCTAGTCAGGTAAAATGGCCAGGAACTCATGGATCACACGCAGAACGGCGCCGCAGCATATGTACCGCCATATCCACGGCTACTAAGTAAGTGACGGTGCCAGGTTGCTCTTGGCAACCACATACCTATGGGAATGATTGGCTCGGGATCGGTGCCTCCCTACCCTATTCTTGCCTCATATGTATGTGGTTGATCACACGCAGAACGGCGCTGCAGCATATCCACGGCTACTAAGTAAGTGACGGTGCCAGGTTGCTCTTGGCAACCACATACCCATGGGAATGATTGGCTCGGGATCGGTGCCTCCCTACCCTATTCTTGCCTCATATGTATGTGGTTGATTGTTGTAAGCCCATGTTTGCCCCACTGGTGACATGCGACCCTCTAATAGGGCTGGTGCACATGAAATTTTATAGCATGAATTAATATTCTTCAGCGGGCGCAGGAGGCGAAGCTGAATAAAGCATGCCTCCCGGAGCTCGTGACTGCGGCTGGTCTTGCCCGGAGTCCCGCCCCACCATTGCCAAGTGGCAGGCGCGAATGCGGCACACATGACCCAAGCCCCCCTGGCATCGGCCCGGCCGGCAGCAGTCAGCAGCCCTTGAGTTCCCCCCAACGTGAAGCGCTGCACTGTATGCGCTCCAGCATAGAACGCAGTCAGCCGGCCGTGGAGCCGGAAGTATGACGATGCTGCGTGGTAACAGCAGATGCCCCGTAGGAATGAAGAGCGGGGAACCCACAAGCGAGGCTCCGCAGGGGGAGCCCGACTTACCCTCGGACCCGGCGAGGCAGGAGCAAGTGCACGGTGTGAAGGGGCGGCAGAGAGCAGACGAAGAGGCGAATCCTCCTACCCGGAAGTGATGACAGGAACGCCTGCCGGGTAACCGTGAGTGGGACTGAAATAGGGCACAGGCCCCTCCCACAAATGCAGGCTGAGGACTCAGCCTTCCTAATTAGTTTTAGGAAGTTATATTATTTAGTTTTAGCAATAGTATAGCTGACTTTTGTGTGTGTAAAAATATACAAACAAATAATAAGGGCCGATCTTAATAAAGGCCAATAGCTGGCAGTGATTCCGCCGAAGTTATGAAGAGGCGCAGGCCTTTCCGTAATTTCGCCACATCCCAGCTGTCTAACATTTAGACCATTTTCTATGCCTAAAAGAGCCATTGAAAACGATGAATGAGACGGTCCTTCAGGCCCGTTCCCTTTCCACGCCACGCCCACAACTTTAGACCTGGAGTGAGCGGGGAAAAGTCGCAGATAGCTGGGCAGCTAACTGAGATGCATGTAATTTAGGCATATTTCAGAATAGTAAAAGTATAGACCTATTTTGTCTTGAAACCTTGTGTTTGGTTCATATCCAATCAGTTTATTTTACGGACCTATTCATTTCAGTGAGGCTGCAAAAGATTTCGACAGCACACTGTGTGCACAAAAGAAAAGGACAAAGTTTTTCCGTATAAAATAATATCATACATGTAGGTTTGCTCAAAAATGAACTACGGTAAATGTGTGCAGGTAGATAGGCCCATTGCTAAGACTCAAAAATTTGCATGGTAAGTAAGGGGGGTAAACACTCCAGTAATGAAGTGGTTAAAATTATCGGTACCTGTGACTTCTTCTGACCTCTCTGCATTATTAACTACTTGCATTCCCCATGCAACAACAATTCTGTAGCATCTTTTCTTATAACTCTTGTGTTGAACATTGTCAGAACATGCAGAGATACACAAGTGGTAACGCCGATTTGGCAATTCATTTAAGATGGAATGCAGTTATTTACTAAAACAGATGTGTTAGGAGGGGTAAAAGGTCCTCTTAGGTTCACTTTTCCATGTTACAAATTTTTGTATACCATATTTTTTGCCCTATAAGACACAATTGCCCATAAGACGCACCTAGGTTTTAGAGTAGGAAAATAAGAACAAAAATATTTGTCATCAGACCTCCAGCTCAAAACCCCAATGACCCCAAATCAGACCTCAGAACAGACTCCCAATATTAATAAGACCCCCCCCCCAATCAGACCTCATATTAGTCCCCCAATGTTAATAAGGCCCCTGTTCAGACCTCCATGTTAATAAGCCCCTATATTAATCAGACCTACATGTTAATGACGCCCATATTAATCAGACCTCAGATCAGAGAAGAAAAAAAAATTAACCAACTCCTGCTCTGGACCCCGCCACCGCCCCTGAGACCCAGCTCCTGCTCTAACTGGTCTTCATGCTGTGACCCAATGCTGCACAGCATGTGGCTGAGGAAGACAAGGAAGTGGTGAGTACAGAGCCTGAGGAGCACTGCATTCACTGCTTCCCGGTCCTCCTGTACTAATGAGCACTTCCGTAATGGTACTATTAGCATTTTCCCCATAACACGCACTGACCTTTTCCCCCCACTTTGGGGGAGTGGGGGGCAGAGTGTCTTATAGGGCGATAAATGGTGTGTGTGTGTGTATGTGTATGTATGTGTGTGTGTGTGTGTGTGTGTGTGTATATATATATATATATATATATATATATATATATATATATAAAATTTGTGGTCAGGGCTACATGACACATAACCGTTTATCCTCCTAACTAACTAGACTAAATGACTTGAGTTGTGCCATAATCGCTGCGTAGGAGGAATGCCTAAAAGGGGGCATACCCTGCAAGGTGTTTATGAAAAAGAAGGGCAGGGTGGGAGGGTACGCAGCACCGTCGACACACCCAAGGGAGGCGACTGCCTGGCATAAATGTGCTACTAACGCTTCTCCCACAAATACAGGCCAATAAATTGGCCTTCACACTTGTGGTCGAGGATACATGACTTGTAACCGTTTACCTGCCTAACTAAAGTAAGCGGCTTGAGTTGTGCCATAACAGCTGCGTAGGAGGAATGCCTAAAAGGGGGCAGAAATCCACAACTAAATGATACACAGTAGTACATAGCAACAACACTAACATGACCAACCTCTGAAATGCAAGAACATCTCTTGACTAGATTGAGGTATGAACCTATTAAACATGCAGAGCGCCATTGACCTAACTTCCGGATAATATGGGCCAGAACTTTTGTTCCTTGAGGCAGCATATGCTGCACCTCACCTGAAGGAAAGGCCCGATAGCTGTCGGTTTCAAGCCGAAATTGGACAGCGACATACGCACATGCTGCATAACTGAGAGGTGGTGAGTAGTGATGAGCTCAAAGACCCATATTCAACTATGCGATATTTGACGAACAATTCGCATCATATTCGCCACACATTCGCGATCTTGCAATATTCGTTATTTCGCATTCAATATCATGACTTGCGATTATTTTTTTTCAAGTTAGGTTCGCGTGCGCATAGAATCTATTCGTTATTACGTTTATACGGCTTTACATGTATTGAAAGCTTGAAATGGCGGGAGTCATTTGTGCGAATGGAAAGGTGGGAAAAGACATATACGAATTTTTGCAATACATGCAGCGTACTGGAGTCTGACACAACCTGTTAATGCTTGGAAGGTAAGGGAATACAAACCGTGAATAGATTAATGAGAATATTTAAGTGACGAACATTCGCAGGACAGTTTTACCTATAAAGTCTTTACTCTGACAGGAATAGTGGAAATTGTTAAAGAAAGCAATTAAGGTAGGGGGGAATTATGTCTGAATTTTTTATTTTCAAGATACAGAGTATCACTCACCATCCATCTTAAGAGTGAATATTCGTAATTGCGAATATGGGGTCATGTATTCGACATATTCGCCAAATCTCGATATTCGAGACCAAATCGAATAAGAAACCGCCGTGACCTAAATGACATGTCCGGTTTGATGTTGTGTTACCGCAAACTGATGAAAATGTGACTCGACTTACCCAACACTCTGTTACCAAGAAATGTCAAATAGCGAGGTTTATAAGCTAATAAAGTTTTTAATTACTTTAATATTTTTTTTAACCTACTACCTGAGCAAAAGATGTAATTGAGCACACCAACTGAGAATGAAGAGCTGTGACAGGACCTGATCAGCAGAAATGACATGCAATGATGATCCTGGCTGTGGTAGCGTGCCCACACTGACACGAGGCATGCAGGCATCAGAAACCAACAAAATGGTTGAAACAGCTGAGGCCTGAGTGACTTTTCAGGTCTGATGTTGTGACACCGCAAACTGATGACAATGTGACTTACCCAACATTCTGAACCTATAACAACCTTAAAATAAAACGTTAAGTAGCAAAGCCCGTAACCTAATGGGAAATCCACCCGTAATGTGACTTTTTTTCTTTTCCTTTAAATCTCCTTTTTTTTTGTTTGTTCTTCCTACTACCTTAGCAAAAGACGTAATTGACCACCCCAACTGAGAATGGCGAGCTGTGACGTGACCTGAAAGCAAAAATGACATGCAAAGACGTTTCTGGCTGTGGTAGTATGCTGACACTGACATGAGGCATGCAGTAATATAAACCACTTGCAACACATCACGCGGCTATAGATGAGTACATGTAGAGATGTACGCCCTGTAGAGATGTAAGTGTATATGCCGTTAAAACAATCTAAACTCAGTTCTTGGCAAAAGCCACGCTCATATCTATTTTGAGCATAAATAAAGCAACAAAACGAGGCAAAATAAATGGTCCTCATGGGTCTCTGCAATATCCTTTGTAGCAAGTAGCTCCCCCCATGTCCAGCTAACATTCTGAACTGAAGATGGATCCCCAGCACCTTGCACAGGGGCTTTTTAAAGGTAATCTGTCAGGCATCATATTACACTTTTTCTTTTTTCATGCATCCTAATAAAATTAAATACCTGAAATCCATATGTGTCCTTCGTTTTCATTTTCATCCAGTAGTTTCTTTTAAAAAGCGCTTATTCTGATATGCTAATTAAGGGTTAGGGAGCCCAGAGGGGCGTTCCTCCTGTAGCAAGTAGCCCAGGAACGCCCCCCTGATGTCATGTGCCCGCCGAAAATTTCAAGTCCATAACGCCTCCATTGCCCTAAATCGCCTCCCACGGCGAGTCTAAAAGCTCGGCCCCCGCCAGGTCCTTTCTCCTCTTCTCCTCCTAAGGATGCGTCTCCCGGCCGGCCGAAATCTCGCGCAGGGACGACGTCACTGGGCTCGGCGCATGCCCAGTGACGCCGATGAGGCTCTTGCCCTCAGTTTACTCGTGATCGCGCAGGCGCAGTAGATTTCGGCCGGCCGGGGAGACGCATCCTTAGGAGCAGAAGAGGAGAAAGGACCTGGTGCGGGGGGGGGGGGCAGAGCTTTTAGACTCACCGTGGGAGGCGATTTAGGGCAATGGAGGCGTTATGGATTTGAAATTTTCGGCGGGCACATGACATCAGGGGGACGTTCCTGGGCTACTTGCTACAGGAGGAACGCCCCTCTGGGCTCCCTAACCCTTTAATTAGCATATCAGAATAAGCGCTTTTTAAAAGAAACTACTGGATGAAAATGAAAACGAAGGACACATATGGATTTCAGGTATTTGATTTTATTAGGATGCATGAAAAAAGAAAAAGTGTAAGTGTAATATGATGCTGACAGATTCCCTTTAAGTACACAAAATCAGGTTCACAACCTTAAAGTGACACACACACACACACACACACACATTTTTTTTTTTTGCCATTTTTTTTTATTGTTGCCGTGTTGAGATTCATACAACGATACATCTGCATTGTATATGAAGTACATAATAAAGCAAGAGTTTGTACTAATTACAGTTAAGACATTTGAATCATTATTGTCACAGCAACACAAAGCATTTTTTATTTTACTCCCCTCTACCCCAGATCCCTTCCCCCCCCCCTTCCACCCTCCTTTGTCCCCCCTGGTTGTCTCGGTCATTCACCATACTAGAACTATCCTGTTACACTGGAATAATACATTAGTACTCTTAATGTATTTCAGCACACTCAGACTTTTAAATCACCTAGCTGACCTTTCAAGTCTTCTTGTAGATAACGCGCTGTAAGTTTAAAAGGAGTCATCAGTGTGTTATATTCCGATTTAGGAACATGCTGTAATATAAATTTCCTCCACGTTTTGTATAGTTTTTTCCCCCAATAGTTCTTTTCTGGTAACGGCATCGCGCCATTCTAGCTGAAATATGTATTTGATGCAACCCAACAGCATTTCGGAGCTGGGAACGTCTGTTGACAACCACAGTCACAAAATACATCTTTTCGCTTCTAGCAATATCTTGTGTTCGAGCATGGATAATTTATTTTCCCCTTTGCTCCCTTCCAGTTTCTCTTTCACATCTGCCTGGAATATTACTAATAATGGTGTTAAGTCAGAACAGCGCCCACTGAGTCGATTCAGGAAATAAAGTCACTTGAGACCAAAAACCGCCCAGTCTGGGGCAGGTCCAAAGGCCATGAAACAGATCAGTCTTTGGAGTATCACACTTAGGGCAAGCTGTAAGTCTATCCGTTGAGGACTGCAATTCAAACCCATATATTTCCCGGTGAAGGAGCTTAAACTAGGTTTCTTTTATCTTCTCGTTAGGGACTGCTTTATACACTGCCTGAATACCCGTACGGGCCACTGTCTCAATCTCAGTCACCCCGAATTGTGTTTCCCATTTTTTTGTATAGAGTCGCAGATATAGTATCCTCTCAGGTAGCCCTAAGTGTGTTGTAGATCACTGAAATAGACATCTTATTCTTATGCCTGAAAAGGGAGTCAAACTTGTTTCACTGCCATTCAGTGGAAAAATCCCATATCAAGCCCTTTACGTAGCTTTGTACCTGTAAATAAGGAAACTGAGCTGGTTTCTGTAAGTTCCACCTCTCCTCCAGTTCACTCAGTGACGCCCACCTTGTCTCTGTCATGTAGTAAATCACCTATCTTAGTCACTCCCCAGGTCTGGAAAGACTTGTCACTATGTCCAGGAAGAAAGTTCGGATTGCCCTGTATTGGTAGGTGTTTAGAAAATTGGTATGAAAGCCCAAAAAGTTTCCTTACATTTTTCCATGCAACGATCGTGTCTCGGAGTATCAACGATCGCCTTGCTATAATCGGAAGTTTAGATATCTTGGTATGTAAAAGGGCCATTAGGTTCCAGGGTGATGCTAGTTGGCGTTCTACACTTAAATTAGAATAGAACGACGATAAATTGGCCCAGTCTAGTATGTGTCTGCTGAGACAAGCCAAGTTGTACCCCCGTAGATCCGGGAAATTAAGACCTCCCTGTTCCTTTTTAAGCTTTAATTTCCTTAATGCAATTCTCGCCTTCTTCCCCCCCAGAGGAAACGTGTAAAGTGTTTTTCAATGTCCAGAATTGTCTGCGTGGCGCAGCCGCAAGGGTATAGTTTGTAGTGGGTACATTAGCCTCGCAACCCCCATCATTTTGATCAAGTGGCAGCGCCCCACCAAGGAAAGGGGAAAATTTTTTAATTTTTAGAAAATAAAGGTGGGTAATTCAATCTATATCAGGAATGTGGAGATTTTCCTATTTTAATCCCCAGCTTGGTAATACCAAGTCCCAGTGATCCGATATATGCCCCATCATCACCCTGTGTCAAAGGGAGCAGTTCACATTTGGACTTGTTTACTGAATACCCTGAATAGCTCCCAAAATCCTGCAATAACTCCATCACTCTCCCTAGATGTTGTTTAGGGCGTGCCAAGAATAAGATGATGTCATCTGCAAACAACGCCGCTTTTACCTGAGAACCCCCGACCTTGATTCCCTCAAAACATTAGATCTACATAATTCTCTGGCTAAAGGTTCCAGGGATAGGTTAATGAAAAGGGGAGATAGGGGGTGTCCCTGGCGGGTGCCTTTCTGTAGATTAAAGGGTTTAGATAGGAAGCCCTGGGTATAGACTCTCGCCTTAGGGTTGTGGTACATTTGGGATAAATAAGTCCTAAAGGCTCCTGAAAAGCCCATCTTATCTAGGCCAGCTCCCATCCATGCCCACCTCGCGTCATCAAATGCTTTCTCAGCGTCTAAGGTGAGCATGGCTGGGAGCTCCCCCCTCACAGGGAGATGTTGGACCCTGTCCAGGACGGTCAGAACAGTCCTAATGTTCGTCACTGCGGACCTTCCCTGGACTAATTCCACCTGTTCAGGTCCAACAAGCTAAGGCATCAATACAGCCAGACGATCTGCCACAATCTTCGCCATCAATTTTGCATCTACATTTATCAAAGAGATGGTCCTTTATGAACCGGGTGTCAAGGGGTCCTTTCCCGGCTTGGACAGCAGCTTAATATGACATATTTTCATTCTCCAATGGCGTACGACCCTTAAGAACACCATTAAACAGTTCTAGCAGAACCGGGGATATTTGGGCTAACAAAGCCTTGAAGTATTCCCCGGTGAAACCATCCGGGCCTGGGGCTTTAGAATTACCGAGGCATTTGATGGCCCCCTGTATTTCCTGCAAGGAAATGTCAGCGTTCAGACAGTGGAGCTGTTCATCAGTCAACCTAGGTAATTTGACCCTATTTAAGATAGTGTCCGTCAAGTCACATTGTGCCTCATCTTTATATAGTGCCTCATAGTAAGCTCCTACTATGGAGTTGATTACTGCGGGGTTATGACTTAATGCACCATTAGCATCCTTCAAGCAGGCAATGTATTGGGGAGTTCTCATCCCTTTTGCTAGATTTGCTAACAGTCTCCCCGATTTGTTACCGTATTTGAACAGTTTTGCTTCCATGTCCGACTGTTTTAAGGCTACCTTTTCTCTCACACAACTCTCAAATGCCTGACGCTCCACAACCCTCCTCTGTTTATTTGTTTCAGAGGGATTGTTCATAAAAGTAGAGTAAGCTTCCCGTACTCTCTTGCGTGATTGAAGGATTGTTGGGCTTTCTTCCTAATGCTACTGATATACCCCATGATTTTCCCCCTCATAACTGCTTTTGAAGCATTCCAAAACAGCTGCGGGTCATCTAAATGGGCCTCTTTGTCTGATTTAAATTCCTCCCACCATATAGTTGGTTTTTCTAGAAATTCCTCTCTAGCACATAACTGAGCTGGGAAGTGCCAGATGTAGTTTGGACCTCTAGGGTATGTCTCCAACAAATCCACAGATACCGGCGCGTGATCTGATACAACAATATTGCCAATCTCCGTCTTAATCACCCTATGTGATAATGAGTGTGATAGGAGTATGTAATCAATCCGTGACCATGAGGATTGTGGGTTCGAGTAGAATGTATAGCTGCGATCATCTGGATGGAGTTGGCGCCATGGATCCATCAGATCGGCTCCTCTCATTAGTGGCTGGATCATGTTGTCATGTGGGCCGTCCGTTCCTACCCTGTTACCTTCTCTTCTTCTATCTTCCACCCCTTTGACCACAGAATTAAAATTCTCTCCTGCGATCTTGTACTGACAAGCGTCCCCCAGCACCATTGTTTCCAGGTCTCTAAAGAACGGATCATTACTCGTGTTCGGGCCATAAACATTGTAGATACTGTACTGTGCGTCCTGGACGTGTATAAGCACCTGCGCCCATCTGCCCATTTTATCTGCTGTATGTCGGACAACAGTACAATTAAGCTGTTTATTTATCGGAGTTAATACCCCTGCTTTTCTATCCGATGAAGGGGAACCCAACACTGTACCCACCCACAACCTCTTCATTCTGTCGAAATCGTTCTCCCCCAGGTAGATTTCCTGGAGTAGGACAATGTCGGGCTTGAGTTTCTTGAGGCGCTTAAGAATCATCCACCGTTTGTGAGGCGACCTCAGACCCTTTATGTTCCACGAAATAATTTTCATGTCTTTTTCTGCTCTAAACTTACCTTAGCAGCCGAGAATTAAATTGACACCCAGGGAGGGCAAGAGTATGGTTAAGTGAACTCCCAACCTCTACTGAACTATTCCTTCCCACCCACCCTCGATCCCCTCCCCTGTCGGTTAGAGCAGCAACTAACTGTAATTATGCTACCGAAACGTCCTTTTTTCTGGGTTGCGGCTCCCGCCCTTCTTCCTGATCTATAAATCTGATAACTCAACAGCCTCTCTAACTGAGGAACAATGTAAAGAGTGTCAACAAAACACAGTGGTGAACAGGCAATCAACTCGAACATATGCCCCTCAATAGTGCCATTTAACAATTTAACAGTTGCCCCCTCTCCGCATCTTCGTCGCTGGAGGGTGGCATTTTGCTTTAAAACGAAGTGCACCCATATCTAGCATCTTGAAAACATAAAAGGGTATACGTGCCTCCTCATGGCACATGTAGTCGGATAGTCAGTCACCTCCTTGGGTATGACGGTTCATCCTTCCTGTGAGAACGTTTGCAGCCAGATCCATTTCCCCGCTCCCTGTCACGGTGTTCCTGGCCTGTTTCTTGCGATTATTTCCTTCTCTGCTCCCTATCTGGTGTCTCTGGATGTGGTGATTCAGGTCTCCTCCTACTGACTGTATCTCCCTCTCGCCGCCGGTTCTGTAAAGTGTCCATCATCTCTTCCACCGCAGAAGGTTCGTGGAATATGATAGTGGATCCATCTGCGTGTGTAACACGCAGTTTTGCCAGGTACATAAGTTGAAATTTGATTTGCCTCTTATACAGCAAAGAGCAGACTTGACTGAACTACCTCCTTTTCTTAGCAACTGCAGCAGAGTAGTCCTCAAATAACAAGATATTGTGGCCTAGCAGCTTAAGGGAGCCTTTCCTGGTTCTGAACGCCTTAAATATGGCTTCTTTATCGCAGTAGTCCAGATATTTCATTATCACCTGGCGCGGCCTGGGTGGATTGTTATGCGACCCATCAGGCCTCCTTGGTTGTGAGTCCTCTAAGGGGCCGATCCTATGCGCTTGCTCTACTTTATGGCGCCCCACTAATCCCAGGGCATGAGGGAGATCTAACTCAGAGTTCCTTTAGGATCTGCAGCTTCACAGATTCTGGTAAGCCTATGAGGCGTAGATTGCTGCGCCGCGACCTATTTTCCAGGTCTTCCACCCTGTCTAAGAGAATCGTGTTCTGTTTGGACAGGTCGATCAGGTTGTGTGCATGCTTCGCATTTTCCTGTTCCAAGAACTGGGTTTTATGTTCCAGTCCCTGTAACTTTGCGTTATGCTGATGTATGGCTTCATGGAGCTGTTGCAGGGATGCTGACAGAGTCTTGGTCAGCATGTCCCTGATGTCAGGAGCTAAATAAGTGGCCACCTCAATAGCCAGCGACTTGTAGTCGATGCTGCTTGTCACCACAGAGACTGTATGTTGTATCGGGGACTCACCCCTATCTTGCGTCTTCGGTACCGTCTCTGGTGAGGGAGGGCGTGAATCCGCCATCTTACCCTGAGTGTCGCTGCCGGTCATGAGGATCTTCTGGCTGTCGCTTCTCAGCAAGTATCGCTCCATGTAAGAGGCTCTGTGGCCGGTTATGAGCTGTGGTCACAGTGCATATGTTGTCCCCACACCACCAAATGAGGCGGGGGGTCGGTTTGCAGTCGGGCGGGTGCCGGAGCTCCTTCACTCCGCTGCTAGCAGCCCAGCGCCGGAACCGGAAGTAACACACACACATTTTATGTTTCCAAAACAAATGAAACAAGACAAATGAAAGAAACCTCAACACAGAGGAGCTTACCGTCTACTTAATACACATATCGTAAAATAGCATTTATACTAAAGAAACGATAACCCTCTGTTAACAGCAACTCTGCTTCACCTGGATTAATCAGCTGCCTGCATCTCACCCTCTATAATGCAAGTAAGGGGATAATGCTGGATGTCAGTGTGAACAAGGCCTTAGTCTGTCTGCAAAAATAATAGCGGATAGCGAGAGAGGTTTGCTGGCGAGCAGGGAAGTGAAAGCAGACAAGAAAGACATACAGATATACACAGACAAACTGATGACATATTCACCCTCTAAACACCCCCCTCCCCCCCACGAGGGGGCGGCACGGACCATGGCACAACCAAGGCCCATGCCGCTAAATACAAAAAGCAGCTTGTGCTACCACCCATGTGCTGCCGACATGAATGTGAAAAACATCATTCTAGCAATGGCACGTACCCTACCATCCCGCCCCTCCCCCCTCCCCTAGCAAAGCAAGATGGCCCGTGCAAGAAAACGAGACTGAGTAACGCTGACCCCTGCTGCCTAACCGTACTGCCACATGGGCGCCAAGTGTGGGCTGCCAGGCAGATCGCTCCGGTCCAGTGCTGCTCCTCCTCGCCAAAAGAGCCGACACACCGCCGTCCGGACTGTAACCGGACGATGCTGCACGAGCTTGTAGCAAACCCTCTCCCGACTGGAAGGACCTCAGCTGGGTTCTGGAATGCTGACTGAAGCTGCTGATTCAGCCCATGTGCTGCATCAGATGGCTCAGACTGCACACAACTACACAGCACCGTCGACATACCCAAGTGAGGCGCCTGCTTGGCATAAATGTGCTACTAACACCCCTCCCACAAATACAACCCAATAAATCGGCCTACACACACAGTGTGTGTGTGTGTGTGTGTGTATGTGTATATATATATATATATATATATATATATATATATATATATATACATACATACATACAGTCATGGCCAAAAGTTTTGAGAATGACACAAATATTAGTTTTCACAAAGTTTGCTGCTAAACTGCTTTTAGATCTTTGTTTCAGCTGTTTCTGTGATGTAGTGAAATATAATTACACGCACTTCATACGTTCAAAGGCTTTTATCGACAATTACATGACATTTATGCAAAGAGTCAGTATTTGCAGTGTTGGCCCTTCTTTTTCAGGACCTCTGCAATTCGACTGGGCATGCTCTCAATCAACTTCTGGGCCAATTCCTGACTGATAGCAACCCATTCTTTCATAATCACTTCTTGGAGTTTGTCAGAATTAGTGGTTTTTTGTTTGTCCACCCGCCTCTTGAGGATTGACCACAAGTTCTCAATGGAATTAAGATCTGGGGAGTTTCCAGGCCATGGACCCAAAATGTCAACGTTTTGGTCCCCGTGCCACTTGGTTATCACTTTTGCCTTATGGCACGGTGCTCCATCGTGCTGGAAAATGCATTGTTCTTCACCAAACTGTTGTTGGATTGTTGGAAGAAGTTGCTGTTGGAGGGTGTTTTGGTACCATTCTTTATTCATGGCTGTATTTTTGGGCAAAATTGTGAGTGAGCCCACTCTCTTGGATGAGAAGCAACCCCACACATAAATGGTCTCAGGATGCTTTACTGTTGGCATGACACAGGACTGATGGTAGTGCTCACCTTTTCTTCTCCGGACAAGCCTTTTTCCTGATGCCCCAAACAATCGGAAAGAGGCTTCATCAGAGAATATGACTTTTCCCCAGTCCTCAGCAGTCCATTCACTACACTTTCTGCAGAAGATCAATCTGTCCCTGATGTTTTATTTGGAGAGAAGTGGCTTCTTTGCTGCCCTTCTTGACACCAGGCCATCTTCCAAAAGTCTTCGCCTCACTGTGCGTGCAGATGCGCTCACACCTGCCTGCTTCCATTCCTGAGCAAGCTCTGCACTGGTGGCACTCCGATCCCGCAGCTGAATCCTCTTTAGGAGACGATCCTGTCGCTTGCTGGACCTTCTTGGACGCCCTGAAGCCTTCTTAACAAGAATTGAACCTCTTTCCTTGAAGTTCTTGATGATCCTATAAATTGTTGATTGAGGTGCAATCTTAGTAGCCACAATATCCTTGCCTGTGAAGCCATTTTTATGCAACGCAATGCGTTTATTTGCAGGTCACCATGGTTAACAATGGAAGAACAATGATTTGAAACATCACCCTCCTTTTAACATGTCAAGTCTGCCATTTTAACCCAATCAGCCTGACATAATGATCTCCAGCCTTGTGCTCGTCAACATTCTCACCTGAGTTAACAAGATGATTACTGAAATGATCTCAGCAGGTCCTTTAATAACAGCAATGAAATGCAGTGGAAAAGTTTTTTTTGGGATTAAGTTAATTTTCATGGCCAAGAAGGACTATGCAATTCATCTGATCACTCTTCATAACATTCTGGAGTATATGCAAATTGCTATTATAAAACCTTAAGCAGCAACGTTTCCAGTTTCGAATATTTATGTAATTCTCAAAACTTTTGGCCACGACTCTGTGTGTGTGTATATATGTATGTGTGTATATATACATAAATTTTTTATTTTATTTTTGCCATGCCAGCAGCTATACACTACTCCAAAAAAAAGTTGGGATATTTCGCTTGCGCGCTCTAACCTTTACAGGTGAACTTAATTTGACCCTCTCTAAACTTTTGAATGCACATGTCCAACTGTTCAATGTTTCAGTACTTTTTGCACAAGCTGTTCTCTAACAAGGAGCTTAAGGGTAATTTTACACTAACGTTAATGTTTTCCGGTATTGAGTCCCTATGACGGAACTCAATACCGGAAAACTTTAGCGCATCAGTTTGGCCTAATGCATTCTGAATGGAAAGCAATCCATTCAGTATGCATCAGGATGTCTTCCGTTCCGTCCCTTTTACGGTATTTGCCCGGAGAAAATACCGCAGCATGCTGCGATTTTTCTCTGGCCTTATTTTCCATTTAAAATGTATTAATGCCGAATCCGGTACCAAGCGTTTAGGAAATTGCCGCATTGACAGATCCGGCTTTCCGTATGCGCAGACCTTTAAAAATGTGAAAAAAATAAATACCGGATCCATTTTTCCGGATGACACCAGAGAGCCGGATCCGGCATCGCAATGCATTTGTCAGACGGATCCGCAAACAAATGATATCCGTTTTGCATATGAATTTGCCTGCCGGATTCTTCTAACGGTAGCGTGAAAGTACCCTAACCGCAAAATTCACAACAGTTGTTGGGGGGGGGGGCGCGTGTCACTACCCACTATTCTCTGGCACTTGCATATACTAAATATTGATGAGTTTTCCTGTCTGGATGCTCAGCCATAGTGACATTTCATAGGCAGAATCGCATAATTACCATCTATTGTAGAATAGATTAGTGATGCCTTGCCCACTCACGCCCTAGCCAACTCTGCAAGTGGAAAGATAAAGTCACGCTCAGATTCTAGGACAGGTTGTTGGCAACCATGTTACATAATTCCTGGAGAACCTCTTTAAAGTGCTGGAAACTACTTGAGCAGAGCAGCTTACAAGCAAGATATATTTCATTTGGATTGTTGATCTTCTGTGGACTGTTCTTTTGGCAAAAATATTTTTCCATTCTCTTGTTTATGTTACAGAACATATGGGGTAATTTACTAATCTGAAATGCGCCTAATATGTCTGATTTCCAGAGAAATTTGTAACTAAAGCAAAAATAGAACAAAAGAGAAAGGGCTATTTACTTGACTAGGACACGTTCTTATCCCCAATAAGACAATTTCAGCCCTTCTACTCACTCTGGGCTCAAGAGCATAAGAGGATTTGGAAACACTACCTCAACACTATGCTGTAAATGTTAGGATAGGTTATCAAAATAAGATCGGCGGGGGTCCGACACAGAGCATCCCGGCTGATCAGCTGTACATTGTAACTAATGTCTTTAGCAATAGACACTAAAGATTTTAAACATTGATATTGTCTGGTGCCTGACATTTAAGATATTAAACTTTTTCCTGTATTCAAGCCATATAGATTCCAGGTTTAGGACATGATACTGTGATACTTCCCCGCAAGTTGCAAACAGGGCTTAAAATAAATCTTAAAATATATTTATACAGTAGTGTTCAAAATGAACAAGCCAGGTATAAATGAACAGATCCTTCTTTCACACGACATCTATTGGGAGAGAATTTGAAGCTAGTTGCGTAGGAAATTGACAGTGCCAGCTGGCAATACTCTGTATACGAGAGTTTTGAAATACATAACTTGAGCTTTTTTGGTGATTTAGGTAGTGAATGAAGAAACGTTTTTTACAAAACCTCATTCAATTGAAGCACTCAAATTTTCGTGCCCCTAATGCTATTTTAATTTTTTATTTATTTTGCAGTATATTCAGCAGAATATAAGAACCGATTGTTCCAACACTGATAAAATTTTAGAACCTCCTGAAGGTCAGGATGAAGGTGTTTGGAAGTATGAACATCTTCGGTAGGTATTTATTTTCTTAGTTTAAATAAATCTTTTAACTCTTGTTAAGTTCAAACATTACAACATGAGTTGAGAAAATATAAGCTAAACTCACAGGAATTTGCATGTTTTTGGAAAATTATATAACATACTTTTATTTCCCCCAGTTATCTCCACAACAGCACACCTGATTATTACACCTGAGAGATTGCTCCTCCCCTGCTAAAGACAGGAAAAACACATCCAGAGTTAAAAAGCCCTCCCCTTCTTATAATTCCTCAGTGTTTTCCCTGTCCTTAACAAGGCAAGATGCATCCAGAGAAGACTGGATATTTTTTGCATAGGACTGAGATATAGAACAGATGCTCTACTAACCCACCAGTGTTAATAACTAAAGTTCCTGACAGTGTGATGCTGGAGGAACACAGGGGGTCGTTTCATTTTTCCAATTTTCTTTTTTTCTCTTCATCCCCCAAGATTTTTTAATTTTTTTTTGGTACATGGCAGGTCTCTATGGCCCTCCAGGAGGAGCAAATTTGATTCCTATTTTTGACTGTTACCAGGCTAGGCATCAGGGTATGTTTGCAGCAGAAGACGGAGACACACTGCTGTGTTGCTAGTAGGTGGCCAAATGTAGCTGGAGTTGGCATCTTTCACTTCCAGCTTGCGTAACGTGACTTCTGGGATTTGTGTAAGCTGCAGACGATGCGGTCGGAGCTGGGCGTCTGACATCACATCTGGACGCTATACCGTCATTTTCCACAAGATGCATCTGGAAGCAGGGGAAAATTATGTTCTATAAAATTACCAAACTCTCATATAAAGCCTCTATGCCAAGAATGCATCTCTAAGTTAAAGATGAGTCTCGCTCACTTATGCCGGATATTAAATCTATGGTGAAAAATGATGAATTCCTCCATGTCTGCTCACCCAGCTCTGGGATGTAAAGCCAAGGCAAAAATAGAACATGTTGTAGTGTCCAACTCAGATTCCTCCGCTGATATATCTGATGTTGATTACAGGGAAGAGGGCGAACAAATGGCTGCAAATTCATCCTCGGATGAAGAGAACAAAATGTATTTTTCCTGTGATGACATTGAGGAACATATTAAGGCCATTTGGAGTACTAAGGGTATTGAATAAGAGAGCCAAAAGTATACAGGTTTGAGGTACTCGGTATTAAACAAAAAAAAAAAGTCTTTCCATCCCACGATAATATAAAAGGTATGATATCAAATGAATGGGCTAGGCCGGATAAAAGGGGTTTTCTACCAAAAGGGTTAAAAAGATGTCCTTTTAGTGAGGATGACACTAATAAATTGGACTCTATTGCTAAAGTGGCTGTTTCTGTAGAAAAAATTGCTAAAAAGACATCACTTCCCTTTGAAGATGCCACACAGTTTACGAGATCCAATGGACCTCCAGGCAGAAGGTTTTCTAAAAAAAAAAAAAAAAACAGGAAGTGGCCTCGGCATTAAGACCAAATATTTCATCCACATGTGTAGCAAGGAGCCTTTTTTTTATGACTGGATCATTTAGAACTGCGCATTAAGAACCGTATCCTGAGAGAACAGATTCTGGATAGAGTTGAGCGAACTTCTGTTTTAACCACTTCCCGACCGCCTAACGCACATCTGCGTTCTCGCGGCGGTCGGGCTGTTCTGGGGTGCCGCATATGTGCGTCATCTCGCGAGACGCGAGATTTCGCACATTTTCGGCCGCGCATGTGCAAATCGTGCATTGCACAAGGCTAACAGGAAGTGGGTCATCAGCCTGCCAGCCAATCGGCATCGCTGGCGGGCTGATGACTTTAAAAAAAACGAATCGCAAGCCATTTAACCCATCATATTTGTAAATATGATGGATTAAATGGCTTCTGTGCTCTCTCCTGGGTCCTTTTCGTCGGTTGGACCCAGGAGAGAGCACACCTCTACAGTGAGTACACCAAGCACCACACACTAGCCCCTGATCAGCCCCCCCATCACCCAAATTAACCCCTTGATTACCCCTCTCAGCACCTGCCAATCATCTAGTGAAAGGGAAAAAAGTGATCAGTGTAAACTGTCACTTTTTTTTTTTTCACTAGGATTGACTTTTAGGTTTAGATTAGTTTAGGCCCCCTTTGGTAGGTAGTTAGCGTTAGCGCCAAGCCCACCGCACCGCAGTCACTGGTTCGCTGATTAGCGTAGCGCTAATCAGCGTTTGTACTTTTATAGTATCTGTAAGTGATCAGAACTGATCACGGTCAGATCTTTAATAGTACTAGTGTCACTTTAGTTCGCCCTCCACCCCAAACGCAGTGTTTGGCCGATCAGGCCTGATCGGTCGCCCACACCTGCGTTCACCCACGCTCACCCCGCCGCGGTGACAAAAAAAATTTTTTTTTGTAATCACTGCACAATCCCTTCACAAGCGCTGCGGCGATAAAAAAAAATCAGTTTTGATATTTTTTATCAATCGCAGCGGCTTCTGTACTTCGCTACCCTCTCAATTGTAAGACAGGCTTGCTTTTTTTCTTGGGTAGTCTCAGGGAATACCCCCTAAATTTAGTTGCCCAAATGTCAAGAAAGGGGTATTCTCCTGAAGAGGCCTACAGGATTCTGACCCAGTCGGATGAGGAATGGGAACCCTCATCTGACGAATCTAGCCGGTCAGAATACGAACCTGTAGAGAGCAGTGGCAGTCTGACCCAAAGTTCGGACGAGGAGGTTGAGGTCCCTGATAGAACCAGGCGTACCTGGCCCCGTGTCGCTAGACCGCAGGTTACGCAGGATCTGTTTCAAGGGCAGCAGAGTGGGGCTGGCGCTGCCGGATTACGTGGTTAGGCATACACCAGCAGCGCAGCCCATTCCTGGACCTTCTACCAGCACTGTCGTACAACATGGTGAAGTGGCGAGCACCAGAAGGGCAGTTGAAGCTGGTACGGTGGCACGTGCAGTAGTTTCCCCGTCGCAGCCACCGCACAGACAGGCCCGTAGAGCCCCTAGAATCCCTGAGGTGCTGGCAAACCCTGATTGGCTGTCCCCATCTTCAGCCGCACCATTAGTTCCCCCTTTCACCGCCCAGTCAGGAGTTCGGGTGGAAACAGCTCAGATCGGATCGGCGCTGGGGTTTTTTGAGCTGTTTTTCTCTGCGGAGCTCTCTGACTTAGTCGTGGCAGAAACAAATCGGTATGCCACTCAATTTATCGCCGACAACCCGGGAAGCTCCTATGCCCAGTCTTTCCGGTGGAAACCAGTCCAAGTTTCTGAATTTAGAACTTTTCTGGGCCTTCTCCTCAACATGGGCATTACAAAAAAGCATGAATTGCGGTCATATTGGTCCACGAACCCAATTCATCACATGCCCATGTACTCTGCTGCCATGTCCAGGACACGTTTTGAGACCATCCTGCGTTTCCTGCACTTTAGCGACGCCACCACCTCCCGTCCCAGAGGCCACCCAGCTTTTGACCGGCTCCATAAAATTCGGCCCCTCATAGACCATTTCAACCAGAAATTTGCAGATTTATATACCCCTGCACAAAACATCTGCGTAGACGAGTCCCTTGTACATTTTACCGGGCGCCTTGGCTTCAAACAGTACATCCCAAGCAAGCGCGCCCGGTATGGGGTCAAATTGTATAAGCTCTGTGAAAGGGCCACAGGCTATACGCACAAATTTCGGATCTATGAGGGAAAAGATCAGACCCTGGAGCCGCTCGGTTGCCCTGACTACCTGGGGAGCAGTGGGAAGATAGTCTGGGACTTGGTGTCACCCTTATTCGGCATCTTTATGTGGACAACTTTTACACAAGTGTGGCCCTCTTCAAGCATTTGTTCTTAGAACAGATTGGCTGCTGTGGCACCGCGCGACCTAGTCGCCGGGGCTTCCCCCAACGGCTCATTACCACACGTCTAGCAAGGGGGCAGAGGGCTGCATTGTGTAACGAAGAACTGCTCGCGGTGAAATGGAGAGACAAGCGTGACGTTTACATGCTCTCCTCCATTCACGCAGACACGACAGTCCAAATTGAACGGGCAACCAGTGTCGTTGAAAAGCCCCTCCAGTCCACGACTATAACCTCCACATGGGAGGGGTGGACTTCAACGACCAGATGTTGGCCCCTTATTTGCTTTCCCGACGAACCAGACGCTGGTATAAGAAGGTGTCTGTATATTTAATCCAATTGGCTGCCTATAATAGTTACGTTCTCTACAGTAAGGCTGGGAGAACGGGATCCTTCCTAAATTCCAGGAAGAGATCATTTCGGAACTCCTGTATCCAGGAGGTTCCATGGCCCCAACCACCAGTGTAGTTAGCCGTCTACACGAGCGACACTTCCCCAGTGTCTTTCCTGGTACCTCAACCCAACCGTCACCCCGAAAAAGATGTCGTGTCTGTGGCAGGAGTGGAATAAGGCGTGACACCCGCTATTTCTGTCCTGACTGTCCTGACCACCCTGCCCTATGCTTTGGAGAGTGTTTCCGGAAGTACCACACTCAGGTACACTTAGGGACATAGGGACAGCACGACACAGGTAGTTTGTTTCACTCAGGATACTAGGTTTTGAGAGACCCTAACACACAGGGAACGGTGCTGGTGTGCTACAGCAGAAGTGTGAAACGGTAGAAACCTCTCCTTTAACTTGGGATAACGTGTATAGTGTACTTCGCACCATCTCTGTGTGATTTACACTTTACACATTGTCCCATGGGAAAAGAGCGGTTTCTGCTAGGAAAATAAAGAGTGAAATGGTTAAAAAAAAAAATTAATTAAACAGGTAGCAAGAAAAAAAAAATCTAGAGTTAGTTCAGGTTTTTATGTTCATGTTTTATAAAAGTTTTACAATGTTCCGGTTTTATAAAGTTTGTAACGTTCAAGTTTATGTGCCTGCTGCCTGTTTTTTCTTCTTTTTTTTTTTTCCCCCCATACCCACCCTTTATTTTCCAGGAAGACCAACGGACCAACCGATGAAAACGCCGCAGCACTGATGTGCATTCTGAGAGAAGCAGTGCGCTGCTGTCAGAAGACACGTGAAGTCGGTGTATGCGGCGCTGCAAGACGAGATTTCTCCTCTGCAGGATAGGTACGTTTGCCCTGGCATATGAGCTGAGGAGAGGTGTTGGAGTTCATATTCTTTGGCAAACACTTTGTATAAAAAAAATCTGGCAAAGATGTCTTCCTCCACAACGATCGATTGATAGATGTGAATGGAGAAATCACGTTTGCCAGGACATAGGAGCTAAGTGGGTATGGATGTTTGGGCGGAGCCCCTATTTCCTGGCAATCGCCAGGGCCCCTCTTTTTTTTTTCTTGCATATTTTTTGGCAGAGATTTTTTCATCCACATCGATCGATGCGAATGAGGAAATCTGTGCTGTTCATTTTTCTTTCAGCCCAGAGGCTAAACGGAAAAAAAATCTCATTACCTGTATGCTCCATATAAGGAGAATAGCAGAAACTCCTAATGCTGGCCATACATATAATGATTGCGGAGACCCTCAAATGCCATGGCAGTGGAAAAACCTCACATGTGACCCCATTTCGGAAAGAAGACACCCCAAGGTATTCGCTGAGGGGCATATTGAGTCCATGAAAGATTAAACTTTTTGTCACAAGTTAGCGGAAAGGGAGACTTTGTGAGAAAACTTGTGGCAAAAAAAAAAAATCTTCTATGAACTCGCCATGCCCCTCACAGAATACCTTGGGGTGTCTTCTTTCTAAAATGGGGTCACATTTGGGGTATTTTTACTGCCCTGGCATTTTAGGGGCCCTAAAGCGTGAGAAGAAAAAGGCGTAAAAATGCCATCCTGAAAGGTACTCATTGGATTTAGGGCCCCTTTGCGCATCTTGGCTGCAAAAAAGTGTCACACAAGTGGTATCGCCGTACTCAGGAGAAGTAGGGCAATGTGTTTTGGGGTGTATTTTTACATATACCCATGCTGGGTGAGAGAAATATCTCTGTAAATGGACAACTTTGTATAAAAAAAATGGAAAAAGTTGTCATTTACAGAGATATTTTTACACCCAGTATGGGTATATGTAAAATACACCCCAAACACATTGCCCTACTTCTACCGAGTACGGCGATACCACGTGTGTGGCACTTTTTCGCAGCCAAGATGCGCACAGGGGCCCTAAATCCAATGAGTACCTTTAGAATTTCACAGGGCATTTTTACGCATTTGGATTCCAAACTGCTTCTGACGTTTAGGGGCCCCTAAAATGCCAGGGCAGTAAAAATACCACACAAGTGACCCCATTTTAGAAAGAAGACACCCCGAGGTATTCTGTGAGGGGTATGGTGAGTTCATGTAAAAGTTTATTTTTTGTCACAAGTTAGTGGAATATGAGAATTTGTTTAAAAAAATAAATAAAATCATATTCTGCTAAGGGCCCTTTCACACTTGCGTTGTGTGAATCTGGCGTGCACTTCCGTCGCCGGAAGTGCACGCCGGATCCGGCACAACGCAAGTGAACTGAAAGCATTTGAAGACTGATCAGTCTTCAAAATGCTTTCATTGTTACTATGGCAGCCAGGACGCTACTAGCGTCCTGGTTGCCATAGTAGGAGCGGGGAGCGAGGGAGCGGCATACTTACATTCCGTGCGGCTCCCGGGGCGCTCCTGAATGATGTCAGAGCGCCCCATACGCATGGATCACGTGATCCATGCGATCACGTGATCTCTGCATTGGGGCGCCCTGACGTCATCCTGGAGTGCCCCGGGAGCCGTGCGGAATGTAAGTATGCCGCTCCCCCGCTCCCCACTACAGTTTACTATGGCAACCAGGACTTTAGCGTCCTGGTTGCCATAGTAACCATTCACAAAAAGCTAAACGTCGGATCCGCCGATGCGCGGAAACGACGTTTAGCTAAGGGCCGGATCCGGACTAAGGCCTTTCAATGGGCACTAATTCCGGATCCGTCCTTCCGGCTTGCTTTCAGGATTTTTGGCCGGAGCAAAAAGCGCAGCATGCTGCGGTATTTGCTGCGGCCAAAAAACGTTCCTATCCTGAACGGAGGACATCCTGATGCATCCTGAACGGATTTCTCTCCATTCAGGATGCATTAGGAGAATCCTGATCAGTAGCTTTCTGTCCTAGAGAGCCGAGGACGGATCTCTAGGACGGAAAGCTAAAACGCAGATGTGAAAGGGACCTAACTTGTGCCAAAGAATAAAAACTGCCATGAACTTACTATGCCCCTCAGTGAATACCTTAGGGTGTCTACTTTCTGAAATGGGGTCATTTATGGGGTGTTTCTACTGTCTGGGCATTGTAGTACGTCAGGAAACAGGACAGGTGCTCAGAAAGTCAAAGTCCGGAAATTCACTTTTTTGCACCATAGTTTGTAAACCCTATAACTTTTACCCAAACCAATAAATATACATTTATTGCATTTTTTTTTATCAAAGACATGTAGAACAATAAATTTAGAGAAAAATTTATAGAGAAATTTAGTTTTATTTGGCAAATTTTCCAACATAAAGTGAAAAATGTCATTTTTGTGCAAAAATTTCGTCAAAAAAAGTAAAATATCAAAAAAAGTTAAATGTCAGCAGCAATGAAATAGCACCAAATGAAAGCTTTATTAGTGAGAAGAAAGGGAGGTAAAATTCATTTGGGTGGTAAGTTGTATGGCCGAGCAATAAACAGGTAAAGTAGTGTAGTGCAGAATTGTAAAAAGTGGCCTGGTCATTAAGGGTGTTTAAGCTAGGGGGGCTGAAGTGGTTAAGTTCGGCGTCCAAGGTTCGGGTTATCCAAGCATCCCGTTATGGATTCCGCTACCACGGACCATAACTGCATTTGGAATCCGGGGTGAAGGACCTGGGGTGACGTCACCGTCATGTGATCAGTACAGGGGGCGTGGCTCAGTACTGGATTGGATAAGAGGTCGTAGGCTACCACCTCTTATCTAATCCAGTACTGAGCCACGCCCCCTGCACTGATCACATGACGGTGACGTCCCCCCAGGTCCTCCGTGTTGTCCAAGGTTCGGGTTCATTGTAGAATACCCTTATGGATTCCAAATGCCGTTATGGTCCGTGGTAGCGGAATCCATAACGGGATGCTTGGATAACCCGAACCCGAACTTCGGACGCCGAACTTAAAACAGAAGTTCGCTCAACTCTAATTCTGGAGTCTTTTCCGTTATTTAAAAATGGCTGCCATCTTAACTAGCTCTGCAGAAGCATCAGTAAGAAATCTTGCTGTTAGGACTGCGGTTTTATCAAACTCCTGGCAGGGAGACCTGGCATCCAAAAATAAATAAATTTCAGTTCCCTTTTCATGGAGAGTTCTTATTTGGATCTGATCTGGATAGTATTTTAGACAAGCCGTCAGATAAAAAGCATGGGTTTCCTGATGAGGAAGGATCAAATCAGAAAGATAGACCCAAATAAAAAAGGTTTAAGTTTCAGCATGTCTGAAACAAGGATAGGGGTAGGCAGGGTCGTTGAAACTATAAGAAAGGTGGCAGAAATAGATCCTTTCTCTTTAGATCTTCTAATGATAGACCCTCAACCTCCAAACAATGACACCAGAAAGGTAGGGTAATGGGGAGGCTATCCCTCTTTACAGATCAGTGGGAAAAAATTTCAACTTCGGACTGGGTAATGGATATTCTAAAAAAGGGCTACAAAATAGAATTCCTCTCCCCTCTGCCTCAAAAATTTCTGATAACAAATCTCCCATCTCAGCTACAGAAAAGACTAGAATCAGGATTTAGGAGCATTCAGGCTATCTGCCAGGTCCTCAAAAAGTAACAGGGGTTAGGGTTTTAATCAAATCTTTTTCTCGTAAAAAAACAAAAAAAACACACGGCAGTTACTGTACCATCATAAATCTAAAAAAATATATATATCCGATATGAAAAGAGGCAAAGATGGTGACATTGGATCTAAGAGATGCATATTGCCATATACAAATCCACCCGAAAAATCCAAAATATTAAAGATTTGCAGTAAAGATCAAGGGGAAGATCATATATTATCAGTTTTGGATGTCTATCTTTTAGCATCATCTACCCAAGACTATTTACAAAAGTAATGTCAGAAATAGTAGCATATCTGAGACTCAGTTCAATTTTGATTATTCCATATTTAGACGACCTGTTCATAATTGAGAATATGAAACAGGATTCCGGGACCCTGGTACAGTTCACAATCCAGGCTCTTCATACATTTCCAGAAATCTGTGCTAACTTCTCAGATGAGGAAGGTGACAATAAGGGTCCATTCACACGTCCACAATTCTGTTCCGCACTTCCGGGTCCGCAATCGCGTTCCCGAAAAAAATAGAAGATGTCCTATTCTTGTCCGCAATTGCAGACAAGAAAAGGCATTTTCTATGTAATGACGGTGATGTGCGGTCTGCAAATTGTGGAAGGCACATCGCCGATGTTCGTGTTTTGTGGATCAGTCGATCTGCAAAACACACACGGACGTGTGAATGGACTCTTAGACAGACAATGAGAAATACCTACCCTGTTAGAATTTCTTCTGGAAGGCCTAGGGAAGAAATTAATCCCAAACACGTGGAGAGTTCAGGTCTTTGCTCTTAGTAGTCGCTATGATAAAAAGCTAGCAGCGGACTGTATGGTAGGTAAGATTCATTAGAGCAGCTGAGAAAATAAAACTTCTATTAGAAACTTAGGGGGTGAGTTATCAAACTGGTGTAAAATAGAACTGGCTTAGTTGCCCATAGCAACCAATCAGATTCCACCTTTCATTTTTCACAGCTCTTTTGGAAAATGAAAAGGAGGAATCTGATTGGTTGCTATGGGCAACTAAGCGAGTTCTACTTTACACCAGTTTAATAACTATCCCCCTTAGGCCCTTTTACACACGTTCCGTTTGCGGTCCCATTCATTTCAATGGTTCCAGGAAAATTCCGTTTCCGTATATCCTTTCGGCTAAAAGATAGAACTTGTCCTAATATTGCATGCATATAACGTTCCGTCGCTCCATTCAAGTCAGTGGGTCCGCAAAAAATACGGAATGCGTACGGAACACATCCGTATGTCATCCATTTTTTGCGGATCCTTGCCCACTTTGCCTATGTGTTTACTGTTTACAAACATTACTGTACATTACAGTAATGATTACAAATTTTATGTTTTCGTTTGCGATCGCATACGGAAACCATACGGAGATTTTTTGCGGAACTACGGAATGGAAACGGAAACCCAACGGAAACGAAACAACGGATCCGTGAAAAACAGACCGCAAAAAACACAGCAAAATACATATGGTTGTGTGCAGGAGGCCTTAGTTCCATTTTGGATTCTGAACACTGTACTTAATTTAAAGCTCAAAAACAACTTTATGTCTTGTCCCTTTGAACCGATAGAAAAATTGTCAATTAAGTTACTCCAGAAGAGTCGGCGAGATTCAGGTATTATCAGGCAGAATTTTTACCTAAAGTTTCAACCTCTTTCCACAGATGAAAAGATATATTATTATAACTTGTTTTTGCAACATACCGAAGAATGACAAAGAAAAACCGTTCCATAATCTGAATGTGAGAAGGGCTGTTCTTCATTATATTCAGGTCACTAAATCCTGGAAAAATTATAAAAACCTATTCATTCAGTTTTCCGGTCCTAACAAAGGCAAGAAGCGGCTAAAAGCTCTAACAAGCAAACGGTTTGCTGAAAAATACAAAAAAATAAATAAAATGTGGCTTTCAGAAAATGGAGACACAAACGTAATTTTTCTTTCAAAAATGCTTTTATTGTGTCAAACCAAAATAAATATAAAAAAGACAAATTGGGTATCGCCGCTTCCATAACAACCTACTGTATAAATGAGTATACAGGTTGTTGACCACAGAGTCTTCCTGGGTTGGTCTCCCTCCACCAGAAAGGCTGATAATACTTTTATTTCGTATACTAGACATTAAGCCCGTTACAATAACGGGCGCTAGAACATTAGTGCTGGCACTGTTATGAGGGGGGGATCTGTGGATGGCACACTGTTATGGGGGGATCTGTGAATGGCACCGTTATGGAGGTTTATGGCTGACCCTCTTATGGGGTATCTGTGGCTGACACATTGTTAGAGGGGATCTGTGACTGATGTTGTTAGCCACAGATCCCCTGCCTAACATCGTCAGCCTAACAACATCAGTCACAGATCCCCTCTAACAATGTGTCAGCCACAGATACCCCATAAGAGGGTCAGCCACAGATCCCCTGCCTAACATCGTCAGCCTGACACTGTTGGGAAGGGGATCTGTGGCTGACACTGTTGGGAAGGGGATCTGTGGCTGACACTGTTAGGGAGGGGATCTGTGGATGGAACACTGTTAGGGAGGGGATCTGTGGATGGAACACTTATGGGGGATCTGTGGCTGACACTGTTATGGGGGATCTGTGGCTGACACTGTTATTGGGGGGTCTGTGGCTGACACTGTTATTGGGGGTCTGTGGCTGACACTGTTATTGGGGGTCTGTGTCTGACACTGTTATTGGGGGTCTGTGGCTGACACTGTTATTGGGGGTCTGTGGCTGACACTGTTATTGGGGGTTTGTGGCTGACACTGTTATTGGGGTCTGTGGCTGACACTGTTATTGGGGGTCTGTGGCTGACACTGTTATTGGGGGTTTGTGGCTGACACTGTTATTGGGGGTCTGTGGCTGACACTGTTATTGGGGGTCTGTGGCTGACACTGTTATTGGGGGTCTGTGGCTGACACTGTTATTGGGGGTTTGTGGCTGACACTGTTATTGGGGGTCTGTGGCTGACACTGTTATTGGGGGTCTGTGGCTGACACTGTTATTGGGGGTCTGTGGCTGACACTGTTATTGGGGGTCTGTGGCTGACACTGTTATTGTGGGTCTATGGCTGACACTGTTATGGGGGTCTGTGGCTGACACTGTTATAAGGGATCTGTGGCTGACACTGTTATAAGGGATCTGGGATCTGTGGCTGACACTGTTATGGGGGTCTGTGGCTGACACTTTTATGGGGGTGGTCTGTGGCTGACACTTTTATGGGGGTGGTCTGTGGCTGACACTTTTATGGGGGTGGTCTGTGGCTGACACTGTTATGGGGGTATCTGTGGATGACACATAGCATCTTATGCTATGTGTCATCCACAGATCCCCCCCCATAACAGTGTCGCTGTTTAGTGTGAATGTAATGGCAGCGGGGCCCGCTGCAGTCACTGTATTGCACCGGACCCCGCTAAGAGCAGTAATACTATGAATAACTGTAATAATGGCGATCTTCATTCCTTCACTTACTAAACGGTGAGGCGGGCAGTCACTGGCAGTCTGGCATTGTAACAAACTACCTCATGCGCCCGCGCCGCCTGCTTCATTCATGAAGTCAGCGGAGCAGGGGCGTCACTTAGTAAGTTACGCTGCCAGTGATACGTTGTTGGGTCTCTACGCTGGAAAGAAACTGATCAGGATTATCTCCATGCATTCTGAATGGAGAGAAATACGTTCAGGATGTCTTCCGTTCAGTATGTGAAAGTTCTTTGGACGTTGACAAAACCGCAGCATGCTGCGGATTTGTCTCCGTCCAAAAATCCGGAAGACTTTCCGTAACCCCGGATCTGGAATTAATGCCCATTGAAGTGCATTAATCCGGATCCGGAATTAAGCTAAATGTCGTTTCGACGCATCGCCGGATCTGACATTTAGCTCTGCGCATGCGCAGCAGCAGTTCCGATCGGGACCCCAGTGTAAGCTGGGGCTCCGATCAGTTACCATGGCAGCCAGGACGCTACTGAAGTCCTGACTGCCATGGTAAGTACTCCACAGCAGTGTACTTACCTGTGCTGCGGCCTCCGGGCGCTCCTTCATGACGTCACAGGTCCGGGCGGCGCATTGATCTATGCGCTGCGGGGACCTGTGATGTCATGAAGGAGCTCCCGGCGGCCGCAGCGCAGGTAAGTACTCTGCTGCGGAGTACCAAGGCAGCCAGGACTTCAGTAGCGTCCTGGCTGCCATGGTAACTTGAAAGCATTTCGAAGACTGATCAGGATCCTGATCAGTCTTCAAATGCTTTCAGACGACTTGCGTTCTGACGGATCCGGATACTGCCTGCCGGATACTCAGAACGCAAGTGTGAAAGCACCCTTAGTGTCATCCATAGATCTCCCCCCTAAGTGTCATCCACAGATCCCCTCCCTGCCCGGCGCTGCCTCCTAGCTAATTTATTCACTGCACTTGCCTCTGAAATTGAAGAGAAGCGCGCAGACGGCGCATGCGCACTTCGATGCCTCTGCCAGTGCGTCTGTGCGTGATTATGTCGCTTCTCTTCAATTTCAGAGGGGATGGGGTCATTACTCTGGAATCACATGGCAGTGTGAGGTTACTCAACCATGTGTCTAATTTAAATATCAAAACAAGACTGAATCTCAGCCCTTGTAACAGTCATGTCCGTAACAGCCTGCTTTATAAAAATAGCACATGATCTAACCTGTCAGATGACCACCATAAACAAAAAATATAGTTTATTTATTTAGATAGGTAGATATAGAAAGAGGAAAATTAAGGAACAGCACACTGTTTCTAGGTGGGTGCAAAAATCCAGTCCAGGACCGACAACAAAAGTCCGCTGTATTGGATGCGAAAAAAAGGACGGCAGCACTCCAATCTCAAAAACTATGGTTTATTAACCCAGGGACAGCAACGTTTCAACCGCTCAATGCAGTCTTTGTCAAGCCATAACCAAATGTGCGTTCAGTGCAGTTAATAAAAGCCATATCAATTAAAGTGCTAATAACGTGATTATACATAAAATCCATAAATAGTGAAAATGATAAATTGTGCCAAATACATCAATAAATAAAGTGCAATATTTGATGCCATAATTCAGGGATGCTCAGCCTGCGGCCCTCCAGCTGTTGTAAAACTACAAATCCCATGTTGCCCTTCTGTAGGATGATAGTTGTAGGCTGTCAAGGAATGATGGAAGTTGTAGTTTTGCAACAGCTGGAGGGCCGCAGGTTGAGCATGCCTGCCATAATTAATAATCCAATGCATATTATAATGTGCAGCATACAGAAATAAAATCTTAATACATGATAATCAATCACATGTGTACATGATTATGAACCCAATGTGCTAATTTAGTGAAATTAAAAACATTACGGGCAATCTCACATGGTATGATGTACGATCGGGTCAACTCAGCGTCCCCGACGCTTCAATGCGCAATGCTTAACTTGCTGCAAGTCCCGCGATAATTGTACAAGAATCCCACAAGTCTAACTCTGACGTCAATCTCGCTGCCGTCCTTTATATATATATATATATATATATATATATATATATATATATACACACACTATGCCAGAATATAAATTTTTTGGGTTACCTCAGCTAAAGGTTTAACAAAGCTAGTAAAATCAGTTTTGAATAACTTGAGGACTGTAGTTTGTAAAATGTGGGGTCATTTATGGGTGGTTTCCACTCTAAGCCCGACAGTACTGACAGTATGTTGCCATAAAATCAGAAATAGAAACATTTTCAAAATCGATGTGATCCACTCGTTTCGGGTCTTCCTAGTAGGGCTGCAGTAAACGATTATTTTAGAAATCGAGTATTCTATCAATTATTTTTTACGATTAATCGAGTAATCTAATAAGAATGTTACCATGGCAACCAGGGCTTCAGTAGCGTCCTGGTTGCCATGGTAACCAATTGGAGCCCCAGCAGTGTTATAACTGGGCTCCTATCAGAACTTCCACCAATGAGGGGGGAGGGGACTCTGCTCTGTGGCCACTGCCACCAATGAGGGGGGAAGGGGACTCCAAATACCCCACGTGACCCCATTTTGGAAAGAACTATCCATACAATTTATCTCCATATTGGGTTCCATTAATCTCCCCATGTAATCGGGGAAGGGTGGAGTTGAATTTGCTTATGGACTCAATAACACTCAGTTCTAGCTTGGCGGAAGGGCTTGTTAATATATTATAGAAAGTGGAATATCTGTTGTTTCCTCCAGGAAATGGTGTTTCAGTCTAGAAGAGAGTTGGCCAAGAAACTGCTGGGAATAGTGAAGTCTCAAGGTAGACCCATATGAGTGCTTTAGGGCCCGCTAATATTGGTACTAGTTGAGTAAGTCTGCCAAAAAAAAGGGAGGCATGTCTGTACCTAATATAGCAATATTAGGTACAGACATGCCTCCCTTTTTTTTGGCAGGAGCATATTTTTAGCTTTGCATTGACGTTTGAGACCAAATAAAAGAGAAAATTAGTTTCTGCAGTGTTTGGATAGCTTGTTTTGGGAGGGTTCTGAACAGGTAAAGGATTTTAGGCAATAATACCATCTTTACTGAACGTATTCTGCCAATTCAAGATAAATACGGGCAGTCCCATTTATGCAGATCAGAGTTTAATTGCTTAAAGATGGGATTATAGTTAGTCTTATATAAGTTATGTTCTTAGTAATTTTAATGCCAATATAGGGTATATAATGGTTTCTGGTCTTAAATCCAAAGTTTAGCTCGATGAGTTTCTGGGTGTGTTAAGGGGTGTTACAGAAAAGAACATCGGATTTTGACTTATTAATTTGGAGACCTGATGTCTTGGCAAACTCAGTCAATAAACTCAGTCAATACTCTCATTATGTTAGCACGAGAGGTAAGAGTCAATAGCAGAATGTCTGCGAGAAGGCTAAATTTGGTGTGAGAGTGGCCAATGGAAATGCCTTTGATATCCGGGTTTTTTCGGGTGGCGATTGCTAAGGCCTAACAAGGTGGGGGAAAGTCGGCAGCCCTGTCTTGTGCCTCATTCAATATGGATAGGTGAAATTGTAGTAGAGGGAATTTTCAGGTAGACTGTTCGTTAGAATATAGGATGCCGATTGTTTTAAGAAAGGAGTCTCCAAATCCCTTCTTTCAGTACTATTTGCAGGTATGACTATGACAGGCTATTGAATGCTTTTTCTGTGACAAAGCTAGGACTGATAAGGCAACATTGAATAACATTTATCCAACTTCCCTCCAACTTGATCCCTATGAACAAGGGAGGGAAGAATGGAATTGAGTCTACTAGCTAAAATAGAAGTAAGAAGTTTTAAATCCATTCAAAAGGGCGATGGGATGATAATTAGGAGCTAAGGTAGTGTCTTTGCCAAGTTTTGGAATAGTGGTGATTAAGGCTGTGAGAAAGTCTGGGTTAACCTTATGTCCCTGCAAGATGTGTTTGTATAGCTTAATTACTCATCTGTCTTAAGTGAATACATTAATTTCTTATAGTATTAGGGTTTTACATGTTTAATTGCCCATTCTCTCTCTTCCTGTGTAATATCAGCATTTTATTGGTTTTTGAATCTCTCGATATGGTTGGTAGTAGAAGATAATCTAAGAAAGAGTGAGAGATGGAGTCGGGATGCGTTACTTGAGCTATATATACATATTATGATAGTATTTGAAGGAGGAGGAATATATCTTATTAAGGTTGGAGGAGGTGTCCTGGTCGAATTTGAATTTTGTGGACCATGTTTAAAGTTTGTCGCTCCCTTAGTTTGCATGCTAAGTTTGTCAGGTTTGTTAGCCAATTGAAAATGCGTGGCTTGTGTCCACGCCGTGGTTCTTTCGTTAAGGCATGAAGCTCAAGACTATTGTCTCTAATAGCTTTTTGGAAGTATCTGGAGGTATTTCTTATATATGCTAATTCAAGCTTTAATATTTTGTATTCTAAATTATCTTGCGCTTTGGATCTCTACTTCGTGTTTGTTGTTTAAGAGGTTGGATGTTACTCCAAATGATCTGATCAGTAAACTTTAGGAGATGGTTCCCAAGCCAGGATACAGTGAAAATTACGGACTCCTGTAATCCACAATGTTGCTTTTCAAGGAGATATTTTATTGAATAAGCGGGTTTCCAGTTATAGGATCATAAAACGTTTTCGGCATATAGCCTTCCTCAGTATAACTGGAAATACATAGAAACTAGAGATGTCCCGATACCAGTATTGGTATCGGGACCGATACCGGACATTTGCCGAGTACTTGTGCAAATGCCCCCGATACCGCTGCCGATACCGGAAGGCAGTGCGGCGGCGGCACTCTCAGCCGATCAGCGTGGGGACTGCAGCATGTCCCAGCTGGGGGCGGGACCTTTGTGTGGCGGCTCCATTCTGTGCCCTGTGATTCACATTCCCGGCACCCGACCTCTGAAAGGGCTGCAATCCGCGCAATTAACCCCTCAGGTTGATTGCGCGGATCGCAGCCCTTTCAGAGGCTGGGTGCCGGGAATGTTTAAATTTGCATTGGTGGCGCAGTGCGCCCTCAACCCCCCTACCTCCCCTGTATAAATCATTGTTGGCAGTGCGCCCTCCCCATTCCCCCCCCCATCATTGGTGGCAGTGATCGGAGTCCCAGCAGTGTTATGCTGGGGCTCTGATCGGTCACCATGGCAGCCAGGACGCTACTGAAGTCCTGGCTGCCATGGTCAGTTAGTGAGCAGCATTATACTCAAGTGAGCCGTGGCCGCCCGCTCTCCTTCTTCTGTCTGTGCGGCGCATTGCTTATAGCATTAGCAATGCGCCACACAGACAGAGGGTGAGCCCGGCGGCCACGACGCACGTCACTATAATGCTGCTCACTAACTGACCATGGCAGCCAGGAGTTCAGTAGCGTCCTGGCTGCCATGGTAACCGATTGGAGCCCCAGCATTACACTGCTGGGACTCCAATCACTGCCACCAATGATGGGAGTGGGGAGGCGCATTGCCACCAATGGGGAGGGGAGTGGGACCCTGTGGCCACTGCCACCAATGATGGAAGGGGAGTGGGACCCTGTCGCCACTGCCACCAATGATTTTAATACTGGGGAGGGGGGGGGGGTTTGAGGCTGGGGAAGCTGATAAGAGGTTGGGGGGCTGCTGAGAGGAAGAGGCTGGGGGGGCTGCTGAGAGGAAGAGGCGGGGGGGCTGATGAGAGGCTGGGGGGGGGGGGCTGATGAGATGAAAAGGCGAGGGGGGGGGGTTGATGAGAGGAAGAGGCTGGGGGGCTGTTATGTTTTTTGGACTTTTGGTTGGTCAGTGGTCACAAAATAAATGTGTTATATATTTTATTTTAAAATTGGTATCGGTAATTGGTATCGGCAAGTACTTAAATAAACGTATCATACTCGTACTCGTTCTTAAAAAAATGGTATCGGGACATCCCTAATAGAAACATCATAATGTATAAGTTTACATGTTTACATCATGGGAAAAATTATGGAAAAAATTACAAAGATGTCCACAAAAGGTATATAGAGAGTAACAGTAACAATGCGAATACATAATTGAGGAAAATTCGGGTTTGCGAAAAAAAATTTAAGCAGCTGCATCACAAGGACCACTAAAAACTGTGTGATAGTTATGGTGTCTTGATCCGTGTCCAGTTGGAGAGGTTATGGTTAATGTCATGGATCCCTGTTAAGCAAGGGTTCACAGGCTGGAGTAGTAGGATGTTAAGGAGAGCAGTTATTGTACTAGTAGTGCACAGTAGAGAGAGGGCAGCCCTTTCTAAATAAAATGGTGGCCAAAATTAAACACGCGACGTAGCCTGTACTACAGATATCTGATGCTGTTATTGTATAGCACAGTGGAATTTATCAGGGTGATGCCCCAAAACAAGGTGCTTATTGCAGATAATGATATAGAATACAGTGCTGATTGAACAGGACAGATATATAACATGGTAACAATTGCCTAAGAGAAGTCCTATATGATGCCATACATGATACCGAAAATGAGCCGCCGCAAGTAGTAGGGACAGTTAGAGAGGTATCAGATGCCCGCAGTGGGTCGCAGAGAGCTGTTGTGTGATGGGGCTCAGTGGCCATGGCTGGCGTATGTGATAGGTGGGCTGGAGCCCAGTGGAGAGAGTGCCATGTCAACGCAGGCCAGCCGCGCTCTTTTTAAAGTGATTCTCCGTGAGGGGAAGAGGCAGGCAGCGTGCGGAGGTGGCGTGAACTTCCGGGGGAGCTACTGGGCATGCGCGGTGGTGCTAGGCCTGTCAGGAATAAAAAAGTTGGCGGGCACTATTCTAGTGTGGGCATGGCGCTTGTGCAGTGCGGACAGAGGCGCTGCTGTGCGCTGGGGGGAGAAGTAAGCGTCTGACACTGGGAGTGGAAACAGGAAGGACAGAGGTGGAGGGAATACTTTAGCATATTGGCAAAAGGATATAGGAAGAGATGCGGCTCCTGCCAGGGGGGGAAAGGAGACTCAATATCTGGTCTGCGATGAGAAGTGGAATCAATTAACACATTTGTCCTGTACTATAATGCAGTATAAAGTATATAATAAATACATCACAATACAATGTGGCCCTCGGTAGAGTGCTTCTTTAAGCCATGTTATACAGTCAGAATATGGTATACTTTCATAGCAGTTAAAACGCTGATTTCCTATAGTAAGTGGTACTATACTTACCTGGGTAGGGTACAGTTAAATATACTATAAGATGGAGAAATCATGGCCAAGTGTAGCTATATATATATTGTTTAACATTGACCGGATATGGCCTAGTATATCTTGGTAGATGTAAGGCTGAATATGGCATATGTAGGATGGTACGTGTAGATGGTAGGAGTGCATATTATCCGTAGTGTGGTCTAATGGTAGAGAGGATGGTGAGTGCAATAAGTCAATGATGAAAATTGATTAGAGTACGACAGTATAGTCATAATCGCTGTGTAGTACATGTGCCAATGGTTACAGAAAGCTGCCAACCTCATATTCACGGTTGAGCCCTTTGGGTTCCAAGGTTTGCAGCTTATGTATCCAAAACGCCTCCCTTTTCATAAGTAGACGGGATAAGTCACCGCCCCTTCTGGGAACTGATATTTGTTCCACTCCTTCTCTATATACCTTTTGTAGACATCTTTGTAATTTTTTCATTGGATCTCTACTTCTTTAGCCTCGAGGCCTGTGAGATTAGGACCCCCCCTAATGACCGGTTTGTGGGCTAGCCAGCAGATATCTGAAAATACTGTGCTATTGTTTCTTTAATTTTAGCGGGTATTTCAGTTTCAGTACATAATACACATAATAAATGTCTAGAATACACTAAGCATGGAAGCTTGATCAAGTTTGTAAGAATCCAGCCTAGTCTATAATGATGGCGATATGCCTGTGAAACGTAAGTATACCCTTTCACTAAGTGGTTAAATTCTCTCCATGCATCAGATAGTGTGAGGGTTTGAAATGCATCCAGCAGGTTTTTTTTCTGCTTTTCAGACCTAATCTGGGAGGGAGTGGATGTTGAATCAATAGATGGGTTCAATGTAAAAATTAAAGGGGTTGTCTCAGCATTTATCATGTAGAGAAAGTTAATACAAGGCACTTACTAATGTATTGTTATTACCATATTACCTCCTTTCCTGGGTGGATTCATTTTTCCATCACATAATACACTGCTCGTTTCCATGCTTACTGACCACCCTGCAATCAATCAGTGGTGGTCGGGCTTGCACAATATAGGAAAAAGCACTGGCCTATGTGCACTCCCATGGTCCCAGCCACCAGAGAGGCTGACTCTTTCACCTATAGTGTGCAATAGTTAAAAGAAAATTCTATTGGGTTATCGTTGGGAGCATGTGTATTGACAATACTTAGCTTATTATTGTACAATTCGCCCAACAAAATCAAATAACTGCCCTGAGTGTCATTAATATCCTTAGTAACATGTAATGGGAGAGACTTTCGCATGGATGTGGAAACTTCTCTGCTATAAGTTTTAAAACATTGAGTGGTAATTGTCCGTATATCTTGAGTTTGGGTTGAGAAGTGTTAGTAAAATGGGTAAAATGTCAAGTTTGTGTTTCTCATAGTCAGTGAAAGCTTTCCTACTTTTACGTGGTGAATTAAACCCCCTGACATTGCAATCTTACATAAAGAATCAGGGTGTTAAATGCTAGGGTTGCAACATAGGAATATTCATCAAAAATGGTGGCGGGTGCATAGTATGTAGGATGATAAAGGCCTGTATATGAAAGAGACCCAAGGGCTGGGCCCACAGATTTAGAGGGTACACTATGTGACACAGACAATGATTCTTCAAGAAAATTGCATTTACTATAGCTTAATAAAGGCAGGTTAATGGTAAAATAAGAGATGGTAAAGACCAGCAAAATATTCAGAATAGCATAAACAATTCTAGTAAAATCCTGTAGAAATCTTCACCTTTTCTACGTCTGTATTTGCAGTGCAGACACTCAACAAGCAATGGTCCCACAAACTGTCCCTAACTGACCCTAACTTACAATTGGGTGCGCACCCTCCCTTATCCCAGTGGTCGAAGTGGACCTCTTACAGTTTGTATAAGTGCACGGTGGGGCCCGATGTCATCCTTTTCTTTCAGTGAACGCAAGATCCGCAACAATGAAGTCCTCCTCAGCAGGCTGGGAAACCAGTTGGATATAATGGAGTTCCACAGCAGATGTCCCTTGACACTCTGATCTTCCTGCAGAATGTATCTACTGGGGTGTGATGTAATCCGGAATTTTACAGTTACTGTCCGGCACCTCGACAGCACTGTGAGTCTCTTTACTGTTGGTGGCAATTCACACAGCCCAATGTCAGCGCCACTGATTAGTTGCTGCAGTCCTTTTCAGCGTGGCTCCACTAAATGCACTGTTTCTTTGTACTCTGTCTGTCTCTAGACCAAAGTTCACACAGCCTGGCTGCACAGAGAAGTCTTTTAGTCTCTTCACACACTTTTAACACAACACAACACAAAACGTGTTCTGTATTTTGCCAATATGGCGGCAGCTGCTGCTCAAGTTTCGCTTCCTCCTTCTCTCTGCTCACACTGTCTGGTGGCAGGCTGACATCATAGGGGCGTGTCACTTCAACACTTAGCTACTGCCTTAAGGCAGTGTTTCCCATCTAGTGTGCCTCCAGCTGTTGCAAAACTACAACTCTCAGCATGCCCGCACAGCCAAAAGCTGTCCGGGCATGCTTGGAGTTGTAGTTTTGCAACAGCTGGAGGCACGCTGGTTGGAAAACACTGCCTTAAAGGACCAGTGTCACAGTAATACAGAAGCACATAAATAATACACTTTCTCTATGGTAAACGTCAATGCAAATTGGTTCTTTTCCATCTACTGACCAAATGTGTTATTGCAGGCTTATACATAGAACATTATCAGCATTAAATAACATTGCTCCACACCCTTACATATACTTTACCCCAAAAAAAAGAAAAGGGGACAGTATAACTTTGGTAGAACAGAATAGAGTCGAATATGACTAACATAAGGTCGAGTTTGACCTGTAGCTATTAAGTAGTCAAGCAGTATTACCATTCTAGTATCTTTAACCAGATAAGGCAACATGGTAATCCAAACAGTGACCGTGATATGTAACATAAAAACAGGGTATTAAACCTATTATCTCAGTGATGCTTCTTTGAGAATTGCATCCAAATCATATAACAATACATATCTACTACTTTACAACCTGCAAGACCGAGCAAAATCTCCAATATTGGGAGCCTTTCTTGATAGGTTTAGTTACAAGAAATATAGGGAAGCCCCAGTATTTTAGAATCTGCGCTTTCTGTAGGGCTATTGTGACTGGACTGGCATATTTTTCGCCCTATAAGACACAACTGCCCATAGGACACACCTAGGTTTTAGAGGAGGACAATAAGTAAAAAAAGGTTTTTCATCAGACCTCAGCTCAGAGCCCCAATTAGACCCCAAATTAGGCCTCAGATCAGACCTCCATGTTAATAAGATCTTCATTCAGACACTCAGATCAGACCCCCAATGGGGGATTCAGATCTCAAATTAGACTGGCATGTTAATAAGACCCCTTTTCAGACACTCAGATCAGAACCTCTATGCAGAACTCAAATTGGACAAAAACTGTAAATTAACTTACCCCTCCTCCTAAGGACACTGCCACCACTTCAGAGATCAAGTTCTGGCTCTTCCTGCTGTGCTGTGACCCGGAGTGCACAGTGTGAGATCACAGCATGCAGATGTTCTCAGGCTGTGTTTATTCACAGCACAGTGAGCAACAGAGGACCAGGAATCGGTGATTACAGACCCTGGGGAGTGCTGCATTCACTGCTTCCCAGTCGTCCTGTACTAATGAGCACTTCCATTATGGGAGCACTCATTGGTATTTGCCTCATAAGAGGACCGTTCATTAGTAAGGACCGTAATGTTTTTTAAGGTCTGAAATGCATTGTTCGTTGAGTCTTTTCCTGTTCTGAAGATTTTAACCTGATGGAATAAATTTGCAACTTTTAAGAACCTGGATTTTCCTGTTTTCTCACTTGCCTCATAAGACGCACTGACATTTTCTCCTCACCTTGGGGTGGGGGTGGGGGGCGAATTTTATGTCTTATAGGGCGAAGAATACGGTAATCCCACAAGTGAACTTTTTTTTATAGCTTAAAAACTCAATGGCTGGATAAATGTTCGTTTTTTTTGTTTTGTTTTTTTTCCCCATCGCCTCCAGAAATTTATTAAAATTTGATCAATAAGTTGAGAAACTACAACTTGTACAATGAAAAAACACAAGCTCTTATACTGCAACATTAACAGAAAAATAAGTTACAACTTTTTATTTTTGGAAACAAAAGTCGAAAAAAAAAAAAATTGCTTGGTCACGAAGACCAAAAATAGACTCGTCAATAGCAGGTAAACTATATGATGCATTTTAGTTTTTATTTTCCATTTGCTAAATTTCAGTGTTTTGTATTTGAGCCTATTAAGTTTTATGAAAACATTAAAGTATCTTTCATTCAGTTTTTTTTTTCTTTTAGGCAATTTTGTCTGGAACTGAATGGACTTGCGGTTAAGCTTCAGGTAATTATTGATGTGTTATTTTTGCAGTCACTCTATATTTAACCCCTTCATGCCATATTACATACCTATTGTATGATGTGAGCTCACGCGCTGAGCTTTCTCCACATTTGGTGGGTGCTGGCTGTATAATACAGCAGACACCCACTGGCAGTGATCAGGATCAGGGTCCTCTTTTAACCCCTTAGATGCTGCTGTCAATAGCAACTGCCTCATCTTTAGGGGAAAAACAGCCTGGGGCCAAGTGAAAGCTCCCAGGCCTGTCATAGTGAGGTGCCTGCAAAGCCGATAAATTATAAAAATATTTTTTGTGCGCGGTGAATGCCTTAACAGGGGGAAAAACTTAAAAATGGTCAATTTGCAAAAATAAATTTAAAAATTGTACATTTTTTTTTTATATATAAAGAAAAACATAGAAATTAGATGTCACATAATTGTACTGACCCATAGAATAAGGTTATGCCATTTTTAGCGCATAGTAAATGATGCATAAAACAACAAACCATGGCAGAGTTGACTTTTGTCCTGGCTCTTTAGAGTGAAAAAAAGACAAAATCAATCAAATCATATACTGTCCATCCGTAACCGTTGGTCAGTGGGCATCTTTTACTTGGCATACATTAGTGTCTGTCTATAACTGTCGGTTAGTAGGCATCTTTTACTGTCAGTCAGTGGGCATGAATTACTGTGTCAATTACTGTCAGTCAGTGGGCATCAATTACTGTCTATCAAATAACTATTGGTCAGTAGAGATGGCCCGAACTATTTGCCGGTGAAAATAGCTTGTTCGCATTCGCTGCGGCGGGCGAACATATGCGATATTCGGTCCGCCCCCTATACATCATCATTGAGCAAACTTTTACCCTGTACCTCAGTCAGCAGACACATTCCAGCCAATCGGCAGCATACCCTCCCTCCCAGACCCTCCCATCTCCTGGACAGCATCCATTTTAGATTCATTCGGAAGCTGCAGTCTTAGTGAGAGGAGGGACAGTGTATCTGCTGCTGATTTAATGGGGAAATCGATAGCTAGGCTAGTGTATTCAGTGTCCACTCCAGTCCTGAAAGACTCATCTGATCTCTGCTGTAAGGACAGCGTCATGATAGCACCCCAAAAAGCCCTTTTTTAGGGCTGCTACATTAGTCTGCTTTTATTTATTTTTTCTCCATATATATATTGCAGTTGCCTGGCCTGCCCGTGTGTGAGGAGCTGCAGGCCCACAGACTGTAGTGTGCCCTCTGCCAGTGCTGCCCATCAATCATACCGTGTGGCACTGGACTTTGCCTTAAAATAAGGCACTTTATCTGTACACTTTAATCTAATTTCAGTTGCCTGCTGGCCAGTGTGTGTGTGTGTCAGGCCCACAGACTGTAGTGTGCCCTTTGCCAGTGCTGCCCATCAACCATACCGTGCGGCACAGGACGTTGCCTAAAATAAGGCACTTTATCTGTACACTTTAATCTAATTTCAGTTGCCTGCCGGCCAGTGTGTGTGTGTCAGGCCCACAGACTGTAGTATGCCCTCTGCCAGTGCTGCCCATCAATCATACTGTGTGGCACTGGACTTTGCCTTAAAATAAGGCACTTTTTCTGTACACTTTAATCTAATTTCAGTTGCCTGCCGGCCAGTGTGTGTGTGTCAGGCCCACTGACTGTAGTGTGCCCTCTGCTAGTGCCCAACACTCATACCACGTGGCACAGTAGCTAGAACGCGTAGTGCCACTTATCTAAAATCCATTCAATACACGTCCTGATAGGGGACGTAACAGGGATTAAACTGATGAGAATAGTACTACAGAAAATACCACTCATATCGGGTGTGACAGTAAATTGCACGGTGCAGACGCAGTGATCGTGGATTAAAACAAAGGGGAGGGAGCCAGCGTTTTTTTTTAACCATCTCCCCGTTCAAAAAATCAATTCAATTCACCTTTCGGGGACCCTTGGTGTTGTACGTGGCTGGGTGGAGGAAGAAACCTTTAATGACATCACCGGGACATGGCTAGCTTGGTATCCAACCTTGTGCAAATGGGGAGTTTGCGGTTATGCAAATGGACTGTTTGCGGTTGTTTGCGGTGCATTAAAAGGGGAGTTTGGTCTGTCAATGTCTGTGAAGCGGGGGTAACCCTTACACTACCTGATCGATACAACATCATACCTGATCGTATACACACACTGGATGTTTTAAACCACGTTGTTCAAAAAAAATTTGGATTGTTAGGTGATTTATGCCTTTTATGGATTAAAACCCAACTCTACGTCAACTATGTAATTCTCCATGGGAGTTTTGCCATGGATCCCCCTCCGGCATGCCACAGTCCAGGTGTTAGTCCCCTTGAAACAACTTTTCCATCACTATTGTGGCCAGAAAGAGTCCCTGTGGGTTTTAAAATTCTCCTGCCTATTGAAGTCTATGGCGGTTCGCCCTTTCGCGAACATTTGCGGAAGTTCGACGTTCGCGAACGGAAAATTTTATGTTCGCGACATCACTATTGGTCAGTTGGTTACGATCGATCAATGGCCATCAATTATTGTCCCAGTTACTGTCGGTCAGTGGGCATTAAATACTGTCCGCCGGTTACTGTTGGACAGTGGACATCTATTAGGGCCCGTCAATAACTGTAAGTCATTGGGCATTCATTATTTTCCGTCCGTTACTTCAGTCAGGAAAAGACAGAGCTATTAAATGGGTGTTTTTTTTTGCTCTGTTTATCCAATAGAAAAGAAAGGAGTTGATGTAGGTGGTGCCAGGGCTGTTAGTACATAAAGTAATGTACTCAATTGACATAGTAACATAGTATATAAGGCCGAAAAAAGACATTTGTCCATCCAGTTCGACCTGTTTCCTGCAAGTTGATCCAGAGGAAGCCAAAAAACCCCTGTGAGGTAGAGCCAATTTTCCTCACTTAAGGGGAAAAAATTCCTTCCCGACTCCAATCAGGCAGTCAGAACAACTCCCTGGATCAACGACCTATCTCTAGTAGCTATAGCCTGAAATATTATTTTTACAGTTATGACTAACTGTAGATATCATCCAAGCTGAGTTAAATACAGGAAATGTGAATAAGGCTCCAGGTCCAGATGGATTACACCCAAGAATTATTAAAGAACTCAGTTCAGTTATTGCTGTGTCCCTGTTCATAATTTTTCTAGATTATCTAGTGAATGGTACAATGGCAAGTGACTGGCGCAAAGCAAATGTGGTACCCATATTAAAAAAGGTTCTAGGTCTTCCACAAATAATTATAGACCAGTAAGCATAACTTTTCTTCTGGGCAAAATGTTTAATGTACTCTTATTACAGGCTATGTACACCTTTTTGAGGGCAATTTTCTTTTAAATTATTATTGCATTAATCATTTTTCAATATGGAATCCTTTTTTGTGCTGTAGTAGCAGCCGGTGGATTTTCTGTCTTTTCCATCATATTTCATATCATATATCATATATCATATTTTTAATAAAGGTCAATTGAAAATATGATTTATTTTTTGCCAAAAATTAGCAAAATACAATCGTAAACAAAAATTGCTTCTAGGGTTGTGCAAGCAGGACAATTGTAACCTATCCTCAGGTGTCGGACCCCCTTCCATAAGCTGTTTGAAGAAGCGGGGGGCGTGGTCTGGCCGCATAGGTGTATGGGTGCTTAGAGATTGAGCTCCTGTGGCAGCACCGAATTAAGCGACCAGAACTTGATGTGGACTTGCCCAAACTAAGGGTTAACATCTCCTGCTATGGTTGGGCGCAAGAGGAAGGCGGCTAAACAGCCAAAACTTACAAAATTCTACTTCTCCAGAGACGCGGGAAGGATCCAGGATGGTGCCGATGAGACTCTTCTCCCGGGCGAACAGAGGCGTCATCGCAGCTCCCCAGCATCTTCACTGAGACGCTCTCTCCCTGACCCTACGCTGCCAGGTCACCCAGAGACAGAAGGCTCTCCCCACAGACTAGCAGGAAGAGATTAACTTCGGGACCCGAAGCTGCTGGGCACCCGGTGAGTCGAAGTCCCCCCTCCTGCTCCACACAGACAGCGCAGCTTTCTGTCTCAAAACCCCCCCCGCCCCCCCGCGGGATCGCCTGCATAAATGTGCCTCCGGTGAAGATACGAGAACAAATGTGGGGACTTTTCTACCTCACACAATACCCTCATTGATGCCCACACGGAATTGGAAGCAGAGGTAGAGACCATTAAGGCCAAAATGGCCGACCTTGAAGACAGAAGCTAGCGCAACAATATTAAGCTGCGGGGGATCCCGGAGTCTGTACCTTCTAAAGATATACTTGAATATGTGCACTCCCTCATTAAAGCGGCTCTGCCGGATTGTTCCGAATGGGACTTTGACATCGATGGGGCACATCTTGAGGATACGGTGCCACGGGATGTGCTCGCCAGAGTACACTTCTTCAGGGTTAAGGAGCAACTAATGGCCTTCGCTAGAAAAAACGGCGGACTTCTGCCCCTTTCCATAAGGTCCTCTTATTTGCCGACTCTCTCTCTCTCTCTCTCCTATTACCTCAGACCTCCAGCGTGCCAAGATGCCCTACCGCTGGGGATTCCCAGTCCACCTTCTGGTGCACCACAAAGGGGAATTTCATGCCGTCAAATCCCTTGACAAGGGATACAACCTTCTCCATAGATGAAACATCTCAACTTCCCCTCCTGATGATGTCCGGCAACAAGCTCCAGCCAAGGTCAGCAAAGACTGGGCAAGTGTTCACTGAAGTAGGTTGCATAGCGAGTATCCCTCGCCTTCAGGTGCTGTACTTTCTACAGGTTTTGTTATCCTGACCTGCTCCAGTCCTAGACTACAGACGGGACATTTACCCTACTCTCTATATTGAGCCAAGTATGTTTTACTATTTATGTTTTACTTTGGTTTCTTTTTGTTTTCTTGCCACCTCAGTTCTTGGTGGTCTTGTATGTTTGGTGCTCATCTACTGCCTGATTCTTCTCATGCTGCCTATATCCATACGATGCAAGCGTCCTGGCTGGGAGACGCCCTGCATTTTATTCATATCTTATTTTATGCTAGTTCTACAATGCTGTTTATTTTAATTTATCATGGTTTTAACGTTTTCTAGCTTAAATGCCAACGGCTTAAACAGCCCAATGCGCAGAGCGCACCTGTGGAGAGAGTCTAAAGTCTTACGTTGCGACATTTTGGGGGTTCAGGAGACACATCTGCTTCAACGTGATGCTTTCAGGCAGCGACATGCGCAATTTCCCCATATCTATCAGTCACATTTTCACTCCAAATCTAGAGGGGTCATGTTAGCTATTAAAAATACTGTAGCATTCTCCCATGTAGCAGACTACTTGAACCCACATGGGCGGTTTATCATATTGTTCTGTACTTTGAACAACGCTCTAGTTACCCTAGTGTATTTGTACACCCCTAACACTGGCCAATTACGCTTCTTTCACAAATTTAATGAAATTGGCTAACAAAAAACATCAGGAACAGCTGGTGATATGTGGTGATTTTAACTTGACCTCGGATCCATCTATTGACACTTCCTCTTCCCAAGTGAGGACCACACCTTCCTCAGCTACCGCATTCTGGAAGGAGGAGCTTTATGATGTTTGGCGTATCCACCACGCATCTTCTAGAGATTATGCGTTTCTTTCGGGGGTCCACAATGTGTATTCCCGAATAGACATGTTTCTCGTGGATAGATCCTTCTTCCTCACGCTAAAGACTGCTACCTGGAAATGATCAAATGGTCTGATCATGCCGCCATTACTCTGTCAGTCTCCGAATCCATGAACTCTCCCCAGCTGTATATTTGGAAAAGCAGCCCTATTCTACTCTCACACCCCCAATATGGGTCCCTATGTGACCCCTCCCACACATTATTCAGCAAGGTGCAATACGTAAAAAGCGGCTGGAGGCAGACATCTCAACCCTTCTATCTCAGATACAACAGGTAGAAACCAAGAACAAAGCAACTCCCACTCCCTCACTGGCAGAAGAGCTTAGACCGCTTAGACAGGAGTTGAGGTGTCATATGCTTACCTCTTACGAGAAAATGTTTCATAAGATGAAGGCGACTTACTACTTACAGGATAATAAGGCAGGTAAACTTTAGGCATCCAGATTTAAATCGCGACATACAAAAAGTCGACTCGCCCATTTCATCCACCCCTCATCCCAAGATAAAGTTTATTCCCCCAATGACATAGCTGATGGATTTCTCTATAACTTAAAGGAATCCAACCCTGCCCCAGCAGATTTGGAGGACCTAACTAACTCATATCTTCGTTCCCTGAATCTACCCACATTAGGCCTCTTTCACATTTGCGTTGTGAGGATCCGGCGTGCACTTCCGTCGCCGGAAATGCCCGCCGGATCCCTCACAACGCAAGACAACTGAAAGCATATTGAAGACTGATTAGTCTTCAATATGCTTTCAGGTCACCATGGCAGCCAGGATGCTACTAAAGTCCCGGCTGCCATGGAAAAGAAGCGGGGAGCCGGGGGAGAAGCTACTTACATTCCGTGCAGCGGCCAGGGCGCTCCTCGATGACGTCACTGGGTCCCTGCGTTGCATGGATCACATAGCTATGCTATGTGAGCAATGCGCCGCATAGCTATGTGATCCAAGCGACGCAGTGACCCGGTGACGTCATCGAGGAGCACCCCGGCCGCCGCACGGAAGGTAAATAGCTTCTCCCCCGGCTCCCCGCTTCTTTTCCATGGCAGCCGGGACTTTAGTAGCGTCCTGGCTGCCATGGTTACCATTGTAAAAAGCTAAAGGTCTGATACGGCGATGCGCCGAACTGACATTTAGCTTAAAGCCGGATCCGGATTAATGCTTTTCAATGGGCATTAATTCCGGATCCGTCCTTGTGGCATGTCTTCAGGATTTTTGGCCGGAGAAAAATCCGCAGCATGCTGCGGATTTTGCTACGGCCAAAAAACGTGTCCGTACTAAACTGAAGACATCCCGATTCATCCTGAATGGATTTCTCTCCATTCAGGATGCATTTGGATGATCCTGATCAGTATCTTTCCGTCCTAGAGCCCCGAGTACAGGAACTCTAGGACGGAAAGGAAAAACGCTGATGTGAAAGGGGTCTTAGCGAGTTCCCAGCTTCAGGCACTTAACACTCAAATCACCAATGAAGAGGTGGAGGCTGTGATTGCTTCCCTTCCTCGAGACAAGGCCCCTGGCCCTGATGGCTTTGCCAACCACTATTACAAACATTTTAAACAGGTCCTCTGCCCATATCTGAAGGACTTCTGCCAATCTGCACTATCCTCCGGCTCCCTCCCCACTGAAAACGTACAAGCCCTGATTATTACCCTCCCCAAACCTGGTAAAAACCTCTGATAGACCCCAAAATTTTAGGCCCATTTCCCTTTTGAAACAAGATTTTAAAATGTAAGTGAAATTATTGGCCACCCGCCTAGCTAAAGGCCTTCCATCTATTATTCATGTAGATCAGGCAGGTTTTGTTCCTACCCGACAAACCTACTATAATACCAGACGTCTGTTGGGAATTTTCCATCATGTCCATACGCATAAAACCCCCATGCTGGCACTGGCTCTGGATGCCGTGAAGGCGTTTGACAGACTTCGTTGGTCGTTCGCCTTCTCGGTGCTCTTGCACATGGGATTCCTTAACCCCATACTTTCCGCCATTAAGGCACTTTATAGTAATCCCACAGCCAGCACTTTTGAAAAGCCCTGTCAGACTCGTTCGCAGTCACCAACAGCACTAGACAGGATTGCCCCCTGTCCCCCCTTATCTTTATAATAGCCATGGAGCCGATGGCTCAGGCGATTAGACAAGACCCCAGAATATCTAAAGTGGTTGTGGGTGGCCGCTCCCACGTCATCTCCCTGTATGCAGACTGTTTTTCTCTCTTACTGACCCTGAAAAGTCTTTAGCGGTGGTGATGGACCAAATTTCCCGATGCTCTCTCATACTATCACCTCAACTCCTCCAAAACACAGGCCCTACCTTCAATATGCCAGAGACCTTGGTGACGGACCTCCGTACTACCTGGGCCTTCGACTGGCAATATAAAAGTATTTAAAGAGGACCTTTCATCTGAAAATGCACATTAAAATACATATATCCACTATAACACGCGAGATTCTTGAGAATTCGAGCGATTTCACACTGTCTAAGCCGGGCGCCATCTTGGATTCCCCAGAGGACTCCAAGATGGCGCCCGGCTTAGACTGTGTGAAATCGCTCGAGTTCTCAAGAATCTCGCGAGAACTCGAGCATCTTCTCCCTGGCTGAGAGCGGGACGCGCTAATTTAATGCGCTCCGTGCCAGGGAGAAGAAAGCCACGCCCAGGAGAACTTTTGCAGGACTGCCCAGTTGAGCCGAATGGCTCATTTGCATATGAGGCGCGAATTGTTGCGGGGCCACTGCGGACAAACGGGGGCACATTTTGGAAAATGAAAAGCTGAAACAGCACCACCGGAGGCCGCCATGTAAGTGGATATATGTATTTTAATGTGCATTTTCAGATGAAAGGTCCTCTTTAAATACCTTGGTACCAACATGACACACTCCCTGTCCCTGCTGTATGCACTTAACTATGACTCCCTCCTACTTTCCACTGAAAAATAACTCATAGACTTTACTAATCATGAGACTTTGTGGTTAGGTAGGATTGCAGCGTTCAAGATGTTCATCCTCCCTAAGTTTTTATACGTATTCCGCACCTTGCCTATTACCCTCCCAGAGTAATTCTTTACTCGAGCTCAAGCTTTACTCTCTAAGTATATCTGGGGAGGGAAACGTCCCAGGGTTGCCCGGGATATTATCACAAGAGGCCGGCATATGGGAGGTTTGGCACTACCGGATCTGAAACTGTATTATATTGCTGCTTTGGTTTGCATATTACGAGGTTGGGCTCAGTCAGCTACAGAGCTACCTTTGGTCCATTTGGAACTCTTACAGGTCTCGCCATTCTCCCTGTTAGATTTGTTGCACTTACCATTCTGGAAAATTCCCATCCCTAAAGGTCTAAGCCCGACGGTGCTGGCGTCTTTGAACGCTTGTTCTAAGTATCACACACTAGCTAATGCAGACAACGCTCCCCCCCCCCCCTCCCTTGCTACCTTACCTTTTTCTATTCTCCAACCTCTGCTCCCGTACTCTGATTTGTCTCTGTGGATCCATAGGAATATCCAAAAAGTAGGAGACCTGTTGGATCAAGGTGTGTTGCGTCAGTTTGAGTCGATCCGTGAGCAATTTTCCCTCCCGGCGGCGGCATTCTATAACTATCCCCAGGTCCGACACCTGTTGCAGAGTTTGCAGCCATCGGGATTGAAAATGGACAACCTAGCCAAATTGTATATCTCGGGTAATTCTAAAGGTTTGAAGCCCTTGTATTACTCTATTCTTCAACCAACTCTTTTTAATAGTTCTCACTCCATGCTCACTTGGGGAAAACTTCTGAACACGCCCTTCTCCGACACTGAATGGCTCAGTGCCCTCAGGGCAATCCAAAAACACCTGAAATGTACCTCCCACATAGTCAGCATTAAAAACGGTCAGACAGACAGACTGGCGCTTATGTACCCTTCTGTTTCCAATCGGTGCTGGAGGGGTTGCGGGGGTAAGGGGACTCTATACCATATCCTATGGCAATGTCCTGGTGTCCAACCTTCTGTTCCTTAACTTGTTGGGTCAGATCCTGCAGTGTTAACCAAATTCCAGTCTCTTGCAGGGCTTTGTTCTGTATATTCTGTGTTTCGGCAAAATTGGTGTTGCTACGGAGATGGAAAACCCCTGACGTACCGGAACTTGCTGAGCTAATATCTGCACTTAACACTACTTACTCCTATGAGAAGGTTCTCTCTGTGGGTAATGGTGGGTTTGCCCGATTCCAACAAAATTGGTGCCATTGGTCGGCCTTTCCATGTTGCTCCACTCCCTAGGTCTGCCCCCACCCCCAACCCCCAACCAAGGACTTACTGACTACTGATTTGTGCAAATTCTCCGCTGATGTTATATCTCATTCTTAGAGTTTGACCATTTGGCTAACGAAGATTAGGCAGCAATACCCCTCAGTGCAGTTGTCACCCTTTTCCTTCGGGCATGGTATATTTGCTGTATAGTCTCCAATTGCACCACTTTTGTTCAATTTTCCTTTTTGTTCACTATCTTCTATTTTTATTTTCTTGGCTGGTCATTGTGGAAATCACTGTTAATGATGTAGTAACGGAGGTCACTAAAAAGGGGAAGCTGCTGTGGAGGTCACTGTAAAAGGGGCGGGGTACTGTAGATGTCACTGTTATAGTGGATACTGTTGATATATTTTAACGACGCACACAAACATTAAATAAAATAGATGGAATATCCTTCTGCTAAAATATATATATATATATATATATATATATATATATATATATATATATATACACACATATACACACATATAGGTAGAACAGCTCCATTGTTTTTCCTGGACCTATCCTCTGTATCGGCCAGTTAAAGACTTCATCTCCTCCACCAGAGCAGTGAACAGGTTGAACATTATAAGCAGTTATTTCTGCTAACTTGCTCTCAGTGTTTAATGGTTTAATGTATGGTTACCTAGGGAGTTAAAGGGGTTGTGGAGGACATACATATTGACTACATATCGTCAGGATAGATCATCAATATCTGATTATCGGGGGTCCGACACCCGGCGGCACCCCCTCCAATCATTTGTTTGAAGATGAGTCTTTGCTCTATGCGAGCACTGCCTCCTGTTCATTACACTGGCCATCGTCTCAGAAGTCTCAGCAGTGCAATGTATTGACAAGTACTTGCTCCATTCACTTGAATGGAACAAGTACTTGTCATTACACTACGCTGCCGCTACAAGACAGACGACGCATAGTGTAATGAAGAGGAAGCGGTGCTTGCATGAAACACCACCCGATCATCAAACAACTAACCCCCACCAATCAGATATTGATCACCTATCCTGACCATAGATCATCAATATATATGGCCTGCACAACTGCTTTAATCTGTGATTGAATTTTGCAGAATATTTGTTCCAGGTGTTTGTTTGGAGACCTTAAAGGGGACTTGTCACCATGTACGGCAGCATGTTATTGAGTGAAATGAGCAGATTATTTGATAGTTTTGTTGGAAAAGATAGTGAAACTTGTAACTTATTTTTTAAATCTGTGGTCTGTCAGGGCTTAGGAGCCATATGGGTGGTCCTACTTAGCAATTGACAGCCCTCCCTGTATGCTTAGTCATGCCGTTAGTTGTTGGTCACTGAGTAGCACTCACCAGATGACTCTTAAGCATAGAGATTCTCTTTTTCTGATTATTTTCCTACAAAACTATATCAATCTGCTCAGGTCCTTCTCCTCTTTAAAGTGGCGGTTGCATATTGCACTGCATTCTGCTAGTGACATGTTCCCTTTAAAGGGTTTGTCCACTTCTTTACAAGTAGTGGCCTATCCTCACTTTAACCACTTCAGCCCCCCTAGCTTAAACACCCTTAATGACCAGGCCACTTTTTACAATTCTGCACTACACTACTTTCACCGTTTATTGCTCCGTCATACAACTTACCACCCAAATGAATTTTTCCTCCTTTTCTTCTCACTAATACAGCTTTCATTTGGTGGTATTTCATTGCTGCTGACATTTTAACTTTTTTCGCTATTAATCAAAAATGACCGAAATTTTTGCAAAAAAATGACATTTTTCACTTTCTGTTGTAAATTTTTTTTTAAAAAAACTACATTTCTATATAAATTTTTCTATAAATGTATTGTTCTACATGTCTTTGATAAAAAAAAAAAAAAAAAAATCCAATAAGTGTATATTTATTGGTCTGGGTAAAAGTTATAGTGTTTACAAACTATGGTGCAAAAAAGTGAATTTCGGCATTTTGAAGCAGCTCTGACTGTCATGTTTCTTCAGGTGCTAGAATGCCAGGAAAGTATAAATACCCCCCAAATGACACCATTTTAGAAAGAAGACACCCCAAAGTATTCGCGGAGGGGCATGGTGAGTTCATGTATCATTTCATTTTTTTTCACAAGTTAGCGGAAAATGACACTTTCTGAGGAAAAAAATAAAAATAATAAAGTTTCCATTTCTGCTAACTTCTGGCAAAAAAAAAAAAAAAAAATCTCCCACGGACTCACTATGCCCCTCAGTGAATACCTTTGGGTGCCTACTTTCTGAAATGGGGTCATTTGTGGGGTGTGTTTACTGTTCTGGCATTTTGGGGGGGCTATATTGTGAGCAGCCATGTAAAAGCTAAAGGTACTCGTTGGAATTTGGGCCCCTTTGCGCACCCAGGCTGCAAAAAAGTGTCACTCATGTGGTATCGCCGTACTCAGGAGAAGTAGGGCAATGTGTTTTGGGGTGTATTTTTACATATACCCATGTTGGGTGAGAGAAATATCTCTGTAAACTGACAACTTTTGTATAAAATTTTTTAAAAAGTTGTCGTTTACAGAGATATTTCTCACACCCAGCATGGTTATATATAAAAATACACCCCAAAACTCATTGCCCTACTTCTCCTGAGTACGGCGATACCACATTTGTGCCACTTTTTTGCAGCCAAAATGCACAAAGGGGCCCAAATTCCAATGAGTACCTTTAGGATTTCACAGGGCATTTTTACGCATATGGATTCTCACGCTTTAGGGCCCCTAAAATGCCAGGGCAGTATAAATACCCCACATGTGATCCCATTGTGGAAAGAAGACACCCCAAGGTATTTTCCGTGAGGGGCATGGCAAGTTCACAGAAATTTTTTTTTTTTGGCACAAGTTAGCGGAAATTGATATATATATATATATATATATATATATATATATATATATATATATATTTTTTTTTTTTTTACAAAGTCTCAAATTTCCACTAACTAGTGACAAAAAATAAAATTTTACATGAACTCACCATACCCAGCACGGAATACCTTGGGATGTCGTCTTTCTAAAATGGGGTCACATGTGAGGTGTTTGTACTGCCCTGGCATTTGAGGGTCTCCGCAATCATTACACGTATGGCCAGCATTAGGAGTTTCTGCGATTCTTCTTATATTGAGCATACGGTTAATGAGATTTTTTTTTTTTTTTCCGTTCAGCCTCTGGGCTGAAAAAAAAAATGAACGGCACAGATTTCCTCATTCGCATCAATCAATGTGGATGAAAAAATCTCTGCCAAAAAATGTGCAAAAAAAAAAATAGTAGTAAGGCCCCATTCACACGTCCACAAAAATGTCCGCAACTATTCCGCAATTCTGCGGAATAGATGCGGACCCATTCAGTGTGAATGGGGCCGGCGGTGATGCCGAGAGCACACTATGTGCTGGCCGCATCAGCATTTGCGGAGCTGCGGCCGCAAACTTCCGGGTTTCGGCCCCCAAACATCCGGCTGCAGCTCCGCAAAAGATAGAGCATGTCCTATTCTTGTCCGCAATTGCGGACAAGAAAAGGCATTTTCTATATAGTTCTGGCAATGTACGGATCCGCAAAATGCGTAAAGCACATTGCCGGTGTCCGTGTTTTGCGGATCCATGGATCCGCAAAACACATACGGACGTCTGAATGAGCCTTACAAGGGGGTGATTAGTGACAGGGGGTGATCAGGGGGGTGACATGGGGTGATCAGGGGTTAATCGGGGGTAAATCAGGGGTTAATCAGTGGATGGGGGGGTCTGTGTGGTGATTGGTGCACTTACAAAAGTTTCCTTTGGTGGTCCCAAGCAAAAGGGACCACCAAAGGAACGAACAGCAAGCATATCAGACGCTGTTAACAAAACAGCGTCTGATATGCCATTTTTTTTTTAACTTCTACAGCCTGCCCGTGCGTCTAGGAGGAACAAACCGACCGCCGCCAGGACGCAATCCTGCGGTCGCCAAGAGGTTAAGGCCTTCATATTTGGGGCACATGTCCGATCTAACTTTTTTGTGGAATGTCATCCACGTGCTGTGTCCACAACTGTGTGGCCGTTCCAGAAGTTATAGAAAATGTCTTATTGTCCGTTTTGCAGACAAGAATAGGCATATTTGCAGCATGCACACAGCCAGTATACGTACTTTGCAGATCCATGGTTTAACCGCAAGGTACATACGGTTGTGTGCATGAGGCCTAGTATAAAAGTTCTTTATTACACAGCTGAGGAGTGGAATCCTACTTCTATTACTACCAACAGTAAACAGACACTTCTAATATATTCTAAAATACAATGCATTGGCATATAAATTCCTAACACTGGTGGTTTTATAACATATCTTCTGATAAATTGAATTAAGTTTTTTGTGCAGTTGTGTGTTTTGTTTTTGTTTTGTTTTTGCAGGTTAACGCTAATTTTTTTTTATATTTACTTTTCCCAAAAATCCTCTTTATTGCAGGTTGAATGTCACCCTGACACTTGCACTCAGATGACTGCTACAGAACAATGGATATTTCTTTGTGCAGCTCATAAAACCCCAAAAGAGGTGACTAATAATGTTCTTATTTCTGTGCTCTAAAGCTAATGTAGTAAAAATAAATATGTAATACATGTAAGGCTAGTTTCACACCCGCAGCTGCCTCTCCACAATGTTCCAGAGCTCTCTGGCTTGGGCATTGCTGCATACTGCTGCTGCTTGCTTGCTGGACCTGATTGGCTAGATCCGGCCGCTACCCGGAAAAGTTAGATATTTTTATTCAACTATTAAAGTATTGATTTAATGGAGTTCTCTGGGACTAAACAATGAATGATCTATCAGACTTCCAGTACCCCTGCCCATCAGCTGTATGCAGAAGCTTTGGGTGCTGGAAATGGGCATTGGAACCGTGTAGAGCTGTTCCCACTCAAATATATGTAATGGGTACTCTCTGTAGAATAATGTGTGGGAGAGGAATTCCCTGTAGTGCTTATCACGCGTTTTCCACAGCTGAGGTTGGAAGTTCATGGCCCAGAGATTGCGCACATCGTAACTTGTGCATCCAGTAATATCTTCTCCATGCGAGAGAAAGTTCCTGTCTAGAGTCTTAAAGGCAGATGAAGGTCACTGGACACTGTCAGGACACACATTGCTTGTGGTGAATTGCGTGAGAGGAGTTGACACAGGCCAACATCCAGGAGTGACGGTCATCGGGAGAAAGATCCAGAGATTTGCTACCCCTGTGACCATAAGTGGGGTTTTGCGGACTATATCCCCTTTTCTGTATTTAAACCACTCTATTGTATAAGACTATGCCCTGTGGACTGCATTTCCTGTGCCATTGGACTATACCAGGGACCATTCTCCTCCCTTTGTAGTGCAGTGCTGGTTTGACAATTGTTATTTTACCTCCAATACCCACATCACTTGGTCTTTTGATTGTACGAGAAGTGAACGAACCCTAAAACAAGTGCTTTTAAAGCTGTTCAATGTATTCCTTATGGACAGTGATTTTGGAGCAATTTCCCTGTGACTTTTTTTCAGTGTGACAAAAAAGTCTAGGTCTTGCCTCAGCCTCACCCAGCCCCTTATCCCATATTGCAACATACAACATAACTCTCCCCTTCCCAGAAAGATGTCCTAAATCACTGAGGCTCATTTACTAAAGAATGGACTTTCACTTCAGACAGCAGACATAAGGGCCCTTTACATGGGCTGAGAATTCCGCAGATAATTGCTAATTACTGTTCATAGGAACGCTCGTTAGCAATTATCTGGCTCTCAAAATGCGCCGCCGATTACATGATAAATGAACTCATGCTCATCAGGTAACTTAATTTGTGCAGTCACAAAAGTTTTTTACCAGCAGCAGATGCATATGGCATTAGCGATCACATCTCCCCATACTGTGGAGGACATCGCTACATATAAATAAAGTGGTCTCCTCCACTGATGAGCAGGCAAAAACACTGCTGTCATTTGTGTCCGGTGTAAAGGGACCTTTAGTAAAAATAAAGCACAGCGGAGTAAAATGTGGCCAATTTACTAATAGATTTGTCGGTGATGTCCATCTCCAAAAAGTGAAACCTACTGCTTTACAGGGCTCTAGAGTCGGTAGATAAATGCTCTGACTCCTCAGTTTTTGGTACTTCCAACTCCTCTGTATTTAATATGTGAATGTATTTTATACATTTCCCTAGTAGAATCCCATAGTCATGTTTAAAGTTTAAGCTAACATTCTGAGTTTACAAGTTTTTATAGCCTTCGCTGAATGACAGCAGTTTTTCAAATGGTTTACAGATTCAGTCTTGAACTATTGACTATCCATTCTTTTCACTTATACAAGTGTCTCTAGTCCTGCAAAAAACATATTTACTTATTCAGTTATCAGTGAGAGGCTAGGTTAACCATGGGCGTTGCATTCCCTGTAACAGCGGAACACAACACAATGGGAAGTATTCGTATTGCCGCTCCTTAACTGTGCTTTGCGTGCCATATAGTGAAGCATATAAAAAGCATGCTTCTTCATGGTCACTTAACGTGTTCGTTTTGCGGTAACGTGACGCACTGCATGCATTGGCCTTTATTCTTACAGTAGAGAAGTAATTAATTATAACTTTTTGTGAATTGGGACATTTAAACTTGCTTTTTTTTTTTTTTATTCCAATTTAAATTTAGTAGGAGTCAGTTCATTTTTGCCAACTCCGACTCCAAGTACCAAAAATTGCCACGACTCCACAGCCCTGCTGATTTAGCCGTTTTTTGTCCTATATTCCTATTTTTGTATGTGCATTCTGTAATGTTGATATTTGTATACATCCTAACTCCACCAGTGATGTTCCTGGAGGAATGCAGCATACAATAGGTCTGAGCTTAATGAGGATAGGGTTCACAATGTAGTTGTGGTGTTTATAAAGATATTGCTGTGTATACACTGCACGTGCATTTTACAGAAAAATATGAGAAAAGTCAATGTAAAGCTCTATTCACACATGCATGCTAACCCATATATGTTCTGGAGTTTACCCAAAAGAGCTGTACATGTGAACGCAAACATCTGCAATATCTGTCCCGAACTGTATCCAGACTTTTTCTCACTAGGGCCCTAGTACTAAATCCGTGTTTCATCTTGGGTACTTTCACACTTGCGACAGAGGGATCCGTCAAGCTGTTTCTTCGCCAGAACTGTCTGCCGGATCCGTCAAAATGCATGTAACTGTACATGTTTTCACCCGCCGGATCTGCTATTCTGTTGCTGGAACGAAATACCGGATCCGGTAAACCGTATTTAAATGGAGATCTTTTTCGCCGGATCCAGTGAAATAGCGGATCCTTCTCATCTGTTATCATCCGTTTTTAAATGGAAGGACGGATCTAGTATTCAAATTTTCAAAGATCAAAAACCAATCTATTATGCAAATTTTACAGTGGCTATAAAAGCCAACCGGAGGTCACTTACCCCTCAGATGCTCCCTCTGAAGATTGCAAAGATGATACCAGACCACATTCGTTTTGGATTTCAGGCTCTAATCCTGCTGGAGAAGACGTCTTAGAGCCAGACCGGCTTCGCTATTGGGTGCATCCGATAACTTCTGAAAGAACAAGCAGGGGAGCTTTTGAAGTTCTATTCCCCGAATTGCGGAATTATCCTGACAAGTTTCAAAACTACTTAAGAATGAGCGTGGAAAGTTTTGACGATCTGTTACGAAGGGTGTCAAGTCACATTGAAAGACAGGACACCACTTTCCGTCGCAGTGTTTCCCCGGCAGAACGCTTAATGCTTACCATAAGGTAACTTTTGTTATAAATTTTATCTATATCAATTTAATTTTTGTATAAATATTTATAGTAGCTTTTCCTGGTTCAAAGTTGAAACCAGACATAGTTCCCAACCCCAGGTTAGTTAAATTTTATTTTGTAAATAGTAAATTACTGAGCGCATAGGATAAGGTCTATGTAGGCTCTGCATTAGTATTGCTCACTGTACGGCTTCAATGTGAACGTTTAGCCATATCTCTTCCTTTATAGACGTTGACATCACTGTGAGCAATTCTAGTCAGAAGCATACGCCTATCGTTCTCCTTTGAGAGCCCGTTTCACTGGATTAAAAATGTCCTTTGCCCAATTAAAAATGGCCTGTAAAAAAGGTCCCCAAAAAGTTGGTAAAATTTATCTGGTTTTGTTTGCTTTTGTATTTTTTTTTTTTTTTTTTACATATTTGCCCTTTTTTTTCTGATAGATTTCTGGCAACAGGAGAAAGTTTTACGTCCCTTCATTACCAGTTTCGCCTTGGAATATCCACCGTTTCCATTATTGTTAAGGATACGTGGCGTGTTTTATGGGAGCAGTTACATGAGGAATTTATCCCACATCCAAATAGGCAAAAGTGGAGCAAAATTGCTGAAAAATTATTGGAGGTGTGCCAGTTTCCAAACTGTATTGGGGCAGTAGATGGGAAACATATCCGTATTATCAAGTCCCAAGGCACTGGGTCAGAGTTTTTAATTACAAAAAATATTTTTCTATCATACTAATGGCCATCTCTGATGCCCAATACAGTTTTGTGGCCATAGATGTTGGCGCTTCCGGAAGAACAAACGATTCGATGGTATTTAAAAATTCCCACATGGGACCAAGTCTATATAATGGACAATTCGATTTCCCACCACCTCAACCACTGCCAGGTACAGATCCTCCACCCATGCCGTTTGTGTTGGTAGCTGATGAGGCCTTCCAAATGTGCGTAAATCTTATTAAACCATATTCAAGCCGCGGAATAAATCAAACAAAAGGCATATTTAACTACCGCCTGATCCGTGCTGAATGGTTGATTGCACTTTTGGAATTTTGGTTGCCAAATGGCGAGTTTTCACAAAACCGATTCAACTTAAAGTTGAAACAGTCAATGAGGTGGTAAAGTCAGCTTGCGTGTTACACAACTACCTCCTTATTAAAGAACTCCAAAATGTCGAGCAGATTCCTGAAGACAGTGAAGTGGCCAGTATTCAAATTTTTGGACTGCGAACAAGAGTGACAGTTTCTAGGATGAGAGACTCTTTTGCTGAATATTTCTGCTCCAATGCAGGAAGAGTGGGGTGGCAGGACCGAATGATATGATTTGTGTTTATATCTTTTGTAAAAATTTATTTATCTTATTTTTATTTAGGATTGATGCTGTTTAACTGTGTGGTTCTGTGGGTGTATACAGTTTGTGTAATTGATCTAGAAATTTGTTTGTTTATTAAAGTTTTTATGAAAACATAAAATGAGTCATGTGGCTTATATTGATCTATCTAAGCTGTAGGAGCAACAAGTACTTGTGTCGCTCCACCAGCGCAGGGAGATTGTGTACGGCCTGTAATGAACACACTACCCCTTGTCAATATAATCTCCCCACGCTGTAGGAGCGACAAGTACTTGTGTCGCTCCACCAGCGCAGGGAGATTGTGTCAGGCCTCTCTATTGCACACTATTCCTTCTGCACGCAATTTGTCTAGGCTAAAGGAGCGACAACTATTTGTGTCCCTCCAACAGCCCTGGGAGATTGTGTACGGCCTCTAATGAACACACTACCCATTGTCAACATAATCTTCCCACACTGAAGGAGCGACAAGTACTTGTGTTGCTCGACCAGCGCAGGGAGATTGTGTCAGGCCTGTATGCTACCTAATTTTGCTTGTCCACAAAATCTCAACACACCGGTGGATCGACGAATACTTCTGTTGCTACGCCAGTGCTGTGAAATTGTGTTTTTTTTTTTTTTTTACAATTGCCTACACATAGACCTGGGGGAAGTACAGGGGTTGGGGATGGAGGGCAGTGAAGGTTTTGGGCCCCTCTGTCCAGTTGTTCTCCTGCCACTGTGGACAAAGAAGTGCTTGTTGTGGGAAGTAAAACAAGTGGGGAGTATTTAAGGTAGAGGATTGGGCAGGAGATGGACTTTCCCGAGCAAGTGTAGAGGGAGTGGTGAAAGAGGTTGGAGGAAAGTAATGAGGAGGAGAAGGAGAAAAGTGCTCGGGGGGTTGGGAAGGGGGATAGTTTCCGCGGGATGGGGGATAGGTGAAGGATGGGGCATAGGGCATGGATGGGGGATAGGTCTGGCATGGGGAAGGGGTGTGGGGCAGTGTTGAACTTGCCATAAGACGCAGTCCACCTGTCTTCTGGCCTCAAACAGCTGGTCAGGCGTGAATTGTTCCATCACAGGGAGCAACGATGTCAAATAGTGATCCACCGGACTCATTTGCGATGTCAACACTGCCCCCTCCTGCAGATGTCGCAAATTATCCTCCAAAGCGGCAACCCTATTTGTGAATCCCATCAAGGACTTATAAGCAAGCCTTGTGAGATCCTCGTAGTCCGCCTGGCGGCTCCTACCTGTCCTCTGACGATGCACGAGGGCCTCAAAAAATGGGGCTAAAGTGGCCATCGTTGCGTCGCCAGTGGGCACAGGTAGGGGAACATTGAGGTCCTGACCTGCTGCTTGAGCCGGACGAGAGGGACCCGCAGCGGCCGGCTCCTCAGGGACCGCTTCCGGGGGGGACTTCAGGCGCCCGAGTACTGCTAAATGTTCTGTAAAGAAGAGAAAACCACAATTATCAATTGTATTTCACTGGAGAACCTCTATAAAGAGGAGCGCAAAGCCACTTGGGATTCAACATATGAAGTCGCATTACAAAAAAATTTAATAAAAATACTGTACATAGATAGAACCCATACATTCTATCAGAAGTGAAGTGTGAGAAGTGTCTATGTACAGTATGATTTTATTTTTGGAAAGCAACTTCAGATGTATAATCTGAACCCCGCTTCGCTCATCTTTGCTCCATAAAATATGTGGATGTCCCAGACAGAGTGCCAAATGACAGTCTGTCAGGCCCATACACATACTTTGGAGAACATAATTCATAATCTGTATAAACATAATATCTTACCTTCGCAGCTCTAGGGCTCTGCGTAGGAACCACTCGGGCGCCGAACTTCCTCATTGAAGTCCTTTTTGTAGCGGTCCCGGATTGACCGCCACGAACAATAATTGTCTACCCTGGAAAAATAAAGCATAAATATTGATTAGTCTTTTGTATACATTATTATTTTAAATAAAAAATGGTTTACTACTTTTGACCAATAAAATATACGTGTATGCCATTTTCAAATGCAATACTGTATACTTGCGGCACTCGTCCCGTTGACTGTCTCGGAGGTCCTCCCTATTTGGCACGATGGCCTCACATATCTCCAGCCAGAGAAGCCGTGTAGCATGATGGTCTGCGTGGCGGCGGTTGGTGTAGTCCCACAACGGTGCTCGTTCCACCACCATCTGGATGAGGAGGTCGTTGTCCATGTAAAAGCTGCTGACTTCCTCCTCATCCTTTCTGGTGGAGACTCTGGAACCCTAAAATAAATAAAATTTAATTAAAATAATGTTGTAACTTTAACTATTTAAAAAATGAAAATGTTATTGAAAATACTCACACGACCACGGCCACCAATTGCTCCGCAACGTCCTCTGGCTCTTAGAGGCAACGGGACAAGCTAGCTGTGAAAATAAAAAAGACAAAAAAAAATATATTTACGAACATACAATCGCCTATTTAAAAAATAAATAAAAAAACTATGGTTTGCTCTCCTCCACCCCCGACTTCCTCCTCTCTGGCACTTTCAAGGCCGGGAACCACCTCCTCCACAGATGATGACTGAAGAAAAAAACATTAGAATACTGACAGAATTTTATAGTTGGAAAGGCTTCCCAATTTGACATACCGTGTCATGTTGTCGAGGAGGAGAGCTCTCGGCCTCGCTTGATGAAGATGAGCCTATAGAAACAAAAAATAAAATTTAATATTTGCAATTTAGAGAATACAAATCACCCACTAAAATCATACTTACTTGAGATTGCACAAAAAAGCGGGCTGTCTAGCAGGCAGGCTAGCAGGAAGGCTGGCTGGCTGTCAGTCGGGTAACCTTTTTTTTTATTTATTATTGGTTATTAAATAAATAAAAGGATTGGAAATTATAATATAGTATGCATAAGTAGTGCCTTCCACTATGTGCTTATACTACCTGTAGTCCCTGTGCAAAAGTCCCTGTGTACTTTTGCAAAAGGACTGCAGGTAGTATAAGCACATAGTGGATGCTAGGAGTAGTAGTCCCAGTGGCTGCTACTCCTAGCATCCACTATGTGCTTATACTACCTGCAGTCCCTGTGTACTATTGCACAAGGACTGCAGGTAGTATAAGCACATAGTAGATGCTAGGAGTAGTAGTCCTAGTGGCTGCTACTCCTAGCATCCACTATGTGCTTATACTACCTGCAGTCCCTGTGCAAAAGTACACAGGGACTGCAGGTAGTATAAGTACATAGGTGATGCTAGGAGTAGTTGTACCTAGGTACTACTACTCCTAGTATCACCTATGTACTTCTAACATACAGATCCTATGTATAAGTACACATATTATATTTAATGTTTCTAGTATTGCACCACAAAAAAACAAAAACAAATTATATATAATTTCCTTCAATGGTGTCCCTCCTTCTCGATTGCAGTCTGGAGCAAAAAGACAAACAGCAAGTGGGCTCTTCCGATATCCTGCGCATGCGCAGAAGGGAAATCCAGATCCGTCGATGCGGCAATATACGGAACACTTTGCAACGGATCCGGCACTAATGTAGGTCAATGGGAATTAATGCCGGATACGTCATTCCGGCAAGTGTTCCGGCATTTTGGACGACGACAAAACTGCAGCATGCTGCGGTATTTTCTCTGTCCAAAAAACTGACAGTGACGGAACGGAAGACATCCTGATGCATCCTGAACGGATTTCTCTCCATTCAGAATGCATGGGGATAAAACGAATTGGTTATTTTCCGGTATAGAGCTCCTATGACGGAACTATGCGGAAAAGAAAAACACAAGTGTAAAAGTACCCTAAGGCACCTTTCACACGGGTGTGATTTCCGCGCAGGTGCAATGCGTGAGGTGAATCCAGACCCATTAATTTCTATGGGGCTATGCACATGAGCGGTGATTTTCACGCATCACTTCTACGTTGCGTGAAAATCGCAGCATGCTCTATATTGTGCGTTTGCAAGTGCGGATGCAGTGCGATTTTCACGCATGGTTGCTAAGAGACGGGACCCGATCTTTATTATTTTCCCTTATAACATGGTTATAAGGGAAAATAATAGCATTCTCAAAACAGAATGCTTTGTAAAATGTGGATTAAGGGGTTAAAAATAAAAAATAAATAACTCCCCTTAGCCACTTGATCGCGTAGTTGCCGATCTCTTCTGTCTTCTTCAATCATTAGGTGCCATCTAAAGGACCTGTGGTGACGTCACATCTCATGGTCCATCACCATGGTGATGGACCATGTGATTGGACCATGTGATGAGCTCGGTGACGTCATCACAGGTCCTTTAGCCGGCAGCTAATGCTTTTAAAAAGCATTAAAACGCTTTGCACTCGGGCAGAAAAATCGCTAATTTTCCCGCAACGCACCTGCCTCTTATCCGGGCGTCACGTTGAAAGAGGCCTAAGTCAGTGCATGTGTGAGCACCGCAGTGAATGTTTCACAAAATCACAGGGGTGTATTGAAGTGCCCGTCCCATGCCTAGACACCCAGTACATTTTGTCTGTAGTGAGAATAAGCCTAACATGGAACATCTCCAGGCTGAGCAACTCTGGTAAATTTTAGGACCTGATATTCCTGAAATTCTTGTGTGAACACTATCCTAACCAAGAACAGACCAATTGTTGGCTGCATTACTCCAGGAACATCACTTGTTGATTTATGATTTATTCAAGTAGCAACAATTGCAATAGTGCACAACAAGGGAAAAAAACTGGACTAAATGTTACAATCAGAAGGAAATTATGATATCTGTTGATCTATCAACTGCTTTTTTACTGCTTGATGAGAAGGTAGACATAGTCCATATTTTAGAAATACTGCACGCATATTACCGTATGTGTTACAGTGGGGAAAATAAGTATTTGATACATTGGTGATTTTGCAAGTTTTCCCACCTACAAAGAATGGTGAGGTCTGTAATTTTTATCGTAGGTAAACTTCAACTGTAAGAGACCATCGAAAAGAAAAATCTAGAAAATCACATTGTATGATTTTTTTTTTTATAATTAATTTGCATTTTATTGCATGAAATAAGTATTTGATCACCCACCAACCAGCAAGAATTCTAGCTCTCACAGACCTGTTAGTTTATCTTTAAGAAGCCCTTCTACTCTGCACTCATTACCTGTATTAATTGCACCTCTTTGAGCTCGTTACCTGTATAAAAGGCATCTGTCCAGTGTCCACAAACTCAATCACACTCCAACCTCTCCACCATGACCAAAGAGCTGCCTAAGGAGACCAAGGACAAAATTGTAGACCTGCACAAGGCTGGAATAGGCCACAGCAGGGATTCTCAACCTGCGGCCCTCGAGCCATTGTAAAACTACAACTCCCACCATGCCCTGCTGTAGGCTGATAGCTGTAAGCTGAAAAACAAATAGATGCAGGGGCACACAAATATCTGGTAAATGGACTGTGCATATATATCACGTGGTAATGTATTTATTAAAAGTAATAACGTAAAACATACAGAATTAGCTGAATCCACAATGATCTAGATGGATGCTAATCCAAAATAGGATATGGATCTTATGTGGTACATAATACATACATAAAACATCAAACATACACGATCTGATGGTGGATATCCTGCTGTTTCAGAATCGTGTATGAATCTTAGACCTCTATAAGTACATGTATGGACCCTTCTATTGTGTGACCGTACATAGACCATCACACATAGCGTCCCACTTGTAAGATGATGTCACGGTCTTAGGTGAACGTCTCTACTATAATAGGTTAGGATGATGATAGTCTATTCATAATCCAGATGCAGCGTCCATAAGACCGCGAATAGAATTAAAAGTCCTCCGTAGAAGACGTCCCTTATCAGATCCACAATGGGTATCGACTGACAAACAGAGAGGGTTACTTTACCGTCCTCCGTCGCACATCAATGGCCTTCCTTTACTTTTGTACCGCGGAGATACAATTAGATGTCTTCTCCCTGCCAGGACCTGGCGCGGCGTCCCATGTGGTCCCTACCGTCACTAAGTGGCGTCCCACGTGACGGTGGCGGGTGCGTCCAATTGGCTGATCGTATCTTGGACGCAGAGAGTGGACGGAACAGCTAATCAAAAGGTGTTCTTTATCGTCAATGTTGCACTCCTTCAGATTGTGCTTTGTAAAGGAAAGAATAATAATGTCTTGTCCTCCTTTTGGTGTGTATCCGTATAGTTGCTTGCCTTTTACCCAAACGCGTTTCGGGGCATATATATCGACTGGCACCTTCCTCAGTGGTTAACTGGCAAGACTTTCATATTCCTTTTTATAGGTACTTCCCTCCCAAAGAATTGTGGGATATCTAGAGCGATATTTAAACCATGGACATGGAAGCTTCTCCTGCTGATGGTGTTGGTCTCAGATACCATTCATATCAAGATTATATATAAACATAAACAATATTATTTGTTTTTCAGTCTTTTTCTACGGTCAGGGGTGAACCGGCGGGTGTGCACCAATTCATATTTGCGAAGTGGGTGGAGCCACTGATTATCTTTTATTGATAGCTGTAAGCTGTTTGGGCATGCTGGGAGTTGTAGTTTTGCAACAGCTGGAGGGCTGCAGGTTGAGCATGCCTGGGCTACAGGACAATAGGCAGGCTGCTTGGTGAGAAAGGCAACAAATGTTGGCGCAATTATTAGAAAATGGAAGAAACACAAGATGACTGTCAATCTTCCTCGGTCTTGGGCTCCATGCAAGATCTCGCCTCTGCAGACATGGAGACCGCGCTTAGACCCCGGCTGTTACACACAGCCAGGGATCTCGGCTATCTGGCCCGGAACCAATGAGGGCGGTCCCGAGCCAGTGATTGCTCTGATTGACTCGTCTGTACCGACTAGCCACTGGCGATCGCTCTGATTGGCTAGTCTGTACAGACTAGCCAATCACACGATCCTATGCTGGCACCGATGTCCGCCGTTTAACCCCTTCCATGCCAAGGTATATAGGGACCGCTGTATGGGAAGAGTTAACAGGGAGGGAGCACCCTCCCTCTCTCCCATCGGGCTGCTGTGGCAGGGTCCCGATGGTTACCCTGGCAACCGGACGCCCTCACAGGAGCCTGATCAGGCTGTGTAAAGTCAGAAAATCACTGAAAATGGTACACTACAATAGTAAATGCAATTTACCGTGCAAGACCCTCACGCTGATATTAAAATGAGACGTTCACCAATATATTCTTATATCAAGAACATATCTGAGCCTGCACACCCTGTCAAGGTCTCTGAAAATGGCACGGGACCTAACGCTAACCGTATGGACAACTTACGATAGGTGCATAAAGTCCAACACACAGCCAGCAGCTCCCAGTTACCTCCAGCGTGAAATCACACATACAATTGGAGGATAGAGGAGGCTGTGAGTCCCACCTATAACTGGCTCATGTGACGCAGGCTGCCCAAGTGCACCTGAATGTTACCCATAGATCAAGGCACATTCAAACCTGAGTTTGCCCCACCTCCATGCATACATATACAGACAAAAATCACAGAATAAAGTGGTCTAAAAGTAAAAAAATGCTCAAGACCCCAAATGCTGTAGCGCATTTCTACCCGTGGGAGCAAATCCTGCCCATGAGAGCCGTTGCTAACAGCAATCCCCAGCAAAAATGCATACAATGGAGGATGCCGGCAGCGGACCACATGTACCACAAAAAACATCCTACACACATCTTAGGGTACTTTCACACTGGCGTTTTGGATTCCGTTTGTGAGATCCGTTTCAGGGCTCTCACAAACGGTCCAAAACGGATCAGTTCAGCCCCAATGCATTCTGAATGGATAAGGATCCGTTCACAATGCATCAGTTCGGCTCCGTTCCGCCTCTATTTCATTCTGGAGGCAGACACCAAAACGCAGCTTGCAGCATTGTGGTGTCTGTCTGATGATGCAGAGCCGAACTGATCCGTTTTGACTTACAATGCAAGTCAACGGGAACAGATCGGTTTTCAATGATCCGTCCCCCATTGACTTTCAATGTATTTCGAAATGGATCCGTTTTGACTTTGACATTTTTCTTTAAAGCTAATGCAAACGGATCCGTTCTGAACGGATACAAACGTTTGCATTATAGGTGCGGATCAGTCTGTGCAAATAACAGACGGATCCGCACCTAACGCAAGTGTGAAAGTAGCCTTAAAAGCAGAAAATGCTCAAAACCCTGTATGCTGTAGCGCATTTATAACCGGGGAGCAAATCCTGCACATGTGATCCGTTGCTACGGATTAGACGTGCAGGATTTGCTCCCTCACTTCCCAAAAAAAGGTATTAAAAGTGATGAAAAAAGTAATATGTACCCCAAAATGGTACCAATCAAACCGTCACCTCATTCAGCAAAAAATGAGCCCCTACATGAGACAATCGCCCAAGAAATAAAAAAAAATATGACTTTCAGAATATGGAGACACAAAACATGTTTTTAGTTTTTTTTCTAAAATGCTTTTACTGTAGGGTACATCAGGGGCGCTTCAAATGGGACGTGGTTCTAGAAACCAGTCCAGCAAAATCTGCCCTGCAAAAACCATACGGCGCTTCTTTTCTTCTACGCCCTGCCGTATGCCCTTAGAGCAGTTTACGACTACATATGGGGTGTTTCTGTAAATTGCTGAATCAGGGTAATAGATTTTGAGTTTTGTTTGACTGTTAACCCTTACAGCAAAAAATGGATTAAAATGGAAAATATGCCAAAAAAGTGAAATTTAGAAATGTGATCTCCATTTTCCTTTAATTCTTGTGGAATACATAAAGGGCTAACAAAGTTTGTAAAATCCATTTTGAATAACTTGAGGGGTGTAGTTTCTAAATTGGGGTCATTTATGGGCGGTTTCCACTGTGTAAGCACCACAAAGTGACTTCAGAACTGAACTAGTCCTTAAAAAAATGGGTGGGAAATTTTCTTAATGATGCCAACATAAAGTATACATATTGGAAATGTAAAGTAATAACTATTTTGTGAGGTATCACTATCTGCCTTAACGACTCAGCCCTATTTCACCTTAGGGACTCGACCATTTTTTGCAAATCTGACCAGTGTCACTTTATGTGGTGATAACTTTAAAACGCTTTTTCTTATCCAGGCCATTCTGAGATTTTTATCGTCACATATTGTACTTCATGACAGTGGTAAAATGAAGGCGAAAAATTTCATTTTTATTTATAATAAAATACCAAATTTTCTAAGTTTAAATTTCTCTACTTCAATAATACATAGCAATACCGCCCAAAAAAGTTATTGAGTTACATTCCCCATATGTCTACTTCATGTATCGATCATTTTGGGAATGCCATTTTATTTTTTTGGGACGTTACAAGACTTAGAACTTTAGAAGCAAATAGAAGAAATTTTCAAAAACCCACTTTTTAGGGACCAGTTCAGGTCTGAAGTCACTTTGTGAGGCTTACATAATAGAACCCACCCAAAAATGACCCCATTCTAGAAACTACACCCCTCAAGGTATTCAAAACTGATTTTTACAAACGTCATTAACCCTTTAGGTTTTCCACAAGAGTTAATGGCAAATGGAGATAAAATTTCAGAATTTCAATTTTTTGGGAAAATTTTCCATTTGAATCCATTTTTTCCAGTAACAAAGCAAGGGTTAACAGCCAAACAAAACTCAATGTTTATTGCCCTGTAGTTTGCAGAAACACCCCATATGTGTTCGTAAACTGCTGCATGGCCAAACAGCAGGGCGTAGAAGGAAAAGAACGCCATATGGTTTTTGGAAGGTGGATTTTGCTGGACTGGATTTTTGACACCATGTCCCATTTGAAGCCCCCCGATGCACCCCTAGAGTAGAAACTCCAAAAAAGTGACTCCATCTAAGAAACTACACTCGTGAAGGTATTCAAAACCGATTTTACAAACTTTGTTAAACCTTTAGGTGTTTCACAAGAGTTATTGGCAAATGGAGATGAAATTTCAGAATTTCTATTTTTTGTTACCTTGCCTCAAAAAAAGTGTAATATAAAGCAACCAAAAATCATATTTACCCTAAAATAATACAAACAAAACTGCCACCTTATCCCGTAGTTTCCAAAATAGGGTTACTTTTTTGGAGTTTCTACTGTAGGGGTGCATCAGGGGGGCTTCAAATAGGACATGGTGTCAAAAAACCAGTCCAGCAAAATCTGTCTTCCAAAAACCATATGGCGTTCCCTTCCTTCTACGCCCTTAAGTTTGGCCATACAGCAGTTTACGACCACATATGGGGTGTTTCTGTAAACTAGAGAATATATATTGAGCTTTGTTTGGCTGTTAACCCTTGCTTTGTTACTGGAAAAATTGATTAAAATGGAAAATTTGGGGGGAAAAAAGCAATTTTCGGACCGTTTTTATTTTTTGTTATTTACATTGTTGAACTGACAGGTTAGATTGTGTGCTATTTATATAGAACATGTTGCTACTGACGCGGCAATACCAAATATGGCTACTTTTTGGGGGGTTTTGTTTCAGTTTTACATAATAAAGCATTTTTGAAAAAAAAGATTTTTTAGTGTCTCCACATTCTGAAAGCCATATTCTTTTTTTTATTTTTTGGGCGACTGTCTTATGTAGGGGCTCATTATTTGCGGGATGAGATGTCGGTTTGATTGAAACTACTTTTTGTGATGTAAGGTTGTTGTTGTGTTCATCTGAGGGGTTTTGTCATGTGTTATTTTTATTGAGCAGGCTGTGACGGACGCGCCGATACAAATATGTATACTTTTTATTTATTTAAGTTTTACAGAATATTATCATTTTTTAAAACAAAACAAATCATGTTTTAGTGTCTCCATAGTCTGAGAGCCATTTTTTTTTTTTTTTTTGGGCGATTGTCCTATGTGGGGTATCATTTTTTGCGGGATGAGATGACTGTTTGGCACTATTTTTGGGTGCATATAACTTTTTGATCGCTTGCTATTACAGTTTTTGAGATGTGAGGTGACAAAAATGTTTTTTTTTTACATTGTTTTTATTTTATTTTTTTAACAGTATTTACCTGAAGGGTTAGATTATGTGATATTTTTATAGAGCAGTTTTTTACGGACGCGGCTATACGTAATATGTATACTTTTTTTTAATTTATTTTACTTTAACACAATAAAAGAAAAAAAAAATTATGTTTTAGTGTCTCCATAGTCTGAGAGCCAGATTTTATTTTTTGGGGCGATTGTCCTATGTAAGGACTCATTTTTTGCGGGATGAGATGGCGGTTTTATTGGTACTATTTTGGAAGGCATACGCTTGGAAGGCATCACTTGGTATTACACTTTTTGTGATGCAAGGTGACAAAAATGGCTTTTTGACACAATTTTTTTTGCTCGTTTTTTTACGGTATTTGCGTGAGGGGTTAGGTCATGAGATATTTTTATAGAGCAGATTTTTACGGATACCGAATATGTGTAGTGTATTTTTATTCAGTGATATGTATTTTTTAATGTACTTTTTTGACATTTTTTTTGACCCAGACCCACTTGGTTCTTCTAGATCCAGTGGATCTGGTGTCTATATAATACAGTAAGTACACTATAAAGTGTACTTACTGTATTTCTAGCAAAAGCCTATTCAGAGTTTCAGTACCATGGAGAGCAGGATGCTTCTGAAAGCGTCTTGCTCCCATGGCAACCATCACCCGCTGCCAGAACAGAGCACCGGGTGATGGGAAGGGAGAAGAGCTCCCTCCCTCTGCTATCCCCTCCTGTCGGGGGGCTGCAAAGGCACAGCAGCCCCCCGATGGGAGAGGGAGGGAGCTCCCTCCCTGTTAACCACTTTCATACGGTGGTCCGTAGGGTCCAATAATGAATGAGCAATCCTTAGGATAGTTCATCAGCATCAGATTGGCCAGTTTTGACTCCCACCACACCCACAAATCAGCTGCTTTCATGCAAGCGCTGCAACCTCGGCTTTCATGCAAGCGCTGCAACCTCTTCAAAGTTTACCTACATGACATCTCCTTTTCTTTCTTTTTTTTTTTTTTTTTAACTTGTTTATTAACAGGAAAAGAGGTACATTGACTTATACGACATCTCCTTTTCTAGTGGTGGTACAGTGTAATTACAACAGCTCATCCTATTCACTTGTCAAGGGGTTGTTTCGGGTATCGAAGTTTCGATACCCATTCGATACTTTTCTCTGGTATCGAGCTCGTTACCAGGATTGTTTTTTTTTATCGATACTGGGCTGCGCTACTGCACAGCCCAGTATTAGAGAACGTGGCTGCGCTGCTGTCATATCGCCGCGTCTCAAAAGTCCAAACTATAAAAAAATCGTCTTTTATGCGGTGAACGCCGTAAAAGGAAAAAAAAAAGAAATGATTCGCCATTTTCTTTTAGCCGCCTTGTCCCCCCAAAAATAGGATAGGACTGTTGTATTATGAGCCGGCGGTTCCATAAAATGTGGAATGCACGCGGCTTTTTTTGGCGTTTTTATTTTTTTTCGTGTCGTATCGAGTATCGCAATACTTTTTTATGGTATTGATACCGAATCTAAATTTTGGTATCAAAACAACTCTACATTGTGTAATACATTTATAAATGCTCCACTACTTACAATAACGGCACATGCATGAGACTAATATTCTCGTGATAATGGTGGCCATCTTTAAGGAGCCTCATCAGAAGCAATGCATGTCCATATGTCTGTATTTCCGTTCCTGAAAAAAAAATAGAACATGCCCTATTATTGTCTGCATTACGAATAAGGATAGTACTGTTCTATCAGGGGCCAGCTGTTCCATTCCGGAATGCACATGGACGTCATCCGTATTTTTTACGGATCCGTTTTTTGCATACGGTCGTGTGCATGAGCCCTAAAAGTGCTTTTCCTATACATGGAATAAAGGCACAAAGTGCACACGGGTATGCTTGAGATGTGTATGCAATCTTCTATGGGGCAGTGTTAGTTATATTGGTGAAAAACAGATGACAGACTCCCTTTAAGTGAGCTGTACTTGTGGCTTAGTGTTTAGCACAGGCGCCTTGCAGTGCTGGGGTCCTTGGTTTGATTCCTACTAGGGACAACATCTGCAAGGAGTTTATACATTCGTTTTGTTTGTGCGTGTTTCTTCCAGCTACTCTGATATTTAATTTTTTTTTTTGATTCTCTACACTCCAAAAATATGAAAATAGGCAAATTGGCTTCCTATCAAATTGACCCTAGTGTGCATTATGTTTTGGAGTCAAGTGCCCATATGGCAGCCCCTGACACCCCAGGGAATTGCCCCAGCCCAACAACTATCCTTACGCTTTGAGTCCCAGCGATAAAAGTGCATTACAAATGTTTATTATTGTTTGTTTTTTATATATAGATATTTAAGTGTGATGTATATGTGCTGTAAGTATATCATTGTGTTTCATTCCCTGTCAGTTTATATCAAGTACACGTATGGTAACGAAGCACATTTTCCCCTGACTTTACTAATCTGATGTTTCTTTTTTATGTTTTGTTTAGTGTCCTGCTATAGATTACACGAGACACACACTGGATGGTGCTGCTTGTCTTTTGAATAGCAATAAATATTTTCCAAGCAGGTAAGTTTTTTAGCTTATGAATGTATCTTGCACAGCACTTGTTAGATTGCTATTACATTAAAGATCATGTTATCCTACTTTCCTCCCATATCCAGAATTTTTTTTAATTAAATGGATTGTGTTACAGTTGTATCATCGTTAGCGCTCCCAGCAGACTCGCGGCAGCGCGTAACGATATCCAATTTCCCTTGTAAACCCGAATCGCGTAATAGACTATTGAGAAAACTAAAGGTGCAATTTTGGTTTGTGAACACCAGATGGCGCTTGGAACTGCAGTGGATATTAGTACTGTGTTATAATGAGAAAGTAGTGTAGATTTTTGCACTATAGGGAACTGTATCCGCTAACAGAGGGGAGGGGGTCTTCACTGCCCTACTGTAATTCCTTTACTTTTCATTTGGGAAATAAATTATTTAAACGTGGCTTTGTCCTGACCTCATAACATACAGGTGCCATTCTTATAGCGGCCGGCTCCTGTGCAGTGTCGGCATGTGCCCCAACTGCTGAGGATAATTCTGGGCTGTTGGGGAGCCGGAGCTGCCTGTTTGACCTACAGTACCCCCCTCCCTGTGGGATTTGTGGGTGCATGGAACATGTGTTCTACTGTATGTTGCCAGTGCACAGAGTGAACCAGCGGCGGTGGGGAGCTGCACATACTGTACCCGACTGCATCCCCCTCCTCTTATGGTACTGTATACGGTACATATGCTGTACTGTATATAGTGTGGAAAAAAGATAGAAAAAAAATACTGTACTGTACAGTATATTCCTGTACAGTAGTTATCGCTGCTATGCAGCTTACTGTAATTGCCGGCGTTATTTTTTAACCAGAAGCAGCAAAGAGGCGGTAATTACAGTAAACTGCGTAGCAGCGAGAACAATATGAATATACAGTACAGTACAGTACATGCTGAACACACCAGGGTCGGGGGGAGAGGGAGGTTGAGATGCGACAACTGTAGTGTACAGTAATAACACTATCGAACAGTAACAACTGCTCTGCACACAGCCAAATCTGCAGTGAAGCGTGGAGCCCGAGAATGAGGTAGAGTACATACAGTACAGTATGTGCCGGTGAATCCGACAGTATACTGTTACGGTAGTTCTTCCCTGCATAAAGCATGCGCCCACAAATCCCACAGGGAGGGGGGTACTGTAGATCAAACAGGCAGCTCCGGCTCCCCAACAGCCCATAATTATCCTCAGCAGTCGGGGCACATGCCGACACTGCACAGGAGCTGGCCGCTATAAGAATGGCACCGGTATGTTGCCTCCCTGTGGCAAATCGACAGGAGGTTAGTGTGGAGTTCGTTGGAGCAAATATATTTAATTAATATAATAGAAAAAAAAAAATTGAGCCATTCCTATATATATATATATATATATATATATATATATATATATATTAATGTACAGAATTGTCCATTACAGAAAAGGCTACCTGTCAAATTACATGAATGGCATAATGCCGTTTCTGTAATTTCACAGATAGCCCTTCTTTTGGTGGACCGCGCACATAAAGAGCTATATACCTATTTATACCTATTGTATTACTGTTTACTATACTATAATTAATCCATATGAATTGCATCAATATCATTCAAAAAATTACACTTTTTGCTATGATTCAACTATATCTGACAGTTTTTTTTTTTATTAGGGGTTATAGCAGGCATTATTTTTCCTTTATCATATTTTTTCTATTTTAAAATCATAGTTGTGTATTCTTTATTCTAATCATGATTGTTCATATTATTAGTTGTATTATTTATTTATCAGAACATGATCATTAAATGTAGCTCATAAACTCATCCTATCAAGTCTAGTCATTTTTGATTTTCCATTTTTATATTGTACATTTACTATTTTGTATTATAATCATATTTATTTTGGTAATATTTTCATAATGTCCATTCCAATTTTTTTGATCTTGTTTATCAATGTATATTTTTTTATAATGTATACTTAAATGGTACCCGCCCTAAACAATTATCTAGTTATTTTAATATATTATTATTAAATACATTTGATTATTAGTTAATAATATGTTGACATAAGAGGATCGCTGGTTAATGGAGTAGGTGCAGAAAGTAGAGGATCGCTGAATAATGGTTAATGGAGTATATGGGTAAATTCCTCTATTTTAAAGGAAGATCATTCTGAAATAGCCTCAGTGTAAAGATATGTGTGGAAGAGAAGCGCAGTGAAAAATCACTAAGACCGGGGACATGCGCTATGGGCATGGAAGGTTTTAGCCTCCGAGACGAAGTCTGGCAGGCAAGTGCTAGGTAAGCTAATTAAACGGTTATGGACCTAAATGACGGACACTAAGAACTCTAGCCATAGGTGGAAAGATTTTCTCTTCCCTTATGAGGTATAACTTACTTGTAATTTAAACACAATGAGAGCTCAGAATAGATAAGTAAAAAGGGGGAGGGTATCGTATAATACACGTCTAACTCACTATAAGTGTTATTAGTGTCTGTATATACAGTGTGTGTGTGTATATATATATATATATATATATATATATATATCCACACATACTGTACACACATATATACATAAGACATACACATTAATACAAACATATACATGTGCACACTTATACAGTACACTGCTGTTGCTGAAAGGGTTGTACTGTCGGTGTATTGGGTTGGTAATGAGTGTATTAACAAGCCTATTGTTTTCAGCTCCCCATCCCCCACATGTCCTCTACCATGTATGTGTATGTGGGGGAAAGAGAGCTGAAAACAATAGGCTTATTAAATCGCTCATTACCAACCCAATACACCAGAAGGTGCAGAAGAGAAAGGATTAACATTGGTTAATCAGGCATGGGTTACTTCTCCCCCTCTTATCTGCAGAACTGCACCACAGCATGCCCCTTATTAGAAAGGATCAGTAGCTCTGTTCTTCCTCAGCCTACTGGTTAGTGCTCAGGATTCCAGATCTGTCCTGTGTGCACCCATAATTCCTCACAGACTCCAGAATTTTGCTATCCCGACTTTATGAATACTGCATCCCAGTCTATTTCTGTAGTGAAGCAGTTATAGTCTTGCCCTTAATTAAAGTGACCAATTCTTGTGACAAGTATGCATTAGGATTATGACCTGCAACACCACTTAAAATTACAACGTGTCCGTAATCGTTCAAAACATTTATTTATCTGTTCCTTGGCAGGAGATTAGAACAGACGACTAGAAGGGGAGAACTAATTGTGTATTACACTTTCCTAACTCTCCTTTTCTTGATGTGGGCAAAAATCGGAGAAATAAAATCCTGGAGCGGAGATGGCTCTGAGTACATGCGGGCAGTGCTATATGGCAGGGCTCGACAAATCCCAGGCGCCAGGTCGCCATGGCGACCAGGAATTTGGTCCTGGCACCTGGGTATTTGTCAGCCCGTTCTGTCAGGTGCCCGGGCGCAGGGCCGGCGCATCCTACACGCGGGCTAGGAGCGCCGGCCCCCTCATGCTGCAGCCGCCCGAGCGCTCTATAGAGAGCCTCAGGCGGCTGCAGCACTGCCCGGGCTGGCGCGTCCATGAGGGCGCACCGCCCGGGCACAGCATGAAGAGAGGGACTGACAGGAGGGAAGCGCTCAGCGCTCCCTCCTGTCAGTCCTCATTAGCGTGGCCGAGCCCTGTATGGTCTGCGGTACAGGAGCATCTGTCTCCTGTACCCGGCCGGACTGACATGAAGTGCGCACAGTGTGCACTTCCTGTCAGTCCGCCCGAGTACAGGAAACTAAAGCTCCTGTACCCGTGGGACCATACAAAGCTCGGCCACGCTACACTAGAGGCGGGGGGGAGTGAATGACAAGGGGGAGGGAGAAAGTGAATGACAAGGGGAGGGAGAAAGTGAATGACAAGGGGAGGAGAAAGTGAATGACAAGGGGGAGGGAGAAAGTGAATGACAAGGGGGAGGAGAAAGTGAATGACAAGGGGGGAGGGAGAAAGTGAATGACAAGGGGGGAGGGAGAAAGTGAATGACAAGGGGGGAGGGAGAAAGTGAATGACAAAGGGGGGGGGGGAGAAAGTGAATGACAAGGGGGGGGGGGTGTGAGAGAAAGTGAATGACAAGGGGGGTGAGAGATTGACAAGACGGACCCCTCTGCCCTCCCCTCCGGACCCCTCTGCCCTCCCCTCCGGACCCCTCTGCCCTCCCCTCCGGACCCTGTAATCCTTGTAAGGGTTTCCACATGTCATGGCGGCCGCTGGCAGCATCTGACTTGTCATATAACCTATTGAAAAGGGGAAGCATTATGGGGGGCACTATGGAGAACAGGGGTAGGAACACTATGGGGGCATCTACTGGGGGCCCTATATACTGGCATGCATTATTGGGGGGCTCTATAGAGAAGTGGGGGGGGGGGAGGAGCACTATGGGGGCATCTATTGGGAGCTTTATGACGCGGCTCCGCCTGGCTCCTAACTTTTTTAGCTGGCTCCTAGATTCCAAGGAAATTTGTCAAGCCCTGGTATATGGTAATATACTGCATACTGTTACAGTAAATTATCTGCTGTAAATACTTAGGGTTTACTATATTTTTATTCTATTGCATTATATTATGGAATTTTATGGGGATTATGCCAAGCATGAATTAAATATGTTCCTGTATTAAAAAAAAATAAAAAATTAAAGTAACAATCAATTAAGTAAAGTTTAGGCTATAATATGGTGTAGTATATTTATATCACAATAATTATAGCGTAGTAAACAGTAATAAAATAGGTATAAATAGGGTATATAGCTCTTTATGTGCGCTTTCCACCACAAGAAGGGCTATCTGTGAAATTACAGGAACGGCATTATGCCATTCATGTAATTTGGCAGGTAGCCTTTTTTGTAGTGGACAATTCTGTGCAGTAAGTAATATTATATAATATGCATATTTATATATATATGTGGGAATAGCTCAAGTTCGGCCTTTCATATAATTTCACAGATAGCCGTTCTTGTGGTAGACAAATCTGTGCTCTTAGTATAATGTGCACATATAAATATTGGAATAGCTTAAGTTCAGAGTGTATATATCTGTGTGATATATATAATCTGGCAATGGTGAATCTTGTATAGTGGTTATCTGCTAACTATAGTACTTGGGTGTCTTTTGTGTGAGAGGGGGCCGGTCTCTCCATAGATTGTTCCCCTTAGGTTCACTTTAGTTCACTTATATATTAGGGTCACTTATATATACACATATATTTTCAATGTTACGTCTGAAAAATGTACTTTACTGGGGCTCTGATTAGGGTTCAAAATATTATAATTAGGGTTCAAAATATAATAATTTTGAATAAAATATTAAGAATAATATATTAATCTTGGGCGATCTAGAAGATAATAATAGATAGTAAATACATGATAAGATGACATAAAATTACAGAGAAAAAAAATCCAGGATATCGCAACATACAATAAAAATATTTATTTTTGTCTGTATATTTTCAGTCTATTTTGCGTATATCCGCAATGATGAAACAATTCAAATATACATGATTTTCATAAATCTTACTTCATATTAAGCCATCACCAAGGTGGTGATATCGCATGGGCATATAGGCATATGGGGTGGCTAGAGTTTCCCCTATAACCTGGACAACAGCGCGCATCCCTGAGGGACTTGAATAACATCTACAACTAAGCAACCTTATTAATGTCATTATTACTAACAAATATTAATGAATAAAAAAAAAAGAAGCAGCATCCCTGCACCCAAAATAATTTGGACTGCCATTTTCTTTTGTGGCTTATATATATATATACAGGTTTCCCACAATTAATTATTGGTTATTTACATGAAATGAAGTATAAAATGTGACATGAATCTATTAGGAATATTTAATATTGTCAGGCACTGAGGGTGAGCATACCGTATGACATTGCCATGCATGGTTTGCTAGTGATCTCCATTTATTCGCTATATAATCATGCATTGTAATCAATAATGAATTATGTATTTAGCTGATTTTTATTTATATTTTTATAGTTTTTGCAAGTGTGTGTATGTGTGTGTATGTATGTATATAAATATATATATATATATATATATATATATATATATATACACATACATACATATTTTGATCTTTATATATTTGGTTTATCTGTGTATAATTAGTCTTGAAACAATTCAAATATACATGATTTTCATGCAAAACTTGAAGGAGAATTGTACACCTTGATTTTTCTTCTTCTTCGTCTCTAGATTTTTTTTATTACTACTATTTTTAATTTTATTTTTGCATTTTTAGGTTTCATTTTTATACTATATGTAACAGTGATGCCATGCATAGAGCAGTTTAGTGCTAAGCGCCACTACATCTACAGTCCTGGGAGTAATGTACCCACGGTGATGCCATGCACAGAGTTTATGGGTCCCTCTGCATTGTGAGGAATTATGGGTGCACACAGGACAGATCTGGAATCCTGAGCACTAACCAGTAGGCTGAGGATGAACAGAGCTACAGATCCTTTCTAATAAGGGGCATGCTGTGGTGCAGTTCTGCAGATAAGAGGGGGAGAAGTAACCCATGCCTGATTAACCAATGTTAATCCTTTCTCTTCTGCACCTTCTGGTGTATTGGGTTGGTAATGAGTGATTTAATAAGCCTATTGTTTTCAGCTCCCTTTCCCCCACATACACATACATGGTAGAGGACATGTGGGGGATGGGGAGCTGAAAACAATAGGCTTGTTAATACACTCATTACCAACCCAATACACCGACAGTACAACCCTTTCAGCAACAGAAGTGTACTGTATAAGTGTGCACATGTATGTGTTTGTATTAATGTGTATGTCTTATGTATATATGTGTGTACAGTATATGTGTGGATATACATATATATATATATATACTGTACTGTATATACAGACACTAATAACACTTATAGTGAGTTAGACGTGTATTATACTGTACCCTCCCCCTTTTTACTTATCTATTCTGAGCTCTCATTGTGTTTAAATTACAAGTAAGTTATACCTCATAAGGGAAGAGAAAATCTCCCCACCTATAGCTAGAGTTCTTAGTGTCTGTCATTTAGGTTCATAACCTGTCAATTAGCTTTCCCAGCGCTTGCCTGCCAGACTTAGTCTCGGAGGCTAAAACCTTCCATGCCCATAGCGCATGTCCCCGGTCTTAGTGATTTTTCACTGCGCTTCTCTGCCACACATATCTTTACACTGAGGCTATTTCAGAATGATCTTCCTTTAAAATAGAGGAATTTACCCATATACTTCTCCATTAACCATTATTCAGTGATCCTCTACTTTCTGCACCTACTCCATTAACCAGCGATCCTCTTATTTCAACATATTAACTAATAATTAAATGTATTTAATAATTAATAATATATTAAAATAACTAGATAATTGTTTAGGGCGGGTACCATTTAAGTATACATTATTAAAAAATATACATTGATAAACCAGATCAAAAAAATGGGAATGGACATTATAAAAATATTACCAAAAATAAATATGATTACAATACAAAATAGTAAATGTACAATATAAAAATGGAAAATCAAAAATGACTAGACTTGATAGGATGAGTTTATGAGCTACATTTGATGATCATGTTCTGATAAATAAATAATAAAACTAATAGGAACAATCATGATCAGAATAACGAATACACAACTATGATTATAAAATAAAAAAGTATGATAAAGGAAAAATAATGCCTGCTATAACCCCTAATAATAGTGGGATCAGATATAGTTGAATCATAGTAAAAAGTGTAATTTTTTGAATGATAGGGATGCAATTCATATAGATTAATTATAGTGTAGTAAGCAGTGATACAATAGGTATATAGCTCTTTATGTGCGCTGTCCACCACAAGAAGGGCTATCTGTGAAATTACAAGAACGGCATTATGCCATTCATGTAATTTGGCAGGTAGCCTTTTCTGTAGTGGACAATTCTGTACATTAAGAAATATATATAATATGTGTGTGTATATGTGTGTGTGTGTGTATATATATATATATATATATATATATATATGGGAATGGCTCAAGTTCGGCCTCTCATATAATTTCACAGATAGCCGTTCTTGTGGTAGACAAATCTGTGCTCTTAGTATAATGTGTACATATAAATATTGGAATGGCTGAAGTTCAGAGTGTATATATCTATCTTTGTATATATATAAAAAAAAATATATATATAGATATATATATATATATCTATATATATCTATATATATATATATATATATATTAGCAGTCGTGGATCTTGTATAGTGGTTATCTGCTAACTATAGTGCTAGGGTGTCTTTTTGTGTGAGAGGGGGCCGGTCTCTCCGTAGATTGTTCCCCTTAGGTTCACTTTAGTTCACTTATATATTAGGGTCACTTATATATACACATATATATATTCAATGTTACGTCTGAAAAATGTACTTTACTGGGGCTCTGATTAGGGTTGCACCCCCTCCTCCTCCCCCTACAGGGAGCTTGTTATCTGTGAATGACAGCACAACCTGTTTCCCGATGTAAGCCAGCAAAATAAAGAAAATCAAAATAGCAGATATTTGCTGAATGCAGTCGATATTTGTTAGGTGCCACGGATATTTTCTGTATATCTTTTTGGCGTCCACGTACTGTATTATAACAACAAAATAGCATTCGGGTGAATAATGACCTCCTAACATACAGGTGCCATTCTTTCCCCATGCTTTATGCAGGGGAGAACTACAGTAACAGTATACTGTCGGATTCACCGCCATATACTGTACTGTATGTACTCTACCTCATTCTCGGGCTCCACGCTTCACTCTGCAGATTTGGCTGTATGCAGAGCAGTTGTTACTGTTTGATAGTGTTATTACTGTACACTACAGTTGTCGCAAATCCCACAGGGAGGGGGGTACTGTAGACCAAACAGGCAGCTCCGGCTCCCCAACAGCCCATAATTATCCTCAGCAGTTGGCATGAATATGGCATACTCATCCAATGATACGAGAGTTCCCACGGTCAGGTGAACCAATCACCGGTAAGTTCACACGCTATTAAGGTTAATTGGTTATGACAGGTCGTCAAAACAAATAATTAACCTTAATAGCGTGAGAACTTAACGGAAATTAGCTGACATGACCGTGGGAACTCTCATATCATTGGATGAATATGCCATATTCTTTAAATGATGAAAACTCGTATTAATGTGATTGGCCAGAGGAGGGCACGTGGCTCCAGCAGCCACTTCTTATTAATTATCATACCGGGGTACTGCAAATTTTTTATTTTTTTTTCTATTATATTAATGAAATACAATTGCCCCAAGGAACGCCCCACTAACCTCCTGTCGATTTGCCTTCCCTCTATTACTGCTTTATCGGCTCACTGGCTGAAGTGACAGATAGAAGAGGTCTGTGATTTACAGTATACTGTACTGTATGCTTTCGCTAAGCGATTGTTTTTTTTCCTGGATTATTCATTTAGTGTAGAGTACTTAATAATACTGTTCTGTACATCAAATTAATTTGTCCAAAAAATTATTTAAACATCGCTAACATACAGGTGCCATTCTTATAGCGGCCGGCTCCTGTGCAGTGTCGGCATGTGCCCGACTGCTGAAGATAATTATGGGCTGTTGGGGAGCCGGAGCTGCCTGTTTGATCTACAGTACCCCTCTCCCTGTGGGATTTGTGGGCGCATGCTTTATGCAGGGGAGAACTACAGTAACAGTATACTGTCGGATTCACCGGCACATACTGTACTGTATGTACTCTATCTCATTCTCGGGCTCCACGCTTCACTCTGCAGATTTGGCTTGATAGTGTTATTATTGTACACTACAGTTGTCGCAGCTCACCCTCCCTCTCCCCCCGACCCTGGTGTGTTCGGCTGCTGATAGTATCCACATAAACATACAGTACAGCATGTACTGTATATTCACATTGTTATCGCTGCTACGCAGTTTACTGTAATTACCGCCTCTTTGCTGCTTCTGGTTAAAAAAAAAAACCTGGTAATTACAGTAAGCTGCATAGCAGTGATAACTACTGTACGGGGATATACTGTACAGTATTTTTTTTCTCATCTTTTTTCCACACTTTCTACACTATATACAGTACAGCACATGTACCGTATACAGTACCATAAGATGAGGGGGATGCAGTCGGGTACAGTACGTGCGGCTCCCCACTGCCGCCGGTTCACTCTGTGTGCTGGCATCATACAATAGAACACATGTTCCATGCACATGCTGCCAGCCCAACATCTGTAGTGGGGGGACTCTTACAGGGACGACCAAACAGTAAGGGTGAAAGGCAGAGCGGGGATGGATACCGAGAGCTGGTATTAGGTGTGAAGCGGCTCGGTCAAGAACTGCCATACTGTACTGTAATCTGACCTCTGACAAGGGGGAAAAGTAAAGGAATTACAGTAGGGCAGGGCTGCTCCAGTATACTGTACATCCAGTTACACTACTAGAAATTCTCAGAGTGCAGTATTACTGATTAATTATGTACTTTAACTCAACACTGCCATCTACTGGCATTGTGTTGCATTGCTACACTGAAGGAGATAAAATCGCGTTTAGGTAGTAACAATTCGCGAAGAAAAGGGAGCGGTAGCGATGATACAACTGTATGTGATGCATTGAATACATTGGGGGCATATCCAAGTGATATGCCCCCAATGTCTTATAGGTGCTTTGAGTTATGTGAGGCGTTAGGCCCATCAATAGCATATCATAACAAACACACTGTATTATATCTAGCCAAATCCCTCTCGAGTTGTGTACAAATATGAGATTAGTTTAAGGAATAAAGGCTATACAAGGAGCACCCAATTTAAATAACTAGGTAGGTCAAGGACAAGGTGGGAAGGAGAGTCTCTTAGGCCCCCTTCAGAAAGAGAGTGGATTGAGACAACCTATCTCAAGTACTTCACTTTATGACACCTGTATTTCCCCTCAGTCACTTAATAACTGAATTGGTCCTTTAAAAAGTGAGTTTTGGAAAATTTCAAAAATTGCTTCAAATCTAAGCCTTCTAATATTTACAAAATTATGCCAACATAAAGTAGACATATGAGGAATATTAAAGGAGTTTTCCAAGACTTTTTTTATTTTATTTAAATTTTTTTTTACTGATGACCTATCCTCTGCATAGGTCATCTGTATTTGATTGGTGGGGGTCCGACAACCAGGACCCCCACTGATTAGCTGAGTGAGAGAGCACCGGCGTGACCTTCTCTTAGCTTTAGGTCTAGCTGTTATACAATGTATGGTAATGTGCTTGGTGAGCTGCAAGAAGGCTGCCGTGCAGGCCAAAATTTTTCATTTTCACAATTGGTCACAAGAGAAAATGAACCTCACAATTTACCAATTTTCCCCTGAATATGGAAACACCCCATATATGCGTGTATACTGCTGTATGGCCACACTGCGGGGCTCAGAAGGAAAAGAGCACCATAGGGCTTTTGAAGGGCAGAGTTCACTGGGATAATTTTCAGGTGCCATGTCGCATTTGAAGACACCCCTGTGCAACCCTACAGTGGAAACCCCGCAAAAAATCCCCCTATTTTGGAAACTACACCTCCCAATGAATGTTTTAAGGGGTGTCCTGAGTACTTGGACCCAACAAGCGTTTCATAGAATAAAAAAAATATAAAAATTACATATTTTACAGGAAACTGGTTGGGTTCAAGTTTTTCATTTTCATAGGTGGTAACAGGAGAAAATGCACCCCACAATTTACCCATTTTCTCCTGAAAACGGCAACACTCCATATGTGGCAATAAACTGCTGTTTGAACACACTGCAGGGCTCAGACTAGAGAGCACCATGTGCATTTGAAGCCAAGTTTTTTTTATTTATACAGTACTGTCCGACAATTGCAGAGATTCTGAGGTTAAATTAAAAAATAAACTCTCAAGATGTGACCCCATTTTAGAAATCACACCCCTCACAGAATTTACCGATGGGTGTAATGAGCATTTTGACCCCACAGGTGTTTTGCAAAAATTGTCACAGTAGATGGTACAAAGTGAAAACGGGATTTATTTTTTTTACACACATTTACCATTTCTGTGCCTAATATATTGTGCCCAGCGTATGCCAGTTATTATGCAGTGCTTTTTGGTTTTATCAATACCTACATGTGGCCCTTATCTTTTGCCTGGACATAGGGCTAAATAGTAAAAGAGCACTTTGCACATCTGAGGTCCATTGCAGTGATTTATGCAGTTCTTGCTGTTAGCTGTAGATGCTCTAGGGTGAAAAGTTAAATGGGATCATGGAGAAGAGACCCTATATCGCAAACTACACCCCTCACAGTATTTATTAAGAGGTGGAGTGAGAATTTTTGACCCCACAGGTGATTTGTAGAAATTGGTGAGCAGAGGACTGTGTGAAATTAAAATTGCAAGTTTTCCATAGAGGTGGCATTTTAACGCCCTGTATGTTGTACCCAACTCATGACATATGATACACACTTCGTCCTTTAAATTTTTAGCCCGGTTCTACACATAATTTGTACATAATTAAATTCACGAAAATAATAAAGGTTTACAAGCAAACGTTTAAATGGATGTAAATAAGAAAATTGTTCGACATCCTAGTCTAAAGAAATTAAATGTTTATAATTAAAACCGGATTACCTCTTTAAAGCGAACCTGTCACCTGGAATTGACTTCATAAACCATGAACAGTACCTGATAGTGCCCCACAAGACGTTTCCAGCAGTGTTTCCTGCTCTTTTCCTGTATTTAAAATCATCAAAAAATCGCCTTTTGAAATCCTTGCAGAAGTCGAGATAGAAGTCAAGGGCGCAGAGGCCTCCTTGACTCCAGGTCTGCCTTCCCTGCCCTAACCCCGCCCCTCTGCTGCATAACTGACATTAGCTAAATTTGCCGGGACCGTGCTCGTACAGCCCGCGCATGCGCGGTATGCCTCCTTTAGCAGCGCGATCCCGGCTCTCAAGTAAATACCGTAAAAAATATATATATATATAAAAACGGTATAAAAAAAGCTATTTTTTGTCACCTTACATCACAAAAAGTGTAATACTATCAAAATAGTGCCAATCAAACCGTCATCTCATCCCGCAAAAAATATGACCCTACCTAAGATAATCGCCTAAAAACTGAAAAAAACTATGGCTCTCAGAATATGGAGACACTAAAACCGTTTTTTTTTGTTTCAAAAATGAAATCATTGTGTAAATCTTACATAAATAAAAAAAATATACATATGCTATCGCCGCGTCCGTAATAACCTGCTCTATAAAAATACCACACGATCTAACCTGTCAGATGAATGTTGTAAATAACAAAAAATAAAAACGGTGCCAAAACAACTATTTCTTGTTACCTTGCCTCACAAAAAGTGTAATATAGAGCAACCAAAAATCATATGTACCCTAAAATAGTACACCCTATCCCGTCGTTTTTAAAATGGGGTCACTTTTTTGGAGTTTCTACTCTAGGGGTGCATCAGAGGGTATTCAAATGGGACATGGTGTCAAAGAACCAGTCCAGCAAAATCTGCCTTCCAAAAACCGTATGGCATTCCTTTCCTTCTGCGCCCTGCCGTGTGCCCATACAGCAGTTTATGATAACATATGGGGTGTTTCTGTAAACTACAGAATCAGGGCAATAAATATTGAGTTTTGTTTGGCTGTTAACCCTTGGTTTGTAACTGGAAAAAAAAAATGGAAAATCTGCCAAAAAAGTGAAATTTAGAAATGTTATCTCTATTTTCCATTAATTATTGTGAAACACTTAAGAGTTAACAAAGTTTGTAAAATCAGTTTTGAATAACTTGAGGGGTGTAGTTTCTAGAATGGGGTAATTTTCGGGTGGTTTCTATTATGTAAGACTCAGAAAGTGACTTCAGACCTGAACTGGTCCTTGAAAAGTGGGTTTTTGAAAATTTCTGAAAAATTTTAAGATTTGCTTTTAAAGGTCTAAGCCTTGTAACATCCCCAAAAAATAAAATATAATTCCCAAAATGATCTAGACATGAAGTAGACATATGAGGAATGTAAAGTAATACCTATTTTTGGAGGTATTACTATGTATTATAGAAATAAAGAAATTGAAACTTGGAAAATTGCAAATTTTTGGTAAATTTGGTATTTTATTTTATGAATAAAAATGAACTTTTTTTGACTCCATTTTACCAGTGTCATGAAGTACCATATGTGACAAAAAAAAAAAACAATCGCAGAATGGCCTGCATAAGTAAAAGCATTTAAAAGTTATCACCACATAAAGTGACACTGGTCAGATTTGCAAAAAATGGCCTTGTCCTTAAAGGATAACTGTCACATTTAGACCCTAATTTCAGTTTTCATAGATGTAGTTACTAATATGATAATATTCCTGAATCAATAACTATTAGACTTACTTACCCCATATTTAATAAGATTCAGCCCTTAGCAACCAGTCTGCATAAAACTGCAATTTCACTATTCTGTTAAAATGGCCGCCCTCAGCCATGAGGCTAATCCATAGAATGCCTGCAGTGAAGTTAGTGAAGACCAGCACTGTATAGGAGGGTCTTGCAGTGAAGTTCCCGGTCTGGCTGAAGCCTATAGTCCTCTTACAAGCTCTCCTCTTATCAGATAAGGCTTTCATTTATACACTGAGCAGCCAGCATATCTCCCTGGGCTCTACATTCTCCTGCACTGCTAAGGGAGTGTTTGCCAAGCACAGGCATGTGAAGAAGTTCACACACACAGCCCAGCACTGTTATCTCCTGTCAGGAAGAACCTTTTTATACATTCCCTTACAATATTGACTCACTATCAGTTCCCAGTGCACGCAGCGTGCACCGTCCTCATCTGGTAGACGGAAGGAGCATAGCAACCTGATTTTAATCTCAGGTATAAATAGCCAATACTGGGGACTTTTAGGGGTTATTTATTAAACAATCAGAAATTAAAACAGGGCCAACAAGGTGATACTAATCACCAAAATCCAATATTAAATAAAAAAAAAATTGACAGTTATACTTTAAGGTGAAATATGGCTGTGTCCTTAAGGGGTTAATGGTGTTGAAAATATTCCCCAATAATTTTTGTTGCATGAATTTTGTAGCAGTTAACAATACCATAAAGAAGAGATTAAATAATAACAAAAAAGCAAGTATCTACAGAGCTGCATTTTTAGCGTATTAGACAATGAAGGTTAACATAATTATATAATTTATAACTAAATGTGTTTTCAAAAAGTTACCAGATTGGTTGTATTAATAAAATTATTGTCTTTACAGGGTTAGCATAAAGGAGTCTTCCGTGGCTAAATTAGGATCAGTGTGCCGTAGAATATATAGGATATTTTCACATGCCTATTTCCATCATCGCCAAATATTTGATGAATATGAGGTAATATTTCATGATGTGAAAAGAAGTTAAGACGTTATTTTACCCAATATGACAGAAAATCTTAATTTGTAGATCCTAGGTGCATGCAGTGATTTATCCTCCCAGAAACTGTTTTATAGTGCAACTACATAGTAACATAGTATATAAGGCTGAAAAAAGACATTTGTCCATCCAGCAGTTCGGCCTGTTTCCTACAAGTTGATCAAGAGGAAGGCAAAAAACCCCTGTGAGTCAGAAGCCAATTTTCCCTACTTAAGGGGAAAAAATTTCTTCCCGACTCCAATCAGGCAATCAGAATAACTCCCTGGATCAACGACCCCTCTCTAGTAGCTGTAGCCTGTAATATTATTACACTCCAGAAATACATCCAGTCCCCTCTTGAATTCCTTTATTGTACTCACCATCACCACCTCCTCAGGCAGAGAGTTCCATAGTTTCACTGCTCTTACCGTGAAGAATCCTTTTCTTTGTGTACAAACCTTCTTTCCTCCAGACGCAGAGGATGTCCCCTCGTCACAGACCTGGGGATAAATAGATGATGGGACAGATCTCTGTACTGACCCCTGATATATTTATACATAGTTATTAGATCTCCCCTCAGTCGTCTTTTTTCTAAAGTGAATACCCTAATTTTGATAACCTTTCAGGGTACTGTAGTTGTCCCATTCCAGTTATTACTTTAGTTGCCCTCCTCTGAACCCTCTGAACTACTTCTATTTTAACTTTAAATAAAGCACTCTGGTACCTCAGGTATCCTGTTTCTCAGAAAGCTATTTTTTATCAAAGTTTGAGGATGAGGATACGATTTTCATGAAGATATTGAAGAGATAAACCACTTCAGCCCCCCTAGCTTAAACCCCCTTAATGACCAGACCATTTTTTACAATTCTGCACTACACTACTTTCACGGTTTATTTCTCGGTCATACAACTTACCACCCAAATGAATTTTGCCTCCTTTTCTTCTCACAAACACAGCTTTCTTTTGGTGGTATTTGATTGCTGCTGAGATTTTTCGTTTTTCTGATATTAATCAAAAAGACCTAAATTTTCTCAAAATAAGTGTATTTTTAACTTTTTTCAGGTAAAATTGTTCAAATATAATTAAATTTCTATACAAGTTTGTATCAGAATTTATTGTGCTACATGTCTTTGATAAAAAGAAATCCAATAAGTGTATATTTATTGGTTTGCGCAAAAGTTATAGCGTTTACAAACTATGGTACAAAAAAGTGAATTTCCGCATTTTGAAGCAGCTCTAACTTTCTGAGCACCTGTCATGTTTCTTCAGGTGCTAGAATGCCAGAATAGTATAAATACCCCCCAAATGACACCATTTTAGAAAGAAGACACCCCAAAGTATTCGCGGAGGGGCATGGTGAGTTCATGTATGATTTTAATTTTTTTTCACAAGTTAGCGGAAAATGATACTTTCTGAGGAAAAAAAATAATAGTTTCCATTTCTGCTAACTTCTGGCAAAAAAAATAAAAAATCTCCCACGGACTCACTATGCCCCTCAGGGAATACCTTGGGGTGTCTACTTTCCGAAATGGGGTCATTTGTGGGGTGTGTTTACTGTTCTGGCATTTTGGGCAGGGCTAAATTGTGAGCAGCCTTGTAAAGCCTAAAGGTACTCGTTGGATTTTCGGCCCCTTTACGCACCTAGGCTGCAAAAAAGTGTCAGACATGTGGTATCGCCGTACTCAGAAGAAGTAGGGCAATGTGTTTTGGGGTGTATTTTTACATATACCCATGCTGGGTGAGAGAAATATCTCTGTAAATTGACAACTTTGTATAAAAAAATGTAAAAAGTGGTCATGTACAGAGATATTTCTCACACACAGTATGGGTATATGTAAAAATACACACCAAAACACATTGCCCTACTTCTCCTGAGTATGGCGATACCACATGAGTGACACTTTTTTGCAGCCAAGATGCACAATGGGGCCCAAGTTCCAATGAGTACCTTTAGGATTTCACAGGGCATTTTTACGCATTTGGATTCCAAACTACCTCTCACGCTTTAGGGCCCCTAAAATGCCAAGACAGTATAAATACCCCACAAGTGACCCCATTTTAGAAAGAAGACACCCCAAGGTATTCCGTGAGGGTTATGGTGAGTTCATTAAAAATTTTATTTTTTGTCACAAGTTAGTGGAATATTAGACTTTGTAAGAAAAAAAAAATATATTTTAGGGTCCCTAAAGCGTGAGAAGTAGTTTGGAATCCAAATGCGTAAAAATGCCCTTCTTCTCACACTTTAGGGCCCCTAAAATGCCAGGGCAGTATAAATACCCCACATGTGACCCCATTTTGGAAAGACACCCCAAGGTATTCCGTGAGGGGCATGGCGAGTTCATAGAATTTTTTATTTTTTTTTTTGGTACAAGTTAGCGGAAATTTTCTTTTTTTTTTTCTCACAAAGTATCCCTTTACGCTAACTTGTGACAAAAAGTTCAATCTTTCATGGACTCAATATGCCTCTCAGTGAATACCTTGGGGAGTCTTCTTTCCAAAATGGGGTCACATGTGAGGTGTTTGTACTGCCCTGGCATTTGATGGTCTCCGTAATCATTACATGTATGGCCAGCATTAGGAGTTTCTGCTATTCTCCTTATATTGAGCATATGGGTAATGAGATTTATTTTTTCCGTTCAGCCTTTGGGCTGAAAAAAAAATGAACGGCACAGATTTCTTCATTCGCATCGATCAATGTGGATGAAAAAATCTCTGCCAAAAAATGTGCAAAAACAAAAAAAAGAGGGAAAAGGACATAGGAGTGCTTGCGAAGTAAAGCTGCGATAGCTAATAAAGATCCAAAAAGCTCAAAAGTGATCTTTATAGCGCCGCAGCGATTTTACTGTGTTTTTGCAGTGATCAAAAAAAAAGGATTCTGACACTGCGGTGGGGCAGACTGAGCGCAAGTGCGCGCACAAGATCAGGCCTGATCGGGCGAACACTGCATTTTTGCGGACCCATTCATTTCTATGGGGATAGACTTTGTCCCGCTTGGATCCGGAATTGCGGATCCGCACAAATACAGAACATGTCTTATTCTTGTCCGCAATTGTGGACAAGAAAAGGCGTTTTCTATATAGTTCTGGCAATGTGCGGATCCACAAAATGCGGAAAGCACATTGCTGGTGTCCGTGACCCCTTGGATCCGCAAAACACATATGGACGTCTGAATGGAGCCTTACAGGGGGGTGATCAATGACAGGGGGGTGATCAGGGAATCTATATGGGGTGATGAGGGGTTAATAAGTGACGGGGGGGGGGGTGTAGTGTAGTGTGGTGCTTGGTGCTACTTACAGAGCTGCCTGTGTCCTCTGGTGGTCGATCCAAGTAAATGGGACCACCAGAGGACCATGTAGCAGGTATATCAGACGCTGTTAACAAAACAGCATCTGATATACCTATTTGATGCTTTTTATTTTACATCTACAGCCTGCCAGCGAATGATCATCGCTGGCAGGCTGTAGTATAATTTCACAGCCGCACTCCGCTGTGAATGTGTGCGCGCGTTCACAGGAAATCTCGCGTCTCGGCCTAGGCTATAAGAAGATTGCTATCACTTCGAAACTGAGCTACGGCACAGGGGCCAAGACTATACAGCAGTTTAACAAGACAGGTTCCACTGAGAACAGGCCTCGCCATGGTCGACCAAAGAAGTTGAGTGCACATGCTAAGCGTCATATCCAGAGGTTGTCTTTTCAAAATAGATGTATGAGTGCTGCTAGCATTACAGCAGACATTAAAGGGGTAGGTGTTCATCCTGTCAGTGCTCAGACCATACGCTGCACACTGCAACAAATTGATCTGCATGGCTGCCATCCCAAAAGGAAGCCTCTTCTAAAGATGATACACAAAAAGAATGTCTCTAATGCTTTGACTAGATTGACCCTCTTCAGCTGACCCCTTCTTCTAGCATATCTGGGTATGTGAAAAAAACTTCTTTTTAGCTGGTGGGTGTTCATCCTGTCAGTGCTCAGACCATATGCTGCACACTGCAGCAAATTGATCTTCTGGGATTGATCTGCATGGCTGTCATCCCAGAAGGAAGCCTCTTCTAAAATGATACACAAAGAGAATGTCTCTAATGCTTTGACTAGATTGATCCCAGAAGGAAGTCTCTTCTAAAGATGATACACAAAAAAGCCTGCAAACAGTTTGCAGAAGACAAGCAGACTAAACTGGATTACTGGAACCATGTCTGGTCAAAGATATTTGGTTCAGATGATCTCAAGCATGTGTCGCGGAAACCTGGTGAGGAGTACAAAGACAAGTGTTTCTTGCCTACAGTCAAGCATGGTGGTGGGAGTGTCATGGTTTGAGTGGGGATCTACAGACCTAAACCCTATTGAACATCTTCGGGGCATCCTCAGACAGAAGGTGCAGGAGCGCAGGGTCTCTAACATCCACCAGCTCCATGATGTTGTCATGGAGGAATGGAAGAGGATTCCAGTGGCAGACTGTGAAGCTCTAGTGAGCTCCATTTGGCCAATTTCATTTAGCAGTGTACTCACTTTTGTTGCCAGCGATTTAGACATTAATGGTTGTGTTGAGTTATTTTGAGGGCACACCAAATTTACACTGTTATACAAGCTGTACACTGACTACTTTACATTGTATTAAAGTGTCATTTCTTCAGCGTTGTCACCTGAAAAGATATAATCAAATATCAAATATTTACAAAAATGTGTGGGATGGACTCACTTTTGTTAGATACTGTATATATAGTTTTTTTCATTATCATTTTTGTTTTGCATTCCATTGGGACTCTATTATTAGGAGGACAGACAGGACAGAAAGACGAGAGCTTAGGGAGTTAAATAAGTGGCTCAGAACCTGGTGCAGGAAGGAAGGGTTTGGGTTCATGGAGACACAGTCTCTACAGTAGGGACGGGCTGCACCTTTAATGGGGAGGGTGCAACTGCCCTGGGGGGAAAAATGGTTAGATGGCTGGAGGAGCTTTTATACTATGATCTGGGGGAGGGTGGGGGGTCATACTAATAAGGAGTTAGATCGTGTAGATAGAGAGTGGGATATAGGAGGGGACAGTGGGGATTTAGTGGGCGCTGGGGTTAGTGAGGAAAGTAGGGCAAAGACTGGGCAGAACTATACACTGATGAAAAATTTAACTGCTGGTAACAAGAACCTGTTACATACAAACATCAACCAAGGTAACCCAAAAATCCCAGATATTCACTTTACAGGTAATAGCAATTTAAAATGTATTTTCACAAATGCCAGAAGTCTAGCTAGCAAAATGGGAGAGTTGGAGGCTATGGTACTAGAAGAACACATAGATGTAGTTGGTGTGGCTGAGACATGGTTGGATTCTTCGCATGACTGGGCTGTAAGTATTGTGGGTTTTACACTGTGACAAATGTAACGGATCGACGGGCACCCCGACTGGGTACCTCCGTTGAAAGATGCTCCTAGCGCTTCTTGAGGATTCCAAGCACTCGAGCCGACACCACAACCACCAAATCGGAGAAGCATAAGAATGCGGTAAACAGCTGAATAGGGAAAACCATACGAATAGGTTTACACTCCTAGCAGTCAAACTGGAACAGCATACAATAAATCCCCCCCAATAACGAGACGACACTTCGTTTTGAGGGTCAAGCAGGAACTCCTGTCCTGGGGCATACAGCCTCTTTTATTTACAATCCACAAACCTAGTACGGCCCACAGGGGTTTGAAATACAACCAATCAATCCATACAATAAACACAGACACTCCCACACAAAATACAGCGACCAATCAACATACAGCCAGATATATCACAATCCCACATGCATGGTCTATTGTGCTTGCTGATTAGGTCACAGGCGACGTCCATTGTGAATGTTGATTAGGTCACAGGCAATGTCCATTGTGAATATTGATTAGGTCACAGGCAATGTCCATTGTGAATGCTAACTGTCACTGGGGCCATAGTCACAGGGTAAGAGGCTGACAAGCAGGCCTCTCCAATGCCCAGGGATAAATGGCAGTTTGTCACATATCTCCCCTTTGGGGGGAAGACTAACCAGGCACCTGACCTCCTGTCGGTCAATGCCTACGTTAGTCGATCCACCAACCCACAATAGACAAATGCCAGAGTAGCCCACCCACAACAAACAGGTACAAGAGTGACCCACCCGCAAGAAGCAGTTACTGCACCCGGATATTCCTCTGGGGTGCTGGGGCAACATGCTGTGGGGACTTGAGGGAGGGCAGAGGCCGACTGCACTCTGCCCAGCTGCCAGCTCTCCTACTGGTATAACCTGCAGGACCTCAGGTTCTGGACAGGGGGCAAAGGGAGGGCAGAAGCTGACTGCACTCTGCCCAGCTGCCAGCTCTTCTGCTGGGGGGCTGGGAACATAGTCCGGCTCAGTAGCCAGGGGAACATGGGCGCCAGTGGGGGTTAACATCGCCTCTGTTAACCCTGGGGCCAAGTTAGGTGTTAGCTGAGGAGGAGAGTTTGTACTTACCCCCTCCTCCTGTTGTCCCGGTGCGGGTAGTTGGGGATCTGGACAGGCTGTCCAGCACCCCGGAAGGTCAGGCACAGAGACCACGGTCCCATCCGCGCCGTCTGGGAGATTGGTGTCTCCCCTTGTTAGGGTAAGCTGCCGCTGGGGAGAGGCGGTGCTGTGTTTCTCTCCCTGAAACACAGGCTGCCACTGGAGTGGGAGACCGCCTGTCTCCACTCCCGTAACATTGTCCTGCTGCTGGAGAGAGAGACCAACTGTCTCTGCTCCCTGTAGGACACACTGCTGCTGGGGAGGAAGGACGACACCTTCGGCCCTCTGTAACTCACACTGCCGCTGGGGAGGAAGGACGGCACCTTCAGCTCCCTGCAACTCACACTGCCGCTGGGGGGGGAAGGACGACACCTTCGGCCCTCTGTAACTCACACTGCCGCTGGGGGGGAAGGACGACACCTTCGGCCCTCTGTGACTCACACTGCCGCTGGGAGGGAAGGACGACACCTTCGGCCCTCTGTAACTCACACTGCCGCTGGGGGGGAAGGGCGACACCTTCGGCCCTCTGTAACTCACACTGCCGCTGGGGAGGAAGGACGACACCTTCGGCCCCCTGGGGTACACACTGTTGCTGGGGAGGAAGGACGACACCTTCAGCTCCCTGGGGTACACACTGCCGCTGGGGAGAGAGGACAACACCTTCAGCTCCCTGGGGTACACACTGCCGCTGGGGAGGAAGGGAAACACCTTCAGCTCCCGGGGGTACACACTGCCGCTGGGGAGGAAGGACGACATCCTTCAGCTCCCTGGGGTACACACTGCTGCTGGGGAGGAAGGACGGCACCTTCAGCTTTCCGGAACGCACTTAGCCGCTGGGGAGGGCGGACGATACCATCTGCCATGAACTGCAGGTACTCTGCTGTTAACCTCCTCACGAACTGCACAGATTTCTCCGGGGGGGTTGGGTCCGAAGAAAATCAGTCGTGATCTCAGCTCTCTGTCAAATTCCTCCTGCGTGTAGCTGGGTGCCATGCTTGTTCTCCTGAAGTTGGGTATGAGTGCTAGCGTTGCCCTCAATTTGTGATACCACGAACGGTGTCTCCGAGCTGCTTTACCTCGCACTAGGACGCCATCCCACCGCTTGCCACCAATGTAACGGATCGACGGGCACCCCGACTGGGTACCTCCGTTGAAAGATGCTCCTAGCGCTTCTTGAGGATTCCAAGCACTCGAGCCGACACCACAACCACCAAATCGGAGAAGCATAAGAATGCGGTAAACAGCCGAATAGGGAAAACCATACGAATAGGTTTACACTCCTAGCAGTCAAACTGGAACAGCATACAATAAATCCCCCCCAATAACGAGACGACACTTCGTTTTGAGGGTCAAGCAGGAACTCCTGTCCTGGGGCATACAGCCTCTTTTATTTACAATCCACAAACCTAGTACGGCCCACAGGGGTTTGAAATACAACCAATCAATCCGTACAATAAACACAGACACTCCCACACAAAATACAGCGACCAATCAACATACAGCCAGATATATCACAATCCCACATGCATGGTCTATTGTGCTTGCTGATTAGGTCACAGGCGACGTCCATTGTGAATGTTGATTAGGTCACAGGCAATGTCCATTGTGAATGTTGATTAGGTCACAGGCAATGTCCATTGTGAATGCTAACTGTCACTGGGGCCATAGTCACAGGGTAAGAGGCTGACAAGCAGGCCTCTCCAATGCCCATGAATAAATGGCAGTTTGTCACATACACTATTTAGGAAAGACGGTCAATAGAAAAGGTGGTGGTGTGTGCCTGTATTTGAGGAGTGATCTTATGGGTGGAAGTTTAAAGGGATATAAACACTGAAAAAAATTATACTTGGTGTAATCTATAGACCCCTAACATCACAGAGGAGATTGAAATGCAACTGTATAACTAAATAGAGCGGGCTGGTACAGTGGTCATAACATGAGATTTTAACTTTCCAGACATTGACTAGGGTCATGATTCTGCCTCAACCGAAAAGGCGAGAAAATTCCTCAACTTGCTGCAGGACCGCTTTATGGACCAGTTTGTAGAAGCTCCCACTAGGGGCAATGCTCTGTTGGATCTGATAACTTCAAATGATGCAGAGCTTGTTGCAAATGTTACTGTTCGAGAAACAATAGATAATAGTGACCACAATATAATTATATTCCCCCTAAACTATAAGAAGCAAACTCTGTCAGGCAGAGCAAAGACACTAAATTTTAAAAAGGCTAATTTCCCTGGGTTGAGGGCAGCGTTTTAGGGCATAGACTGGGAGCAACTACTGTCACATAATAATACTGAGGATAAATGGGAGAGCTTTAAATCCACATTGAGTAATTGCACTAAAAAATGTATTCCTTTAGGTAAGGGCTCATGCACACGACCGTTGTTCACTTCAATGGGACCGCAAAAGATGCGAACAGGACTCCGTGTGCTGTCCGCATCCGTTGCACCGTTCAGTAACCCCACAAAAAAAATATAACATATCCTATTTTTATGGGGGGGGGGGATCGATGGATGATACATATATAGCATAAGATGCTATATATGTGTCATCCAGAGATCCCCCTCATAACAGTGTTATCCACAGATACCCCCATAACAGTGCGTCATCCACAGAATCTTAACAGTGCGTCATCAACAAATTTAAAAAATGTGTCTCTTAAAAAGAGATTGTAATCGTGGTTTTTGCGATATTTGGCTCAGTTGACAAAAAAGTTTGACCACCATTGGTATAGTGCAAATCAAGTGTTCAATGATGTCTGTATAGACATCAATGAACACAATGGGCAATCTAATGATTGCCATTTATTTTCAACCAAGGTGACTTAAGAAATTGTAAAAAAAAAGGTTTCTCAAATATAAAAAAATATTAAAAACATAAACGTTCAAATCACCGCCCTTTCCTTAAAATAAAAATACTTAACCAATCAAAAGAATGAACATCATGGGCATCGCCGTATGCGAAAATCATCATACTATTAAAATATAACTATATTCTGGGCTTACAGCAAATGGCGTAACGGGAAAAAAATTTAAAACAGACAAATTGCTATTTTTTGTCACTTCAACTACCCAATCATTTTTTTATAAAAAGTTATCAAAAAGTCGCACACACTTTAAATTTGTATCACTGAAAAGAACAGATTGTCCCGCAAAAAATAAGCCCCCACACTACAAAATAGGGCTCAGAATATGGTTATAAAAATGTATTTTTTTTCCTCAAAGGTTTAAAAAAAAATATATAATTCAGTATTAAAACGCAAGAAAAATTATACAAGTGTGGTATCGTTGGAAACGAACTAACCTTGAGAATGAAGATAACAGGTCAATTTTACCGCATAGTGTACAGTGTAATAAAAAAAAAACCTTTTATCAGAATTGTGTTTTTTCCCAATTCTACCCCTTTTGGAAAAATTTTTCCGCTTCCCACTACATGGTATGCAACCGTAAATGGCGCCATTAGAAAGTACGTGGATTTCAACATCCCTTTTAGCACCAGCTTGAAAAAGGGCGCCTACTATGGGCCGAACCGTTGCAAAGCAATAAATGTAACAAGCCATTGGTGAATAAATAAAGATTCAAACATTTTATTCGCCTTGGTGTGCTGTCCCTAAAACATATTTGTCATTAGAAAGTACAACTTGTCCCTCAAAAAATAAGCCCTTATAAGGCTATGTGAACAGGAAAAATAGGACTATGGGAAGGCAGGGAGTGAAAAACGAAAATGCTAAATGAAAAATGACCTGGGTTTGAAAGGGTTAAAGAGATCAGTTCAGTCATTATCATTTTTAAAGATTCTCTAGGTACTCGTACAGTGAGAAACGTGACCTAATCTAGGGGGTCAACCCTATAGATAAACTGGTACCCTTAAAAAATCGTGTCATCTATACTGGGAAAGGGTAGCTAAAATATAACTTTTATTAAATAATGGATAAGAAGGCCCTAAATTGTGTCAACTGTGAAAAGTAGAGCTATAAGCTCAAAGTTAAACTAAAATCAAGGTAAGGAGGGTCCCAAAGGGATAGCTCCAGAGAGGGGAGATAGAGGAAAGGTAAAGGCCGAAAGACACAATGCTGGGTCTTTTTGCCCTGGAATTCCCTATCTTGTAGATAAAGCCCTATAGGAGACCCTATCTGGTCCTCCCTCCTGACCGACTGCCCAGCTTCATCCCAAAGATAGGTGAAAATAGGGGACCCTCCTAATGGATCCCGTATGCCACTATGAGAGACGAACGGAGATGGCAGCTACAGTGATTGGAGCAAGTGTGCAGCGTGTATGGTTTAACACGACAAGTTGCTGGTAACAAACAGGGCATAAAAAATGCCCAATAACATAGTCAATCTGTCCCTTATGGTGTCCCAACGCGTTTCGTCGGTGATAGCCCGACTCGTCAGGGGACTAGGAGCTAATACTGATTATAGGGGACTTACGGCATCACTGTGTAAAACAGCTGGTGCCGTGAAAAGAAACACTTGCGAACATGATGTATATTGTAACAGTGTATACATAAACAATGATACAAAAGGGTGCTCAAATACTGCCCTGCAGTGGTGACAATAGGTTCAAAGCCTTGGTAAAGATCAATGTCGTCACTGCAGTGGCAGGTGCCAGTGCTCTGAAACAAAACTTTAGTATACTCATCCAAGGAGTAGATCTTCCAGGCACTAGGCTGGCGGGTAGTTCCCCATTCGATGTGCGTATGGCAGCAAGAGAGTGAGGTACAGCATCTCCTTTTATGGTTGCTGTTCCCGCTTTGTCCCGCCCTCCTACCGGTCATGTGTATTGGTCACGTGTCCAAATGCCGCTCACGTGACCGGAGACGTCATCGCAACCACTTCACTCTGGAGACGCTTCTCCTCCGGTCACGTGTCGGGATCACGTGTCCAAACAACAGTCACATGATCGGGAGAATGACTGCATCGATAAGAAAAGGATGCCTATTTCTGCCGGTCTAGGGAGGGTAGATGCCGGTATGACATTATCTACTGGTTATGGTCCACAGGGCCATCCCCACAACCAGCAGTCATTGATATACGTATGGTACTTATGGATTATGTTATAGAACCACAAGGCTCAGCAACTTGATTTCCCGAGCTATTGGGGGTTCATAACTGTATGTTGTGCAGGGTCTCTTCGACTAGATAAATTAGTGAAGGTGTTTGTAGAGTTTACATAGTAGAGACACTATAAGTGGTAGATGCCAAAGAGAATGGAGTTGTTTCATTAACCCTAGGTACATACCTAAGCGTTTTACAGCGCGTTCAAACGCGCTGTAAAACGCACAACATGTAAAAAGCCATGCCTCCCTATGGGCATGGTTCACATTTGGGCGTTTTACAGCGCGTTTGAACGCGCTGTAAAACGCCCCACGCCCAAACAAGTACATGAGCTTCTTTGGGGCGTTTTAACGCGCCTATGGACAATGATGCCATAAGGGAGAATCACTGAATCGCGCGTATGACGCGCGTTTTCTAGTTACAAAAATGCGCATCCAAAAACGCGCGTCATAGTGTGACAGGTGTGTTTCCAGCCTCAAGGTAAATGTTCTAGTGATCCAGACATTGGAGATACTCCATGTACCAATAGAAAAAGTGTCAAAAGGTTGTAACGTCCCAATGGTAAGCCCATATATTACAGATATCCCATATTGGTGACATCAATGGGCGGTTGATCCATGGTGATATAGGACTACCAATGTTATCACAGGACATTATACGCCAAATACACAACACTTGAAGAGAAGGTGGTGTAGTAAGATAGGCATTAATTGACAGGAGTCCATTATTGGGTAATAGGTGCTCAAGGGATGTGAGGTGGATGGAGTTTGTTAAATAAAGCAGACAAATTGTAGCTGCTCATTCAAACCTCTAGGGAATACAGTTTTTAATTCAAAGATCCACCAAGCTTCTCTCTGAAGCACCCTCATATTCCAATCCCCTCCTCAAGGGGGGCGTCTGACCACCTCAATGCCAAAGAATTTCAGTCCTGACACGTCACCATGATGTTCCAACTGAATGTGTTTGGCCAGGGGGGTGTCCCTCTGGTTTCGTACATCGCCCAGATGTTCGCCCACTCTTCGTCGCAACTCTCTAGTGGTCTTCCCCACATACTCAAGACCGCAGCTACAATTAGCCTTATAGATCACTCCTTGTGTCCGGCAATTAATAAATTTCTTGATGCAATACTTTTTGCCTGTGGCGTGGCCTATAAATTCACGAGTTTGAGTAATGTGAGGGCATGCTACGCAACCACTACAACGATATGTCCCAGTCGGTGGTTTGAGCCACATATTCGGCCTATTCTCTGGTCTCACAAAGTGGCTATGTACAAGTCTATCTCCCAAACTCTGGCCTCTCCTATATGTCACCTGCGCAATCGGGGAAATGACTTCCCTGATATCTGGGTCCATTTGTAAAATTCCCCAGTGTCTTTTTAGGATGTTTTTAACTCCAACTGAGGCACAGTCAAACGTCCCAATGAGACGGATCAAGTTGTCATTAAGATCCCTCGCCTTGGGACGCAATAACTCAGTCCTCTCCCGTTGTAGTGCCTTTTTGTAGGCCACCCTCAAAGTCTTATCGGGGTATCCCCTCTCCTGAAATCTAGTTCTCAGGTCCCTCGCCTGGAGTTTAAAATCCTTATCGGTGGAGCAGTTCCTCCTAATGCGGAGGTACTGCCCCACCAGTATCCCCTTCTTAAGGGGCCCAGGGTGGTGACTGTCCCAATGTAACAAGGAGTTGGTCGAGGTGGGCTTCCTGAATATTTTAGTCTGAATAACGCCTGTTTGGCTCTTCATGATCTCAATATCCAAAAAGGGTAATTTATCCTGTTGGAAGTCAAATGTAAACTTCATATTGATCTCATTCACATTGATGAGTTGGACAAACTTGGCGAAGTTCGTCCTCGTGCCCTTCCAAAGCACGAAGACGTCATCTATAAACCGTGACCACATAATTACATGGGCGGTAAGTTCATATGGGGTGTCAGAGAAAAGTAGGGTCCTCTCCCACCAGCCCAGGAACAGGTTGGCATACGACGGGGCACATGAACTCCCCATCGCCGTGCCCCTGAGCTGGTGGTAGAGGACTCCATCAAATAAAAAATAGTTGGACTGCAGTGTAGATTCGAGTAGTTTCAATACAAACTCGTTATGTTGCTGATACTGGCAACCCCTTGTTCTCAAAAAATATTCCACTGCTCTAATGCCCAGAGCATGCGGAATTGAGGAGTATAAGGCCTCGACATCGATTGATGCCAAGCACGTATCATCGTCCAACTGAACTCCATCAATACGACTCAGTAGGTCACCAGTATCCCGTAGATACGAGGGCAAAGTTTTTACAAAGGGGGATAAAATATGGTCAAGGTATATACCCACGTTTTGTGTTAGACTATTGATGCCTGAGACGATAGGTCTCCCTTTTCTCTGTGACCCCCCCCCTTTATGAATTTTCGGCAGACCATAGAAGGTGACCAAGACTGGATGTTTCTTGTTCAAAAAATCATATTCCTCATCGGATATCAGATTCATGATCCTCCCCTCTTGTACGATGTCGAGGAGAGTCTTCCGGTAACGTGAGGTGGGATCCTCAAGTATTTCATAGGTGTTTTTGTCTCTCAACAGGTCAAGGCACATCCTCCCATAGTCTGCCGTATTCATTGAAACAATATTACCCCCCTTATCGGATGGTTTAATTACTATGTCTTTGTTACGTTCCAGTTCAATCAACGCTTTGTTTTCAGACTTAGTTCAATTAAATCCCGGATGCGACCCTCTCAGATTTTCGAGGTCTCTACAGACTTGATCAACAAAGACATCGATACACGTCGGATCTCCCATCGGGGGCATTCTTTGACTTCTATTTTTCAATGTTGTATGTGGTCACTTACCATCGTGTGGGGAGCTGTCACTAAGGGAGAATAAAACTCTAACATCCTGTAGGATTTCAGGGGGAACACCCAATTCTCTAGCCTCACGCCTATTCACGAGTGCAAAGTGTTTTCGCCACCGCAATTTTCATGCAAAGAGATGAATATCTCTCACCCAGTTGAATAGGTAGACGGTAGAGGTGGGTACAAATGAAAGACCTTTACTTAAGAGGCACATTTTGGTTTTTGTGATGGTATAGTTAGATAGATTCACTATTTGTTTACGTTTTGAGGCCTGTTCATCCGGGGTGGGGATTTTTTCTCAGGGGATAGGGATTTTCTAAAAAAGATGTAGATTGTCCCCCCTCCTGTGTGGATCGTGGGAGGCTACGATCACCTCTCCCTCTATTGCCACGTCCCCTTTGTCTACCCTTGCCTCTCCCTCTTTAACTCTCCTGGAGTTAAAAACATCCTAAAAAGACACTGGGGAATTTTACAAATGGACCCAGATATCAGGGAAGTCATTTCCCCGATTGCGCAGGTGACATATAGGAGAGGCCAGAGTTTGGGAGATAGACTTGTACATAGCCACTTTGTGAGACCAGAGAATAGGCCGAATATGTGGCTCAAACCACCGACTGGGACATATCGTTGTAGTGGTTGCGTAGCATGCCCTCACATTACTCAAACTCGTGAATTTATAGGCCACGCCACAGGCAAAAAGTATTGCATCAAGCAATTTATTAATTGCCGGACACAAGGAGTGATCTATAAGGCTAATTGTAGCTGCGGTCTTGAGTATGTGGGGAAGACCACTAGAGAGTTGCGACGAAGAGTGGGCGAACATCTGGGCGATGTACTAAACCAGAGGGACACCCCCCTGGCCAAACACATTTAGTTGGAACATCATGGTGACGTGTCAGGACTGAAATTCTTTGGCATTGAGGTGGTCAGACGCCCCCCACGAGGAGGGGATTGGAATATGAGGGTGCTTCAGAAAGAAGCTTGGTGGATCTTTGAATTAAAAACTGTATTCCCTAGAGGTTTGAATGAGCAGCTACAATTTGGCTGCTTTATTTAACAAACTCCATCCACCTCACATCCCTTGAGCACCTATTACCCAATAATTGACTCCTGTCAATTAATGCCTATCTTACTACACCACCTTCTCTTCAAGTGTTGTGTATTTGGCGTATAATGTCCTGTGATAACATTGGTAGTCCTATATCACCATGGATCAACCGCCCATTGATGTCACCAATATGGGATATCTGTAATATATGGGCTTACCATTGGGACGTTACAACCTTTTGACACTTTTTCTATTGGTACATGGAGTATCTCCAATGTCTGGATCACTAGAGCATTTACCTTTAATGAAACAACTCCATTCTCTTTGGCCACTACCACTTATAGAGTCTCTACTAATGTAAATTCTACAAACACCTTCACTAATTTATCTATTCGAAGAGACCCTGCACAACATACAGTTATGAACCCCCAATAGCTCGGGAAATCAAGTTGCTGAGCCTTGTGGTTCTATAACATAATCCATAAGTACCATACGTATATCAATATGACTGCTGGTTGTGGGGATGGCCCTGTGGACCATAACCAGTAGATAATGTCATACCGGCATCTACCCTCCCTAGACCGGCAGAAATAGGCATCCTTTTCTTATCGATGCAGTCATTCTCCCGATCATGTGACTGTTGTTTGGACACGTGATCCCGACACGTGACCGGAGGAGAAGCGTCTCCAGAGTGAAGTGGTTGCGATGACGTCTCCGGTCACGTGAGCGGCATTTGGACACGTGACCAATACACATGACCGGTAGGAGGGCGGGACAAAGCGGGAACAGCAACCATAAAAGGAGATGCTGTACCTCACTCTCTTGCTGCCATACGCACATCGAATGGGGAACTACCCGCCAGCCTAGTGCCTGGAAGATCTACTCCTTGGATGAGTATACTAAAGTTTTGTTTCAGAGCACTGGCACCTGCCACTGCAGTGACGACATTGACCTTTACCAAGGCTTTGAACCTATTGTCACCACTGCAGGGCAGTATTTGAGCACCCTTTTGTATCATTGTTTATGTATACACTGTTACAATATACATCTTGTTCGCAAGTGTTTCTTTTCACGGCACCAGCTGTTTGACACAGTGATGCCGTAAGTCCCCTATAATCAGTATTAGCTCCTAGTCCCCTGACGAGTCGGGCTATCACCGACGAAGCGCGTTGGGACACCATAAGGGACAGATTGACTATGTTATTGGGCATTTTTTATGCCCTGTTTGTTACCAGCAACTTGTCGTGTTAAACAATACACGCTGCACACTTGCTCCAATCACTGTAGCTGCCATCTCCGTTCGTCTCTCATAGTGGCATACGGGATCCATTAGGAGGGTCCCCTATTTTCACCTATCTTTGGGACGAAGCTGGGTAGTCGGTTAGGAGGGAGGACCAGATAGGGTCTCCTATAGGGCTTTATCTACAAGATAGGGAATTCCAGGGCAAGAAGACCCAGCATTGTGTCTTTCGGCCTTTACCTTTCCTCTATCTCCCCTCTCTGGAGCTATCCCTTTGGGACCCTCCTTACCTTGATTTTAGTTTAACTTTGAGCTTATAGCTCTACTTTTCACAGTTGACACAATTTAGGGCCTTCTTATCCATTATTTAATAAAAGTTATATTTTAGCTACCCTTTCCCAGTATAGATGACACAGCTACTCGTACAGTGCCAAGTGATTGGCACAAGGCAAATGTGGTGCCCATATTCAAAAAAGGATCTAGGTCCTCCACAGGTAATTATAGACCTATAGGCTTGGAAAGTATAGTTTGTAGGCCTGCACAATATATCGCAAAAGCAATCTGTATTGCGATAAATCGCCATATCGCAATCACCAATTGGCCGACCAAAAAAGGTTGCAATTATATTTCCGTGGGGGAAAATGGCAGTGCGTCTTATAAAGCGATGGTTGACTTTTTACGTCCTATTCTATCCTATTTTATTTATCTGTTCTGTGCAGTGCTATTAAGAAAATGGCAAGTTCTGTATTTTGTACTTTTGCAGTAATGCAAATATGTTATTTAATTTAGTAAAAGATGTTTTATTTTGAAAAACACTGTGCATTTCAGTTCTTGAGTTAACCACCTGTTAACCTCCTCTTACTCTGGGTCGACGCATCGGCGCGTCATCTCGCGGTTATACTGCAGCCTGCCAGCGATGATCAATCGCTGGCAGGCTGTAGATGCGAAATAAATCGCATTAAAGATGTATATCAGACGCTGTTTTGTTAACAGCGTCTGATATACCTGCTATCTGGTCCTCTGGTGGTCCCATTTGCTGGGATCGACCACCAGAGGACTAGGTAGCTATGTAAAGTTGCACCAAGCACCACACTACACTACCTCCCCCCCGTCACTTATTAACCCCTTGTTAATCCCTTGATCACCCCATATAGACTCCCTGATCACCCCCCTGTCACTGATCACCCCCCTGTAAGACTCCATTCACATGTCCATATGTGTTTTGCGGATCCGCAAAATACGGACACCGGCAATGTGCTTTCCGCATTTTGCAGATCCGCACATTGCCAGAACTATATAGAAAATGCCTTTTCTTGTCCGCAATTGCGGACAAGAATAGGACATGTTCTATATTTTTGCGGAACGGAAGTGCAGACCCGGTAGTGCGGATCCGCAATTCCGGATCCGAGCAGGACAAAGTCTGTCCCCATAGAAATGAATGGGTCTGCAATTCCGTTCCGCAAACAGAATTGCGGACGTGTGAATGGGGCATAAGGGTCCCTTATCACCGCCAGTTAGTTAGCTACCCCAAAATAGGGTCACTTGTGGGGTATTTATACTGCCCTGGCATTTTAGGGGCCCTATAGCGTGAGAATCCAAATGCGTAAAAATGCCCTGTGAAATCCTAAAGGTACTCATTGGAATTAGGGCCCCTTTGCGCATCTTGGCTGCAAAAAAGTGTCACACATGTGGTATCGCCATACTCAGCAGAAGTAGGGCAATGAGTTTTGGGGTGTATTTTTATATATACCCATACTTTGTGTGAGAAATATCGCTGTAAACTACTTTTTAAAAATTTTTATACAAAGTTGTCAATTTACAGAGATATTTCTCTCACCCAACATGGGTATATGTAAAAATACACCCAAAAACTCATTGCCCTACTTCTCCTGAGTACGGCGATACCACATGAGTGACATTTTTTTGCAACCTGGGTGCGCAAAGGGGTCCAAATTCCAACGAGTACCTTTAGGTTTTACATGGCTGCTCACAATTTAGCCCCACCCAAAATGCCAGAACAGTACAAACACCCCACAAATGACCCCATTTTGGAAAGAAGACACCCCAAGGGATTCACTGAGGGGCATAGTGAGTCCGTGGGAGATTTTATTTTTTTTGCCAGAAGTTAGCAGAAATGGAAACTTTATTATTTTTTTCCTCAGAAAGTGTCATTTTCCGCTAACTTGTGAAAAAAAATGAAATGATACATGAACTCACCATGCCCCTCCGCGAATACTTTGGGGTGTCTTCTTTCTAAAATGGTGTAATTTGGGGGGTATTTATACTATCCTGACATTCTAGCACCTGAAGAAACATGACAGGTGCTCAGAAAGTCAGAGCTGCTTCAAAATGCGGAAATTCACTTTTTTGCACCATAGTTTGTAAACGCTATAACTTTTACCCAAACCAATAAATATACACTTATTGGATTTTTTTTTATCAAAGACATGTAGAACACTAAATTTTGCGAAAAATTTATTTAGAAATGTATTTTTTTATTTATTTTACAACAGAAAGTGAAAAATGTAATTTTTTTGCAAAAATTTCGGTCATTTTTGATTAATAGCCAAAAAAGTAAAAAATGTCAGCAGCAATGAAATACCACCAAATGAAAGCTCTATTAGTGAGAAGAAAAGGAGGTAAAATTCATTTGGGTGGTAAGTTGTATGACAGAGCAATAAACGGTGAAAGTAGTGTAGTGCAGAATTGTAAAAAGTGGCCTGGTCATTAAGGGTGTTTAAGCTAGGGGGGCTGAAGTGGTTAAGCATAACTACATTTCAGCATTGTCAGTAATCTGTGTGTGCTTTTTTCTTGAAAATCCAAGCAAATAGACCTCTAACACAATTCCCTTAAAATATCGCAACGCATATCATTATCGCAGTTTTTAGGGCCCTAATCGCAATCGCACAAAACTCCCATATCGTGCAGCCCTAATAGTTTGTAATTGGATTGAAAACTGGCTGAAAGACCATGTCCAGAGAGCTGTGGTCAATGATTCCTATTCAGAATGGTCACGGTTTATAAGTGGTGTACCCCAAGGTTCAGTGCTGGGCCCTCTATTATTTAATTTATTCCAGTGCTGGGCCCTCTATTTAATTTATTTATTTTTGATATCCAGGAGGGCATTAACCCCTTCATGCCCAATCACATACATGTACGTCATAGAGCAGGGTCTTTAAAGATGGCTCCCGCTCCTCCGCGGGTGGCCGCCTCCTTCTTATAGCAGTCATCCGCGGCTCATGTACAAAACCCACAGTAATGCCGATCAGACATTTAACCCCTCAGATGCTGTGGTCAATCCTGACCACGGCATCTGAGCACGTGAAACACCGGAAGTGCGCTCTTCCAGTGATGCACCAGCTTCCCCGTGTAGCGTTCGGAGGAGCCGGAGCGTGTGTGCAGCAGCCCCTGTCTGACAGAAGGCTGCTGCATAGTATTTCCTATGTAGCGCTTGCCTATAATAGGGCTCCATAGGAAAGTAGTAAAATCATCTGGAGTCTATGATAATAGCAATCTAATAATTGCATGTTATAGTTCAAAACGGAAAAAAACGTCCAAATGGCTGATTCGCAGTTTTTGGTCGCTTCATTTTCTACAAACAAATTAAATAAAAAGTAATCAAAAAGTCATACACACCCTAGAATGGTATCAATGAAAAGTTCAGATCACCCCACAAAACATGAGCCCCCATACAGCTTACAAAAAAGTTACCGTGGTCAAAATATGGCAACAAAAAAATAAAACAGATTTTTTTCCCTCCCCCAATTTAAATAGTTTTTATCACTATCAAAACGCAACTATACATATAAGGTATCGCCGCATTCGTACTGACCTGTAGAATAAAAGTAACAGGTCAGTTTTATCGAACATCGTAAATAAAAACCCGTAAAACTGTGGTGAAATTGCTTTTTGTTTTTGCAATTTCACCCCATTTGGAATTTATTTCTCACTACATCATATGCAATATTAAATGATGGCATTGGAAAGTACAACTTGTCCCGCAGAAATCAAGCCCTCGTATGGCTATGTGAACAGACAAATAAATAAGTTATGGCTCTGGGAAGGCAGGCAGTGCAAAACGAAAACGTAAAAAAACTAAACAAAAAAAACCTCCGGCCCTGAAAGGGTTAATAGCACCATTTCTATTTTTGAAGATGACACTAAGCTGTGTAGTACTGTACAGTCTATGGAAGATGTCCATAAAGTACAAGCTGATTGGGCATCAACTTGACAAATGAGGTTCAATGTGGATAAATGTAAAGCTTTGCATCTTGGTAGTAATAATCTCTGTGCTTCATATGTCCTAGGTCAGTGATAGGCAACGTGCGGCTCTCCAGCTGTTGCTAAACTACAACAGGCTATAGACAGGCTTTGCATGCTGGGAGTTGTAGTTCTGCAACAGCTGGAGAGCCGCACGTTGCCCATCACTGTCCTAGGTGATGTAACACTGGGAGAGTCACTTATAGAGAAGGATTTGGGTGTAGATGGTAGATTAAATAACAGCATGCAATGTCAATCACCCGCTTCTAAGGCCACCAGTATATTGTCATGCATTTAACGAGGCATGGACTCGCGGAGCAGGGATGTAATAATACCACTTTTAAAAGCGTTGGTGTGGCCTTATCTGGAATATGCAGTTCAGTTCTGGGCACCAGTCCATAGAAAGGACACACTACAGCTGGAAAAAGTACAGAGGAAAGCGACTAAACTGAAAAGGGGCATGGAGGGTCTTAGTTATGAAGAAAGATTAAAATAATTGAATTTATTTAGTCTTGAGAAGAGCCGTCTAAGGGGGGGACATGATTAACCTATATAAATATATAAATGGGTCATACAAAAAATACGGTGAAAAACTGTTCCATGTAAAATGCGCTCAAAAGACAAGGGGGTGCTGCCTCCGATTGGAGAGAAAAAGTTCCGTCTCCAGAAGCGTCAAAGCTTCTTTACTGTAAGAACTGTCAATCTGCGGAATAGACTTCTTCAGGACATGGTAACAGCAGGAACAGTGGGCAGTTTTAAAAAGAGTTTAGATGAATTCTTAAAAGTAAACAACATTAATGCTTATGAAAACGTGTAGAAACCAGAGTCTCACTTCCTTCTGAGATTCGCGTCCCCACCTATCCCTTGGTTGCACTTGATGGACTTATGTCTTTTTTCAACCGTATCAACTATGTAACTATTCAGGCTCTAAGGATATTTTTTAAACAGATTCTCATTGTTAGCGTGTAGTTTTTTAATATTTTTGGGACTGTTTTTATTTTTGATCTATGTCAAAGGGAATATACAGACTGCCAGGAAAAGATTTCTGTGCCTCAGGAATATTAAAATGTAAAAGTATTTAAAATTAAAATGTAAAGGTTTGAGCAATTTATGTATTTACTGACTACTTACCCACGTGGTTACTCCTGCGTGCAAACAGAAGTTACTTCTCTTGCAACAGACACACTATTACCCTACCTCACTCATGAGGCTGCTGCAACCCTCATTCATGAAGCAGTGTTTTTTTTTTTTTTTTTTTATACCCATGTCCTGAAAACATGAATGCTTAACCCTTAGGATACCAAAGGTTTTTTCATTTTTGCGTTTTCATTTTTCTTCCCCATCTTTCTTGTGCCATAACTTTCTTATTTTTTTTTTTTTTTTTTGTGGGACAAGTTGTACTTAATAATGCCACCATTTAATGGCATACAATGTAGTGGGAAGCGGGAAAACAATTCCAAATGGGGTGGAATTAAAAAAAAAAAAAATGCAATTCCTCCCCGTTTTACAGGGTTTTTTTTTCCACGGTTTGCCATTTGCAGCAAAACTGACCTGTGCCCTTCATTCTCTGGGTCAGTACGATTACAACAATACTACATATATATAGGTTTTTACCTCTAAATAGTGTAAAATAAATGTAAACTTTGAAGAAAAAAAAAATTTCCTTTTCATCACCATATTCTGACACCCATAATTCTTTTATGTTTATATCTACTGAGCTGTGGGGGGCTATTTTTTGTGTTCCTATCTGTCGTTTTTATTGATATCATTTTGGAGTGTGTGTGACTTTTTGATCACATTTTATTGCATTTTTTCCGGTAAGTCAAGTGATGAAAAAAATTGCCCAAGACGCTCGGCAATATCACTTTCAGAAAATGGTGACACAAAAAATGGCTATTTTGGGACAGTTTTTATTTGTTTTTAAACGGTGTTCACCTGAGTGGGTAGATAAAATGATATTTTTATAAAAGCAGGTCATTACGGACATAGCAATACCTAGTATGTCTATTTTTGAAATTTTTGTCAGTTTTATACATAGTAACCTAGTTTATAAGGCTAAAAAAAACATCTGTCCATCCAGTTCTGCCTGTTATCCTGCAAAACTACGATATGATAAAAACATTTTTAGAAAAAATGTTTTTTCGTCTCCTTGCCCAAAAAAGTGATCAATAAATCATATGTACCCAATAATGGTACCAATAAAAACATCAGCTCTTCCTGCAAAAAAAAAGAAGAGCTGATGTCCTCATCCAGTCATTTCCAAAATAGTCACTTTTTGGGAGTTTCTACTGTAGAGTTGCATCAGGGGGTCTTCAAATGTGACATGGTGCCTAAAAACCAGTCCAGCAAAATCTGCCCTCCAAAAACCATATGGCGCTCCTTTCCTTTGGAGCCCATTTATGTGCCCTTTCAACAGTTTAAAACCACATGTGGGGTGTTTCTGTAAACTGCAGAATCAGAGTAATAAATATTAAGTTTTGTTTGGCTGTTAACCCTTGATGTGTTACTGGAAAAAAATAATGGGAAAATCTGCAAAAAAAAAATATTTATTTTTTGACGTTTCACCTCCATTTTCCTTAAATTCGAATAAATTTTAAAATTGCTTCTAAAATTCAAAACCTTCTAACACCCTAAAAAATAAAATGACATTTACTAAAGGATGGTAACATAAAGTAGACATATGGGGAATGTTACGTAATAACTAGTGTAAAGTTCGGGTCCGTACCAAACTTTCCGAGTTTGGGTACCCAAACCCGAACTTTGCTGGAAAAGTTTGGGTTCGAGATCGATGTTCGGGCATATAATAAAGGTTTTGAAAGGCTTCATGGCAGCCAATCAACAAGTTTTTAAGCTGTGGGTACTTAGAAACCATCATAGCCATGCCTAGTAATGACATGGCTGTGATTGGCGTTCATGGTGCATCATGTGACCCAGCCTCTATACAAGCTGGATCACGTGTAGCACCGCCCATCAGTTCTGAGTAGTACAGGGACAGGAAGCAGATAGCTGAAGCAAGGGAGAGAGTTAGGAATCTGGCTATTTGTTTTGTGGGTTACCTATAATTTTTTTGTGGGTGCAATACACCACATATACCCATTTTTGGTGTGAGATACATGTGCACTTTATACATGACAGGGAAATTAATAGAGTTAATCAGACTGTTAGTTCGGCCGGTGACACATTCCCATTTTTTTTGTGTGAGATACACGTGCACTTTATACGTGACAGGGAAATTAATGTGGTTAATCGGTCTGTTAGTTCGGTGGGTGACCTCAAAGAATGAGGAGAGCATCAAATAAGGGATGTGGCCCTGGTCCTGGTGCTGGTGGAGCTCCTGTTGCAGGGAGAGGACATGGTTGATCTGTGCCAGCTACACGCCCAAATGAAACACCTTCCTCTGGTGCACGTAGCCGACAGGATGTAGCGTCATTTTGTAGGCCCGAATACCGGTGGACGAATGGTGAGGCCAGAACAAGTAGAGTTTATAGTAGATTGGATGGCTGACAGTGCCTCTAGTTTCTTCACATTGTCTCCCACCCGGTCCCCTGCTGAAACCGCAGAATGGGGACCTGCAGCCCATGGGCATCTGTCTTTCACCTCACCCCTTTGCAAATCAGCCAAGCAGTCTGAGCCCCAAGTCATGCAGCAGTCTCATGCTTTTCGATGACTCTGTTGGCAGGGTTTCCGTGGGCCATCCACCTAGCCCTGCCCCAGAAGTGGAAGAGATTGAGGTCACTGATGCCCAACCACTTATGTTTCAGGATGTGGACATGGGAAGACCACCAGAGCACGTCTCTGCTGACGAAACACAGGTGCCAACTGCTGCGGCTGCTGCTACTGCCCACCACACCCAGGGACTGAGCACACCAAAGCCAGCTCCAAGAAGTTCCCTAGGTGGCTTCAGACAATGTGCTGACGACAAGTTGTGAGTGGTTTGCACGCTGTGCAATCAGAGCCTGTAGCAGGGCATAAATGTTCTAAACCTGAGCAACACCTGCATGAGCTGCAGTGGAGTACACACCTGAAAAACCACAAAAGATCTCAGGCTCCTTTTGCTCCCTCTTCTGCTGTGGTCTCAGCCTCTTCCTCCCTATCTCGAGTGACAGTGGCACCTGCCACCCTGCAAACAGAGAATGTGGCAGCAACACCACCACCACCGTCACCCAGCATGTCCACACTGTCCCATGGAATCATTCAGCTGTCCATGCCCCAAACACTGTAGAGAAAGAGGAAGTACCCCCCTACCCACACGGGATCCCTGGCCCTAAATGCCAGCATTTTTAAATTCCTGGCCTTTGAAATGCAGTCATTCCGTCTGGTGGAGACAGAGACGTTTTAAAATCCTTATGGTGGTGGCTGTCCCACAGTACGTGGTCCCCAGCCGCCATTACTTTTCCAGGCGAGCAATCCCTGCCCTGCACAACAAAGTGGCGGAAAAAATGTGCACTGCGCAACGCCATCTGTGGCAGGGTCCACATAACTACCGTTACATGGACCAGTAAGCATGGGCAGGGACGTTATATCTCCCTAACTGCACACTGGGTAAATGCAGTGGTGGCTGGGCCTAAGGTGGTTAGCAGCATGTCCTACCGCCACCGACAATTGCAGGACATTTCTCATTGCCTCCTACTCCGCTTTCTTCTCTAACGCCTCCTCATCCTGTCAGCGATAGTGGAGTTTCAGCTGCCGTACGCACAGGTGAGTCGCTCTGCGAAATAGCACCACTTCACCACCAACGAGTGGGCCTCCATGCGGGATGTGTGTGCAGTGTTGCTCTGTTTCGAGTATTCCACCAACATGGCCAGTGCTGATGACGCAGTCCTCGGCGTTACTATCCCTATGGAAGAGGAGGGATCATTTCCACGGTTATCAGGCCAGTCCTACCGGACTCGGAGGGTGGGTTCCTGCACCAACAGAGGCGAGGTACACAACTGTCCAGCCCGGGCACAGTTCTGCAGGAGGAGGGTGAGGAACCGTGTTCACAGCAGGGTGGCACCCAAAGCAGCTTATGGGCATCAATGGAGTGTGGCTGGGAGGATACAGAGGACACAAGGATACACCTCCCACAGAGGACAGCTTGTCATTGCCTCTGGGCAGCCTGGCACACATGAGGGACTACATGCTGCAGTGCCTGCGCAACGACCGCCGAGTTGCCCACATTCTAACCAGTGCTGGTTTGGTTACTGGGTGGCCACCCTGCTGAATCCACGCTACAAGGACAACGTGCTGTCCTTAATTCCGTCACAGGAGCGTGATCGGAAGATGCGCGAGTACAAGCGCACGCTGGTAGAAGCACTGCTGATGGCATTCACACCTGACAGCGGGGGCTCAGTGGAAGCGCGAGGTAGAGGAGGAAGAAGTCGCCAACACAACTGGGGCACCACCATCACCTCAGAAAGGAGGGTTAGCATGGCCGAAATGTGGAAAAGCTTTGTCAGCACGCCACAACAACCAGCACCACTAGCTGATACGGAATGTCTTAGCAGAAAGCAGTATTTCACCAACATGTTGGAACAGTACGTGTGAACATGCCTACACGTACTGACTAGGTCTGCCCCATTCAACTTCTGGGTCTCCAAATTGGGCACATGGCCTGAGCTTGCCCTTTACGCCTTGGAAATGCTGGCCTGCCCTGCAGCAAGTGTATTATCTGAACGTGTGTTTAGCACGGCAGGGGGTGTAATCACAGACAAGCACAGCTGCCTTTCCACAGCCAACGTGGACAAACTCACGTTCATTAAAATACCAGGCATTGATCCCACAGGACTTGTCCGTAACTTGTGCAGAGTAGACAAGTATACCAGCTGCACCCATTGTTATACTCCAGCAATGTTTTGGGGTCTTCCTAAATTTATAAAAAAAAAAAAAATTTATAAAGGGAAAAAAAATACCTCCTCCACCGCCGCTTCCATCCATACCGCCACGTCAACCGCCTTCTCAACTTCCTACTCCACTTTGACTTCCACCTCCTAGTTGAAGATTATTTTAGATTTTTTTTTCTATTCTGTTAAGTCATTTCCCTATCCACATTTGTTTGCAGGGCAATGGTCCTGCTCTTACCCCCATTTTGCTTCCTTTTGCAGCCCTCTAGCCCTTCTACGACTATTTTACAGCCATTTTAGTGCTCCAAAGTTAAGGTCCCCATTGACTTCAATGGGGTTCGAGTTCAGGACCCGAACTTTGACCCGAAGTTCAGCCGATCCCGGTGAACCCGAACATTCATGGGTCTGCTCATCCCTAGTAATAACTATTTTATGAGGTATCGCTATCCGTCTTAAAGGGAATCTGTCACCTGCCTATCACCATTTTTTTTTCCTTTAGCCATGTGTAATAAAGTACCTTATATCCGGATCTGTTCTTCTTTTTGCTTTGTCTTTTGTCATTTTCATTAAAAACTGATTTTTACATTATGCAAATTAGGATCCAAAGAGCCCAGAGGGGCATTTTTTCTCGGCCAAGGAGCCCGGGAACACCCCCCCCTGATGTGCCCAGCCCGCCTAAATTTGAATCCACAAAAAAGCAATCCACAATGTTCTTCATTGGTTATTACGGACCGAATCTAGACTTTTATACTGCTTATGCATTAAATGTGCCTCATCAACACTATTTATTGGCCTTCTGTGCAGGCCTTTTGTATAACCACTTCATGCCTCTGTTACTGTACCAAAGACTTCGATTGACTTGGATCATGCTCTGTATTTCTACTTGTATTTTTCTTTGTTTTATTTAATGTGTATTCCATAAACCACCATTAGTTCAAAAGCACACCTTTTGGTTCAAAATATTTTTTTTCTTATTTTTCTCCTTAAAAACCTAGGTACGCCTGATCAGGTGCATCTTATAAAGCGTAAAATACGGTAGTTGAATTACATACCCCATATTGCCAATAATTTTCAATATATGGTAAAAATCTATGATGACATTTGAGAGAGAGCAGAACAAAAACCAATTTTCATCAATTTGGAATTATTTTAAATAAAAAGAACTGAATGTGAACCCTTTGTTTAGTCCTGTTGGGCTCATGGGTTTTAAAGAAAGATCCACTTAGCCTCTTCTTTAATCAGTAATTTCCCAAGGTCTTCTTTTTGCAGGGCTAATCTTACATTTTTGAATTGAATTGCAAGTTGAATGGATCGGAGTGATGATATCTCATGTTTCTCGCTAAGGGGGTATCCCTTTGGGTGTTAATAGTATTGATATGCTGTTGAATGCAACGTTGTAACTCTTGGCTAGTTTTTCTAACATAAAACAAAGGTTAAGGACATTTGGCTATATATGTAACTCCTGTCAAGATACAATTAATAAACTGTCTGATCTTGCATCGTCTTTGGTCCTTTGGATTCACAAATTTTTTTGTAGTAAGCTTGAACTGGATTTGGGGGTGTACTAACTCCTTACAGAGAGTGCTTTAGTCGGCATGAGGAGGCTTATAGGCCATACATGCTCCTCTGGAATTCTGGGAAGAAGGTATGGAAATGAGCCCTTAGCAACTTTTGCCTCTAATGCCACCAGATGTAAGGCAGCTATCCTGTAAGTCAATGGTTGACCCTTTAAATAGGTCCTGAGACACGACTTGGATAATAAATAAGCCAGCACCTCATCTGCAGACAGCTGTTTTGGGATGATTATGCTCTGCACTGATGAGGGGCAGAGTACTAGCTTAACTGGGTGAGAGAACTAGGTCAGGATTTGGGGGTACTGTCTTTCCGTATGGAAAGCGCCTGACTTGCTTTACAATGGGCACATTTATATGAGCCAATAGTTCTATTTTTGAGCAAGTTTGAAGATATTCGGTCACGACCGTAGGCAGTGAAGCCCACTCAAAGGGTTAGCCCTAACTTGTACCCAACCCACCCTAAACAGTTAGTCCACAACTAGTTGACCATCCCGATACTGATAAGTATCCGGAACCAATCCAAGCACCCGCAATAAAAACTGCAGGGACCTGTTCATACAACTGGAACCCAACACATACTGTACAGAGAATGTTCTTACAGAAATGGGTCAAAAGCAGGTGCTGCACCTATGGGGTAATTGACGGAGATCACCGTTCCCGGTCATTGAGGCCGGCTGTGTGATACAGTCTGCACCCGATGTGTATATTTGCATTTAGAGGGTAATTATACGCCATTTTGAGAGGTTTATGAGGATAACCCTGTTCTCTAAACCTCTTATGGCCTCTTTCAGACGGGTGTCGCGGGTGAGGGCCGGATGCGATGCGGGCGCATTGTGGGAAACTCGCGCAAGTAGGGACGCAATTTCAGTCAGTTTTGACTAAGATTGCGTTCCGTTTTTCCATGCGATTGCAATGCGTTTTTCACGCGCGTGAGAAAAAACTTAATGTGGTACCCAGACCCGATCTTTTTTAATGAAGTTCAGGTTTGGGTTAGGTGTTGTGCAGATTTTATTATTTTCCCTTATAACATGGTTATAAAGGAAAATAATAGCATTCTTAATACAGAATGCTTACTTAAATGTGGCTTAAGGGGTTAAAAAAATAAAAATTAACTCACCTCATCCAATTGATCGCTCAGCCAGGCATCATCATCTTTCTTCTTCTTTGAGGACCGGCAAAGTGACCTTTGACGTAAGGTCCTGCTGAATGAAGATAGAAGGACCTTCTATCTTCACTCAGCAGGACCTGCGCTGACGTCACCGCGCTCACCAAGTGAAGGATCAAATGGAAACTATGGATGTGACCTATATGTTCACTTATATGAGGATTGATATGTATACCTATATGAAAAGCCATTCAATTTTTTAGTAAACTCCGAGAGGAATTTGTTCCACTCACATTTTTATGTATAACAGTAATATGGGGATTGCTAATAGGAGCCACTGAGGAATGAGTTTGTTGCTCCGAAATGCGTTTGGTACTATAAGCAATCCAGAAAGACCCCCTGACTGAATCTGGTACGAGAATACGGTAACTATATGAATAACGCCACTAAAGATTTGAAGTATATCAAGCAAAGCACGCTGTTTCGGCCATCCAACAAAGAGTTCGATCACATCGGACGCCGCATGGAGTCAGGAGGAATGTTTCCAGAGAACGATACTGCTCAGAGAAGAACCAACTCTGGAGAAACAATGTGGTAACATTTTATTCTATAATAGAGAAGAGTATAAAGGCAATAACAGATTAAGTTATCAACTATATTGCCATTTGTTTGACCTATGTATAAACACTGATTAGCTACATCTGGACTGAAACATAGAGTATTGTCAAGATTGCTTCATGAATGAAATTTTGAACATTTTTCACGAATAATCATGTGTTTAATTCATCTATATAATCATGCACAATGACTTTTCTATTCAATCAAGTGTGCTGATCCAGGAATGAGATTTGAGCAGTCATATTATCATCTCCATAAACAGATTTGAATTTTTATGCACAATCATTGTTTTCAGTTGAATCAAAATGGAATTATGAAATAAGTTTTTTTTTTTTATGTGTATTGTCTACAGCTGCTGCATTTTGATTTATACTTTGTTTTGGGGGGGACTTTTGTATATTTGTTTATAGTTTTTTACTTTTAGTAGTTGATAAGAATATATATCTATAGAGGATCATCTGTGTGGACTACATTGGTATACACGCAAACTGGTGGTGTGTATCTCTGTCTACCTAAGAATATCTGTATCAGAGGGAAAAGAGAAAAAAAGCCACGGTGTAGGCGCCCACCCACTTCTACGTAATATTTCAAAAAAAAGTGCTATCCAAAAAACTCATCAGTGAGTCTATGAAAAGAACCATGAAGGAAAGCCAAAAAAAGCGTTAAAACCAAAAATGTCAGAACCAAAGCAACAGAAAAATGTGAAAGACCCCAGTTGAATCTGATCACTAGATACAATGCAAAACATGCAGAGATCAGACAGATACTAACGAAACATTGGTGGATTTTCCAAAAAGACCCCATCTTGAAAGACACAATACTCCTTCAATGACAGTCAGAAGAGCACAAACTTTGAAAAATATTATCGTATCCTCCTGCCCCAAGGTAAAAAATGATAAAAAAAACAAACACATCCCTCCCTGAAGGCAGACTATCCTGTTACAAAAGGGGCTTTTAAATGTAGAACTAAGATGTAAATGTTGCGACATGAAAGATGTCAATATTCCCTGTTCCAAGGAAATATTCACCCTAAAACACGAGATGAACTGTGGTACTAGGAATGTCATTTATTTGTTACAATGTCCGTGTAATTTACAGTACGTGGATAGAACGACCCAAACGCTCCGAGAGAGGATGAATGAACATCGTTCAAATATTAACCGTGGAATACTGACACACAGCGTCTCCCGACACTTCTCAGAACGACAAGACCATGATCCCTTTCACCTTATAGTAACCCCCCTGGAGTGGATCCCACATTCTTACCAACAGTTATGTAGGAAGGAGATGTACTGGATTTACCAGTTGAATACCTTATCTCCTTTCGGATTAAACAAATTCCTAGAATATGTCAACTACTAGTCGATAATGACCCTCCACCGATAATGATAATTTGATTCTCATTTCTTTATACAATACCCTAGTACAACAACAACAAATGAAGCCGACATCTTATATCTATATATATATATATATAAACGAAGGAAGAAGACTGCGGCACCGCTGAGTAGTGAAATAAGGTGGATCCTTTATTCACCCTAGTGCATGCGACGTTTCGATCCTCTCAATGGGATCCGTATCAAGCAATGAATTGCATGTGATTCAACGTATAAATAGACAGTCAAATAATTTGCATACATAATTGTAAAAGTGATAAAAGTTCATGATAAGAATATACAAAACATCGTGACATGATTCTATGCCTTAATTATAAGGTGACAACAGTGATAAGATTAAAATGATATCTTTAAAGTGCTAAGTGTCCATTAAAAACGTGAAAAATTGATAATGATATTCAAATGACATCATGGCTGGAGGCGGGGATAAACAGAGCGTAATGAAGACCTCGAGGAATTCAAAGATGGCGAGGGCCATATCGGAGCGGCGTATCACAGGGCAGAATGCGCATGTCAACCTACGGGCGGTCACGTGAATGATCACATGACTCATCATGGCAACAGTAGTCGACCCAAACAAACATGTAGGTCAATGTAGAAGGTCCTTAAAGCCCTCGGATCTACAGAATGGGGAATGCGTCGCAGCGCGGCGACCTTGTCCCGTACCGTCTGCAGGAAGGGCGACACTATTCCGAGAAGTAACCCCGGTGGACGTCATCCACCCTGCAAATGTCCTCAACGGGCACCGGACTTCAGAAATAAATCATTATAGCCGTATGACAGCGCACAAATAAATATAATCGCCAACTCCTTGTCAGAAGAATCAAATCTAATAACCCGTCCAGCCATGTTATCTAAAGAGAAAAGAAAAAAGTTAAAAAATCTTAAGATTAAATGCAAACATATACTAGAGAGACAAGGCAGGTTGTGGCATCATGTGTAAGCCCAGGGTCTATAATCAACATTTAGACCCTTGGGTTTTAATGACTGCAACTTGAAAATCCATTCCGATTCCCTTTTTTTTAACATCTTTATACGATTACCTCCCAATCGTGAAACAGAAATTTGGTCTATAATCATAAACTTTAAGTCCCTCTCAGAATGACCGGCTTCTGAGAAGTGACAGGATACAGGTAGATACACTTTATAGATATCATTTTAATCTTATCACTGTTGTCACCTTATAATTAAGGCAAAGAATCATGTCACGATGTTTTGTATATTCTTATCATGAACTTTTATCACTTTTACAATTATGTATGCAAATTATTTGACTGTCTATTTATACGTTGAATCACATGTAATTCATTGCTTGATACGGATCCCATTGAGAGGATCGAAACGTCGCATGCACTAGGGTGAATAAAGGATCCACCTTATTTCACTACTCAGCGGTGCCGCAGTCTTCTTCCTTCGTTTGTATGTGGCCTAGTCCAGGCCTTTTGACCGCGGGCACGCCATTCCACTCGGTTGAGTGCCGCCATTGGAGACATCTCTTTTGCACTGAATATTGGACATCCACGGCAGGCACCTATTACTTTCTACTCCACGTGTTTTAACAGTATTCGAGCATTATGGATCCCCTGCATGTGTTTTCATATACAGAGATGGACAAAGACAGGATTGTGGCCTCATGTGCTGGCAACGTGGACTTCCTATCCGTACCCTCTATGTTGGAGGCTAAAAAGAGGTATGAACGTGATATGAAAAAGTCTATTACACTTGAACTGCATTTACTAACTCTAGCCGAGTACGTTAAAACAAACCGCATACCACGCGGCATGCGAACACAGCCTAAATCTACTATGTACTCGACTGACTCAGATTATCGAGTCCGTTATGAACAAATTTCGAACAAATATGCACAGGATCTGATGTTACTCCAATATAGAGTTTATGCGCAAAGATTTAACAGTTATCAAATCGAATGTCATCCAACATGAGGAGACTTTGAAAATGATGTTATCTGCTGATGACTATGCTGATCATCTTAATAAGCTACAGACCTATCTTGACAAATTAAAACAGGAGACACAAGATACAAAACGCAACAAGTGGCAACGAGACAACATGGATTATACTTCGGGACACGTATACAACTGGGCCAACAGCAATCGCCAGTTTCAACCTCCTAAACCATTTAGAAGAAAGGAAGACTCGGATGTCTCTTCACAATCTTTTTTAGAAGGAACAACACATGTATCCAAAAAGCAACCAGGAGAGGGGGTCGCAAACGGCACCGAACAGATAAAGACCAGAAGTCAAAAGTTTCCCAAGAGGGGCAAGAATCCACAACAACAGTGGTAAATATTTCTTCACATATATTGACTCCAGCGCAGACACAGGTCCTTGAAAAAGGACTGAGTTTTTGCCCTAGTGGTCATATAGACTGGTTTCAATTTGACACCGATTTAATGTATTTTTTTCGATCCTTGAAATTGAAAATTCATTTTCATAATGTGAATTTGTCTCAGAAATCGCATACCAATGAATTATGTCTTACAGATTTTGATTTGCATTTGAAAAAGGATTTTACGCCTCAGGTCTCCTCCCGGGCGTTGGATCTTTTTTCGGAGGCTATTTCTAGGGATTTGGATGAATTAAAATCGAGTGGGGATTTTGAACAACTTAGTTCTCCCAATATGACAACACTTGAAATGCAAGCTTTGAATGAATTAATCCATGACCACTCCCTCACCATAAAACCCGCTGATAAAGGGGGTGCGGTAGTGGTCATGGATACTTCTACCTATTCCAATGAAGTACAACGTCAATTATCAGACCAAGCGGTTTATAAACAACTACACACTGATCCTAAATTTCACATTCAAAAAAAATTGATAACACTTTTGAATGACCATTTGAGTACTGGTTTGATTGATGATCAATTGCATGGATTTTTGGCAGTGGAACATCCAGTGACTCCACTGTTTTACCTGCTGCCAAAGATTCACAAACGTTTAATTGATCCCCCTGGACGCCCGATCGTGTCCAGTAGGGGGTCGATACTTAGTAATACTTCAGTTTTCTTGGACAAAATATTACAACCCTTTGTGGTTTCCACTAAATCTTATGTTAAGGACACCACGGATTTTTTACTTAAGTTGCAGGAGGTCACGATACCTGAGGGAGCCATTTTGGCTTCCTTCGATATCGTGAGTCTCTATACTTCCATCCAACATACTTTGGGTCTTGCTGTGGTGAGAGATACTTTACTAACATCCCATTACACTTCGGAGGCACAAATTTTTCTTTTGTCATTACTGGAACTGATTTTATGTAATAACTATTTTCTTTACGGAGATGGCTATTATATGCAAATTAGGGGGACGGCCATGGGGACAAATGTGGCCCCCACTTATGCCAACATGGTCGTCGCCCACCTCGAGGAACACTACGTCTATGTGTCCCACCACTTCAGCCATGTGCTGAGGTGGTGGAGATACATAGATGATATTTTTGTTATATGGATGGGAACTGTGGAAGAGCTGCAGCAATTCCATTCCTTCCTTAATGCTATGGTGTCAGATATTCAATTCACACTTGAGTTTTCGGACACGTCCATTCATTTTTTGGACGTGTTGATCACTAAACAGGGCTCTACACTGGCTACTGAGGTCTTTAAGAAACCCTCTGATAAGAACACCATACTCCGATACGACAGTGCTCACCCTCGTAAAATGATACAATCTCTCCCTCTGAGTCAGTACACTAGGGCCAAGAGGATTGTCAGTGATCCCATGACACTAGACAAAACATTACAGAACATTACAAATTCTTTTAAACAAAGAAAATATCCACCAAGTGTTTTACAAAGACAAATGTCACGGGTTGCACAAAAGGATAGGCAAACATTGTTCTCTTCACGTCCAAAAAATACACAGGAACGTATTCCCTTCATTTCTACTTATAGTAGGATTAGTTCACATGTCAATGCAATCATTCAGAAACATTGGTCTATACTCAGTAGTGGACATAAGGATATAGGGGCTTTCAAGTTGAATCCCCTAATGTCCTATAGACGTGTGCCTAATTTGAAAGACAGACTGGTTAAGAACGACATAGGACCTTCTAAATCCCTGCAACAAACTTTTTTGGCCCCTAAACGCAAGGGCAGTTTTCCCTGCCTCCATTGCGTTAACTGTCAATTTATGTCTAAAGGTGGTGAATTTGTGATCCCCAACAACAATATGGTGTATAAATTGAAACATTTTTTAACCTGTGACCTTTGTTGTATACGTCCTATGGTGCCCTTGTAAACTCCTGTATGTGGGTGAGACCACTTGTGATCTTAAAACCCGAATGAATTTTCATCGGTACTCTATCCGTAAACGTAGAAAAGATCTACCTGTATCCTGTCACTTCTCAGAAGCCGGTCATTCTGAGAGGGACTTAAAGTTTATGATTATAGACCAAATTTCCGTTCCACGATTGGGAGGTAATCGTATAAAGATGTTAAAAAAAAGGGAATCGGAATGGATTTTCAAGTTGCAGTCATTAAAACCCAAGGGTCTAAATGTTGATTATAGACCCTGGGCTTACACATGATGCCACAACCTGCCTTGTCTCTCTAGTATATGTTTGCATTTAATCTTAAGATTTTTTAACTTTTTTCTTTTCTCTTTAGATAACATGGCTGGACGGGTTATTAGATTTGATTCTTCTGACAAGGAGTTGGCGATTATATTTATTTGTGCGCTGTCATACGGCTATAATGATTTATTTCTGAAGTCCGGTGCCCGTTGAGGACATTTGCAGGGTGGATGACGTCCACCGGGGTGAATTCTCGGAATAGTGTCGCCCTTCCTGCAGACGGTACGGGACAAGGTCGCCGCGCTGCGACGCATTCCCCATTCTGTAGATCCGAGGGCTTTAAGGACCTTCTACATTGACCTACATGTTTGTTTGGGTCGACTACTGTTGCCATGATGAGTCATGTGATCATTCACGTGACCGCCCGTAGGTTGACATGCGCATTCTGCCCTGTGATACGCCGCTCCGATATGGCCCTCGCCATCTTTGAATTCCTCGAGGTCTTCATTACGCTCTGTTTATCCCCGCCTCCAGCCATGATGTCATTTGAATATCATTATCAATTTTTCACGTTTTTAATGGACACTTAGCACTTTAAAGATATCATTTTAATCTTATCACTGTTGTCATCTTATAATTAAGGCATAGAATCATGTCACGATGTTTTGTATATTCTTATCATGAACTTTTATCACTTTTACAATTATGTATGCAAATTATTTGACTGTCTATTTATACGTTGAATCACATGTAATTCATTGCTTGATACGGATCCCATTGAGAGGATCGAAACGTCGCATGCACTAGGGTGAATAAAGGATCCACCTTATTTCACTACTCAGCGGTGCCGCAGTCTTCTTCCTTCGTTTGTTATGTGGCCTAGTCCAGGCCTTTTGACCGCGGGCACGCCATTCCACTCGGTTGAGTGCCGCCATTGGAGACATCTCTTTTGCACTATATACATATATATATATATATATATATATATATATATATATATATAATCAACAGTATATACAGTCATATTTATATCACTATTGTCTGTCCCCACCATCTTTTTTCAAATATTTTACCTAGAAGTGGGTTGGTGCCTACACCGTGCCTTTTTTAGTCTTTTCCCTCTGTTACTGGGATTACGTATGTAGTAGTGTACTCTACATATACAGCCAACACCGGCAACCTTCTCCTCTCTTGATCCATCTCTTTCCTCCCTTACCTCCTTATCATTGTCCTTCCTTCCTCTGGCGCCCTGCGGTTATTCTCTGACCTTCCTTCCAAGAGGCTCTGTGACTAACATTCTCTATTTTCTCTGGAATTGTCTTCCACTCCTCACTGCCTGAGAATATATCCTCCACAATCCACAGTCTTCACTGGGCCAGACGGATAGGTGCATTATCACTAGCGTGACCTTCGAATAAAAAAAAAAAAATGTTTCACCTACATATACGACCTGTCTAACTGTATATGGATATAATAAATATTCCTTTTTTGAAATATTCTTTGGTCATTGGAGCATTCCCTGATGAATGAGTGCCTGTTAATATTTGTGTACCACATTTAACCTATTTACAGACTGAGGGGTAGTCCCATAGCAGTGCACCTAAATCTATAGGCCAAGACGGGTGAGCCACTATATTTATCTATTGTATATCCTAGACATATGCCACCACTGTTTGAGATGGGAATACTCCTTTTAATATGATATAGAGATCTAAGCTCGAGCTGTTGCGACTAGACTAGCCATGATATATTACATATGTCCTTGATAGTAAAAGTTTTATTTACAAACCTGGAGTGAGTTGGATTTATGGAACATGTTAAAGGTCAAAGCACACAATGCAGATTATGCACAGTTTTTCCTTGCTAATTTTCATGCTGCAAAACCACAGTGTAGTGCAGCACAAGCAAAGTGAATGACTTTTGCTATATGTCATACGGAACTTGACCTGCCATGCAGATTTTGAAATTGTTTTTGCAAGTCCGTACCTTGTGTATATAAAAATCTACAATGAAAAGTTTCGATTTAGGTACATTTTTTTAATTCTCTGTTCATGTATCCTAAGGGTTTCTTTTTGCAGAATCTGTATGAAATTGTAATTTATACAATGCAAAGTGTAAACGTGCAGACATATTATACCTACAAACTGCACAAAATTGAATTTATAAAGTCAAAATGCTTTACAGTATATACTGTTGGTGCCTTGTTACAGAACGTCTTACCAATAAGAATGAGTTAATTGAATGTTTTTTGTTTTGCTTTTTTGTTATGAAAGTGTGATATTCTAATTTTTTTTTTTTTTTTTTTTATAGAACAAAACTTTCTTGTGTCATCGATTCACTAAATTTGTTATGAAGTATAACTTGATGTCCAAGGATAATCTAATTGTTCCAATCTTGGAAGAAGAAGTTCAAAGACTGGTTGCTGGAGAAAGTGAAGCATAATGTTCTCTATGCTATGTATTAAGCTTAATTGATTAAATGTTTTCTATTAAAGCAGTGTAAATGAAAAGCTTCAAATTACTTATGAAAGCTTTATTGTATTTTACACCTTTAGCATGTTTGGCTATAATTGATTCTTTTATTTAATATTGTGTTTGTATATTGTACACAACCATTTTTATCTGCAAATCTCTTTTAGGATATTCACAAAGTAGAACAATTTCTTTTTCCTACGTAGCCAGTTTATTATGGATTGTCACCTAAATAATATTCCTGCAGCTAGACATTTTTGTGAGGTGCAGGAAACACCCAGATTATATTATACTGATCAAGGAGGTTCTTAATATTGGATATTTATCTGCATTGCTGTTATGTTTTTAGGCGATAGCTGTTGGAATCTTAATTCCATGAAGTAGATTTGTATTGAAAGTATATGGTTGTATGACAATTGTCCATATAAGCAACGCAATATAATTTTAGTCTTTGTACCATTTTATGAAAATAAGTTGTTAAAAACTGTTCTACATTAAAGTATACTGTTTCATGGTAAATTATTTATCAAAATTGTGTTTTGTGTATCAGAAAAAAATGGACTAATACTGATTCTTTTGTACAGTTTCAAAGTTATGTATTGAATATTCAGCAAAATATAGATTATTGTGGGGGCTTTCTTGGGGGGTGGAACAGATGAGCATCAGGATTTACAGATAGCTGCCATAGCCCACCGCTGAAGCCTGCAAAGTGAAGATTTGCTTTGAAAGACAGCAGTAGTTAAATGTTCTCCTTGCCAGATGCTAGAGGCTCTCCCTGGCCCCTTCCTATTCACTTGAATAGAAAAGAGCCATCCCATTGAAGTGAATGGGACAGCTGAGATGTAATTACACCTGCTTACCCGCTGCAGTTGCAACAGTGAGCTGGTGAACAACAAAGTGAAGGCAGCACAAGAACAAGAGCTGCGGTCTCTTCAAAGAGCTGATCGGCAGGCGTGTCTGCTGTCAGTCCCACCCATGATATTGATGACCTATCCTTAACCCTTTAAGGACCAGAGGTTTTTTACTTTTTGAGTTTTCTTTTTGCGCTCCCTGCCTTCCCATAGCCATAGCTTTTTTATTTTTCGGTTCACATAGCTATATGAGGGCTTGTTTTTTGCGGGACAAGTTGTACTTTCCAACGCCACCATTTAATATTGCATATGATGTAGTGGGAAGCGGGGAAAAAATTCCAAATGGGGTGAAATTGCAAAAAAAAAAAGCAATTCCACCACAGTTTTGCGTCTTTTTAAATTCCGACGTTCGATGTGCGATAACACTGACCGATTACTTTTACTCTACAGGTCAGTACGAATCCGGCGATACCCTATATGTATAGGTTTTCTTGCGTTTTGATAGTGAAAAAAAAAATCAAAAGTGGGAAAAAAATGAGTTTTACTTATTTGTCACCATGTTTTGACCCCTATAACTTTTTTGTAATTATATGTACAGAGCTGTATGGGGGCTCATTTTATGCGTCATAAACCTATCTTTTTATTGATACCATTTTGTGGTGTGTATGACTTTTTGATCACCTTTTATGTAATTTTTTGTGGAAAATTAAGCGACCAAAAATGGTGAATCCGCCATTTGGACGCTTTTTTTCCGTTTTGCTGTTTGACGTATGGGGAATATTTTTTTATATTTTTATACTATGGGCGTTTTCGCACATTGCGACACCCATGATGTGTATTTTTAAAAAATTTTTAGTTTTTTAATTTTTATTTTAGCAAAAGGGGGGTGATTTGAACTTTTATGTTTTATTTATTTTTTACATTTTTTTTTTTTTTTTTTTTTTTTTTTTTTTACACTTTTATATAGTTCCCATAGGGAACTATAACTTACAATCATCTGATTGCGATTTTCATACATTCCAATGCAATAGCCGCGGGTGTCTGCTACCGGAACCATGCGGACACCCGCGGCGGCTAAGGCGCCCGCATGGAGCAGGAGCAGGCGCCATCTTTAAAGACCGGACACAGGACGTACATGTACTTCCTGTGTCCTTAAGAGGTTAAAGCAGACAACACCTTTAAGTAAAACAAGAGTTTTGCAGGTATGATACAATTTCATATTTTGAAATTCATTCACACTTCATTTGGTGGTAAAAGGTGAATTGCGTTATGGATTCCGTTACCACAACGCCCTTCTATGACTGAATGCCTTTAGAGGCATTTTGTTCATTCCGTCATAATATAAGTCTATGGGCTGCAAAACGGATCCGTCCTGTTTCCGTTATGCAGGGGAGTCCTCTCCTTCATAAAGGAAACGGGACGGGTCTGTTTTGCAGCCCATAGACTTCTATTATGATGGAATGCCTCTAAAGGCATTCCGTTATGCATTCCGTCATTGAATTGCGTTATGGACCGTTGTAATGGAATCCATAACGCAATTCACCTTTTACAACCAAACGAAGTGTGAACGAATTTCATAAGCGGAAATTCCCTCATCTCTAATTTTAACCCCTTCCCGACACATGACATAATAGTACGTCATGGCGACAAGTGACTTCCCGCATTCGGACTATTACGTCATGTTGATCGGGCGGGCACCTGAGCGGTGTGCGTCTGATCACTGCAGGGGCCTGGCAGTCCCTGATATCTGGGCCCCTGCTGCATCCACCGCCATCGCTGTAAAATCCGACGCCAGCGGATTAACCCCTTCTGTGCTGCGGTTAGCGCTAAATGTAAACTAATGTCTCCACTATTTGCATGCGATATGGGGGGTTAGTATCATAGTATTTAGCTGAAGAGCGTATATCAAGGGTTAAGCATTGTGGATGTGCGATCCAGTCTGTTTTTTCTTGCCATTTGATACATGTTTATCTTCCTTCTTGTTTATTCCTGGCATCAGCACTCCTCCCACTTGCCACAGGTGGTTTTAATTAATTAGCAGGAGACTGCATAAGAGTGTGAGTGACCTACTAGTGTTAGTCCTGGTTTCTGTTAGTACTGAGCAGGTTGCATTAGGCTCCTGTACAGTCGGTGCTATGCTGCATGGTGGCCTTTGTTGTCGTGGTGCTTTTCTGGCTGGCCTGCGTAGCTGCGGCCTGCTGGGATGGTGCCACGTGTCGCCATGCAGCATGGCGCCTTCGTCAGATTATGGACAGAGTAGATACCCACTCTAGGAGACAACCGTGACGTGGGTGAGTGGGCTTACTACCTTTTGATCAAAATGTAAACTAATGTCTCCACTATTTGCATGCGATATGGGGGGTTAGTATCATAGTATTTAGCTGAAGAGCGTATATCAAGGGTTAAGCATTGTGGATGTGCGATCCAGTCTGTTTTTTCTTGCCATTTGACACCGCATAGAAGGGGTTTGCGGTGGGTGAGGGAGCCCATTGGGTCCCCGCACTGCTGTGGCAGGGACCCGATGGGTGACAAGGCAGCCCAATGCTGTGCAGAGGCTGCCCAATGCCTTGCACGGCATGGGGACCTGCCTTCTACGGGGGCGGAGGAGATCCAGCCCCAGGCTGATTCTCCTAGGCAACCTCTTGGCATAGCTTAGTGTAATACTGTAACAGTCAATGCATTACAATATAGATGTTTTGTAATGCATTGCAGAGGGATCAGACCCCCAAAAGTTAAAGTCCCAGAGTGGGACAGAAATAGTTTTTAAAAATTTGGAAAAAAGTGTTTTTAAGAATGGAAAAAAAAAGGTTCAAGGAAAAAAACGCCCCTTTCCCCAGATTTTATAATAAAAAATAGAAAACAGAAAAATAATAAACTGTCATAAAAAACAATTTGTCACTCTACAACTCAAAAAGGTAGCAATTAAACAGTCACCTCATCCCGCAAAAATGAGCCCCTATATAAGACAATGTCTCAAAAAAAACTATAGCTCTCAGAATATGGACACACTAAAACATAAAATAAAAAATTATTGTATTAAAGTGAAATAAATTTAAAAAAAGCAGATATTGAGTATCACCACATCCGTAACCACCTGCTCTATAAAAATATCACATGACCTAGCCCCTCAGATGAACACCATAAAAAAAACTCTGCCCAAAAAAATTTATTTGTCAACTAACATCACATACAACACCAAGCGATCAAAAAGGCGTATGCCCCCCAAAATAGTACCAAACAGTCACCTCATCCAGCAAAAAATGAGACCCTACCTAGAACATTTGTTTAAAAAATAAAAAAGCTATGGCTCTCAGACTATGGAGACACCAAAACATTTTTTTTTGCTTAAAAAATGCTGTTATTGTGTAAAACTTAAATAAATAAGAAAAAGTATACATTTTAGGTATTGCCGCATTCGGAACGACCTGCTCTATAAAATTATCACATGACCTAACCCCTCAGATGAACACTGTAAAAAAAAAATTTTTAAAATGTGCCAAAACAACCAATTTTTTGGTCACCTTGCCCCATAAAGTGTAATATTGAATGATTAAGAAAATCATACGTACCCAAAAATGGTACCTATAAAAACGTCAACTCTTCCTGCAAAAAACGAGCCCCTGCACAAGACGATCGGCGGAAAAATTAAAACAAATATGCCGTTCAGAAAATAGAGACACAAACTATTTTTTTTCAGAAATGTTTTATTATGTAAAACTGAAACAAAGAAAGTAGACATATTTGATATCATTGCGTCCGTAACAGCCTGCTCTATAAGAAATAGCACATGATCTAACCTGTCAGGTGAACATTGTAAAAAATAAAAACTGTTTCCAAACAGTCATTTTTTTTGTTACCTTTCCTCACACGCCCAGCCGTGTTCCCTTACATTGATTTACGACCGCGTATGGGGTGTTTCTGTAAACCGCAGAATCGGGGTAATAAATGTTGAGTTTTGTGTTAAAGAAAATAAAGGATTAAAATGGAAAATTTGCCAAAAAAGTGAGATTTAGAAATTTCATCTCCGTTTTCCTTTAGTTCTTGTGGAACACCTAAAGGTTTAACAAAGTTTGTGAAATCAGTTTTGAGTAACTTGAGGGTTGTAGTTTCTACAATGGGTTAATTTATGGGGGGTTTCTACTATGTAAGCCCCACAAAGTGACTTCAGAACAGAACTAGTCCTTAAAAAGTGGGGTTTTGAAATTTTATTAAAAATGTTAAGATTTGCTTCTAAAATTCTAAGCCTTGCCAATGGCTGAGTGAGCAGCATTAGTCTTCGGCTCCTGAACATCTCCAGCTTATACTCCTCAGACAGGACGTAGTTCTTTGTTTTTTCGCCATAGCCAGCCTGCTAAAATCTCCAAAAGCAGCGCACAAGCTAAGATGGCGGAGACACCATGCGGCGCTTTCTGCGCCGCAGCTGCAAACTAGCTCCAAAAAGAGTGGATCACGGGCGCAAAGAGGAACCACAGCCACCGGTTCCCCATTGGCACCGAATGACCAAGATACTGATTGAGATTGTAAATCACACCTTAAAGCGCTCCCCACCAAATTGGAGCTAGAGAGTTTATTTATGAGAATGGAAAGCTCAAACAAAAAATATATTGCAGCCTTACAACAAGATATTAAGCATGTTGGGCATTGAGATGATAGAGATGAGATGATAGAGGAGACACATGAACAATTCCTTACAGCTCTAGATTCCCACCGCAAAGTCATTTAAGACCACACAGGGCAGATACAGGACATTCTAAGCCATGTAGATGACATAGAAAACAGAAATAGGAGGAATAATCTTCATATCAGGGGGCTCCCTGAAACGATACCTCCCCAAGATATTGAAAACTGGGCACATGATTTCTTTGGCAAGCTCTTGAACCTGCTAGCGAACCTAGGCAACCTATAGATATTGAATCCATAGAGCACCAGGCCCAAGAACAGGAGATCTCTTCTGTCCACGTGACAGCATATGCAGAATCCATTTTGATAAAGAAAAGTAAGCCATCCTTAAAGCAGCAAGAAACTGAAATAAACCATCTTGAATCCAAGGAACTTCTCATCCTACCGGACCTCGCGAGACGCACTCTAATGCTTTGCAAGGCACTAAAACCTCTTCTGGCAACTCTCAAAAACAACGACATTATCTTTAGTTGGGGGTTCCTCTTCCAATTAATTGCCAAGAAAGATGACCTTCCAAGACTGCTTGCAACCTTTCACCTGCTTGCAAACATCGACGTCCACAATCATCCATGGACTGTGTTTTATTGAATGATAATGTTGTCTCTCTTGCTACCTCTTTTTCTCCTAACCTTAGTTCACAGATTAGGAGCTAGTTATTTAAAGTAATTACCTTCTACAATACTCTAGCCCAAGTATTAAAATGGGTTATACAGTTCCTGTATTACTTAGTGTTGCATATGTACACTTGTTGGAGACTAGTAGGGCTGCCTCCAGGCCATTGACTCCTCCCACCACCAATTAGGGACTACAGCACTTTGTGCTGATTGTGACCGAAATCACTAATTAAAGATTCAACCGAGCTGATCTTGTCAGCTCCCCCTTTCTTCTTATACCTTCTTTCTGAATATTATGCTTATATATCCTCTAACCTGTCAATGCCTTTTCCGTCATGTTTTTTCCCATCCCTTCATGTTTTCTTTTTATATAGAAGCCCGGTTCACTTTACAGCTTGAACTATCTGTCTATCCACCATGATGGCTCCACTCTCGTTCTGTACCTACAATGCCAGTATCGAAGGATTGCCCTTTCACTTATCAAGCCCTTAAAGCCCACATCATGGTTATTCCCAAACAGGGTAAAGATTCCTCTCTATGCGCCAATTACCAACCCATATCTCTACTAAATGTAGATCTAAAATTATATGTCAAACTCTTAGCCTTGAGACTACATCCTCACATCCCCGGATGCATACATAGTGAACAGGTGGGCTTTGTCCCGGGTAGAGAGGCATGTGATAATACTATAAAGTCCATAGGTCTAATAACTAAGGCACAACAGACGAAAACTCCTCTGTGTCTACTCACAGTTGACACAGAGAAGGCATTTGACAGTTAATTGGTGGTTCTTAGAAGAGACATTCACCCATATACTGTAGGTCTAGGAGGTCTGTACTCCTCGCCCTCGGCACATGTACGCGTTAATGGCACACCCTCTGACCCCTTCACTATACATAATGGGACTCGGCAGGGTTGCCCCCTTTCGCTTTTCCTATACATTCTAGTCATGGAATCCCTAGCAAACGCCCTGAGAGCCAAGCAATTTATCATAGGAATACAGATAGGTAAAAATGAACATAAACTGTCATTATTCGCAGACAATCTCTTTCTATACCTATCCGCACCAAGAATAGGTCTGCCTTCGGTCCTTTATGCATTTGAGATCTATGGGAGCCTCAGCAACTTTAAAGTAAATGTCCAGAAATCTGAAATACTAAACATCACCCTCCCACAAAAGGAGGTTGCGCACCTTAGAGAAGTCTTCTCCTTTCAGTGGGCTACGCAATCTATCCAATACTTCTGAATTCGCTTACCGGCAAACACATCCCAACTATTCAAACTTAACTACACACCTATGATCAAATCTATTGAGGCGAGACTCCAGAAGTGGTCTTCTATTCAAATCTCATGGTTTGGCAAAATTAATGGCTTAAAGATGGATGTCTTACCCAGACTTCTATATTTGTTCCAGACAATCCCTTGCCAGAACCTGTGGGTCTAGTTTACATGCCTCAGGAGACTCTCCTCGCTCTTTATTTGGAATAGCTCAAGAGCTAGACTCAACAATGACTTGCTGACTTGCGCAAAGACTTCTGGTGGAGCTGGATTACCAAATTTCCCCACATATTATAGAGCAGCAATTGTGAATTGTGTTCTGGACCTTATCCATAATTCTTCCACAAAACTTTGGGTGGAAATAGAACATGAAACATAACCAAACCTAATACCGGGTATTTTCTGGGTCCCATTTAAAACACAAAATCAACACTCCCAAACCCAGCTTTCCCCATTTTTCCATTTGTTGATAAAAATTTGGGGCGGGTTTGCATCCAAACTTAACCTAATTACAACACCAAGCCCTCTCACACTCCTGTCAGGGCATCCAGAATTATTCCTAGGCCTTAAAACTCTTTTGAATCTTAGATCCACGATCACCAATGATCCAATTAAAATTATGGATTTATATGACAGTAATGGTTTGAGGTCCCTCAGCAATTTATCTCATCTTATACCAAATACACCGGGACGTTGGTTTTTATTTTCAGTTACTCAAGTTCATTAAGTCCTTTTCACCTGGATCGCAATTATGCGCCTCAAATAAATAAGCTTATTCATGCTTGGGAAGAGGAATTGGGTGTAGCCTCACATTAGAACAATGGAAAAAAATCCTTATTACTCACTCATAAATCGTCCACATCATGCAGTTTACAAGAACTTAACTACAAAATACTGAATAGGTGGTATAGAACACCTGTAAAATTACATCAGTTTTACCCTTCTGTACTGGATACTTGTTGGCGATGTCTGTCAGCGGTTGGTACAATGCTACATATATAGTGGGATTGCCCCGGGGTCACCCCACTGTGGCATGACGTATTCTCCTTATATAACTCCCTATACCAGTCTAATATATCACCTTCACCCATAATAGCTCTATTATCAGTTTACCCGGGACAAATACAACAGATCAAGAAAGGCACCCTCAGATTCTTTATATTGGCAATGAGGCAAATAATACCACACAGATGGAGATCGACTGAGAATCTTTAGAGAATCGTTTGGGTGACAGCTCTAGACAACCTCGCTCGTATGGAAGAGTTGGGAGCAGAGGTGAAGGACACAGTATCTGCCTACACAAAGGTTTGGGAACCATGGTTCCAATTTTTGTTTTACAGCGTCTGGAGGGCCGCAGGTTGAGCTAGACAGATGTGTCTTCATTATACATAATATGGTTGGATGGTATTTTTGTGTAGCCATAAAAACTACTTGACGTTTCGTGGGATCTCCCAGGCCCCTGACATTCCATGCTATAAGTTGCACCCTATCCGCCATCATTCCTACGGATACATAGAAGTGTAGCAGGATTACCCGTAGAGATGGAGTAATGCCCCCTAATCCAGAAATAATGTGTACGCGTCATCTCTACCCTGATTCTCTTCCCTGTAAACCCATGAGCATAACATTCCCAACCTAGTTACCATAGTGCCAAAAAAACTAATAACATGAGGCACAGAAAGGTTCCTGAAACCAACGATAACAAAAGTAGCAGTAGTTCAGCTGTGACTGAAAAAGTAAACAGTATGGAAAATACAATTCTAATGGTGTAGCCCTGAGCAGCATTAATATACATATAACCATAGGTATTTTAGTCAGCTATCACATATATATAAACACCGAGCCGAAAGGCAGCGGATTTATCACCCCCACCGTCATATACTATAACAGGCATTGAAAAGAAACCGTGTCCTAAAGTAAAACAGCATAGACAGGGGAGGGATACTTATCGCTATCCATTACGGAACGGCTCAGTCGGCCCCTTGATAGTCCATCAGGTAACGCCACTTGACCTTCCAGTCAACTAGCGGCACTGGGCTCTTGCAGGGAACTTTCATTCCTATCCACACAATGGGAGGCCTTTTCCGGTGTATCGAAGAAGTGGACCGAATCTCCCGCCACCACACGCAATCTGGAAGGATAAAGCATGGAGTATTGTATATTCTTCACAAGCAGGTGCCTTTGCACATACTCTGAGAAATCTGGGAATATTGAAATTTTACAGCCACCGATGAGTAGATCCAGATGGTCCCTTGCCTTGCGGAGAATGTTGTCTCTGTCTTGACAGTGCAGAACTTTCATCAGAATAGGTCTGGGTGGCGGTCGGAACGGCACCCTGTGCGCCCTTTCAATCGCAAACGGGGGAGAGGGAGTCGCTACCAAATTTATCCTTGAACCAGTCCTCAAAGAATCGAACAGCATTAGTCCCATATGCTTTTTCAGGAATTCCCACCAAACAAAGGTTATTGCGGCCAGATCTGTTCTCTATAGAGTGTAGCCACAGGATAGAGAAGGATTAGTGTAGACGCTGCTCAGGAGCTCACCTGTGCGTTTCCTTCTGCATTGCCGACCAGGCCATGCCCCCACTCTGCTCCCACCTCAGATACATCTTTTCTAATCTCCTCATTTACTTTATGCGTGTTCTTGTCTGAGGGGAGTTCAAATACAGTATGTTTCCATTTTATTTTTTCTCTCCCCTTTTATTTGAGGGAGACATCCCCACCAGTTGCATAACTAGAACTGACTGGATCCCCAAGGCAAATATTTGAATGGCTCCCCACCCCAGCAACCCCCTCCTCCCTCACTCCTGCAGCTAGGATTGTCAAGAGTGTTGAGCTAGTCCTGGCAGTCGCTACATCAGTTTCCAACACTATATACTGTATGTTATGTCACTGTTTATACTGTCACTGTATATAATGTTACCATATAATATTGTTGAGGGGACCCTGACAAAAATCATTAAATGCTCCTTCTGGGTGGGCCCCTTCTGAGTTTTGGCCTCGTAGCAGCTGCTTCACCTGTTTCCACTACAGCTACCCCTCATCCCCACATCAGAGTATCTTCCTTTCCCTCCACTAAGTCTACATTAATAAATCCTTTTCACTTCTAAATAGCATTATGGCTAGGCAGATTTGCCTTTCAAGGACCTTGGAAAGGTGGGTTAAAACCATGTGGAACTGTAATAGACTGCAAAATACTAAAGCTACCACAATAAAGCCTCCTCACTCCTAAATAATGCAACAGATCAGCAGATTTGCCTTTCAGGGTAGTTTATTACAATCTGGCTGGATTACAATCATGTGAAGCTTTAATACAGAATGCATCTTCTAAGATAAACTCCCATATAGTGCCAAAGCGAGGCAGATTTGCCTTTAAGGATTCTGGGAACACTGGGCTACAACCATGTGGAATTGTAATAGACTGAAGAATACTAAATCTACCAAGATAAAGCCCCTCAAGTACATACAAATATGCCTGTTCTGACAGTAACCTTCCCCAGCTCAGAGAAATCTATGAGATCTTCCTCTCTAGTGACTCTTGTTATTATTACTGTAAAGCTGTGTTCATATCATGTTTTTGTCCCATGTTTAAAATACGGTATACACATGATGTATACATTAAATGGCTGTCTCAGATGGACATCCTAAGTGGGCATCCATTAATCATAGGGTTAATATTTGCACCATCCCCCCACACCCCGACATATATGTTAAACATGGGACAAAAACATCATATGAACAGCCTCTAACAGGTTTCGCTAGAAAAGAGATCCACGGGTTTTACACTAAAGATCCAGTATGGACAGGACAGTGTAACATGTAGATTTTACCTAATCTGAGGCTGTGGAAGATGTCTGGGACATGGTGTCAATAAAAAGGTCTAATTTGGTAAACAGAGTCTTAGGCTACTTTCACACTTGCTACCGCTAGTCCACCGTGCCGCCGGAAGTCCGCTCCGGCCACATTCACTATAATGGGGGGGGGGGGGCTGGAGGTCCGTCCACAGCATGGCAAACATGCCGAGAGGCGGCCGGAAAAAAACTACAGCATGCTGCGGTTTTTGTCCAGCCGCCTCTTGGCTTGTTTGCCGTGCTGCGGCCGCACCTCTCGCCCGCCCCCATTATAGTGAATGGGGCCAGAGAGGACTTCCAGTGGACTAGTGGTAGCACGGGTCCGGCAGGCTGTTCCCCTGCCGGAAAATCTACCGAAAGTGTGAGAGTAGCCTTAGATGGTGAATGAACATATTCCCAATCCTTTTCTGGAAGAAAAAAAAGAAAAAAAAAAAAGACGGCCACAAGTGACAATCAAAGAGCAAGCATACTCTGACTGATGGGGTAACTGATTACATGCACAGAAGCCCATGTTAGCTTTTACCCCCATATGTTCTGGAGATACTGTCAGGAGCTTTGAGTGCAGATTCCGTCAATAAGACTGTTCTGTGCAGCATTCTGGGTTTTCTAATAGAAACCAGTGTAGGTTTCAGCACCATCTGTCAGATGGCATTCATTTTATAGTCAGTGCAATTCATTAGGTGGAGTTTACTCTACAGTCAGTGGGGTCCACCCGGTGGCTTTCATTTCCAGTTAGTGCAGTCATTTTGATTATTATTTGTTCTTCTGTTAGGGCTGTATTACACCAACAGATTATCTGACACATTTTATCACCAATCACTGGTCGGATGGCCGTTTACACACACATATGTTTTATTATACACACCAACTACTGGTCTGATTGCAGAGAAATTAGTCAGATAATCTGTTGGTATAATAACTCTCTTCAAATGGATTGTAAATTGATTTTGTGAGTAAGGAGTCATGCACACATCCGTGGCAATCCTGGTCTGCAGTCCTGCTGAGTGCACGAGCGCACAGTGTCATTGGTTGCTATGACACTATGCGCTTCTTGCACTCAGCAAGATGGCAGGCCGGGATTTCACGCACCGTGGTCCACGGATGTGTGCATGACACCTAAAGGGTAAATTAGACACCCCAATGCTGCAGATAATTCTCGGGAGGGAAGTGTTACCTCCTGGCAATCATCAGATGGTGGAGGACACCGCTGCTATTGCATGCAGCCAGTGGCGTAACTAGAGTGCTATGGGCACCATGTAGAACTTTGGATCGGGGCCCCTCCACCATGCTGTGCCCAGTCGCAAGCTCTGTGTCTGCAATTGTCACACCCCTGGTCCCTGATCGCCCAGTAATGTCCCCAGTAATGTCTCTCACTGCCCTTAGTAATGTCCCCAATAGTGCCCCCACAGCCCCTATTAGTGTCCCCCACTGCCTCCAGTTATGGCCCCAGTAGTGCCCCCACAGCCCCTAGTAGTGCCCCCACTGCCCCAGTAATGTCCCCCACTGCCTTAATTAATGTCCCCAGTAGTGGCCCCCACTGCCCCCAGTAATGTCCCCAGTAGTGTCCCCCACTGCCTCAATTAATGCCCCAAGTAGTGTCCTCCACTGCCCCAGTAATGTCCCCTGTAGTGCCTCCCACAGCCCCTTGTAGTGTCCCCGACTGCCCACAGTCTTCATGTAACGCGTTCCGGCATTTTCTCTGTACTTAATGCCAGGACCAGTCAGAGCGCTCATTTCACCTTCATGATATGATCTTCTGCAGTCTCTACGCCTCCAGCATCAGGCCCCGGCGCTGCCACTCTAAAACTAGTCTCAAATTAAGCAGGTGGGCGTAGAGACTGCAGAAGATCATATCATGAAGGTGAAATGAGCGCTCTGACGGGTCCCAGCATTAAGTACAGAGAAAATGCCTGGCCGCGTTACATGTGAGTGCAGCAGGCCCGGTCGCACACTCTGTGACCGCGATCGTTACGCCCCTGCATGCAGCGATGTCCTCTGTGGCACTGGGAGGAGTGATCGCTATGCCATTATGGGGATGCATGGGTTATTACACAGCACAATCTGCTGCCGACACCATTGTGATTTTTAAGCATGCTTTAAAAAATCACAATTGCCCAATGAACGAGTGTATGCTCATTCCTCGGGCATTTGGAGGCAGTATTCATAAGCACGCTCACTAGGGATCATCTGCCAGAAAATCTGGCAGTGTAATACACTTATTTAACCCACATTCTTATCAGTAAAATAAGAAAATTCAGATCCTCCGGCGCATGCACATATTCTTCAAACTTCGTTTTTTTTATGTTACAAAACTGCAGTGAAGCCAACAAAGGTACCATTTTAAACATCTAGGTGTAGCCTATAGCACTATTTTAACAGTTTAATAGGTGTAAATGTGCTGACAGGCTCCCTTTAAGTTATAGTTAATCGGATCAGTTAGGATTTATATGGGTGCCTTCACATGCAGCAAATTTTGTTACAGAAAATTCCTACAACTAAAATTAGTTCCATTCATCTGAACAGGTTTTTTTTTGTGTAGGAAGCACATGGATTTCTGCAAGCCACCTTCAGATGAATGGAACTGACTTTCAATCAATTCTTCCACATCTGAAGGCAACCTTATGCATCCTACAGTAAGGTGTCAGAATCCAAAACCCAAATATAGAGCTTAACAGAAATAAGGATGAACGAATCAATTGGTAACAAACTGATTACATTATGAATTTTACAAAAAAAACTTGTACGCAAAGTGAATCCTAAGTTTTTCTGATTTATTTCAGATGAATAGCATAAAATGGCATGCAGACCCATTTTACCCGTGTGACTGCTGAGGAACTGAAAAAAGATTTGTCAGATGCAAGTACTGAAGTTTCAGCTCAGACAATAAGGTGCACACTGCGTAATGAATGCCTCCATGCCAGAACTCCCCCTTGCTGTCTCCAAAGAATAAGAAGAGTCGACTGCAGTATGCCAACAGTCATGTGGACAAACCACAAAAGTTTTGGGATAGTGTTCTGTGGACTGATGAAACAAAATTAGAACTGTTTGGGCCCATAGATCAACGCTATGTTTGGAGGAGGAAGAACAAGGCCTATGAAGAAAAGAACACCTTGCCTACTGTGAAGCATGGCGGGGGGTCAATCATGCTTTGGGGCTGTTTTGCTTCTACAGGTACAGGGAAGCTTCAGCGTGTGCAAGGTACCATGAATTCTCTTCAGTACCAGGAGATATTGGATGAAAATGTGATGCAGTCCATCACAAACCTGAGGCTTGGGAGACGTTGGACCTTTTAACAGGACAATGATCCCAAGCATACCTCCAAGTCCACTAGAGCATGGGTGCAGATTAAAGGCTGGAACATTTTAAAGTGGCCATCGCAGTCACCAGCCTTAAATCCGAGAACCTCTGGTGGGACTTAAAGCAGTTGCAGCGCGCAAGCCTAAGAATCTGACTGAACTGGAGGCTTTTGCCCATGAAGAATGGGCGAAGATACCCGTAAATCGCTGCAAGACACTTGTGTCAAGCTATGCTTCACGTTTAAAAGCTGTTATAACTGGAAAAGGATGTTGTACTAAGTACTAAGTACTAAGACTGAATATCACTTGGGGGTTGAATAAAACTGATAATGATGTGAGCACAGAAAAGACATTTGTGGTTATTTCATTATAAATGTTATGTTATATTTGTCTGACTTACAAGTGCCTCTTTGATTTAATTGTAAACAAGATGACTGAAATGATCAAAATCAATGTCAACCTGGCCAAAACACTTAATTTCAGTGGGGGTTGAGTAATTTTGAACACAACTGTATGTATATATATAGATATATATATATATATATATAACTAGTTGTCCAAAGATCAGGCAGCACTCCAAGAATAAAGTGAAAGGTGGACACCTTATTAACCCTTCTGCGACGTTTGAACCACTCATTGTGGTATTTATCAAGCATAACAAATAATGTCATTCAGGCACATCATGCGATGTGCTAATTAAATAGTAATTAAACATACAAATCAATCATATTACGTGAATAAAGTCATATTCAAATGCAAAAAGCAAGGTGATACATAGAGAATTATCTTGCGTATAAATAATACAAAATACATTGGTTAAAAAGTTATATCATCCAATACTGGCATATTAGTGTAAATTGATCAGTGATGTCACACCTTTGTCATACTGTGAAATTAAAAACAAACGGCTGTATCGAAGTGTTTTCGATATAAATTCGATACAGCCGTTGTTTTTAATTTCACTGTATGACACAGGTGTGACATCACTGATCAATTTACACTAATATGCGAGTATTGAATGATATGGTAACTTTTTAACCAATGTATTTTGTACTATTTATACATAAGATAATTCTCTATGTATCACCTTGTTTTTTGCATTTGAATATGACTTTATTCAAGTAATGATTGATGATCATAATGATTGATTTGTATGTTTAATTCTATTTAATTAGCACATTGCATGATGGGTATATATATGCCTGAATGACACTATTTTTTATGCTTGATAAAGACCATAATGAGTGGTTGAAATGTCGCAGAAGGGTTAATAAAGGGTCCATCTTTCACTTTATTCTTGGAGTGCTGCCTGATCTTTGGATAACTAGTTGTATATTTGACCACCTGGCCTGTGGTTTGAGGATTTGCACCCAAATTTGCCTGGAGTGCTGTGGTTTTTCTTTGTTTTACTATATTGGACTTTTTTCCAGCGTGCACCCGTTGCTATTTGTCTATCAGTTCACCAACATGGACCCACCCGATGTCTTCACGTATACCAGATCATATGAAGAGAGGATACAGCTGGGTTTGGTGAGTGATCCAACCTTTCTATCCACACCAACTTTGATTGACCTAAAAATACGCTATAAATGGATGCAAAGAGGATTGCCTCTATGGACTTACACCATATTACTCTTGGCCAATACTATAAAGACCATCGGATCCCCAGAGGGATTCGTTTTCAACTAAGGCCGAATTTTTTTCCCACTGATTCAAGATTTGTTCAGAAATGTATTCAAATTTCAAATAAGTACGTATTTGATGTGATCCTCTTGAACCTTGAATATTTGCAATATCAATTAGTTGAGTGTAAAAACCGCCAAGAAGAAACCAAGGCAGCACTCCAATCTACTATGAGTACAGATGAATGGCAACAATATGACAATACTTGTACTACCTTTTTAACAAAATTTATTAAAGAACAAGAGGCTACTAAAAGAAAAAAGTGGCTACGTGATGTTGATGATTATGCAAAAGGGAAAATATATACTTGGCAAAATGAAGGTGTTCAACTTTTAAGAAACATACACAATCCACTCCTATAGCATCTCCTGTAACTTCATCTACACAGCATTTTTTGGAGATGGGCTCAGCTCCAAAAGAACCAGGAGGGGCGGCAGAAGGCAACACAGATGGAGGAGACTTTCTGGAGAAGATGTCTGGGATCATTTTACCTGATGGCTGCCTTGTGGCATCCTTTGATGTCACTAGTCTATATACGTCCATTGAACATACTAGAGGCATCAATGCTATCAGGAGATCACTTGATTCCAGCCAATATTCTCTAGATTGTCGCCTCTTCATCATTGAATTACTTAAATTGGTATTGAGATGTAACTATTTTATGTTTATAGATTCCTTTTTTCTTCAGTTGCGAGGGACCGCCATGGGGTCTAATGTGGCGACCGACGTACGCAAACATCTTCATGGCGGCCCTTGAGGAGGACCTTGTCTATGTGTCCCACCACTTCAATAAGGTACATAGAAGATGTCTTCCTTATTTGGCATGGTGATATACCCTCACTTGAGTTATTTCATGGATTCTTGAACCAAATGGACCCAGATATCTCTTTCACATTGACTTTTTTTGATACCCAGGTACAATTTTTTGGATACAATGGTCGTGCGGGCTGATGTGCCTCCAAAAAATTTGGTACAGACATATATTGGGACCAAACGTAAGGGATGCTACCCTTGCTTGAACTGTGTCAACTGCCCCCTGATGATCAAGGGAGACAAATTTGTCCACCCTACATCAGGGCCACATTTAAAAATACGTTAATTTCTGACTTGTGACAGCACTTTTGTGGTTTATGTGCTTTCATAAATGCAGAATTCAAATGGAATGTGATGTAGTGTTGGATAGATCCTAATGCATCTTTTTACTTTGGGAGGGTTTGATACATCCCAATAGCCCTGTTGCCTCTTTTTATCTTGATCTGTTGCATGAGATTATTAATGGTGTCATTTAATTTATATTTCTTTCTTGGTTTTGTAATTTTTATGAAATTACTTGATATATATTTTTCTTATTTTTTCTTAGATTTTCTATCAAGCTTATCACAGTGACTCGGAGGACATCCCCAAGATTCAAGTGTCATTTATTTCTACTATGAGGGATCCATTGGGCACAATATTTACAAATAACTGTTATGGATGTTATGGTTTGGGCTTAATAAGCACTACAATCTATATAGCAATTGGGGGAGATCTTGGGTCAGGTGGTGTGAGACATGGATAGTGTCTTGCACCTCAGTCCCATTATAGGCCAGTGGGAATGATCGGTGAATCTGATACAACCACTCAGTGGATTGTTTCTACATAAGCCGTTTTGCCATGCTATATCTTTACTACGGGGTTACCGTTTAGAGTTAATTCCCTTTAAGTATTCACATAGCTGATATGTACCCAATGTTGCCCTATTTTGTGCCATCCCTATTAGCCACTTAGGTTGTGCACCCCCCTGCTTGCTGTGGGCTGTTGCTGATACAGTCGGTGCGCTTTGTTAGTGCTCCGGCCCTCGGCGGCTGACCCCTCCCCGTTGGTGTGGCGTCTCCTAGGTAACGTTGACGCTTGACCTTGCCTGGTCTCGCGATAGCCGGTCTCGGCTTGTGCCTGTCGCGTAACTAACTGTTGGCGCGTGATGTGTCATGTGCCGGGGTGGGCGTCTCCTGACTTCGTCTGGCTGCGCGTCTTGTTGCTAGGCTCTCGGGCATGCGCACTGTAAATTATTAGACGCGGATCTTGGCGCCTTCTCTCCTAGTCGCGTGTGTAAGTGTTTTCGATATAAATTCGATACAGCCGTTGTTTTGAATTTCACAGTATGACACAGGTGTGACATCACTGATCAATTTACACTAATATGCCAGTATTGGATGATATGGTAACTTTTTAACCGATGTATTTTGTACTATTTATACACTTGCTTTTTGCATTTGAATATGACTTTATTCACATAATCTGATTGATTTGTATTTTTAATTACTATTTAATTAGCACATTGCATGATGGGTATATACATGCCTGAATGACACTATTTTTTATGCTTGATAAAGACCACAATGAGTGGTTGAAACGTCGCAGAAGGGTTAATAAAGGGTCCACCTTTCACTTTATTCTTGGAGTGCTGCCTGATCTTTGGACAATAAGTTGTATATTTGACCACCTGGCCTGTGGTTTGAGGATTTGCATCCAAATTTGCCTGGAGTGCCAGTTTTTTCTTTGTTTTACTATATATGTATATATATATATATATATATATATATATATAGTCCAAAGACGAGGCAGCACTCCAGCATATGAAAAATAAGTGACCCTCTTTATTCCCCTGGCAACGTTTCGGTCTTCTCAATGAGACCTTTGTCAAGCTTGACTATATATATGGACTATATATACCTGGAATATTTGCCTTGTTCCCAAGAGGACCTTGCACCCTGTTCACACCTTCAACTGTGCTGCTGCTTCTCTTTGGTTTCTCTCTCTCTCTCTCTCTCTCTCTCTCTTTCTCTCTATATAACCCGTGTCCTGAGTTGCTGCTTAGTGGCACAGACAGTCGTGATGACATCACTGCGACTTCCCTGACTGGGTCACAGTTGGTGCAATGACACGATCACGTGAAACTGCTGCTCTCCTGAGAGGCAGGTTGGCTGCCACTTTAGGCTACTTTAACACACATGTTTTGTGTGGATCTGTCATGGACAGATCCATTTAGATAATGCAACCGTCTGTGCAGTGTGCAGTGTGCAGGTCAAAGGACATAGATAATGAGTGGCCACTGCAATCACAGAGAGCAGACCTGGCTCTGTCCCTCTCCGGACTGCTACCTGAGAGCCCTCAACTAAATGTGACCCCCACAGTCACCTCTTTATAGGGACCCCCACCTCCAGACCCCACCTGAGCTGTACCAAGCACTCCACATGGAAACTCCTGTCTATCAGGGTAATCTGCCCAGCAATTCTTATGCTAGAATAGTGCCTCCTCTTCCTTAGAGACTTAACAAATCCGACAAGCCTCTGGACGGTCAACCTCAGAGCTATTCTGTGCTCTCTGCACCAGGGGGCAAGTCTCTTGCGGTCCCGCTCCTAGTCGAGACGTTGGTCCACCTCTTCGTCAGATTCTAATGGTCCTAATGGACCTCCTCCTATATGGTGGTCCCATATGCAACAATTGCCACAAAGCAAGATTTTCGGGCCCTTATCTCAGAAGTAAAAGATGCCTTTAAGCAGAAGTAGCTGCAGTAAGACAAGATGTCCAAACTGTGGGCCACCGCTTACATCAGCTGGAGGAAGACCAAAATGCTTCACGAACAGTGATCTGTGTACACTTCAAATCCAAACGTCTTCTCAAACTCAGCGAGAAGAGTATATTCGTTCCACCCTCCTTCCTATCTTCAACACTATTTTGGGTCGTCCCCTTGATCACCCTATCCTGATGGACCGTGCACATAGAGCACTACGGCAGAAGTCGCTGAATGGAATATCACAGGATATTATATGTTATGTTAATTACTTTATTCTGAAAGAAGATATCATGGCAAAAGCTTGCTCCCTACAACATGTGGATTTTCAGGAGGCTAAAGATCTGTCCTGCATTACTCTTCAGAAGAGGAGAGCATTGAAACCCTTATTGGATCTTTTCCGCAAACACACAATCCCCTATAGGTGGGGTTTCCCCTTTAATCTTTCTGCATGAAAAAATTGTAGTATAGCAGTTCTGAAGAACCCTGAAGAGCTTGCAGACTTCTGCACTTGACTAGCTATTACTCCTCCGCAGCTACCTGATTGGGAATCGTCTGTCAACCTTCCTCCGATTCCGGCAACCTGGACCACTTTTGGTATCTGAAAAAGACATCTATGACCATCTACTACCGAGCGCTAAACTGGGTCCTACACATGGGCGCTCTCTTGATTGGGTCACTATAATAACCCTGATATATTGTTTCTCGCTTTTTCTTCACTAAGTTCTATGTGCTCTATATGGGTGTTCACTTTAGGCTACTTTTCTCTAGAGGCTCCCGCCCTAGACATAAGGGCTTTAATTTTACTATGCCTTTATTGTTACAATCAGTTATCTTAGAATATTGTTCTACTGTTTACTATATCGGTCTTTCTATAGCTCTCTGCATTCCTCCATCTCCATGTTCCCTGTCGGGTCCTGTTATCGTCGATTGTTGAGTGACTTCAAGAGGAGCAGCCTGGCACCCATTCTTAGGGACTCTCCCCTTACGTATTTTTGCTACAATAGCATGCTCCCCTTTTTAATGTGTTTTCATGGCTAAGATTATGTCTTTAAATGTCAAGGGTCTGAACTGAAATCTTAAGAGACACAGTTCTGCAGGAACTCTGTGAATCCAAAGCTGACAATATTCTTTTACAGGAGACACATCTGACACCTGCTGGTTCCTTCGCTTTTGTTATGCACTGGTTCTATAGAACTTACGCAGCCCGGCTAGTTCCAAGTCTGCAGTAATCGCAATTTTGATCTCGAGATCCTGCCCGCTTCAGGTCGCTAAAGTGGACGCTGACCCTTTAGGTCGATACCTCATTCTACAAGGTACTTTATCTGGTGTCCGATTGCAGCTCTGCACGGTCTATGCTCCTAACTCAGGTCAGCTTAGTTTCCTTTCCTGTCTTTCTTCTGATGGAGGGGCGGTTCAGTTTATAGGGGGGACTTCAATATCCCTTACTCAGAATGTTATGATAGGCTTACCACACCCCCGACGCCTCCATCCAGTCCGTCTAAACACTTTTCTAGAGACTTCCGTAAGCTTATCCTCATGCACTCTTTTTATGACCTTTGGAGAGTGGATTACCTTACACACACTAGGATCAATTATTTATTTGGTAATGTTATGGTCCTTAGGTCCCTAACTGATGCATCTATTTGCCCAATCACATGGTCAGATCATGCTCCCATATTTCTGGAACTAACCTTTCCCTCTGCCCCCCTGAGACACAGCCATTGGAGATTAAATTATACTCTTTTAACTAACCCGTTGACTTGTGAGGAACTGCACTCATCTTTGTCTCAATAATTTGGGGAAAATGTGGTGTGTATCTCTCTCGCCTCCGCCTCTCTTCGTAAGGTGGAGCAAACTCTTGCCTCCCACCCCATGACATGAGTATTAAGACAAATAATCGATTTACGATCCCAAATCAAGTCTCTAAACCTTTCCATAACTGAGTAACTGCCTACAGAAACAAACCACATACCCTACTGGCCCGACAGCTAAAAGAGCATTCAGTGGCCTCTACCCCACATGCTATCAAAGACCATCAATATATACTTCAATATATACTTCAATACCACCCCAGTTCCATAGCTGAACTGTTCCACGCATACTATAAGACTCTGTATTCCCTTCTCTCTACCCTTCCTGCTAATTAGACACAATGAGATGCACTTCTGGATGACTTTTTGTCAGACTGTCATCTTCCTTCGTTTCTGTCATCTTCTTTCCTTCATTAGTAGAGATGAGCGAACACCTGGATGTTCGGGTTCGAGAAGTTCGGCCGAACTTCCCGAAAATGTTCGGGTTCGGGATCCGAACTCGACCTGAACTTTATCCCGAACCACATTGAGGTCAATGGGGACCCGAATTTTTGGGCACTAAAACCAGATTCAGGGTATTGCTATATTAGCAATTGAATTTCACCCCATTACAAAATTTACCCTTTTACGGACAGATTAACACTTGGCCTGCAACAGCTGGGACACCAGATTCAGGGTATTGCTATTTTGGCAATTGAATTTCTACCCAGAACAAAATACACCCTTTTACGGACAGATTAACACTTGGCCTGCAACAGCTTGGACACCAGATTCAGGGTATTGCTATTTTGGCAATTGAATTTCACCCCAGAACAAAATATATGTTTTAGCAAACACGATTATACTTTGCTAGCCAGTGCTGGGACACCATATTCAGGGTATTGCTATGTTGGCTATTGAATCTGACCCCGGGACGAAATATTCCCTTGTACGGACAGATTAATTTTGGCCTGCAACAGCTGGGGCACCAGATTCAGGGTATTGCTATTTTGGCAATTGAATTTCACCCCAGAACAAAATATATGTTTTGGCGGACACTATTTTACTTTGCCAGCCAGTGCTGGGACACCAGATTCAGGGTATTGCTATTCTGGCTATTGAATTTCATCCCAGAACAAAATATACACTTTTACGGACAGATTAACACTTGGCCTGCAACAGCTGGAACACCAGATTCAGGCTATTGCTATATTGGTAATTGAATTTCACCCCAGAACAAAATATATGTTTTAGCAGACACTATTATACTTTGCTAGCCAGTACTGGAACACCAGATTCAGGGTATTGCTATGTTGGCTATTGAATCTGACCCCAGAACGAAATATACCCTTGTACTGACAGATTACCACTTGGCCTGCAACAGCTGGGGCACCAGATTCAGGGTATTGCTATTTTGGCAATTGAATTTCACCCCAGAACAAAATATATGTTTTGGCAGACACTATTATACTTTGCTAGCCAGTGCTGGGACACCTGATTCAGGTTATTGCTATTCTGGCTATTGAATTTCATCCCAGAACAAAATATATGTTTTAGCAGACACTATTACACTTTGGCAGCCAGTGCTGGGACACCAGATTAAGGGTATTGCTATTTTGGCTATTGAATTTCACCCCAGAACAAAATATTTGTTTTGGCAGACACTATTATACTTTACTAGCCAGTGCTCGGACACCTGATTCAGGTTATTGCTATTCTGGCTATTGAATTTTACCCCAGAACAAAATATATGTTTTGGCGGACACTATTATACTTTGCCAGCCAGTGCTGGGACACCAGATTCAGGGTATTGCTATTTTGGCAATTGAATTTCACCCTAGAACAAAATATACCCTTTTACAGACAGATTAACACTTGGCCTGCCACAGCTGGAACACCAGATTCAGGGTATTGCTATATTGGTAATTGAATTTCACCCCAGAACAAAATATATGTTTTAGCAGACACTATTATACTTTGCCAGCCAGTGCTGGGACACCTGATTCCAGGTATTGCTATGTTTGTTATTGAATTTCACCCCAGAAAAAAATATACCCTTTTACGGAGACATTAACACTTGGCCTGCAACAGCTGGGACACCAGATTCAGGGTATTGCTATATTGGCAATTGAATTTCCCCCCATTACAGAATATACCTTTTTACGGACAGATTAACACTTGGCCTTCAACAGCTGGGACACCAGTTTCAGAGTATTGCTATTTTGGTAATTGAATTTCACCCCAGAACAAAATATATGTTTTGGCAGACACTATTATACTTTGCCAGCCAGTGCTGGGACACCAGATTCATATTATTGCTATTTTGGCAATTGATTTTCTACCCAGAACAAAATATACCCTTTTATGGACAGAATTACACTTGGCCTGCAACAGCTGGAACACCAGATTCAGGGTATTGCTATATTAGTAATTGAATTTCACCCCAGAACAAAATATATGTTTTGGCGGACACAATTATACTTTGCCAGCCAGTGCTTGGACACCAGATTCAGGGTATTGCTATTTTGGCAATTGAATTTCACCCCACAACAAAATATAAACTTTTACGGAGAGATTAACACTTGGCCTGCAACAGCTGGAACACCAGATTCAGGCTATTGTTAGTTATTTTGGCAAGTGAATTTCACCCCAGAACAAAATATATGTTTAGGCGGACACTATTATACTTTGCCAGCCAGTGCTGGGACACCAGATTCAGGGTATTGCTATTTTGGCAATTGAATTTCACCCCAGAACAAAATATACCCTTTTCCAGACAGATTAACACTTGGCCTGCAAAGCTGGAACACCAGGTTCAGGCTATTGCTATATTGGTAATTGAACTTCACCCCAGAACATAATATATGTTTTGGCGGACACTATTATACTTTGCCAGCCAGTGCTTGGACACCAGATTCAGGGTATTGCTATGTTGGCTATTGAATCTGACCCCAGAACGAAATATTCCCTTGTGCGGACAGATTAACACTTGGCCTGCAACAGCTGGGACACCAGATTCAGGGTATTGCTATTTTGGCTATTGAATTTCACCCCAGAACAAAATTTATGTTTTGGCAGACACTATTATACTTTGCTAGCCAGTGCTGGGACACCAGATTCAGGGTATTGCTATTTTGGCAATTGAATTTCACCCTAGAACAAAATATACCCTTTTACAGACAGATTAACACTTGGCCTGCCACAGCTGGAACACCAGATTCAGGGTATTGCTATATTGGTAATTGAATTTCACCCCAGAACAAAATATATGTTTTAGCAGACACTATTATACTTTGCCAGCCAGTGCTGGGACACCTGATTCAGGTATTGCTATGTTTGTTATTGAATTTCACCCCAGAAAAAATATACCCTTTTACGGAGACATTAACACTTGGCCTGCAACAGCTGGGACACCAGATTCAGGGTATTGCTATATTGGCAATTGAATTTCCCCCATTACAGAATATACCTTTTACGGACAGATTAACACTTGGCCTTCAACAGCTGGGACACCAGTTTCAGAGTATTGCTATTTTGGTAATTGAATTTCACCCCAGAACAAAATATATGTTTTGGCAGACACTATTATACTTTGCCAGCCAGTGCTGGGACACCAGATTCATATTATTGCTATTTTGGCAATTGATTTTCTACCAGAACAAAATATACCCTTTTATGGACAGAATTACACTTGGCCTGCAACAGCTGGAACACCAGATTCAGGGTATTGCTATATTGGTAATTGAATTTCACCCCAGAACAAAATATATGTTTTGGCGGACACAATTATACTTTGCCAGCCAGTGCTTGGACACCAGATTCAGGGTATGTGCTATTTTGGCAATTGAATTTCACCCCACAACAAAATATAAACTTTACGGAGAGATTAACACTTGGCCTGCAACAGCTGGAACACCAGATTCAGGCTATTGTTAGTTATTTTGGCAAGTGAATTTCACCCCAGAACAAAATATATGTTTAGGCGGACACTATTATACTTTGCCAGCCAGTGCTGGGACACCAGATTCAGGGTATTGCTATTTTGGCAATTGAATTTCACCCCAGAACAAAATATACCCTTTTCCAGACAGATTAACACTTGGCCTGCAAAAGCTGGAACACCAGGTTCAGGCTATTGCTATATTAGTAGTGAACTTCACCCCAGAACATAATATATGTTTTGGCGGACACTATTATACTTTGCCAGCCAGTGCTTGGACACCAGATTCAGGGTATTGCTATGTTGGCTATTGAATCTGACCCCAGAACGAAATATTCCCTTATACGGACAGATTAACACTTGGCCTGCAACAGCTGGGACACCAGATTCAGGGTATTGCTATTTTGGCTATTGAATTTCACCCCAGAACAAAATTTATGTTTTGGCAGACACTATTATACTTTGCTAGCCAGTGCTGGGACACCAGATTCAGGGTATTGCTATTTTGGCAATTGAATTTCACCCTAGAACAAAATATACCCTTTTACAGACAGATTAACACTTGGCCTGCCACAGCTGGAACACCAGATTCAGGGTATTGCTATATTGGTAATTGAATTTCACCCCAGAACAAAATATATGTTTTAGCAGACACTATTATACTTTGCCAGCCAGTGCTGGGACACCTGATTCAGGTATTGCTATGTTTGTTATTGAATTTCACCCCAGAAAAAAATATACCCTTTACGGAGACATTAACACTTGGCCTGCAACAGCTGGGACACCAGATTCAGGAGTATTGCTATATTGGCAATTGAATTTCCCCCATTACAGAATATACCTTTTACGGACAGATTAACACTTGGCCTTCAACAGCTGGGACACCAGTTTCAGAGTATTGCTATTTTGGTAATTGAATTTCACCCCAGAACAAAATATATGTTTTGGCAGACACTATTATACTTTGCCAGCCAGTGCTGGGACACCAGATTCATATTATTGCTATTTTGGCAATTGATTTTCTACCCAGAACAAAATATACCCTTTTATGGACAGAATTACACTTGGCCTGCAACAGCTGGAACACCAGATTCAGGGTATTGCTATATTGGTAATTGAATTTCACCCCAGAACAAAATATATGTTTTGGCGGACACAATTATACTTTGCCAGCCAGTGCTTGGACACCAGATTCAGGGTATTGCTATTTTGGCAATTGAATTTCACCCCACAACAAAATATAAACTTTTACGGAGAGATTAACACTTGGCCTGCAACAGCTGGAACACCAGATTCAGGCTATTGTTAGTTATTTTGGCAAGTGAATTTCACCCCAGAACAAAATATATGTTTAGGCGGACACTATTATACTTTGCCAGCCAGTGCTGGGACACCAGATTCAGGGTATTGCTATTTTGGCAATTGAATTTCACCCCAGAACAAAATATACCCTTTTCCAGACAGATTAACACTTGGCCTGCAAAAGCTGGAACACCAGGTTCAGGCTATTGCTATATTGGTAATTGAACTTCACCCCAGAACATAATATATGTTTTGGCGGACACTATTATACTTTGCCAGCCAGTGCTTGGACACCAGATTCAGGGTATTGCTATGTTGGCTATTGAATCTGACCCCAGAACGAAATATTCCCTTGTACGGACAGATTAACACTTGGCCTGCAACAGCTGGGACACCAGATTCAGGGTATTGCTATTTTGGCTATTGAATTTCACCCCAGAACAAAATTTATGTTTTGGCAGACACTATTATACTTTGCTAGCCAGTGCTGGGACACCTAATTCGGGGTATTGCTATTTTGGCTATAGAATTTCACCCCAGAACAAAATATGTGTTTTGGCAGACACTATTATACTTTGCTAGCCAGTGCTCGGACACCTGATTCAGGTTATTTCTATTCTGGCTATTGAATTTTACCCCAGAACAAAATATATGTTTTGTCGGACACTATTATACTTTGCCAGCCAGTGCTGGGACACCAGATTCAGGGTATTGCTATTTTGGCAATTGAATTTCACCCCAGAACAAAATATATGTTTTGGCGGACACTATTATACTTTGCCAGCCAGTGCTGGGACACCAGATTCAGGGTATTGCTATTTTGGCAATTGAATTTCACCCCAGAACAAAATATACCCTTTTCCAGACAGATTAACACTTGGCCTGCAAAAGCTGGAACACCAGATTCAGGCTATTGCTATATTGGTAATTGAATTTCACCCCAGAACAAAATATATGTTTTAGCAGACACTATTATACTTTGCTAGCCAGTGCTGGGACACCAGATTCATATTATTGCTATTTTGGCAATTGATTTTCTACCCAGAACAAAATATACCCTTTTATGGACAGAATTACACTTGGCCTGCAACAGCTGGAACACCAGATTCAGGGTATTGCTATATTAGTAATTGAATTTCACCCCAGAACAAAATATGTTTTGGCGGACACTATTATACTTTGCCAGCCAGTGCTGGGACACCAGATTCAGGGTATTGCTATTTTGGCAATTGAATTTCACCCCAGAACAAAATATACTCGTGTACGGACAGATTAACACTTGGCCTGCAACAGCTGGAACACTAGATTCAGGGTATTGCTATATTGGCAATTGAATTTCACCCCATTACAAAATATACCCTTTTACAGACAGATTAACACTTGGCCTGTAACAGCTGGGACACCAGATTCAGGGTATTGCTATTTTGGCAATTGAATTTCACCCCAGAACAAAATATATGTTTTGGCAGACACTATTATACTTTGCTAGCCAGTGCTGGGACACCAGATTCAGGGTATTGCTATTTTGGCAATTGAATTTCACCCCACAACAAAATATACACTTTTACGGAGAGATTAACACTTGGCCTGCAACAGCTGGAACACCAGATTCAGGCTATTGTTATTTTGGCAAGTGAATTTCACCCCAGAACAAAATATATGTTTAGGCGGACACTATTATACTTTGCCAGCCAGTGCTGGGACACCAGATTCAGGGTATTGCTATTTTGGCAATTGAAGTTCACCCCAGAACAAAATATACCCTTTTCCAGACAGATTAACACTTGGCCTGCAAAAGCTGGAACACCAGATTCAGGCTATTGCTATATTGGTAATTGAACTTCACCCCAGAACATAATATATGTTTTAGCAGACACTATTATACTTTGCTAGCTAGTTCTGGGACACCAGATTCAGGGTATTGCTATGTTGGCTATTGAATCTGACCCCAGAACGAAATATATGTTTTGGCAGACACTATTATACTTTGCTAGCCAGTGCTGGGACACCTGATTCAGGTTATTGCTATTCTGGATATTGAATTTCATCACAGAACAAAATATATGTTTTGGCAGACACTATTATACTTTGGCAGCCAGTGCTGGGACACCAGATTCAGGGTATTGCTATTTTGGCTATAGAATTTCACCCCAGAACAAAATATATGTTTTGGCAGACACTATTATACTTTGCTAGCCAGTGCTCGGACACCTGATTCAGGTTATTGCTATTCTGGCTATTGAATTGTACCCCAGGACAAAATATATGTTTTGGCGGACACTATTATACTTTGCCAGCATGTGCTGGGACACCAGATTCAGGGTATTGCTATTTTGGCAATTGAATTTCACCCTAGAACAAAATATACCCTTTTACAGACAGATTAACACTTGGCCTGCAACAGCTGGAACACCAGATTCAGGGTATTGCTATATTGGTAATTGAATTTCACCCCAGAACAAAATATATGTTTTGGCAGACACTATTATACCTTGCCAGTCAGTGCTGGGACACCAGATTCAGGGTATTGCTATTTTGGCTATTGAATTTCACCCCAGAACAAAATATATGTTTTGGCAGACACTATTATACTTTGCTAGCCAGTGCTCGGACACCTGATTCAGGATATTGCTATTCTTGCTATTGAATTTTACCCCCGAACAAAATATATGTTTTGGCGGACACTATTATACTTTGCCAGCCAGTGCTGGGACACCAGATTCAGGGTATTGCTATTTTGGCAATTGAATTTCACCCTAAAACAAAATATACCATTTTACGGAGAGATTAACACTTGGCCTGCAACAGCTGTGACACCAGATTCAGGGTATTGCTATATTGGCAATTGAATTTCACCCCATTACAAAATTTACCCTTTCACGGACAGATTAACACTTGGCCTGCAACAGCTGGGACACCAGATTCAGGGTATTGCTATTTTGGCAATTGAATTTCTACCCAGAACAAAAAACACCCTTTTACGGACAGATTAACACTTGGCCTGCAACAGCTTGGACACCAGATTCAGGGTATTGCTATTTTGGCAATTGAATTTCACCCCAGAACAAAATATATGTTTTGGCAGACACTATTATACTTTGCTAGCCAGTGCTGGGACACCTGATTCAGGTTATTGCTATTCTGGCTATTGAATTTCACCCCAGAACAAAATATATGTTTTGGCAGACACTATTATACTTTGGCAGCCAGTGCTGGGACACCAGATTAAGGGTATTGCTATTTTGGCTATTGAATTTCACCCCAGAACAATATATTTGTTTTGGCAGACACTATTATACTTTACTAGCCAGTGCTCGGACACCTGATTCAGGTTATTGCTATTCTGGCTATTGAATTTTACCCCAGAACAAAATATATGTTTTGGCGGACACTATTATACTTTGCCAGCGGCAAATTCATTTCACCCCAGAACAAAATATATGTTTTGGCGGACACTATGAAACCTGGCCTGCAACAACTGGGACACCAGATTCAGGGTATTTCTATTTTGGCAGATTAATTTCACCCCAGAACAAAATATATGTTTTGGCGGACACTATGAAACCTGGCCTGCAGCAGCTGGGACACCAGATTCAGGGTATTGCTATTTTGGCAGATTAATTTCACCCCAGAACAAAATATATGTTTTGGCGGACACTATGAAACCTGGCCTGCAACGTGCTGGGACACCAGATTCAGGGTATTGCTATTTTGGCAAATTGAATTTCACCCCAGAACAAAATATATGTTTTGGCGGACACTATGAAACTCTGGCCTGCAACAGCTGGGACACCAGATTCAGGGTATTGCTATTTTGGCTAATTAATTTCACCCCAGAACAAAATATATGTTTTGGCGGACACTATGAAACCTGGCCTGCAGCAGCTGGGACACCAGATTCAGGATATTGCTATTTTGGCAAATTGAATTTCACCCTAGAACAAAATATACCGTTTTAGCGGACACGATTAACACCTGGCCTGCAAACAGCTGGGACACCAGATTCAGGGTATTGCTATATTGGCAATTGAATTTCACCCCATTACAAAATATATCCTTTCACGGACAGATTAACACCTGGCCTGCAACAGCTGGGACACCAGATTCAGGGTATTGCTATTTTGGCAAGTGAATTTCTACCCAGAACAAAATACACCCTTTAGCGGACAGATTAACACCTGGCCTGCAACAGCTTGGACACCAGATTCAGAGTATTGCTATTTTGGCAGATTGAATTTCACCCCAGAACAAAATATATGTTTTGGCAGACACTATTATACTTTGCCTAGCCAGTAGCTGGGACACCAGATTCAGGTTATTGCTATTCTGGCATATTGAATTTCACCCCAGAACAAAATATATGTTTTGGCGGACACTATTATACTTTGGCCAGCCAGTGCTGGGACACCAGATTAAGGGTATTGCTATTTTGGCTATTGAATTTCACCCCAGAACAATATATTTGTTTTGGCAGACACTATTATACTTTACTAGCCAGTGCTCGGACACCTGATTCAGGTTATTGCTATTCTGGCTATTGAATTTTACCCCAGAACAAAATATATGTTTTGGCGGACACTATTATACTTTGCCAGCGGCAAATTCATTTCACCCCAGAACAAAATATATGTTTTGGCGGACACTATGAAACCTGGCCTGCAACAACTGGGACACCAGATTCAGGGTATTTCTATTTTGGCAGATTAATTTCACCCCAGAACAAAATATATGTTTTGGCGGACACTATGAAACCTGGCCTGCAGCAGCTGGGACACCAGATTCAGGGTATTGCTATTTTGGCAGATTAATTTCACCCCAGAACAAAATATATGTTTTGGCGGACACTATGAAACCTGGCCTGCAACAGCTGGGACACCAGATTCAGGGTATTGCTATTTTGGCAAATTAATTTCACCCCAGAACAAAATATATGTTTTGGCGGACACTATGAAACCTGGCCTGCAACAGCTGGGACACCAGATTCAGGGTATTGCTACTTTGGCAAATTAATTTCACCCCAGAACAAAATATATGTTTTGGCGGACACTATGAAACCTGGCCTGCAGCAGCTGGGACACCAGATTCAGGATATTTCTATTTTGGCAAATTAATTTCACCCCAGAACAAAATATATGTTTTGGCGGACACTATGAAACCTGGCCTTCAAACAGCTGGGACACCAGATTCAGGGTATTGCTATATTGGTAATTGAATTTCACCCCAGAACAAAATATATGTTTTGGCGGACACTATGAAACCTGGCCTGCAACAGCTGGGACACCAGATTCAGGGTATTGCTTTTTTGGCAAGTGAATTACACCCCAGAACAAAATATATGTTTTGGCGGACACTATGAAACCTGGCCTGCAACAGCTGGGACACCAAATTCAGATTATTGCTATTTTGGCAGATTAATTTCACCCCAGAACAAAATATATGTTTTGGCGGACACTATGAAACCTGGCCTGCAGCAGCTGGGACACCAGATTCAGGGTATTGCTATTTTGGCAGATTAATTTAACCCCAGAACAAAATATATGTTTTGGCGGATACTATGAAACCTGGCCTGCAACAGCTGGGACACCAGATTCAGGGTATTGCTATTTTGGCAAATTAATTTCACCCCAGAACAAAATATATGTTTTGGCGGACACTATGAAACCTGGCCTGCAACAGCTGGGACACCAAATTCAGATTATTGCTATTTTGGCAGATTAATTTCACCCCAGAACAAAATATATGTTTTGGCGGACACTATGAAACCTGGCCTGCAGCAGCTGGTACACCAGATTCAGGGTATTGCTATTTTGGCAAATTAATTTCACCCCAGAACAAAATTTATGTTTTGGCGGACACTATGAAACCTGGCCTCCAACAGCTGGGACACCAGATTCAGGGTATTGCTATTTTGGCAAATTCATTTCACCCCAGAACAAAATATATGTTTTGGCGGACACTATGAAACCTGGCCTGCAACAACTGGGACACCAGATTCAGGGTATTTCTATTTTGGCAGATTAATTTCACCCCAGAACAAAATATATGTTTTGGCGGACACTATGAAACCTGGCCTGCAGCAGCTGGGACACCAGATTCAGGGTATTGCTATTTTGGCAGATTAATTTCACCCCAGAACAAAATATATGTTTTGGCGGACACAATGAAACCTGGCCTGCAACAGCTGGGACACCAGATTCAGGGTATTGCTATTTTGGCAAATTAATTTCACCCCAGAACAAAATATATGTTTTGGCGGACACTATGAAACCTGGCCTGCAACAGCTGGGACACCAGATTCAGGGTATTGCTATTTTGGCAAATTAATTTCACCCCAGAACAAAATATATGTTTTGGCGGACACAATGAAACCTGGCCTGCAACAGCTGGGACACCAGATTCAGGGTATTGCTATTTTGGCAAATTAATTTCACCCCAGAACAAAATATATGTTTTGGCGGACACTATGAAACCTGGCCTGCAACAGCTGGGACACCAGATTCAGGGTATTGCTATTTTGGCAAATTCATTTCACCCCAGAACAAAATATATGTTTTGGCGGACACTATGAAACCTGGCCTGCAACAGCTGGGACACCAGATTCAGGGTATTGCTTTTTTGGCAAGTGAATTACACCCCAGAACAAAATATATGTTTTGGCGGACACTATGAATCCTGGCCTGCAGCAGTCGGGACACCAGATTCAGGGTATTGCTATTTTGGCAGATTAATTTCACCCCAGAACAAAATATATGTTTTGGCGGACACTATGAAACCTGGCCTGCAACAGCTGGGACACCAGATTCATGGTATTGCTATTTTGGCAAATTAATTTCACCCCAGAACAAAATTTATCTTTTGGCAGACACTATGAAACCTGGCCTGCAACAGCTGGGACACCAGATTCAGGGTATTTCTATTTTGGCAAATTAATTTCACCCCAGAACAAAATATATGTTTTGGCGGACACTATGAAACCTGGCCTGCAACAGCTGGGACACCAGATTCAGGGTATTGCTATTTTGGCAAATTAATTTCACCCCAGAACAAAATATATGTTTTGGCGGACACTATGAATCCTGGCCTGCAACAGCTGGGACACCAGATTCAGGGTATTTCTATTTTGGCAGATTAATTTCACCCCAGACCAAAATGTATGTTTTGGCGGACACTATGAAACCTGGCCTGCAACAGCTGGGACACCAGATTCAGGGTATTGCTATTTTGGCAAATTCATTTCACCCCAGAACAAAATATATGTTTTGGCGGACACTATGAAACCTGGCCTGCAACAACTGGGACACCAGATTCAGGGTATTGCTATTTTGGCAAATTCATTTCACCCCAGAACAAAATTTATGTTTTGGAGGACACTATGAAACCTGGCCTACAGCAGCTGGGATACCAGATTCAGGGTATTTCTATTTTGGCAGATTAATTTCACCCCAGAACAAAATATATGTTTTGGCGGACACTATGAAACCTGGCCTGCAGCAGCTGGGACACCAGATTCAGGGTATTGCTATTTTGGCAGATTAATTTCACCCCAGAACAAAATATATGTTTTGGCGGACACTATGAAACCTGGCCTGCAACAGCTGGGACACCAGATTCAGGGTATTGATTTTTTGGCAAGTGAATTACACCCTAGAACAAAATATATGTTTTGGCGGACACTATGAAACCTGGCCTGCAGCAGCTGGGACACCAGATTCAGGGTATTGCTATTTTGGCAGATTAATTTCACCCCAGAACAAAATTTATGTTTTGGCGGACACTATGAAATCGGGCCTGCCGCAGCTGGGACACCAGATTCAGGGTATTTCTATTTTGGCAGATTAATTTCACCCCAGAACAAAATATATGTTTTGGCGGATACTATGAAACCTGGCCTGCAACAGCTGGGACACCAGATTCAGGGTATTGCTATTTTGGCAAATTCATTTCACCCCAGAACAAAATATATGTTTTGGCGGACACTATGAAACCTGGCCTGCAACAGTTGGGACACCAGATTCAGGGTATTGCTTTTTTGGCAAGTGAATTACACCCCAGAACAAAATATATGTTTTGGCGGACACTATGAAATCTGGCCTGCAACAGCTGCGACACCAGATTCAGGGTATTGCTATTTTGGCAGATTAATTTCACCCCAGAACAAAATATATGTTTTGGTGGACACTATGAAACCTGGCCTGCAGCAGCTGGGACACCAGATTCAGGGTATTGCTATTTTGGCAGATTAATTTCACCCCAGAACAAAATATATGTTTTGGCGGACACTATGAAACCTGGCCTGCAACAGCTGGGACACCAGATTCAGGGTATTGCTATTTTGGCAAATTAATTTCACCCCAGAACAAAATATATGTTTTGGCGGACACTATGAAACCTGGCCTGCAACAGCTGGGACACCAGATTCAGGGTATTGCTATTTTGGCAAATTCATTTCACCCCAGAACAAAATATATGTTTTGGCGTACACTATAAAAACCTGGCCTTCAACAGTTGGGACACCAGATTCAGGGTATTGCTTTTTTGGCAAGTGAATTACACCCCAGAACAAAATATATGTTTTGGCGGACACTATGAAACCTGGCCTGCAACAGCTGGGACACCAGATTCAGGGTATTGCTATTTTGGCAAATTAATTTCACCCCAGAACAAAATATATGTTTTGGCGGACACTATGAATCCTGGCCTGCAACAGCTGGGACACCAGATTCAGGGTATTTCTATTTTGGCAGATTCATTTCACCCCAGAACAAAATATATGTTATGGCGGACACTTTGAAACCTGGCCTGCAACATCTGCGACACCAGATTCAGGGTATTGCTATTTTGGCAAATTAATTTCACCCCAGAACAAAATATATGTTTTGGCGGACTCTATGAAACCTGGCCTGCAACAGCTGGGACACCAGATTCAGGGTATTGCTTTTTTGGCAAGTGAATTACACCCCAGAACAATATATATATTTTGGCGGACACTATGAAACCTGGCCTGCAGCAGCTGGGACACCAGATTCAGGGTATTGCTATTTTGGCAAATTAATTTCACCCCAGAACAAAATTTATGTTTTGGCGGACACTATGAAACCTGGCCTGCCGCAGCTGGGACACCAGATTCAGTGTATTTCTATTTTGGCAGATTAATTTCACCCCAGAACAAAATGTATGTTTTGGCGGACACTATGAAACCTGGCCTGCAACAGCTGCGACACCAGATTCAGGTTATTGCTATTTTGGCAAATTCATTTCACCCCAGAACAAAATATATGTTTTGGCGGACACTATGAAACCTGGCCTGCAACAACTGGGACACCAGATTCAGGGTATTGCTATTTTGGCAAATTAATTTCACCCCAGAACAAAATATATGTTTTGGCGGACACTATGAAATCTGGCCTGCAGCAGCTGGGACACCAGATTCAGGGTATTGCTATTTTGGCAAATTAATTTCACCCCAGAACAAAATATATGTTTTGGCAGACACTATGAAACCTGGCCTGCAGCAGCTGGGACACCAGATTCAGGGTATTGCTATTTTGGCAGATTAATTTCACCCCAGAACAAAATTTATGTTTTGGCGGACACTATGAAACCTGGCCTGCAACAGCTGGGACACCAGATTCAGGGTATTGCTATTTTGGCAGATTAATTTCACCCCAGAACAAAATATATGTTTTGGCGGACACTATGAAACCTGGCCTGCAATAGCTGGGACACCAGATTCAGGGTATTGCTATGTTGGCAGATTAATTTCACCCCAGAACAAAATATATGTTTTGGCGGACACTATGAAACCTGGCCTGCAACAGCTGGGACACCAGATTCAGGGTATTGCTATTTTGGCAAGTGAATTACACCCCAGAATAAAATATATGTTTTGGCGGACACTATGAAACCTGGCCTGCAACAGCTGGGACACCAGATTCAGTGTATTGCTATTTTGTCAGATTAATTTCACCCCAGAACAAAATATATGTTTTGGCGGACACTATGAAACTTGGCCTGCAACAGCTGGGACACCAGATTCAGGGTATTGCTATTTTGGCAAATTAATTTCACCCCAGAACAAAATATATGTTTTGGCGGACACTATGAAACCTGGCCTGCAACAGCTGGGACACCAGATTAAGGGTATTGCTAATTTGGCAAGTGAATTACACCCCAGACCAAAATATATGTTTTGGCGGACACTATGAAACCTGGCCTGCAACAGCTGGGACACCAGATTCAGGGTATTGCTATTTTGGCAATTGGATTTCACCACAGAAAATAATCTATCCTTTGCCAGACAGCAGACAGTATTATACTTGTCTAGCCAAAGCTGGAACACCAGATTTTGGTTATTGGTATTTGAGCAATTGTATTTAACCACTTCAGCCCCCCTAGCTTAAACACTACACTACTTTCACCGTTTATTGCTCTGTCATACAACTTACCACCCACATGAATTTTACCTCCTTTTCTTCGCACTAATTGAGCTTTCATTTGGTGGTATTTCATTGTTGCTGACATTTTTACTTTTTTTGCCATTAATAAAAATTTAATGACATTTTTGAAAAAAAATAACATTTTTCACTTTCTGTTGTAAATTTTTTTTTAAAAAACTACATTTCTATATAAATTTTTCTCTAAATTTATTGTTCTACATGTCTTTGATAAAAAAAATCCAATAAGTGTATATTTATTAGTTTGGGTAAAAGTTATGGCGTTTACAAACTATGGTGCAAAAAAGTGAATTTCCGCATTTTGAAGGAGCTCTGACTTTCTGAGCACCTGTCATGTTTCTACAGGTGCTAGAATGTCAGGATAGTATAAATACCCCCCAAATGACACCATTTTAGAAAGAAGACCCCCCAATCTATTCGCGGAGGGGCATGGTGAGTTCATGTATCATTTCATTTTTTTTCACAAGTTAGCAGAAAATTACACTTTCTGAGGAAAAAAAAACTATATAATAAAGTTTCCATTTCTGCTAACTTCTGGCAAAAAAAAATAAAATCTCAGACGGACTCACTATGACCCTCAGTGAATACCTTGGGGTGTCTACTTTCCGAAATGGGGTCATGTGTGGGGTGTGTTTACTGTTCTGGCATTTTGGGCGGGGCTAAATTGTGAGCAGCCCTTTAAAAGCTAAAGTTACTCGTTGGAATTTGGGCCCCTTTGCGCACCCAGGCTGCAAAAAAGTGTCACACATGTGGTATCGCCGTACTCAGGAGAAGTAGAGCAATGTGTTTTGGCATGTATTTTTACATATACCCATGTTGGGTGAGAGAAATATCTCTGTAAACTGACAACTTTGTATAAAAAAATTTAAAAAGTTGTCGTTTAAAGAGATATTTCTCTCACCCAACATGGGTATATATAAAAATACACCCCAAAACACATTGCCCTACTTCTCCCGAGCACGGGGATACCACATGTGTGACACTTTTTTGCAGCCTGGGTGCGCAAAGGGGCCCAAATTCCAATGAGTACCTTTAGGATTTCACAGGGCATTTTTACGCATTTGGATTCCAGACTTTTTCTCACGCTTTAGGGGCCCCTAAAATGCTAGGGCAGTAAAAATACCCCACATGTGACCCCATTTTGGAAAGAAGACACCCCAAGGTATTCTGTGAGGGGTATGGTGAGTTCATGTAAAATTTTATTTTTTGTCACAAGTTAGTGGAATATGAGACTTTATAAAAAACAAAATAAAAAAATATATATATATCAATTTCCGCTAACTTGTGCCAAAAAATAAAAATTCTGTGAACTCGACATGCCCCTCACAGAATACCTTGGGGTGTCTTCTTTCCAAAATGGGGTCACTTGTGGGGAGTTTATACTGTCCTGGCATTTTAGGGGCCCTAAAGCGTGAGAATCCAAATGCGTAAAAATGCCCTGTGAAATCCTAAAGGTACTCATTGGTTTTAGGGCCCCTTTGCGCATCTTGGCTGCAAAAAAGTGTCACTCATGTGGTATCGCCGTACTCAGGAGAAGTAGAGCAATGTGTTTTGGGGTGTATTTTTACATATACCCATGCTGGGTGAGAGAAATATCGCTGTAAACGACAACTTTTTACATTTTTTTATTCAAAGTTGTCAATTTACAGAGATATTTCTCTCACCCAGCATGGGTATATGTAAAAATACACCCCAAAACACATTTCCCTACTTCTCCTGAGTGCGTCGATACCACATGAGTGACACTTTTTTGCAGCCAAGATGCGCAAAGGGGCCCAAATTCCATTGAGTACCTTTTAGGAGGGCATTTTTACGCATTTTTCTTCTCACGCTGTAGGGCCCCTAAAATGCCAGGACAGTATAAATACCCCAAATGTGACCCCATTTTGGAAAGAAGACACCCCAAGGTATTCCTTGAGGGGCATGGCGAGTTCATAGAAGATTTTTTTTTTTGGCACAAGTTAGCGGAAATTGATTTTTTATTATTTTTTCTCACAAAGTCTCCCTTTCCGCTAACTTTTGACTAAAAGTTTAATTTTTCATGGACTCACAATGCCCCTCAGCGAATACCTTGGGGTGTCTTCTTTCCAAAATGGGGTCACTTGTGGGGAGTTTTTACTGCCCTGGCATTTTAGGGGCCCTAAAGCGTGAGAATCCAAATGCGTAAAAATGCCCTCCTAAAAGGTACTCATTGGAATTTGGGCCCCTTTGCGCATCTTGGCTGCAAAAAAGTGGCACACATGTGGTATCGCCGTACTCAGGAGAAGTAGGGCAGTGTGTTTTGGGGTGTATTTTTACATATGCCCATGCTGGGTGAGAGAAATATCTTTGTAAATTGACAACTTTGAATAAAAAAATGTAAAAAGTTGTCGTTTACAGCGATATTTTTCACACCAATTATGGGTATATATAAAAATACACCCCAAAACACATTGCCCTACTTCTCCTGAGTACGGCGATACCACATGTGTGCCACATTTTTGCAGCCAAGATGCGCAAAGGGGCCCTAATTCCCATGAGTACCTTTAGGATTTCACAGGGCATTTTTACGCATTTGGATTCTCACGCTTTAGGACCCCTAAAATGCCAGGGCAGTATAAATACCCCGCATGTGACCCCATTTTGGAAAGAAGACACCCCAAGGTATTCTGTGAGGGGCATGGCGAGTTCACAGAAAAAAAAAATTTTGGCACAAGTTAGCGGAAATTGATATATATATATATATTTTTTTCCAAAGTCTCATATTCCACTAACTTGTGACAAAAAATAAAATTTTACATGAACTCACCATACCCCTCACGGAATACCTTGGGGCGTCTTCTTTCTAAAATGGGGTCACATGTGAGGTTTTTGTACTGCTCTGGCATTTGAGGGTCTCCGCAATCATTACACGTATGGCCAGCATTAGGAGTTTCTGCGATTCTCCTTATATTGAGCATACGGGTTATTTTTTTTTTTTTTCAGTTCAGCCTCTGGGCTGAAAAAAAAAAAAATGAACAGCATAGATTTTTTCATTCGCATCGATCATCGTGGATGAAAAAATCTGTGCCAAAATCAGTGACTGCGGTGCGGTGGGCTGGGCGCTAGCTACCTAACAAGTAGCTAACTATCTGGTGGTAATAAGGGACCCTTATGCCCCATTCACACGTCCGCAATTCTGTTTGTGGAACGGAATTGCGGACCCATTCATTTCTATGGGGACAGACTTTGTCCCGCTCGGATCCGGAATTACGGATCCGCGCTTCCGGGTCTGCACTTCCGTTCCGCCCCAAAAAAATATAGAACATGTCCTATTCTTGTTCGCAATTGCGGACAAGAAAAAGCATTTTCTATATAGTTCTGACAATGTGCGGATCTGCAAAATGCGGAAAGCACATTGCCGGTGTCCGTGTTTTGAGGATCTGCGGATCCGTGGATCAGATCCGCGGATCCGTGGATCAGATCCGCGGATCCGTGAATCCACGGATCCGCAAAACACATATGGACGTCTGAATGGAGCCTTACAAGGGGGGTGATCAGTGACAGGGGGGTGATCAGGGGGTCTAGATGGGGTGATCAAGGGGTTAACAAGGGGTTAATAAGTGAGGGGGGTGGTGGGGGGGGGTTAGTGTAGTGTTTGGTGCAACTTTTCACAGATACCTGGTCCTCTGGTGGTCGATCCCGCCTGATATACATCTTTGATGCTTTTTATTTAGCATCTACAGCCTGCCAGTGATTGATCATCGCTGGCAGGCTGTAGTTAAACTACTGAGACGCGCGGCACTGTGAACGCGCGCGCGGCACTGTGAACGCGCGCGCGTTCACAGAAAATCTCGCGTCTCGCAAGATGACGCGCCGATGCGTCATATTAGAACTACAGGACCGCCCGCCGGATGCATCCGTGCGTTAGGCGGTCCTGTAGTGGTTAACCCCTTAATAAAATATAGAAATTGCTATCCTGAGTTTCTAGGGGTGACAATTAGCACAGCCAAGCCCCTGATGTAGGATATAGCAAAAAAAAAAAACTAGTATTGATGGATTGATGGACTTGGTGGCAGCTTGTTCTGGTGCACCACAAGTCACAAAATGGCCGCCGATCAACCCAGAAAATAAGTGACAGAAAAACGCTCTGTGCAGCCTAAAAACCAGTGAGCAAGTAACTAGCAGAAGTTCAATCATTCACAGCTGTAGATCGATCCGTTCATTAGGTGCTGTTGCTGACTTTACCCTGCCTAATCTCGCCCTGACAGAAGCTGCGTCCTCTCCCTACACTAATCAGAGCAGTGTGATGTGCGGCGCTACGTGACTCCAGCTTAAATAGAGGCTGGGTCACATGCTGCACTTGGCCAATCACAGCCATGCCATTAGTAGGCATGGCTGTGATGTGCTCTTAAGGCAAGAAGTAAAACGCTAGCTGATTGGCTGCTGTGCAGCCCTTCAGAAAGCGGGAAGTAATCGACGAACAACGAACCCGAACTTTTTTGAAAATGTCCGGGTTCGGGTCCATGTCCCGGACACCGCAAAATTCGGTACAAACCCAAACGATGCTCGAACTGTTCGCTCAACACTAGTCGTAGGTGCTGTCATTGCCACCGGTGTGACAGACGGCAATTCCATCTCTATTAAGACATTGGAGCTTCAGATTGTGTCACGACCGCTATCCCAGCAGCAGTCATGTCGCATCAGATGGAGGGGGACACTAATCTACAGATGGAAAATAGAACGGCCACCCCTGACTAACCCTAAGCTTGCACCTGTCTGCCCTGATACCCTAGACGGGGTGTGAACCCGTACGGCGAGCAGGATGCCTAAACCCTCAGTCTCCCTAAGAAGACTAGACTGGGGAAAGGCAGATGGGAGCACTAGTCACCATCACTCATGTCTAGGAGAACAACAGGGGAAGACAGCAACAAACAAACAATCTCCAGCAGAGATAGACTTATACAGTCACGAGCAGAGAAGATGATCCCAATAATGACAGTCCACACCAGACAAGAGCTCCACAGCAATGCCGTCAAACGATCTCCTTCAAATGTCAGAATAGCACTGGAAGTAAGGACTATATCTGGCAATGACTGCAAGTGAAACTGAAACTAATATAGTAGCTGGGAGTGGCAGACAGGACTCACCTGAGAAGGATGGCTACAAACTCCCAGTCAGGACAAAAAGGTTCACAAGGCAAAACCCGGATGACATACCCTGAACCACGGAGCAAACTCACAAGCTATCGCGAGTAGCAAGTCGCTGCGACCTTTTCCTCCCAGACCTGTCTGGATCAGTCACAGTCGTGACAGATTGGTTCACTGAAAAAAAACTTTCTAAGTATTCATGCAGAGATGGAAAATCAAAAGAAACATTTGTCAGACTTATATTCCGTTGTGAAGGATCCATATGAAAAGCGCTCTTGGACATTCCAACATAATCCAATTTATTGCGTTGGTTTTAGTTGTAATGAGGGGGATTATGTCATGCCTTTTCATAAGTATATAAACATTTATACATTATTATTGTTATATCGTGTATCCATGGCCAATAAGAAGCCATGTTGTACTTATGTTCACCCTCCTGTATGAACCTTCATTGTAAAAGAGGAAAGGGGGTTCAAGGAAAGGTTATTCCTGGCAGATGTGTGCCTATCTAAGGGAGTAATTTTGCCTCAAGACTAGGCTATGAGCCGAGATAAGGTTCCCTTACGTCCTAAATCCATGTTACCGATGGCTAAACCCTTGGTGGATTCATGGGGATCCATTCCCAAGGTGGACATGGCTATTGCCAAGTTGTCCAAGCGCACTCTGGTTCCTGCAGACGATGGGTCTAGCCTGCAGGACCCCCTTGCAGAGTGCACTAAGAGGGGGTCACATTAGTCTTGGGCTCATTAAACATTCCGCCTGTCCTGCCAGTCCACGGGGGGGTGGGTAACCCCATCGGTGCTGCTGTTAGGACTAAGGGAAAACAAATTATCATTAGAAATTAACGATTACTTCCTGGCACTCATCTGACTTCCTTTATAATGAGAATTTTTAATGAGACAAACATATAATGTCTGTTTATTCATATAGTGGATCATATTTAGTTTTGGCACAAGTTAATCAATATATCACATGTGTTGTTTTATATTTCACATATTGGTTTTATTTTGGTACATGTTATAATCATATACTAACGCATATCTATCCTGTGTGTGTATCACCAGAAGTGTGTATTCCTGAGGTACTGTATGTGGGAAAGCATGCTCAGTTGGATTTCTGTTAATGAGAAGTTGCTCAGAAAGTTGTGTTATTTTCAGAATATAAGGCACCTGTAAAATCCAAAAACCCACACATTTGATGTCTACATTTTAGCTTTATGACGTGAGAACAGTTACATAGTAACATAGTAACATAGTATATAAGACCAAAAAAAGACATTTGTCCATCCAGTTCGGCCTGTTTCCTACAAGTTGATCCAGAGGAAGGCAAAAAACCCCTGTGAGGCAGAAGCCAATTTTCCCCACTTAAGGGGAAAAAAATTCCTTCCCGACTCCAATCAGGCAATCAGAATAACTCCCTGGATCAACGACCCCTCTCTAGTAGCTGTAGCCTGTAATATTATTATACTCCAGAAATAAATCCAGTCCCCTCTTGAATTCCTTTATTGTACTCACCATCACCACCTCCTAGTTATACTAGTTTCTGGGAATCTAGGTTTTTAATTGTTTCAAGTGTCATGGGGTATGCATCCCTTTTTGATATATGTCCCAGGTGGTGGATGTTTACCACTTAACATGAAGTCACATAATATAAATTTAACTCTTAAAAGGTTCACATTTATAGATTACACAACATTGCCACCTATGTATCGGCAGGTAACATCACACTGTTCACCACAAAGCATTTTGGGTAATGTATGATCATAGTACCATTACCATATGTGCATACCCTCTGGTTTAGTTGGAAGACTGTTATCTAAAGGGGTGTATTCTTTTGATAAGTCTGTGAATATTAATCATAGATGGGATGAGAGAGGGGATTCCGAAAGGAAAAAAATTTCTACATAAAAAGGACTAAAACCGAACGTGCCAAAGCTTTGGATTTTATCCTGGATCATGGGGAACCCTCGGGAGAGCTGACCGTCCCTCCGGAGCCCTACTCACCTTTTGACCCTTGGTAACGTATATCCTGTTTATTGCTTGTGGTATTGATAAGGTACTTAGCCCGGTATATAGTCAAAGGTCCCCATTTGTGGATCTGTAATGGAAAGACTCCTGGTCAATTTTGATAATTCTCTTAGCAAAGATGCATATTGCTAAAATGAAGATCAGATATTAATACCTAGTCCCTTGGGAACTTTGATACTCCCTAGCCTGATACCGAGCTGGTAAATTTATAGTGCTGCCATATACTTCAATTGGTTAAAAGGTGATAGGAAGGGGTTGATACACCTACTTTTCTTTAATTTGGATTGTTGCTTATTATTTGTGTTGATTGGTCAATGAAAAGTATTGGTATTATATTTCATTGTCTATCATTGTACAGGTTGTTTATCGATTTTGGATTTAGCACCTATGTATAATAAACTCACATATATTTTTGCATAGACGATGGTACCTTGTTTTCTTTCTAGTTGCACAAAATAATTAAGGTTCTCGCCAACGAGCTGAGAGGTTATTATGTTATTATATTTTTTTTTATATAAAGCATTTTGCGCTTTATAATGCTCAACATAAATGGAGGTCCCACAGAGATCGAGTTAACTCTCTAATTGTTTGTGCAAATAGTAAAAGGTTCCAAATTTTCTTGGCTAGCCAGATTGTTGTTGATATCTGTGTATTGGTTATTGATCAGAAAAATGAGTTCTGCAGACAGTGACACGGGCAGTGGCCATGCTACAGCAAATAGTTCATCTAGCCCGGAGCAGTTGATCCATAAAATTGTTGAATATTTACATTAACGGCTTAAATTGAATAAGGATATGTCTACATGGATTAGTGAGAAACAGGCAAGAGCCAAGGAAGAATGTAAAGATGTGTGGATGCCACGTGGCACAGGTAAAAAATATCTGACATATTTTGATATGGTACAAGATAAAGAAAGACCAACATCTATTATGCGTGTTGACACCTATTTTGTTTGCATTATTAGAGGCCAATACTCTCTCAGAGAGTAGACATGCGTATATAATGAAAACGCAGATCAATGTATCCCAGTTAGAGGAAAAATTAAAATCTGCAGAGGCAGTGATCGGGGACCTAGAGTACAGGCTTGATCACAGCCATGCTGCCAATCAAAAGATAAAAAGTGACATTGAGGCGTTGCACCTCCGTTATTCCAAACTTCAGCAGACAGGCGAATCAAGCCATACTGTAGTTGATGCTGAAAATGACCTGTCTGATACTGAGGGAACTTCAGACCCTCCATTTCTTATGTCCCAGCATCCAGATATGTCATCACATGCTCTTAAAGCAGATTCCATCCAAGGCCCTAAGCAACCCGAAAGTGATGGCATGATTACACAGGAGGCATTAACCCAAATTAGTCAGGCGCTTCAAGCTGTAACCGCCCTGAGTATTTTTTAGGGGCAACTCCAGGTCCCAGCTCAGCCCCATAATAGAGGCAGGGCAGGGTCAGAGCCTAGGCCACTGAAAGGTTACTGAAACAGTTGAGGGAAAATCTAATCTGATTACTAACCCCTTTTGCCTTGCAGTGCTCCCGACCCTAAAATTGTGGCCAAGGAGGAGGTGTCTAACATGTTGTCTATTTTGCAGTCTAATTATGTTGATCCCTGTAATAATGTGCCTACTCCAGTGAGTGATCCTATGATTCCAGCGGCTATCTGTGAGCCTTCTGTGAACTGCGATATAATCCAGTTTTCCCCAAGGGTGGGGGCTGCTTCTACTCCTGCGAGCACCAGGAATGTGAAGACTTCTTCAGAGGTCACAACGCTGTAGAAAGGTCAAATTGTCAGAAAAAGTCCTATGAGTGAACATCCGAACTTCTTATGTGATTTATTTCAGGTTGAAGGCCAATATTTTGTTGATTCTTATCTACAGGATTAACGTATCGGGCCAATCAGGGGTTTAATCGATACAGGATCACAAGCCACCATCTTGTCATACAGTTATTTCCAATATGTTCTGGATTTGACAGCAAAAAGGCTGAGATTGAAATCGTTTGATGGCTCTTTGATAAGTGTAGGTGGAGACACTTTGCAGGTAAGAGGTACATTATGGTTAACATTCAGGATTAGCAAGAAGACAATTAGACATCCCACACTGAAAAGAATAAGTTCCATAGTGGACTTCATCAATGAAGCCATATGGACCCAGGTGAAAGCACCTATTGCCTATGAGTACTCTTACAATGGACAACCCCAACTTAGTTGTCATGTGATTGAGGAAAGGCTTAATTCTGTTGAAATTCGTTTCAGGAACAATCAAACGCCAGATGTCACGATCCTGAAAAATGGTAAGCTTGAGGAAGCTGTCAATGGTGCTGCTCCATCACCATCCAGAAGGACAGAGTTGAAAAGGAAATCTTGGATGGGGATGCATTAACTATTTCTCTTAAAGGGGGAAGTTACGAAGTCGCAGACCTGACCAAGCATACTCAAGCCCTGATATGGATTGAAAAGGTCAGTGATAATTTATTGATTCCCACATGGGTGAACAATATAGCCTGGGTGAAATATGCCAAATTGGATCTGAAATCTGAAACCAGTTACATAAGCCTAAGCCTCCTGAAACAGGTTGCTAATCCAAAAGTGATAAAAGTGTCCTCTCCACAGGACCAATGGATTCATAATCTGGATGGAGACTCACAGAGTCATAATGTGGTTGCAAGATGTCTATTTCCATAGGAGATAAGACTATGGAACATTTATTCCTCGTGCTGAATGAACCAAGGTAACAGATGTATTTAGGCAATGACCCAAAAACGGAAGAATGCGGATGCTTGGATCTGTTTGTCTAACCGGATACAGCAACTTGGCGTGAAGGTAAAACCTATTCCCATGATAAATATCCATCAGGATCCATTACATATGGTGGTTCATAACATGGCTCCCCATAGTATATCTTTACAAAAAGACACCATAATTGGTCTGACTATGGATGCGGAGTATTATAGTTTTGGGTTCCAAAATAATGTCATTGGACTTATTCCTGATGTATACCTAACAGTAGAACAGGTAGTGGAACAAGGTTTTTCCTCCACACCTGAGGGGTTATTCAATATCCTCTCTGTTTATCCTTTTAGTTCAGAAGAAGGTACATGCCACATTGAAGGATCATCATCGGTTTTCAACCATGAGATCGACGAGAAGGAGTACAAGTCATGCCAACAAGGAAAGGAGAAGGTACATAATACTCAAAACGATTTAACTAGTGAGCTTAACGAAGCTTACGAGTTAAGTCAGCCTGAAATATTCCCAGAATTTCAGGAAAGGGTGGAAGAGCAACTCTCAATAGCTGATGCATGCTCCAATAAATCGGAGCGTCAACGGCTAAAGGAGCTCTTCCCAGAATTCCAGGACATATTTGCTAAGGACTCTTATGACTGTGGGGAGACTGACCTACACGTTGCAAGAATCTTGACAGATCCCAATGCACCCCCTGTCTATATCAAACAGTACCGACTTCCGCTGGTCGGCTTACGAGTCACTATCGGAAATCGTCAAAAACTTGTAGAAGGGGTACACAAGGGGTACACAAGGGGTATCATCCGTCCGGTACACAGCTCGTTCAATCATCCTATACTTGGGATTCTCAAACCCAATGGTCAATTTTGTCTCGGACTTAAGGCAGTTAAACAAACGTGTATACATGTCCAGATGGCCCGTGCCATATATTGACCAGAGTTTGGTCCAAAATGTTTACTGCTCTGGACTGTGTGCAAGGATATTGGATGATTAAAATAGACGAGAGGGATCAATATAAATTGGCCTTCAAATTTGGAAAGCGACAATACGCCTGGACCCAATTGCCTTTTGGGTACAGGCCATGAATTTGCTGTGTTCATGTATAAGGCGATGCCTGATACCACTGAACGAGGTACCTTATCCTATGTGGATGAAATCCTGATCAAAAGCACGACTTTTGAGGAACACATTGCAGAACTGAGGCATGTACTAACCCAACTGAAAAAAGCTGGAGTGAAACTTTCTTTGCAGAAGGCTCAATGGTCCTGTACCAAGTTTAATTTCCTAGGTCACGAAATCAATGCTGATGGAATCAACCCACAGAAGAAGTCACCTACAAATCCCAAGGAGTTAAGATCCTTCCTGGGTATGATGAACTATTCACATAAGTTCCTAGACAGTTATGCTGAAATCACAAAACCTCTTTTGCAGTTGCTGAAGAAAGGAGCAAAGTTGGAATGGAGCGAGCGTCACCAGCAAGCTGTGATTGAGCTCAAAACCAGACTTTCCCAGGCCCCATGCCTTGCTTACCATGAAGTGGGAAACTTTTCTTCATCGAAACAGGTTTCACCGACAAAAGCGTGAGTGCAGTCCTTTTTCAGGAAAACTTGAACAAGATCATTACTTATGCCAGCAAGTCCTTGTCACCGTTTGAGGTAAAATTCAATGATTGTGAAAAGGCATTACTGTCAACAGTGTGGGCTTTGCAATATTTCAGGAGTTTTATCTAAGGCGAAAAGATCATTGTGGAAACTGCACACCAACCACTGCAATATTTGCAAAGTGACAGAATCAAGGATGGAAATCTGTCAAATAGCAGGATAAACGCTTGGACAATGTCCTTAATTGGATGGCCACTGGAGATCAGGTACAAACAAAGTAATAAGAATCCAGTTGCTCAAGGATTAGCAGAACTCCACGATTGTACAAATGCGGGACATAAAAGTGAGCCACCAGAAAATGATTTCCGAGGCGAGTTGCAACACTGAAAACCACTGACAATTTGGAAAAGAGTTTGCTGCTCACTGAGAAAGCACTCTATAGAGCAGATAAGGGGAAGAGTGACAGTGTGGTGGCTGAGGAGAGTGAGGTAGTTAGCTGGGTAACAGTAAGAAAGCAGGTTAGAGGGAAGAGTGCCAGGGAGGCTAGCCCTGATCTGACACACCCCAACAAGTTTGCACAGTTGGCAGATGAGGGGGATGTCAGTTCAAGGATGGCACTGCTGCAGCCGGACACTTCCTCTGCCAGTCAGAGGAATGTCAGCTCCAGTAAGCAGGGGACCAGGAGAGCAGGGCAGGCCAGACAGGTGCTGGTAGTGGGAGACTCCATTATTAGGGGAACAGATAGGGCAATCTGTCACAAAGATCGTGATCGCCGAACAGTGTGCTGTCTTCCCGGTGCTAGAGTTCGACACGTCGCGGATCAGGTTGACAGATTACTGGTAAGGGCTGGAGAAGATCCAGCGGTCATGGTCCATATCGGAACCAATGAAAAATTTAGAGGTAGGTGGAGAGTCCTTAAAAATGATTTCAGGGATTTAGGTCAAAAGCTTAAGGCAAGGACCTCAAAAGTAGTATTTTCTGAAATACTGCCTGTACCATGAGCCACACAAGAAAGGCAGCGGGAGATTAGGGAGGTTAACAAGTCGCTCAAGAACTGGTGTAGGAAGGAGGGGTTCGGGTTCCTGGAGAACTGGGCTGACTTCTCTGTCAGCTACAGGCTATATCGTAGGGATGGGCTGCACCTCAATGGGGAAGGGGCAGCTGTGTTGGGGAGAAAGATGGCTAGAAGGTTGGAGGAGTGTTTAAACTAGGGACTGGGGGAGGGTAATTACATTATAGGAGGGGAAGATAGTGCAGATAGAGACCAGGGGCGAGGTAGTGTGACTGGGGGAGGAATGGAAGGGGGGACTAGAACAGTTCAGAATGAAAGGTGTAGGGTAAATAATACACATAAACCTATCAAATGTATGTATACTAATGCCAGAAGCCTGACTAACAAGACTAGTGAACTTGAATTAGTGATGTGTGAGAAGGACTTTGACATAGTGGGAATAACTGAGACATGGCTGGATGATAGCTATGACTGGGGAGTTAATATAAAAGGTTGCAATCTGTTTAGAAAGGATCATCAAAATGGGAGAGAGGGAGGGGTCTGCCTTCATGTGAAGTCCTGTCTAAAGCCCACAATTCGAGAAGACATCTGTGAGGGACATGAACAAGTCGAGTCACTGTGGGTAAAAATACATGGAGGCAAACACAATAATAAATTACTAATAGGAGTTTATTATAAACCAACTAATATACCAGAGTCCACAGAAAATCTACTAGTAAACGAGATAGACGAAGTCGGTATTATGGGGGACTTTAACTACCCAGATATAGACTGGAAAACTGAAAGCTGTACATTTCATAAAGGAAAGATTCTTGGCAATAGCCAAATACAATTTCCTTTCCCAACTGTTTCAGGACCGAACTAGAGGGACGGCCATACTGGACTTAGTATTAACCAATAGACCTGATAGAACAACAGATGTGCAGGTTGGGGGACACCTAGGAAATAGTGATCATAAAGTAATAACCTTCCAATCATCCTTCAAACGAGATTTTCTAAAGGGAGGAACAAAAATACCAAACTGCAAAAAAGCCAAATTTAGTCAACGAAGCGAGGCCATAGGCCTAACTAACTGGGACAAAGTCCTCGAAAATAAAAATACAACCACAAAATGGGAGATTTTTAAAAGCATTGTAACATCTAATTGTGAGAGGTACATACCTTATAGGAATAAAAGGCTAAGAAACAATAATAAACCAATGTGGATAAATAGAACCGTAAAGAACGCAATAAATGACAAAAAGAAAGCATATAAATCACTAAAACAGGAGGCGAGCCAGGAAGCACTGATAAACTATAAGAAAAAAAATAGAATATGTAAAAAACTTATAAAAATTGCCAAACTAGAGACCGAGAGATTAATTGCCAAAGAGTGTAAAACTAACCCTAAAATGTTCTACAATTATATAAATGGTAAAAAATATAAATCTGAAGGAGTCAGCCCTCTACACAGCAATGAGGGGGGTGTGCAGAGAGCGACGAGGATAAAGCAAAACTATTAAATATTTTTTTCTCCACTATATTCAATGAGGAAAATAAACTGTCAGATGAAATGAAGAATGTAAAAGTAAATTCCCCATTTAAAGTGCCCTGTCTGACCAAGGAACAAGTACAACAGCGACTTAAAAAGATTAAAATACACAAATCGCCAGGACGGGATGGCATACACTCCCGTATCCTAAGGGAATTAAGTGATGTCATAGCCATACCAATATTTCTGATATTTACGGACTCTATACTGACAGGGAATGTTCCACAGCATTGGCGCATAGCAAATGTGGTGGCAATATTCAAAAAAGGTCCAAAAACAGAGCCTGGAAATTATAGGCCGGTAAGTTTAACATCTGTTGTTGGTAAGCTGTTTGAAGGCTTTCTAAGAGATGCTATCTTGGAGTATCTCAATGAAAATAAGTAAATAACGCCATATCAGCATCACTTCATGAGGGATTGGTCATGCCAAACAAATTTCATCAGTTTCTGAGGAGGTAAGGTTTAGACTTGACAGTGGCAAATCAATGGATGTCGTATATCTGGACTTCTCCAAAGCATTTGACACTGTACCTCATAAAAGGTTAGTATATAAAATGAGATTACTCAGACTGGGAGAAAATGTCTGTATGTGGGTAAGTAACTGGCTGAGTAATAGAAAACAGAGGTTTGTTATTAACGGTACACACTCAGATTGGGTCACTGTCACTAGTGGAGTACCTCAGGGGTCAGTACTGGGCCCTATTCTCTTCAATATATTTATTAATGATCTTGTAGAAGGCTTGCACAGTAAAATATACATTTTTGCAGATGACACTAAACTGTGTAAAATAATTAACACTGAAGAGGACAGTTTTCTGCAGCAGAGGGATCTGGATAAATTGGAGGCTTGGGCAGAGAAATGGCAGATGAGGTTTAACACTGACAAATGTAAAGTTATGCACATGGGAAGGAATAATGCAAGTCACCCATACATACTAAATGGTAACACACTCGGTAACACTGACATGGAAAAGGATCTAGGAATTTTAATAAACAGCAAACTAAGCTGTAAAAACCAGTGTTAGGCAGCTACTGCCAAGGCCAATAAGATAATGGGTTGCATCAAAAGGGACATAGATGCCCGTGAAGAGAACATAGTCCTACCACTTTACAAATCACTAGTCAGACCACACATGGAGTACTGTGTACAGTTCTGCGCCCCTTTGAACAAGGCAGACATAGCAGAGCTTGAGAGGGTTCAGAGGAGGGCAACTAAAGTAATAACTAGAATGGGTGGACTACAGTACCCTGAAAGGTTATCAAAATTAGGGTTATTCACTTTAAAAAAAAAGACGACTGAGGGGAGATCTAATTACTTTGTATAAATATATTAGGGGTGTCAGTACAGAGATCTATCCCATCATCTATTTATCCCCAGGACTGTGACTGTGACGAGGGGACATCCACTCCGTCTGGAGGAAAGAAGGTTTGAACACAAACATAGAAGTGGATTCTTTATGGTAAGAGCAGTGAGACTATGGAACTCTTTGCCTGAGGAGATGGTGATGGTGAGTACAATAAAGGAATTAAAGAGGGGACTGGATGTATTTCTGTAGTGTAATATAATTACAGGCTATAGCTACTAGAGATGAGCCGTTGATCCAGTGAGTTATTCTGATTGCTTGATAGTCGGGAAGGAATTTTTCCCCCTTAAGTGGGGAAAATTGGCTTCTGCCTCACATGGGTTTTTTGCCTTCCTCTGGATCAACCTATAGGAAACAGGCCAAACTGGATGGACAAATGTCTGTTTTCGGTCTTATATACTATGTTACTATGTCTTACGCAAATTATTACCATGTGTATATGTTGATGGATGTTCTTTCCATACAGATTCAGGAACTGAACGCACATTGGTTGCAAGTATCGGGATTGTGTGGAACAATATATTCCTTGATTTATCCATGGGATATAAAATTGGTTCCAAAAGTAGCCAGGTTGCAGAGCTTACCGCTGTGTACAAAGCCGTACAAATGGCTATCGAATATGATCTCAAGGAGTTTGTCATAATTCTGAATATATTCGCAACAGCTTTGTAGAGTACTTATCCAGATGGAAAGGTCTAAAATGGGAAGGAGCAACAGCAAGCCAGTCAAGCATGCTAAAATGTTTTGCAGGATCGACGAGATGGTCACCACCCACAGTTTTAACATTTACTGGAAAAAGGTAAGCGGTCATTCAAAATATCCAGGTATGGACAAGGAAGAGAATGACCTAGCAGATTCCCTTGCCAAACAAGCAACCATTGATGGAGAAGTCTTGGATGTTGATGACCTCATGGGACCTGTCCAAGTGGATGCAACGACAAGAAGACAGGTCCAAAAGGGGGCTGAGGCCAACGTGGCGCAATGGAGCCAAGATTCCCCTATTGAGGATCTCATCGCGAGTCAAAAGAGATATCCAGTTATTGGTGTCTTTTACAAACACATTGAGGATCCACAGAGTTGTCCCATAACCATGGAAGACTGTGCAGGTAAAGAGGAATTGCAGATTTTGATGAGGGGTAAGTCCCAATTCTCATTACAGGACGGGTTGTTGATACGGACTTCGAAGAATGGTATCATACAACGGGTAGTACCAGCAACATACCGAGGTTTAATGTTACAAGATGCCCATGATGCCCCAACAGCTGGTCACCGGGGTAAAAAGTTAACGTACGAATTGTTATGGGACTACGCTTAATGGCCACATATGTTGCAGGATGTTCACACATATTGTCAAAGATGTCTAATCTGCCCTCAATTCCAGCTACAAGCACCGACTCATCGGGCACCGCTGATGAAAAGGGGGGATGTCCATGCCATGGTCAGACATCCAGATTGACTTCATTGGACCAGTAACAACTTCATCAAAAGGCAACAGATACATGCTAGCCATGACTTGTCTCTTCACAAAATGGGCGCAATGTTTGCCTTGCAAAACATGCAGCTCAAGTGTATGTGCTTCTCTACTCATTAACCACATATTTTCCAGGTTTCGTCTTCCACAACGCATTGAGTCTGATCGTGGAAGTCATTTCACTAGTGAGGTAATGACGAAGATGTGGGAGATACTGGGGGTAAAGAGGAAGCTACACATAGCTTATCGGCCAGCCTCTAGTGGTTGTCTGGAACCCTACAACCAGACCATTGTGAATATTCTAAAGAAGTTTGTCAATAAATTCGGTAAGGACGGATGTCAGGTTGCCTTTGGTTCTCATGGCCATCAGGGCCACTCCAAGCGCGGCAACCAAACCTTCGAAATGCTTACGGGCAGGAAGATGGTGTTACCCCAGCATTTACTCTACCGGACAACGGACTACAATTTGATAAATGCTTCAACTGCTCATCAATATATGGAGAATCTCACAAGCACCTTCAGCATGCTTTTGCATTTGCCCAGAGGAATATAGAGAAAGCAGCAGTGAGTGCTAAAACTTACTATGATTTGAAGACGACTCAGAAGAAATACCAAATTTCCGATCAGGTCTACCTGTATAACTTTGCCCGGGATCATTTGAAGGAAAGAAAATTTTTGCCTTCCTGGAAAGGACCATGCGTCATCACTGACAAATTAGGTGCATATTAATCAATTACGCGTTTGTCATCCTAGCTCACGACTTTGCGAAATAGAAGGAGTCGGATGATGAGAGGTGCAGAGATATCAAGGTTTCAGCTAAAGACGGAAACCCAGGATCCGTATTGTATAAACAAAAGAGTGTACTAATCAATCCTCATGTGTGTTTCCTATGTAACTAACTATCTCTTGACTTACTTCTGAACCAAAACTTGCTCTGTTTTAGAAAAGAAATCATGCCAAATTAAGGGTATATGGTAGTAGGAACTTTTACTTGCAGGATTGGTAACGGAATATTGAAAAGACTTATATACTTATATTTGTCATACAATGTATTACAGGGACAAGATGGCATCGACTATTGTTGCCGTTATCTAAGCCATCCTAATCTTGGGGAAGGAGTTCCATGCTGAGCCGATCGCTGTACCAGGCCCTTCATCCGGGATTATGCTGCAGGATACCACAGGATTCATCCTGACGAATAAGAGGGTCTTGTCCCAAAAGATCTGGATCCACGCACCTTCGTTGAAAGACAGTTCAACGTCTCTGAAATCCTTTCACCGGAGATTCGATCATGGTATCAAGCACATATCAGTTATTCCCAAGAAAGGATTACTGACTCACTCAATAAATCTTCATAAGAGTAACAAACAGTTTAAACAAAACCCTGTGTTCCTAAAGGAGCGTATTGACTTCCACACACAAGTCTATCATGATGAAGTACAAAGTGGGATGCAGGACTTGAGGGAAGGACGCATTCCCCTATATTTTGTTTCATATGATATCATTTGCAACATGATACAACAAGTTAATGAAGAGAAAGTAGAGGACATCCAACTGAACTTTGCATTTAACATGGGAATTGCCATACCGTATTGATCCTATAAAGATGGAAATCAGTTTTCTTCTTTCAATTCCCGTCGTTTCTACAAATAGTGTCTTCCAAGTAAAAAAAAATTCACAATGTAGGCACCTGAAGGGTAATATTTATGTTAGGAATCAGATTCCTGACTTTGTGGCCTACCAGCCCTGGAAACCAGACTGGCTTTCTGTTTCAATTCTAGACTATTGCGTAACATTCTGGGACAATAATTTCTAGTGCGAAGACAATCCTTTCAATTATGATGCAACTAATGCGTTGTGTGGTCTCGAGTACGAGAAACATGGTTCGGAAAAGTGCCAGGTGACTCTGTCTAAAATTGAGGAGGACAAGGTGGTGAACGCTGTTTAGATACAGGACAAGTGGCTTGTTAGTACCTGGTTCTCAAATGATGGTGAAAGTCACCGCCCTGCCTTCTCGGGTCTCCATCTTAAAAGTACCCCGTAATTCCAGGATTATGATTGGAAACCATACTCCATATCCTGTTGAAATAGAGGACGTTAAGGGGGAAGTGGAGAGTATTGATGCCTTCCAAAACCAAGAGAGTACCATAGATCCAGATCTAAAATTCTTGTTAGACAATAAGCCTAGTCATACAGTCCGCATGGTAATCAGGAAGGATAACATCACCATGGACACGTTACAGTATTCTTCGTCGGACAATGATATATTGTATCCCTCCGTCTGGACATGTTGGGGGCGGATTACGTAGGGGGAGTGTTGATTGTCATCAACCTGGGATGGTTGTATTATCTAACCATCCAAGTGGTGCGCTCAAAAAAACTTTAGCCAAGCTCTGGTTGGAACATTATAAACTGGGTCTGCGCACCCAGGTTCTTGACAAACCCGTATGAAAAGCCCTTTTTGACATTCCAACATAATCCAATTTATTGCGTTGGATTAGTTTGTAATGAAGGGGAATCTTGTTATGCTTTTCATAATTATAAACCGTTATATATGCTTATTTCATGGGTATAAAACATGGATGTCTACTTGCATTAGTTATAAAAATGCCTATAAAATGCCTTTAAGAGAAATGCTCGTTTAAACCCATGTTGTAGAAGGATTTAATCATGAGCTTTAGCTAGTGAAGCTTTTTGTATCAAAGTTTGTTATTCTGCTCTAAGACAAGGTCTCTAGATGTAAGAAGTGTGTAGAGTGAAAATGTTAGGCATGTGTAAGTTATCCCTTAATGGTATTATGCTAACAGCCTATACAATAGTGCCACCTAGGAATGAGTAGATGACACTACATCAGTAGCCCAAATGCATTTTGGGTAGTGTTATGACTTATGACATCACATTCCTTATCAATGTACACGCCCATCCAAAAGTGATTGGAAAACTCCAGACAAGGAGAGCGGGGTCTTCTGATAAACTTGTGGTTAAGAAACCACGTACCAGGAAACAGATACATGGCCAGGAGAAGCAAAGCTTTGGAGTTTATCCTGGATCACTGGAAACCCTTTTGAGAGCTGATTGTCTCTTAACCACCTTCCGTTACGCTAACGCCGAAAGGGAGTTCATGTGAATGCACGCATGCGCGCGCGCGGTCACTGCAGCGTGGCAGGTTAGAACTTATTCTACAGCCTGCCAGCGCTGATTGTTCTCTGGCAGGCTATAGATGTCAATAAATCGCATCCAAATCGCATATCAACAGCGTCTGATATGCCTGCTGCCTGCTCCTCTGGTGATCCCTTCTGCTTGGGACCACCAGAGGACACAGGCAGCTATGTAAGTGCACCAATCACCACACACCAACCCCCCCTTGTCACTTATTAATCCCTGATCACCCCATATTAACTCCCTAATCACCCCCTGTCACCCCCATGTCATTGATCACCCCACTGTAAGGCTCCATTCAGACGTCCGTATGTGTTTTGCTGATCCACGGATCCGCAAAACACGGACACCGGCAATGTGCTTTCCGCATTTTGAGGATCCGCACATTGCCAGAACTATATAGAAAATGCCTTTTATTGTCAATTGCGGACAAGAATTGGACATGTTCTATATTTTTGCGGAACGGAAGTACGTACCCGGAAGTGCAGATCTGCAATTCCGGATCCGAGCGGGACAAAGTCTGTCCCCATAGAAATGAATGGGTCCGCAATTCCGTTCCCCAAAATGTGGAACAGAATTGCGGACGTGTGAATGGGGCCTAAGGGTCCCTTATCACCGTCAGTTAGTTAGCTACTTGTTAGGTAGTTAGCGCCCAGCCCACCGCACCGCAGTCACTGATTAGTCGCTGATTAGCGTCATCGATGTCGCTAATCAGCACAAGTACTATATAGTATCTGTAAGTGATCAGGACTGATCACAATCAGATCTATATCAGTACATTAGGGTCACCTTAGGCTCTACAAAAACACAGTGTTCGCTCGATCAGGCCTGATCTTGTGCCCACACCTGCGTTCAGTCCGCCCCACCGCAGTGTCAGATTTTTTTTTTTCTGATCACTGCAAAAACACCGTAAAATCGCTGCAGCGCTATAAAGATCACTTTTAAACTTTTTGGATCTTTATTAGCGATCTCAGCTTTAGGGTCCATACACACGTCTGTGGTGTGCTGCGGACCCGCAAATTGCGGATCCGCAGCACACCATGCCGGCACTCTCCATAGAGATTCCTATTCTTGTCCACAAGCTGCGGACAAGAATAGTACATACTCTATCTTTTGCGGAGCTGCGGCCAGATGTTTTGGGGCCGAAACCCGGAAGTTTGCGGCCGCAGCTCCGCAAATGCTGATGCGGAGAGCACATAGTGTACACTCCGCATCACCGCCGGCCCCATTAACACTGAATGGGTCCGCATCTATTCCTCAGAATAGATAGGGACATTTTTGCGAACGTGTGAATGGGGCCATACTTCGCAAGCACTACTATGTACCTATAACTGGAATGAGGGATCTACAGTACCCTGAAAGGTTATCAAAATTAGGGTTATTCACTTTAGAAAAAAGACGACTGAGGGGAGATCTAATAACTATATATAAATATATCAGGGGTCAGTACAGAGATCTGTCCCATCATCTATTTATCCCCAGGACTGTGACTGTGACAAGGGGACATCCTCTGCGTCTGGAGGAAAGAAGGTTTGTACACAAACATAGAAAAGGATTCTTCACTGTAAGAGCAGTGAGACTATGGAACTCTCTGCCTGAGGAGGTGGTGATGGTGAGTACAATAAAGGAATTCAAGAGGGGACTGGATTTATTTCTGGAGTGTAATAATATTACAGGCTACAGCTACTAGAGAGGGGTCGTTGATCCAGGGAGTTATTCTGATTGCCTGATTGGAGTCGGGAAGGAATTTTTTTTTCCCCTTAAGTGAGGAAAATTGGCTTCTGCCTCACAGGGGTTTTTTGCCTTCCTCTGGATCAACTTGTAGGAAACAGGCCGAACTGGATGGACAAATGTCTTTTTTCGGTCTTATATACTATGTTACTATGTTACTATGTTACTATGTATGTCCTTTCCCCTCCTTTTTTATTTTTTTTGCACATTTTTTGGCAGAGATTTTTTCATCCACATTGATCGATGCGAATGAAGAAATCTGTGCCGTTCATTTTTTCTTTCAGCCCAGAGGCTGAACGGAAAAAAAAAATCTCATTACCCGTATGCTCAATATAAGGAGAATATCAGAAACTCCTAATACATGTAATGATTGCGGAGACCCTCAAATGCCAGGGCAGTACAAACACCTCACATGTGACCCCATTTTGGAAAGAAGACACCCCAAGGTATTCGCTGAGGGGCATAATGAGTCCATGAAAAATTAAACTTTTTGTCAAAAGTTAGCGGAAAGGGAGACTTTGTGAGAAAAACAATAAAAATCAATTTCCACTAACTTGTGCCAAAAAAATCTTCTATGAACTCGCCATGCCCCTCACGGAATACCTTGGGGTGTCTTCTTCCAAAATGGGGTCACATGTGGGTATTTATACTGCCCTGGCATTTTAGGGGCCCTAAAGCGTGAGAAGAAAAATGCGTAAAAATGCCCTCCTAAAAGGTACTCATTGGAATTTGGGCCCCTTTGCGCATCTTGGCTGCAAAAAAGTGTCACACATGTGGTATTGCCGTACTCAGGAGAAGTAGGGAAATGTGTTTTGTGGTGTATTGTTACATATACCCATGCTGGGTGAGAGAAATATCTCTGTAAATTGACAACTTTGAATAAAAAATGTAAAAAGTTGTCGTTTACAGCGATATTTCTCACACGCAGCATGGGTATATGTAAAAATACACCCCAAAACACATTGCCCTACTTCTCCTGAGTACGGCGATACCACATGAGTGACACTTTTTTGCAGCCTGGGTGCGCAAAGGGGCCCTAAAACTAATGAGTACCTTTAGGATTTCACATGGCATTTTTACACATTTGGATTCTCACGCTTTAGGGCCCCTAAAATGCCAGGTCAGTATAAATACCCCACATGCGACCCCATTTTGGAAAGAAGACACCCCAAGGTATTCCGTAAGGAGCATGGCGAGTTCACAGAATTTTTATTTTTTGGCACAAGTTAGCGGAAATTGATATTTTTTTTTTGTTAATTTGTTTTTTACAAAGTCTCATATTCCACTAACTTGTGACAAAAAATAAAATTTTACATGAACTCACCATACCCCTCATGGAATACCTTGGGGTGTCTTCTTTCCAAAATGGGGTCACATGTGGGGTATTTATACTGTCCTGGCATTTTAGGGGCCCCTAAAGCGTGAGAAGAAGTCTGGAATCCAAATGCGTAAAAATGCCCTGTGAAATCCTAAAGGTACTCATTGGTTTTAGGGCCCCTTTGCGCACCCAGGCTGCAAATAAGTGGCACACATGTGGTATCGCCGTACTCAGGAGAAGTAGGGCAATGTGTTTTGGGGTGTATTTTTATATATACCCATACTTTGTGTGAAAAATATCTCTGTAAACGACAACTTTTAAAATTTTTTATACAAAGTTGACAATTTACAGAGATATTTCTCTCACCCAACATGGGTATATGTAACAATACACCCCAAAACACATTGCCCTACTTCTCCTGAGTACGGCGATACCACATAAGTGACACTTTTTTGCAGCCTGGGTGCGCAAAGGGCCCAAATTCCAACGAGTACCTTTAGGTTTTACATGGCGGCTCACAATTTAGCCCCGCCCAAAATGCCAGAACAGTAAACACACCCCACAAATGACCCCATTTCGGAAAGTAGACACCCCAATGTATTCACTGAGGGGCATAGTGAGTCCGTCTGAGATTTTTTATTTTTTTTTTGCCAGAAGTTAGCAGAAATTGAAACTTTTTTTTTCTCAAAAAGTGTCATTTTCCGCTAACTTGTGAAAAAAAATGAAATGATACATGAACTCACCATGCCCCTCCGCGAATACTTTGGGGTGTCTTCTTTCTAAAATGGTGTCATTTGGGGGGTATTTATACTATCCTGACATTCTAGCACCTGAAGAAACATGACAGATGCTCAGAAAGTCAGAGCTGCTTCAAAATGCCGAAATTCACTTTTTTGCACCATAGTTTGTAAACGCTATAACTTTTACCCAAACCAATAAATATACACTTATTGGACTTTTTTTTATCAAAGACATGTAGAACAATACATTTTGAGAAAAATTTATATAGAAATGTAGTTTTTTTTGAAAAATTTTACAACAGAAAGTGAAAAATTTCATTTTTTTGCTAAAATGTCGTTACATTTGTATTAATGGCAAAAAAAAGTAAAAATGTCAGCAACAATGAAATACCACCAAATGAAAGCTCTATTAGTGAGAAGAAAAGGAGGTAAAATTCATTTGGGTGGTAAGTTGTATGACGGAGCAATAAACGGTGAAAGTAGTGTAGTGCGGAATTGTAAAAAGTGGCCTGGTCATTAACCTTCCTGGCGGTATTCCCGAGCGTGACTCGGGGTTAATTTTCATTGCAAGGAGCGGTAACCCCGAGTTACGCTCGGGGTAACTTTGCAGAGCAGTCAGCGGAGTCTGCTTACCTTCGCTGCGATCGCCGCTGAGAGCGCCGGCCGGCTTTTTACTTCCTGGTTCCGTTCCCTGCGAGCAGCAGTGGCGCATGGGAGCGGAACTGGGCGGGAAATTTAAAAGTGAAACACACAAAAGTACATTCTGAGAGGATGACACATTGTGCCCATAAAATATTTACACTGTACAGTGCCCCTTGCCTGCCATTTGTGCCCATAAATTATTTATAACACTGTACAGTGCCCCTTGCCTGCCATTTGTGCCCATAAAATATTTACACTGTACAGTGCCCCTTGCCTGCCATTTGTGCCCATAAAATATTTATAACACTGTACAGTGCCCCATGCCTGCCATTTGTGCCCATAAATTATTTATAACACTGTACAGTGCCCCTTGCCTGCCATTTGTGCCCATAAATTATTTATAACACTGTACAGTGCCCCTTGCCTGCCATTTGTGCATATAAAATATTTATAACATGGCATCAAAAAGCGCCACTTTACTAAAAAACGCTTTTGGACCAGTTGAGCGACAGTGACACAGAGGTGCTCGCAGAACTGAGCGATAGTGAGTCGTGGGGAGATTTGTCATCTGACACTGACACGGCAAGTGAAAGCGGCGATGATCCTGCACCTGTCCTCAGCGATGTGCGCACTTGGTGCCCTATTGACTGCGATACGGACCAGTTAGCGCCCCAAGATTCCCGTTCACTGGATCACCCGGGATGAAGATAGATGTTGAGCGTGACAACCCTCTGGCATACCTGCAATTATTCTTTACTGAGGAGGTAATTGAAAAAATTGTCACGGAGACAAATCGCTACCAAGAGCAGCAATGCGCTACGCTGCATGCCACATTTTCCAGAAGCAGAAAGTGGGAACCAGTGACCAAAGAGGACATGTGGCAGTTTCTGGGACTCATCATTCTTCAGGGGTGATGGGAAAACCGCTCCAGAAATGGTACTGGACCACCAATAAGTTACTGGCCACTCCATTTTTGGTACCGTGATGTCAGAATACCGGTTTTCCCTCATCATGAAGTATTTCCACTTCACGAACAATGAAGAATTTGATGAGGCCACGCATCCTGCGCCCAAACTAAAAAAATCTGGGAGGTATACCAAATTATTGTGACCAATTTCCAGCGGACCTACGTGCCAGAAAGGGACGTCAGCGTAGATGAAAGTTTGATGGCCTACAAGGGACGCCTAAGCTGGATACAGTATATTGCATCCAAGAGCGCGGTTTGGCATCAAATCCTACATGCTCTGTGAGTCATCCACTGGGTACATCTGGAATTCGGTCATTTACACCGGTAAAGGCACGAAGTTCAACCCCAGGTACAGCGGCTATGGGATGGCCACATCATCTGTCCTTACACTGCTGGAGCCATTGCTGAACCAGGGATATTGTGTGACCACGGACAATTTCTACACGTCTCGGAACTGTATGAGGTTTTGCTACAAAACAAGACTGATGCATATGGTACCGTTAGGCCTAACCGACGTGACATGCCATCTATGTTTGCCAAGAAAAAACTCAAAACCGGAGAAATGGTTGCCTGGCAGAAGGGTAAGATGATGGCAATGCGATGGCGAGACAAGAAGGACGTGTGTCTCATGAGTACTGTGCACAATACCTCTACTGCCATGGTCCACACAAGAGGTGGGAAAGATGTGCTGAAGCCGCAGAGTCGTGATAGACTATAATAACACCATGGGAGGTGTCGACAGAGCCGATCAGGCAATGACATTTTATCCGGCTATGCGCAAACAGCAAAAAAATATTATAAGAAGATCTTCAGGCATCTTCTGGAACAATGCCTTTGGAGCATATATCCTGCACAGAGCAACGGGTGACAAGCCTTTTGTTCATTCTGAGTTTATATGGAAGGTGGTTGAGCGGATTTTGTCACCCACCAGACGCCATCAGTAGCTGTGAACAGACCTGGGCGTCGTGCTGTTGGCGTTGTCAACCCAGAACGCCTGACTGAGTCGTCACTTTATGGACTACATCCCGCCTACTTCAAAAAGGCAGCACCTACCAGGATGTGCGTGGTTTGCTGCTCAAGAGAGATGGCAATGGAAAGAAAGTCCGAAAAAGAAACCAGGTTCCATTGTCCTGATTGTGACGTTGGACTTTGTGCAGTCCCATGTTTCAAAATTTATCACACTCAGGATGTTTATTGAATTTTCTTTGTTTGACAAATTTCATTATTTTTTTTATTACATTACTGAATAAAATTATATTATTTATTAGATTATATTTAATAATTTTGTGTTTCAAACTTTATCACATCTGGGATGTCTACTAGAGTCTTGTTTGGTGAGGTTTAAGTAAGTAATTACTAAGAATTGCAGGCCTACAATACATAACACCAAATTTCCATGCAAAAAATTGTACCACTTTTGGTAAAAAATTCCTGACATAATCATACCGCCAGGGAGGTTAAGGGTGTTTAAGCTAGGGGGGTTGAAGCGGTTACAGACATGTAGAACAATACATTTTGAGAAAAATTTATATAGAAATGTATGTTTTTTTGAAAAAATTTACAACAGAAAGTGAAAAATGTCATTTTTTTGCTAAAAGTTTCAGTTCATTTGTATTAATAGCAAAAAAAAAGTAAAAATGTCAGCAACAATGAAATACCACCAAATGAAAGCTCTATTAGTGAGAAGAAAAGGAGGTAAAATTCATTTGGGTGGTAAGTTGTATGACGGAGCAATAAACGGTGAAAGTAGTGTAGTGCGGAATTGTAAAAAGTGGCCTGGTCATTAACCTTCCTGGCGGTATTCCCGAGCGTGACTCGGGTTAATTTTCATTGCAAGGAGCGGTAACCCCGAAGTTACGCTGGGTAACTTTGCAGAGCAGTCAGCGGAGTCTGCTTACCTTCGCTGCGATCGCCGCTGAGAGCGCCGGCCGGCTTTTTACTTCCTGGTTCCGTTCCTGCGAGCAGCAGTGGCGCATGGGAGCGGAACTGGGCGGGAAATTTAAAAGTGAAACACACAAAAGTACATTCTGAGAGGATGACACATTGTGCCCATAAAATATTTACACTGTACAGTGCCCCTTGCCTGCCATTTGTGCCCATAAATTATTTATAACACTGTACAGTGCCCTTGCCTGCCATTTGTGCCCATAAAATATTTACACTGTACAGTGCCCCTTGCCTGCCATTTGTGCCCATAAAATATTTATAACACTGTACAGTGCCCCATGCCTGCCATTTGTGCCCATAAATTATTTATAACACTGTACAGTGCCCCTTGCCTGCCATTTGTGCCCATAAATTATTTATAACACTGTACAGTGCCCCTTGCCTGCCATTTGTGCATATAAAATATTTATAACATGGCATCAAAAAGCGCCACTTTACTAAAAAACGCTTTTGGACCAGTTGAGCGACAGTGACACAGAGGTGCTCGCAGAACTGAGCGATAGTGAGTCGTGGGGAGATTTGTCATCTGACACTGACACGGCAAGTGAAAACGGCGATGATCCTGCACCTGTCCTCAGCGATGTGCGCACTTGGTGCCCTATTGACTGCGATACGGACCAGTTAGCGCCCCAAGATTCCCGCTCACTGGATCACCCGGGATGAAGATAGATGTTGAGCGTGACAACCCTCTGGCATACCTGCAATTATTCTTTACTGAGGAGGTAATTGAAAAATTGTCACGGAGACAAATCGCTACCAAGAGCAGCAATGCGCTACGCTGCATGCCACATTTTCCAGAAGCAGAAAGTGGGAACCAGTGACCAAAGAGGACATGTGGCAGTTTCTGGGACTCATCATTCTTCAGGGGTGATGGGAAAACCGCTCCAGAAATGGTACTGGACCACCAATAAGTTACTGGCCACTCCATTTTTGGTACCGTGATGTCAGAATACCGGTTTTCCTCATCATGAAGTATTTCCACTTCACGAACAATGAAGAATTTGATGAGGCCACGCATCCTGCGCCCAAACTAAAAAAATCTGGGAGGTATACCAAATTATTGTGACCAATTTCCAGCGGACCTACGTGCCAGAAAGGGACGTCAGCGTGATGAAAGTTTGATGGCCTACAAGGGACGCCTAAGCTGGATACAGTATATTGCATCCAAAAGAGCGCGGTTTGGCATCAAATCCTACATGCTCTGTGAGTCATCCACTGGGTACATCTGGAATTCGGTCATTTACACCGGTAAAGGCACGAAGTTCAACCCCAGGTACAGCGGCTATGGGATGGCCACATCATCTGTCCTTACACTGCTGGAGCCATTGCTGAACCAGGGATATTGTGTGACCACGGACAATTTCTACACGTCTCCGGAACTGTATGAGGTTTTGCTACAAAACAAGACTGATGCATATGGTACCGTTAGGCCTAACCGACGTGACATGCCATCTATGTTTGCCAAGAAAAACTCAAAACCGGAGAAATGGTTGCCTGGCAGAAGGGTAAGATGATGGCAATGCGATGGCGAGACAAGAAGGACGTGTGTCTCATGAGTACTGTGCACAATACCTCTACTGCCATGGTCCACACAAGAGGTGGGAAAGATGTGCTGAAGCCGCAAGTCGTGATAGACTATAATAACACCATGGGAGGTGTCGACAGAGCCGATCAGGCAATGACATTTTATCCGGCTATGCGCAAACAGCAAAAAAATATTATAAGAAGATCTTCAGGCATCTTCTGGAACAATGCCTTTGGAACGCATATATCCTGCACAGAGCAACGGGTGACAAGCCTTTTGTTCATTCTGAGTTTATATGGAAGGTGGTTGAGCGGATTTTTGTCACCCACCAGACGCCATCAGTAGCTGTGAACAGACCTGGACGTCGTGCTGTTGACGTTGTCAACCCAGAACGCCTGACTGGTCGTCACTTTATGGACTACATCCCGCCTACTTCAAAAAGGCAGCACCTACCAGGATGTGCGTGGTTTGCTGCTCAAAGAGAGATGGCAATGGAAAGAAAGTCCGAAAAGAAACCAGGTTCCATTGTCCTGATTGTGACGTTGGACTTTGTGCAGTCCCATGTTTCAAAATTTATCACACTCAGGATGTTTATTGAATTTTCTTTGTTTGACAAATTTCATTATTTTTTTTATTACATTACTGAATAAAATTATATTATTTATTAGATTATATTTAATAATTTTGTGTTTCAAACTTTATCACATCTGGGATGTCTACTAGAGTCTTGTTTGGTGAGGTTTAAGTAAGTAATTACTAAGAATTGCAGGCCTACAATACATAACACCAAATTTCCATGCAAAAAATTGTACCACTTTTGGTAAAAAATTCCTGACATAATCATACCGCCAGGGAGGTTAAGGGTGTTTAAGCTAGGGGGGTTGAAGCGGTTACAGACATGTAGAACAATGAATTTAGAGAAAAATTTATATAGAAATGTAGTTTAAAAAAAAAAAATTACAACAGAAAGCGAAAAATGTCATTTTTTGGCAAAAGTTTCAGTCATTTTTTTAATATCAAAAAAAGTTAAAAATGTCAGCAACAATGAAATACCACCAAATGAAATCTCTATTAGTGAGAAGAAAAGGAGGTAAAATTCATTTGGGTGGTAAGTTGTATGACCAAGCAATAAACTGTGAACGTAGTGTAGTGCAGAATTGTAAAAAGTGGTCTGGTCATTAAGGGTGTTTAACCAGTCCCGGACCGCCGTACGCAGGATTGCGTCCTGCGGGCGGCCGGGATCTTCTGAGTGGACGCATCGGCGCGTCCTCTCGCGAGACCCGTGAGTTCCTGTGAACGCGCGCGCAGGCGCGCGCGTGTTCACAGGTGCGCGCGTCTGGAGAGTTAAACTACAGCCTGCCAGCGATGATCAATCGCTGGCAGGCTGTAGATGCGATATAAATCGCATCAAACATGTATACCAGACACTGTTTTGTGAACAGCGTCTGGTATACCTGCTACCTGGTCCTCTGGTGGTCCCATTTGCTGGGATCGACCACGAGAGGACCAGGTAACACAGTAAAGTTGCACCAAACACTACACTAACCCCCCCCCCACCCCCCCCTCACCTATTAACCCCTTGATCACCCCATCTAGACCCCCTGATCACCCCCCTGTCATTGATCACACCCCTTGTAAGGCTCCATTCAGACGTCCATATGTGTTTTGCGGATCCGTGGATTCACGGATCCGTGGATCCGATCCGCGGATCCGATCCGCAGATCCTCAAAACACGGACACCGGCAATGTGCTTTCCGCATTTTGCAGATCCGCACATTGCCAGAACTATATAGAAATTGCTTTTTCTTGTCCTCAATTGCGGACAAGAATAGGACATGTTCTATATTTTTGCGGAACGGAAGTGTAGACCCGGAAGCGCGGATCCGTAATTCCGGATCCGAGCGGGACAAAGTCTGTCCCCATAGAAATGAATGGGTCCGCAATTCCGTTCCGCAAACAGAATTGCGGACGTGTGAATGGGGCATAAGTGTCCCTTATCACCACCAGTCAGTTAGCTACTTGTTAGGTAGCTAGCGCCCAGCCCACCGCACCGCAGTCACTGATTTTGGCAGAGATTTTTTCATCCACATTGACCGATGCGAATGAAAAAATCTGTGCCGTTCATTTTTTTTTTTTTTTTTCAGCGCAGAGGCTGAACGGAAAAAAAAAATCTCATTACCCGTATGCTCACTATACGGAGAATCGCAGAAACTCCTAATGCTGGCCATACGTGTAATGATTGCGGAGACCCTCAAATGCCAGGGCAGTACAAAAACCCCACATGTGACCCCATTTTAGAAAGAAGACACCCCAAGGTATTCCATGAGGGGTATGGCGAGTTCATGCTAAATTTTATTTTTTGTCACAAGTTAGTGGAATATGAGACTGTAAAAAAAAAAAAAATCAATTTCCGCTAACTTGTGCCAATTTTTTTTTTTTCTGTGAACTCACCATGCCCCTCACAGAATACCTTGGGGTGTCTTCTTTCCACAATGGGGTCACTTGTGGGGTATTTATACTGCCCTGGCATTTTAGGGGTCCTAAATCGTGAGAATCCAAATGCGTAAAAATGGCCTGTGAAATCCTAAAGGTACTCATTGGTTTTAGGGCCCCTTGCGCATCTTGGCTGCAAAAGTGTCACTCATGTGGTATCGCCGTACTCAGGAGAAGTAGGGCAATGTGTTTTAGGTGTATTTTACATATACCCATGCTGGGTGTGAGAAATATCGCTGTAAACGACAACTTTTTAAATTTTTTATTCAAAGTTGTCAATTTACAGAGATATTTCTCTCACCCAGCATGGGTATATGTAAAAATACACCCCAAAACACATCGCCCTACTTCTCCTGAGTACGGCGATGCCACATGTGTGACACTTTTTGCAGCCAAGATGCGCAAAGGGGCCCAAATTCCAACGAGTACCTTTTAGGAGGGCATTTTTACGCATTTTTCTTCTCACGCTTTAGGGCCCCTAAAATGCAAGGGCAGTATAAATACCCCACATGTGACCCCATTTTGGAAAGAAGGCACCCCAAGGTATTCCATGAGGGGCATAATGAGTCCATGAAAATTAAACTTTTTGTCAAAAGTTAGCGGAAAGGGAGACTTTGTGAGAAAAACAATAAAAAATCAATTTCCACTAACTTGTGCCAAAAAAAAAATCTTCTATGAACTCGCCATGCCCCTCATGGAATACCTTGGGGTGTCTTCTTTCCAAAATGGGGTCACATGTGGGTTATTTCTACTGCCCTGGCATTTTAGGGGCCCTAAAGCGTGAGAAGAAAAATGCGTAAAAATGCCCTCCTAAAAGGTACTCATTGGAATTTGGGCCCCTTTGCGCATCTTGGCTGCAAAAAAGTGTCACTCATGTGGTATCTCCGTACTCAGGAGAAGTAGGGCGATTTGTTTTGGGGTGTATTTTTACATATACCCATGCTGGGTGAGAGAAATATCTCTGTAAATGACAACTTTGAATAAAAAAATGTAAAAAGTTGTCGTTTACAGCGATATTTCTCACACGCAGCATGGGTATATGTAAAAATACACCCCAAAAGACATTGCCCTACTTCTCCTGAGTACGGCGATACCACATGAGTGACACTTTTTTGCAGCCTGGGTGCGCAAAGGGGCCCTAAAACCAATGAGTACCTTTAGGATTTCACAGGCCATTTTTATGCATTTGGATTCTCACACTTTAGGGGCCCCTAAAATGCCAGGTGAGTATAAATACCCCACATGTGACCCCATTTTGGAAAGAAGACACCCCAAGGTATTCCGTGAGGGGCATGGTGAGTCCACTGAATTTTTATTTTTTGGCACAAGTCAGCGGAAATTGTTTTTTTTTTTTTTTTTAATTTTGTTTTTTACAAAGTCTCATATTCCACTAACTTGTGACAAAAAATAAAATTTTACATGAACTCACCATACCCCTCACAGAATACCTTGGGTTGTCTTCTTTCCAAAATGGGGTCACATGTGGGGTATTTATACTGTCCTGGCATTTTAGGGGCCGCTAAAGCGTGAGAAGAAGTCTGGAATCCAAATGCGTAAAAATGCCCTGTGAAATCCTAAAGGTACTCATTGGTTTTAGGGCCCCTTTACGCACCCAGGCTGCAAATAAGTGGCACACATGTGGTATCGCCGTACTCAGGAGAAGTAGGGCAATGTGTTTTGGGGTATATTTTTATATATACCCATACTTTGTGTGAAAAATATCTCTGTAAACGACAACTTTTAAAAATTTTTATACAAAGTTGACAATTTACAGAGATATTTCTCTCACCCATCATGGGTATATGTAAAAATACACCCCAAAACACATTGCCCTACTTCTCCTGAGTACGGCGATACCACATGAGTGACACTTTTTGCAGCCTGGGTGCACAAAGGGGCCCAAATTCCAACGAGTACCTTTAGGTTTTACATGGCGGCTCACAATTTAGCCCCGCCCAAAATGCCAGAACAGTAAACACACCCCACAAATGACCCCATTTCGGAAAGTAGACACCCCAAGGTATTCACTGAGGGGCATAGTGAGTCCGTCTGAGATTTTTATTTTTTTGCCAGAAGTTATCAGAAATTGAAACTTTTTTTTTTTTCTCAGAAAGTGTCATTTTCCGCTAACTTGTGAAAAATGAAATGATACATGAACTCACCATGCCCCTCCGCGAATACTTTGGGGTGTCTTCTTTCTAAAATGGTGTCATTTGGGGGTATTTATACTATCCTGACATTCTAGCACCTGAAGAAACATGACAGGTGCTCAGAAAGTCAGAGCTGCTTCAAAATGCCGAAATTCACTTTTTTGCACCATAGTTTGTAAACGCTATAACTTTTACCCAAACCAATAAATATACACTTATTGGACTTTTTTTTATCAAAGACATGTAGAACAATACATTTTGAGAAAAATTTATATAGAAATGTATTTTTTTTTTTGAAAAATTTTACAACAGAAAGTGAAAAATTTCATTTTTTTTGCTAAAATGTCGTTACATTTGTATTAATGGCAAAAAAAAGTAAAAATGTCAGCAACAATGAAATACCACCAAATGAAAGCTCTATTAGTGAGAAGAAAAGGAGGTAAAATTCATTTGGGTGGTAAGTTGTATGACAGAGCAATAAACGGTGAAAGTAGTGTAGTGCAGAATTGTAAAAAGTGGCCTGCTCATTAAGGGTGTTTAAGCTAGGGGGGCTGAAGCGGTTAAGCTAGGGGGGCTGAGATGGTTAAAGGGGTTGTCCGAGTTATATTTTTGTTCTTTCTATGTTGCTAACTAGGCAAATGTAACAACTTTACAATTAACTCACTTTATCTTCAGTGCCTGGTTTATCAGATTTCATTGAGGGTCACATGACCTGTGATGTCAGCTTCTCTCCCTGCTCTGATAATGTGCATGCACAAGCCTGAGAGATCTGTACACAAGACGTCACTGTGCTGGCCATGCCCCACTTCACTGCCTGCTGTCTGCTCTCTCCTAGAATTTTTAACCCCTTCAGCTGCACAGACTGGGAAGCTGCAGGCAGTGAGGGGACAAATGCTTGGCACCCATGGGCTGACAGATTAGAGAGAGCATTGCACAAGAAGGTAGGGGGAAGATCCTGTGTGTATTAGCAGTGTCAATATACAGCTAGGACTTGTAGTTCTACACATACAACATGCTGCTGATTCTCCCAGCACTCAGGGCAGCTCTTGTTTCCACTCCCTTAGCAGTGTCAATATACAGCTAGGACTTGTAGTTCTACACATACAACATGCTGCTTAGTCTCCCAGCAGGCAGACATGTCACTCAGGGCAGCACTTGGATTCACTACCTTAGCAGTGTTATTATACAGCTAGGACTTGTAGTTCTACACATACAACATGCTGCTGATTCTCCCAGCAGGAAGACATGTCACTCAGGGCAACTCTTGTATCCACTCCCTTAGCAGTGTCATTATACAGCTGGGACTTGTAGTTCTACACATACAACATGCTGCTGATTCTCCCACTCAGGGCAGCTCTTGTATCCACTCCCTTAGCAGTGTGTGTGTGGGGGGGGGGGGGGGAGCAGAATTTATTGTTATTGCAAGTAAACAAGGGCCAGAAAAGAACCAGGGAAATGAGGAAATATATATATATATATTTTTTGCCTAAAACTTGCTTAGCTTAGTCATATATTGCTGTCCATCAGATTTTCAGTGCAATATATTTTTTTTTCATAACTCAGACAACCTCTTTAAGGTAAAAAATAGTTCGGTCCTGAAGTGGTTAATAAATCTGTGGTTGCTTTCCTCCTCAGACAGTCTTCCTTTAACACAAGGAACTGTCTTCTGTCCTCTGCTATCTCCTGGGCACATTCGTGAAACCGCCTGTCAATTAGGGTAGCCAGGGTTACCAGAGCATCCAAGCAGGTCGGTATGTCCCGACCAGCCAACACATCCTTGATTCTTCCAGAGAGCCCCTCTCCCAGAAGCTGCAACCAATGCTTCATTATTCCATCCAAGCTTGGCCAATGTTCTGAACAGGATCGATAGAGGAAGCCACAGAAGTGGTGCATCTGGGCTCATCGAATACCCCCTAGAACAGGCATCCTCAAACTGCGGCCCTCCAGCTGTTGTAAAACTACAACTGGCTGATACCTGTAGGCTATTCGGGCATGCTGGGAGTTGTAGTTTTGCAACAGCTGGAGGGCCGCAGTTTGAGGATGCCTGCTCTAGAAGGTCTTGAGAAAGTCCTTTAAGTTGTTAATAAGGGGCTCATTCCTCTCCCACAGAGGGTTAATCCAGGCCAGAGCCTGACCAGAGAGATGGGACATCATAAAGGCAACCTTGGCACGATCAGTGGCAAACTAGTAGGACAGCAGTTCAAAGTGCAGAGTACACTGGTTTATAAAACCACAACTCTGCCTAGAATATCCATCATACCGAGGAGGAAAAGACAACCGGGGACCGAATTGCCCCATTAGTGCAAGATGTGTGGTAGGAGCAGCAGCCAGTAGTTGTAGTACCTATATAACAGTAGTCAGGGAGATACATCATTTAAATAGGACAATATCTGTTTTTGACTTGTTTTGCAGGTCGATTTCTTGGAGAAGTTCTGACTAGCCCACTGTGGATGGGTCTGAGCTTACAGTTACCGACAATGGATGTGGATCTAGTGACTGTGCCAGCTAACCAGTTTGGCTTTGGGGGTAAACCTAAGGATGTTGTCCTGGTATTCACCTGTTATCTCCTGTACAGGGATATAGACTTTGCCACAAGGAACCAACCAGGCAGCTACCTCCTGGAGTAGTCCTGGTGTATTTGGCTGCTGACACACAGTAGTCAGGGACAAGGACATAGGCAAAAACGTAGTCTCAATACACAGTGGCGTTGCTAGGGCTAGTGTCACCCGGTGCGGTAGAAAATGGTGTCACCCCCCCCCCCCCCCGGCGGCGATCTGTCTGCTTAGCCCCGCCCCCCCACGTCAGCTGTCTGTTTACTCTCCAAACCCCCATCCATGTTATCGCTTGGGTTCAAATTATAGCACCCCCAGCAGGCCCCCCCACCCCAACCCCCGGCGGTCTGTCTTCTGTCTGCTTAGCACACCCCCCCAACATATTTGCATACAGAAAAACAAAACAAAAAAAACACATACGTACCTCCATGGCAGCGATGCGATGCAGGCCTCTTCTGGCCTGTGTCCCGAGCAGTACGGCTCTGGCGGCGCGATGACGTCATTGCGCCGCCTGCGCCGGCCTCTGATAGGCTACCGGCACAAGGCCAGCAGCCTATCAGAGGAACAAAGAAGGAGACGCCTCTCCCTTGCCCTGCTGCAGTGTTTATCTGTATCGCGATACAGATGAATGTAGGGAGATGAGTGCTTCCATAATGCAAGCGCTCATCTCCTGGTGGTGTCACCCAGGGGCATAGCTAGAAATGACTGGGCCCCACAGCAAAAAAATTTATGCCCCCGGATCTCCCACCGACACATACCATATTGGACATTGGACCTCCACCCATTCCAGAGCTTCCACCCAAACACCCCTCCAGGACCTCCCATCCCAACATCCCCACATCCCTCCCTAGATCCCCCTAAGTGTCCTCCACATCCCCCCATCAGTGTCCTCCACACATCCCCCATCAGTGTCCTGCACACATCTCCCCAATCAGTGTCCTCCACACATCCCCCATCAGTGTCCTCCACACATCCCCCATCAGTGTCCTCCACACATCCCCCATCAGTGTCCTGCACATCCCCCATCAGTGTCCTGCACACATCCCCCATCAGTGTCCTCACACATCCCCCATCAGTGTCCTGCACACATCCCCATCAGTGTCCTGCACACATCCCCCATCAGTGTCCTCCACACATCCCCCATCAGTGTCCTGCCACATCCCCCATCAGTGTCCTGCACACATCCCCCATCAGTGTCCTGCACATATCCCCCCATCAGTGTCCTCCACACATCCCCCATCAGTGTCCTCACACATCCCCCATCAGTGTCCTCCACACATCCCCCATCAGTGTCCTGCACACATCCCCCATCAGTGTCCTCCACATCCCCCATCAGTGTCCTGCACACATCCCCCATCAGTGTCCTGCACACATCCCCCATCAGTGTCCTCCACACATCCCCCATCAGTGTCCTGCACACATCCCCCATCAGTGTCCTGCACACATCCCCCATCAGTGTCCTGCACACATCCCCCATCAGTGTCCTCCACATCCCCCCATCAGTGTCCTCCACATCCCCCCCATCAGTATCCTGCACACATTCTCCCCATCAGTGTCCTGCACATCCCCCCATCAGTGTCCTCCACACATCCCCCCATCAGTGTCCTGCACACATCCCCCATCAGTGTCCTGCACACATCCCCCCATCAGTGTCCTGCACACTCCCCCCATCAGTGTCCTCACACATCCCCCCATCAGTATCCTGCACATTCCCCCCATCAGTGTCCTGCACACATCCCCCCATCAGTATCCTGCACACATTCCCCCCATCAGTGTCCTGCACACATCCCCCATCAGTGTCCTCCACACATCCCCCATCAGTATCCTGCACACATTCCCCCATCAGTGTCCTGCACACATCCCCCCATCAGTGTCCTCCACACACACCCCCATCAGAGCTTCATATTAACCTGCTGTACTAATATTATGGCTAAAAACCTCAGTAATAGTTTCCCATATATATATATATATATATATATATATATATCAGAAGTATAAATATATATTATCATACTTCTGATATACATGAATGCATAATTTAGCCTCTATTTCTAAAAGGTTTTCACCAGGACTAGAACTCACAACCATTCACATCAGAGGCAAGAGCCCTAACCACTGCGCTATGGAGCTTAATGCTAAACTATGCTGGAAAAACCTTATAGTAGTGTATCAGGTACTAGGTATTTCTATACAGCAGAAGTATCATTAAATAAAAAAAATAAATGTGTAATTACTATATAGTAATTACACATTTATTTTGTGTTATGTTTTTTTTTTTACAAAAACTGAAAAAAAAATTATTAAATTATACTTCTGCTGTATGGGAATACCTAATACTTGCTAGACTACTATGAGGTTTTTCCAGCTTAGATTACCATTGAGCTCATAGCTCAGTGGTTAGTGTTCTTGCCTCTCATGCAAAGGGTTGTGAGTTCGAATCCTAGTGGCAACCTTTCAGAAATAGAGGCTAAATTAGATTAAAATACATTGGGTGTCCCCCAGGATTGTCAGTATGCTTGGGCACATCTAATTTAGCCTCTATTTCTGAAAGGTTGCCACCCCCTTCATGTTCATAGCACTGACTCCATATATGGACACAACCATATATGGAGTCAGAGCTGGGATTCCCTGTACAGCATCGCGGCAAGTGCAGTGAATAAATTATCTTCTGCCGACACTGGTGGGTGTCACCCCATCAGTGGTGTCACCCGGTGCGGCCCGCACCCACCGCACCCCCCTCGCAACGCCACTGTCAATACAGTCCAATAGTCAGGGCAGGCAGAGTACTTGTGCATTCCAAATAGTAATTCCAAGGTCAGGGCAGATAGAGTTTGTGCCTAATCCAGGTCACAGTGCCAAGGCCGGGGCAGGCAGCGAGGAGCAGAATCAGAAAACAGACAATGTTCGGAACACAAATATCCAGACAAGATCACCTTCACTGGTTACTAGCAAGAATAACCTCAAAGCTCAGGCAAGGAATTGGAACCACAGCCCAGCTAAATAGAAAGATCGATCAGCAACTTAACCAGCACCTGGACAGGGGCAGAAGGAAAGCATTAACTCTGTCAGGGCTGAAGGAAAGTTCACTGAGCTCTGATCCCAATTCACACAGGACTGCCAATGTGATACCACCAAGTAGTATGACCTCCCCCTGACCTTCTTCATATCGAGTATGTTCTTTACCTCAAATGCATTTTCAGAACCAACCAGTGAAATATTCCAGCACCTCTGGAACAGCGATTGAAGCAACTTGAAGCAAACAGGATTAATTTTCTTAACGACTGCAAAATATCCAATGAAATTAGGTGCCAGCTTGTAGGAAGGAACCTTAAAGGCTATGTATATCTTTGAAGGCATTTTTTTATGATTGCGTTTTACTCATTTTGGGATAAAATCCTTTTTTTCAATTGGTCTTTATTACAAATATTGAACTGTTCTGTCACAAAGGGTTAACTTTTTCCAGCTAACCTTGTGCCGGTCATCTAATAACACTTATCTGTAAATTACTAAAAGGTCATAAACATTTATGCCACATTCTTATCAGTAAGATAAAAATTGAGCTATAATAAGTGTTTATAAGGTCAGATTCCGGATAAGGAGCCCGCCAGCTCCCTGTCTGACAGAGCAGAGAGAAAATTCAGAACCAGGGACTAAATGAACTCAAAGCTGTGCAGAGAAAATGGCTCAATATTTTTTAATAAAGACCAATTAAAAAAAATATTTTAACTCAAAATGAGTACAATGCAATAATAAAAAATAATTGTCACCAAAGGTGTTAAGCATGTGTGTTAACTACTAGAGATGAGCGAACACCTGGATGTTCGGGTTCGAGAAGTTCGGCCGAACTTCCCGGAAATGTTCGGGTTCGGGATTCGAACTCGATCCGAACTTTATCCCGAACCCGAACCCCATTGAAGTCAATGGGGACCCGAACTTTTAGGCACAAAAAAGGCTGTAAAATAGTCCAGGAAAGGGCTAGAGGGCTGCCAAAGGCAGCAAAGTGTAGAAAAATCCCCTGCAAACAAATGTGGATAGGGAAATGAATTAAAATTAAATAAAATAAATAAAAATTAACCAATATCAATTGAAGAGAGGTCCCACAGCAAGGAATCAAGCGTCATATCACCCTGCACCGGAGAATGTCACTCTCATGTATTTTGGACCAGCACCCAGACAGAGGATACAGGTCCCACAGCAAGGAATCATGCGTCATATCACCCTGCACCGGAGAATGTCACTCTCATGTATTTTGGACCAGCACCCAGACAGAGGATACAGGTCCCACAGCATGGAATCATGCGTCATATCACCCACCACCGGAGAAGGCCACTCTCATGTATTTTGGACCAGCACCCAGACAGAGGAGAGAGGTCCCACATCAAGGAATCATGAGTCATATCAACCACCACCGGAGAAGGCCACTCTCATTTATTTTGGACCAGCACCCAGACAGAGGATACAGGTCCCACATCAAGGAATCATGCGTCATATCAACCACCACCGGAGAAGGCCACTCTCATGTATTTTGGACCAGCACCCAGACAGAGGAGAGAGGTCCCACAGCAAGGAATCAGGCGTCATATCAACCCACCACCGGAGAAGGCCACTCTCATTTATTTTGGACCAGCACCCAGACAGAGGATACAGGTCCCACATCAAGGAATCATGCGTCATATCAACCACCACCGGAGAAGGCCACTCTCATGTATTTTGGACCAGCACCCAGACAGAGGAGAGAGGTCCCACAGCAAGGAATAAGGCGTCATATCAACCCCCACCGGAGAAGGCCACTCTCATTTATTTTGGACCAGCACCCAGACAGAGGATACAGGTCCCACATCAAGGAATCATGCGTCATATCAACCACCACCGGAGAAGGCCACTCTCATTTATTTGGGACCAGCACCCAGACAGAGGAGAGGGGTTTTCACAGCAGAGAATCAGGCATTTAGATCACCCACCACAGGAGTAGGACACCATTTAATGGGACCCCGGCAACCATGTCAGATGGCACAAACATCAGCTTCACATCACCCAGCACAAGAGAAGGCCACTTTGAGAGACTTTGACCCTGCACCCAGGCGGAGGAGAGGGGTTTTCACAGCAGAGAATCAGGCATTTAGATCACCCACCACAGGAGTAGGACACCATTTAATGGGACCCCGGCAACCATGTCAGATGGCACAAACATCAGCTTCACATCACCCAGCACAAGAGAAGGCCACTTTGAGAGACTTTGACCCTGCACCCAGACGGAGGAGAGAGGTTTTCACAGCAGAGAATCATGTATTTAGATCACCCACCACAGGAGTAGGACACCATTTAATGGGACCCCGGCAACCATGTCAGATGGCACAAATATCAGCTTCACATCACCCAGCACAAGAGAAGGCCACTTTGAGAGACTTTGACCCCTGCACCCAGGCGGAGGAGAGGGTTTTCACAGCAGAGAATCAGGCATTTAGATCACCCACCACAGGAGTAGGACACCATTTAATGGGACCCCGGCAACCATGTCAGATGGCACAAACATCAGCTTCACATCACCCACCACAAGAGAAGGCCACTTTGAGAGACTCTGACCCCTGCACCCAGACAGAGGATACAGGTCCCACAGCAAGGAATCATGCGTCATATCACCCTGCACCGGAGAATGTCACTCTCATGTATTTTGGACCAGCACCCAGACAGAGGATACAGGTCCCACAGCATGGAATCATGCGTCATATCACCCACCACCGGAGAAGGCCACTCTCATGTATTTTGGACCAGCACCCAGACAGAGGATACAGGTCCCACAGCATGGAATCATGCGTCATATCACCCACCACCGGAGAAGGCCACTCTCATGTATTTTGGACCAGCACCCAGACAGAGGATACAGGTCCCACAGCATGGAATCATGCGTCATATCACCCACCACCGGAGAAGGCCACTCTCATGTATTTTGGACCAGCACCCAGACAGAGGATACAGGTCCCACAGCATGGAATCATGCGTCATATCACCCACCACCGGAGAATGTCACTCTCATTTATTTAGGCCCAGCACACAGACAGAGGAGAGAGGTCCCACAGCAAGGAATCATGCGTCATATCAACCACCAACGGAGAATGTCACTCTCATGTATTTTGGACCAGCACCCAGACAGAGGAGAGAGGTCCCACAGCAAGGAATCATGCGTCATATCAACCACCAACGGAGAATGCCAGACAGAGGAGAGGTTCATTCAACTTTGGGTTGCACCGCAAGATCATGGTAAAGTTAAAAAAATGAGGATTCAATAAAGAAGTGCCCCAGAGTACAAGAATACATGGTTGATGGGGAGGGAAATGTCTATTCTGCACAAGGGAGGCACAGGTCCTGTGGGATCCATGCCTGGTTCATTTTTATGAACGTCAGCTTGTCCACGTTGGCTGTGGACAGGCGGCTGCGTTTGTCAGTAATAGCGCCCCCTGCCGTGCTGAATACACGTTCAGACAAACGCTGGCCGCCGGGCAGGCTAGCACCTCCAAGGCATAAAATGCTAACTCTGGCCACGTGGACAATTTGGAGACCCAGAAGTTGAATGGGGCCGAACCATCAGTCAGTACGTGGAGGGTGTGCAGACGTACTGTTCAACCATGTTAGTGAAATGCTGCCTCCTGCTAACACGTTCCGTATCAGGTGGTTGTGCAGTTAGCTGTGGCGTGGAGACAAAACTTTTCCACATTTCTGCCATGCTAACCCTGCCCTCAGAAGAGCTGGCCGTGACACTGCTGCGTTGGCGACCTCTTGCTCCTCTTCTGCCTTCGCCTTGGGCTTCCACCTGTTCCCCTGTGACATTTGGGAATGCTCTCAGGAGCGCCTCTACCAGCGTGCGCTTGAACTCGCGCATCTTCCTATCACGCTCCAGTGCAGGAAGTAAGGTGGGCACATTGTCTTTGTATCGGGGATCCAGCAGGGTGGCAACCCAGTAGTCCGCACACGTTAAAATGTGGGCAACTCTGCTGTCGTTGCGCAGGCACTGCAGCATGTAATCAGCTCATGTGTGCCAGGCTCCCCAGAGGTAAGGACAAGCTGTCCTCTGTGGGAGGCGTATCGTCATCGTCCTCCGTATCCCCCAGCCACGCACCAGTGATGGGCCTGAGCTGTGTCGGGTGCCACCCCGCTGTGAACCTGCTTCATCCTCATCCTCCTCCACCTCCTCCTCATCCTCCTCGTCCTCCAGTAGTGGGCCCTGGCTGGCCACATTTGTACCTGGCCTCTGCTGTTGCAAAAAACCTCCCTCTGAGCCACTTCTAACAGACTGGCCTGAAAGTGCTAAAAATGACCCCTCATCCTCCTCCTCCTCCCTCCTCCTCCTGGGCCACCTCCTCTTCCATCATCGCCCTAAGCGTTTTCTCAAGGAGACATAGAAGTGGTATTGTAACGCTGATAACGGTGTCATCGCCACTGGCCATGTTGGTGGAGTACTCGAAACAGCGCAACAGGGCACACAGGTCTCGCATGGAGGCCCAATCATTGGTGGTGAAGTGGTGCTGTTCCGCAGTGCGACTGACGCGTGCGTGCTGCAGCTGAAACTCCACTATGGCCTGCTGCTGCTCGCACAGTCTCTCCAGCATGTGCAAGGTGGAGTTCCACCTGGTGGGCACGTCGCATATGAGGCGGTGAGCGGGAAGGCCGAGGTTACGCTGTAGCGCAGACAGGCGAGCAGCGGCAGGATGTGAACGCCGGAATCGCGCACAGACGGCCCTCACTTTATGCAGCAGCTCTGACATGTTGGGGTAGTTGTGAATGAACTTCTGCACCACCAAATTCAGCACATGCGCCAGGCAAGGGATGTGCGTCAAACCGGCTAGTCCCAGAGCTGCGGCGAGATTTCGCCCATTATCGCACACCACCAGGCCGGGCTTGAGGCCCACCGGCAGCAACCACTGGTCGGTCTGTTGTTCAATACCCCGCCACAACTCCTGCGCGGTGTGGGGCCTGTCCCCCAAACATATGAGTTTCAGAATGGCCTGCTGACGTTTACCCGGGCTGTGCTGAAGTTGGTGGTGAAGGTGTGTGGCTGACTGGATGAGCTGGTGGAAGCAGAGGAGGAGGAAGCCGAGTAGGAGGAGGAGGCTACAGGAGGCAAACAATGATGCCCTGTGATCCTTGGCGGCGGAAGGACGTGCGCCAAGGAACTCTCCGCCTGGGGCCCAGCCGCCACTACATTTACCCAGTGTGCAGTTAGGGAGATATAGCGTCCCTGGCCGTGCTTACTGGTCCACGTATCTGTGGTTAGGTGGACCTTGCCACAAATGGCGTTGCGCAGTGCACACTTGATTTTATCGGACACTTGCATGTGCAGGAAGGCACGGCTGTCTTGGAGAAGTAGTGGCGGCTGGGGACAACATACTGTGGGACAGCCATGGACATCAACTGTTTGAAGCTGTCTGTGTCCACCAGCCTGAATGACAGCATTTCAAAGGCCAGTAGTTTAGAAATGCTGGCATTCAGGCCCAGAGGCTCGAGGGTGGCTAGGTGGGAATTTACGCTTTCTCTCAAGGTTTGTGAGATGGAGAGCTGAGCGCTGCCGTGTGACATGGTGGAGATGCTTGGTGGCGCAGGTGGTGGTGTCGCTGGCACATCCTCTGTTTGGTGGGCGGCAGGTGCCAACATTCCTCCCGAGGCGGAGGAAGAGGCCGAGGCAGCAGCAGAAGAGGGAGCAGGGGAGCCTGAGTGAGTTCCTTGCTTTTAAGGTGTTTACTCCACTGCAGTTCATGCTTTGCATGTAGATGCCTGGTCATGCAGGTTGTGCTAAGGTTCAGAACGTTAATGCCTCGCTTCAGGATCTGATGGCACAGCGTGCAAACCACTCGGGTCTTGTCGTCAGCACATTGTTTAAGAAGTGCCATGCCAGGGAACTCCTTGAAGCTGCCTTTGGGGTGCTCGGTCCCTGGTGGCGGTGGCCTGTATCAGGCGAACTCTCTTGGCGCGGCTGTTCTGCTTTTGCCCCCTGCTCCCTCTTTTGCTACGCTGTTGGCTCGGTCTCACCACTGCCTCTTCCTCTGAACTATGAAAGTCAGTGGCACGACCTTCATTCCATGTGGGGTCTAGGACCTCATCGTCCCCTGCATCGTCTTCCACACAGTCTTCCTCCCTGTCCTCCTGTTCGGTCTGCACACTGCAGAAAGACGCAGCAGTTGGCACCTGTGTTTCGTCATCATCAGAGACGTGCGGACTCCGATGAGGTGGTATTCCCATGTCCTCATCATCAGTAAACATCAGAGGTTGTGCATCAGTGCATTCTATGTCTTCCACCACAGGGAAGGGCTAGGTGGATTCCCTTGGGAAACCCTGCCAGCAGAGTCTTCAAACAGCATAAGAGACTGCTGCATAACTTGAGGCTCAGACAGTTTCCCTGATATGCATGGGGGTGATGTGACAGACTGATGGGCTTGGTTTTCAGGTGCCACCTGTGCGCTTTCTGCAGAAGACTGGGTGGGAGATAATGTTGTGAACGTGCTGGATCCACTGTCGGCCACCCAATTGACTAGCGCCTGTACCTGCTCAGGCCTTACCATCCTTAGAACGGCATTGGGCCCCACCAAATATCGCTGTAAATTCTGGCGGGTACTGGAACTTGAGGTAGTTGGTTCACTAGGACGTGTGGCTGTGGCAGAATGGCCACGTCCTCTCCCAGCACCAGAGGGTACACTAACACCACCACGACCGCGTCCGCGTCCCTTACTAGATGTTTTCCTCATTGTTACCGTTCACCAAGCACCACAATAAGGAAAAAATATTTGGCCCAATGTATTGATTTCAAATTCAGGCCTTTTTTACAGGCACCTACCACTATCTGCCTATTTGTTTATGTAGCTTATTACACTAATCCAGGCACAGCAGTAACCACTGATTTAGGGAATATCTCTTTTAGGGCAAGTATTTAGGCCCTGGATGAAAGGTATCCTTTTATGGACAGATTTACAATGGGCCTGCAACAGCTGTGACACCAGATTTAGGGTATTGCTATTTTGGCAAGTGAATTTCACCCCAGAAGAAAATATATGTTTTGCGGATACTAATATAGTTTGCCAGGCTCAGCTGTGACACCAGATTTAGTGGATTGCTATTTTGGCAAGTGAATTTCACCCCAGAACAAAATATATGTTTTTGCGGATACTATTATAGTTTGACAGGCTCAGCTGTGACACCAGATTTAGGGGTTGCTATATTGGCAAGTGAATTTCACCCCAGAAGAAAATATATGTTTTGCGGATACTAATATAGTTTGCCAGGCACAGCTGTGACACCAGATTTAGGGTGTTGCTATTTTGGCAAGTGAATTTCACCCCAGAACAAAATATATGTTTTTGCGGATACTAATATAGTTTGCCAGGCTCAGCTGTGACACCAGATTTAGGGTGTTGCTATTTTGGCAAGTGAATTTCACCCCAGAAGAAAATATATGTTTTTGCGGATACTAATATAGTTTGCCAGGCTCAGCTGTGACACCAGATTTAGAGGTATTGCTATTTTGGCAAGTGAATTTCACCCCAGAACAAAATATATGTTTTTGCGGATAATAATATAGTTTGCCAGGCTCAGCTGTGACACCAGATTTAGTGGATTGCTATTTTGGCAAGTGAATTTCACCCCAGAAGAAAATATATGTTTTTGCGGATACTAATATAGTTTGCCAGGCTCAGCTGTGACACCAGATTTAGGGTGTTGCTATTTTGGCAAGTGAATTTCACCCCAGAAGAAAATATATGTTTTTGCGGATACTAATATAGTTTGCCAGGCTCAGCTGTGACACCAGATTTAGGTGTTGCTATTTTGGCAAGTGAATTTCACCCCAGAAGAAAATATATGTTTTTGCGGATACTAATATAGTTTGCCAGGCTCAGCTGTGACACCAGATTTAGGGTGTTGCTATTTTGGCAAGTGAATTTCACCCCAGAAGAAAATATATGTTTTTATGGATAATAATATAGTTTGCCAGGCTCAGCTGTGACACCAGATTTAGTGGATTGCTATTTTGGCAAGTGAATTTCACCCCAGAACAAAATATATGTTTTTGCGGATACTAATATAGTTTGCCAGGCTCAGCTGTGACACCAGATTTAGTGGTGTTGCTATTTTGGCAAGTGAATTTCACCCCAGAAGAAAATATATGTTTTTGCGGATACTAATATAGTTTGCCAGGCTCAGCTGTGACACCAGATTTAGGGTGTTGCTATTTTGGCAAGTGAATTTCACCCCAGAAGAAAATATATGTTTTTGCGGATACTAATATAGTTTGCCAGGCTCAGCTGTGACACCAGATTTAGAGGATTGCTATTTTGGCAAGTGAATTTCACCCCAGAACAAAATATATGTTTTTGCGGATAATAATATAGTTTGCCAGGCTCAGCTGTGACACCAGATTTAGTGGATTGCTATTTTGGCAAGTGAATTTCACCCCAGAACAAAATATATGTTTTTGCGGATAATAATATAGTTTGCCAGGCTCAGCTGTGACACCAGATTTAGTGGATTGCTATTTTGGCAAGTGAATTTAACCCCAGAACAAAATATATGTTTTTGCGGATACTAATATAGTTTGCCAGGCACAGCTGTGACACCAGATTTAGGGTGTTGCTATTTTGGCAAGTGAATTTCACCCCAGAAGAAAATATATGTTTTTGCGGATACTAATATAGTTTGCCAGGCACAGCTGTGACACCAGATTTAGGGTGTTGCTATTTTGGCAAGTGAATTTCACCCCAGAACAAAATATATGTTTTGGAGGAAACACTAATATATTTTGCCAGCCACTGCTGAAACCACTGATGTATGGTATTGCTATTTTGGCAATTGAATTTAACCCCAAACCAAAATATCTGTTTTGGCGGACACTATTATATTTTGCCAGCCACTGCTGAAACCACTGATGTATGGTTTTGCTATTTTGCCAATTGAATTTCACCCCAGAAAATAATCTATCCTTTGCCAGACAGCAGACAGTATTATGCTTGTCTAGCCAAAGCTGGAACACCAGATTTAGGGGATTGGTATTTGGGCAATTGTATTTAACCCCTTAATAAAATATAGAAATTGCTATCCTGAGTTTCTAGGGGTGACAATTAGCACAGCCAAGCCCCTGATGGAGGATATAGCAAAAAAAAAAAATAGTATTGAAGCATTGATGGATGTGTGGCAGCTTGTTCTGGAGCACCACAAGTCACAAAATTGCCGCCGATCAACCCAGAAAATAAGTGACAGAAAACGCTCTGTGCAGCCAAAAACAGCAATCAAGTAAATAGCAGAAGTTCACTGATTCTCAGCTGCAGATCGATCCGTTCATTAGGTGCTGTTGCTGACTTTTCCCTGCCTATCTCGCCCTCACAGAAGCTGCATCCTCTCCCTACACTAGTCAGAGCAGTGTGACGTGCGGCGCTACGTGACTCCAGCTTAAATAGAGGCTGGGTCACATGCTGCACTTGGCCAATCACAGCCATGCCATTAGTAGGCATGGCTGTGATGGCTTCTTAGGGCAAGAAGTAAGATGCTAGCTGATTGGCTGCTGTGCAGCCCTTCAGAAAGCGGGAAGAAATCGACGAACACCGAACCCGAACCCGAACTTTTTTGAAAATGTCCGGGTTCGGGTCCGGGTCCCGGACACCCCAAAATTCGGTACGAACCCGAACGATGCGCGTACTGTTCGCTCAACACTATTAACTACTAATATGTAGATTTTTCAGATGATTCACTAACATGATTATTAAACAAAAACTCTGCCCGTAGAAGTAGAATGGACCAGTAATCATGATGTGCAGATGAGAAATGACATTGATAATTGACAAGGATTTGGTTGACACGTCCATCTGCCTGTTAGTTTGTGGATCATAGGCTGAGGATAAATCCAATGTACATCAATGTGTTTACATAGTGCTTTCCAGAATTTTGAGGTAAGCTGTACTCCTCGTTCAAATAAAAAAATGAACAGGTAAGCCAAGCAGTCGAAATATATAATCCATGAGCCAGATGATTAGCAGAAGGCAAGCCAGGTAGCAGTATAAAATTAGCAATTTTTGAAAATCTGTTCTCTAACACCCATACTGCGGTATAACCTGAAGAGGGAGGCAAATTGATAATAAGGTTCATGGCTACATGTTCCCAAGGTACTTCAGGCACTGGCAGAGGTTAAAGGAGTCCAGCTGACCTTTGTCTAGGAACATTGTTTTGGACACAGGTAGAACATGAAGCGACATACTCTCAGATATCTTGGGGCATAGATGTCCTTCAATAATTTCTAGGAATCAGTTCTGTAGTCTTACATTGACTGTCTGTCTGATTTACCAGGCGAAATATCACTGAGCTGTACAGAGGCAATAGAAACTATGTTATCTCGATTGATGATATGCTGTGGAGTTTCCCTTTGGTTAGCAGAATCAAAAGACTGGGACAGCGCATCAGCTTTAACGTTTTTGTCCGCAGAACAGAAACGTAGCAGAAAATTAAAGCGGGCGAAGAACAAGGACCATCTTGCGTCATGAGGATTGAGTCTCTGGGCGATATTATGATTGGCAATGATGCCACTCCTCTAGAGCTATATTTACTGATCCCAAAAAGATGGCTCCATCCACAGGGAAAGACTATACTTCACTGACAATTAGATGTCAGTAGAAATAAAATCTATACACTTTATTGGTATGCATTAAAAGCGAAACAAAGTGATAAAATAACAAAGACACTGGTCTAAAAAAAGAGAAGAAATCACCATATAAACACAATGAACTTGGTAAGCAGCATCTCAGATACAGTTATAAGCTATCTATGGGCGCCAAGCTATCATAGTCATTATTCATAGAAGATGCCCAGTCACCAGAAAAGCCTAAACCTGAAAATAAATGGGGCAACATTTTTTCCAATATTTCGCAATAGTGGCTCTACTAGAGCTAGGGAAACCTTGCCCCCCAATACCAGCCGGTATTTGGGGGGACTCTAGGGGTAATTCCAGACGCCAACCACTAACAGGCTAGAGGACGAGTGTTATTAAATAGCAGACCCTACACGATTCTCTATTACTATATTATCAGGGGGTCTGTGGGATATTATTCATTAACAGTCATATCTCCCGATGCCATCTGTTTTAAGCAACGGATGTAACATTTTCAGAGCATTGCAACATGCTGCTGACACTGAAAATTGCAATGCGCCCTGCCCCCCACTTTCAAGGAGCACCGCTCCCAGTCCTTACCACGTCATCGAGGCTCACTTCAGCAATTGGGGCAGTATCAAGGGAGGGCTATTTACTAGTGAAACGGGGTGCTTAGGTTGCAGATAGCGCAGAAGAACATTCCATCTGAAAAGACACAGGCACCAGGTCTAGGGGTAGGGAGGAGATGTTCAACTTTAACGCACATTGAATGCCCAAGCTAGCAGGAAAGTAACATGCATTTACTGGAAAGAGAGATGATGATAGAAGGATATTACCAGAAATAAGGCTATTACTAGGACTAGAGATGAGCAAATTTCTCAAAAATTTGATTCGGCAGAATTCTCCGAAAAGATTCGATCCAAACTTATTTCTGGCGAATCGCATTAAAAAACAGCTATTTCCTGGCTGCAGAGAGTATGTATGTGACAGCAGAGTAGTGATGTGACAGCAGTATGAGGAGACCACAGAGTGGTGATTAGGCAGCAGCATGAGGAGACCACAGAGTGGCACAATGACAGAGTTGTGAGTTGGCAGCAGCATGAGGAGGCCACAGAGTGGCACAATGACATAGTGTGGAGGTGGCAGCAGCATGAGGAGGCCACAGCCCAGAGACACAGTTGTGAGTTGTCAGCAGCATGAAGAGACCACAGAGTGGCAAGAGGACATAGTATGGGGGTGGCAGCAGCATAAGGAGACCACATAGTGGCGCAATGACAGAGTGTGGAGGTGGCAGCAGCATGAGGAGGCCACAGAGTGGCCCAGAGACAGAGTTGTGAGTTGGCAGCAGCATGAGGAGGCCACAGAGTGGCAAGGTGACATAGTGTGGAGGTGGCAGCAGCAGCATGAGGAGGCCACAGAGTGGCCCAGAGACAGCGTTATGAGTTGGCAGCAGCATGAGGAGGCCACAAACTGGCAAGGTGACAGAGTGGAGGAGGCAGCAGCAGCATGAGGAGACCACAGAGTGGCCCAGAAACAGAGTTGCGAGTTGACAGCAGCATGAGGAGACCACAGAGTGGCAAGGTGACATAGTGTGGAGGTGGCGGCAGCAGCAACAGCAGCATGAGGAGACTACAGAGTGGCACAATGAAATAGTGTGGAGGTGGCAACAGCAGCATGAGGAGACCTGAGTGGTGAGGTGGCAGAGTGGGGAGGTCGGTGGCAATAACAGTACCTGTTGACGATGTTGGGTGTAAGAAGGAGCACTTGGCATCAGATGTGTGGCATCAGGTGGGTGGCAGCATTAGAATAGTAGCTGAGGCAGGTACCCAGAAGAAACCGGTCTCTTTTGTCAAGGTTTGGGAGAGGCAGCATGGACGATCTAATCTGATGCATCAGGCATTGATAGGTCGAATTCCTGGCTTAGTTTTCCTTGGGGTAACTATGGCCCCCGCCGCACTAAACACCCGCTCTAATGCCACACTACTGGCCGGGCAGGACAGCATTTCCAGAGCAAACTCGGCCAGTTGTGGCCACAAATCCAGTTTGGCTGCCCAGTAGTCCATTGGATCTTCAATGTGGGGTGGCAGGGTGCTGTCCAAGTATGCCACCACCTGCAGGTTCAGGTCCTGCTGCAGGTCTAGCTTCTGCTGGTGGTGAGTAGTTTCTTCACTAGGTGGGTGAAGAAAGCTGCTCATCAGTGACTCTAGACTCAAGCTGCTGCTGATGGAACGGGTACTGCTCCTACCCCCCCCCCCCACCCCGCTACAGCAGTGGAACGAGAGCGCAGCGGGCCCCGCTGGTCACATCTGTGAGAGAATGGACGATGGCGCAGATAGGCAGCAGCCAACCGACTACATAGGATGTCTCCATAGTAGTTCAGTTTGTCCACCCTCTCAACGGGTGTAAAAAAAGGCCCACATTTTGGACCAGGTCCAACAAAGTGGAGAACCAGAAGTCATCCCTCTGCCGAATGGCAAGTGAGCATGCACCGGGCTATTTGCGCAAGTGACTTGGAGGGACTCCCTGCCTCCATCTCACTGCATACTGCCACGGTGTGCCTGGATCATCTGCCTTGTCTTCCTCATCTCCCTCTTGCTCCTCCTCTCCTGTCACCTGTGTAGAAATACCACCCATTTCGCTACACATTGGAGCACAAGCAATGTCCTCCTCCTCCTCCAGTTCACCCCCCACAGGGCTCATGTGGCTGTGAGATGTAGGCGCCACGTCTCCAGTCCCCTGACCAGCCAGATTTACCAGCATCTGTTCCAGGATATGAAGCAATGGAATGACGTTGTTCATCCCGTAAGTCCTGGCGACTGACAAATAACATAGCATCCTCAAAGGGCCTGAGCAAATGGCAGGTGTCACGCATGAGCTGCCACTGGCTGACATCAAAGTTACCCAGGGGAGTATTCCTGTCCGCTTGGATCATCATTAAATCGTTTATGGCCTTTCTCTGTTCGTATAGTCGGTCCAACATATGGAGGGTGGAATTCCAACAGGTGGAAACGTCGCATATCAGCCTATGTTGGGGGACACCGTTCTGCCACTGCAGCTCAAAGAGTGTGTGCTTGGCGGTGTATGAGTGGCTGAAGTGCATGCAAAGTTGCCTGCCCATTTTTAGGATATCCTGCAGATGGGTGGAAGATTTCAATCAGATTGACAATCAGATTGAACACGTGCGCCATGCAGGGCGTATGGCTCAGCACTACTTAAAGCAGTGCCAACACCATGTTCTTCCCGTTGTCGGTCACCATGGTTCCGATTTTGAGTTGTCACAGAGAAAGCCAGGATTCAATTTCTTGATGAAGGACATGGAGCAGTTCCACCCCTGTGTGATTCCGTTCGCCCTGGCAAACGAGGTGTAGAACAGCATGACACCGCCTTGCCTTGCACATGTGGTATGCTGGAGGAGCACTGTGAATTGTTCCTGCAGTGGAGGCTGAAGACACAGTGGGGGATGAGGAGGCAGAGGCGGACATTGTTGCAGGAGCAACAGCGTGAGAACGTGGAGGCAGAAGCTGCGTCATCTGGCCAAGTAGCTGGTGTGGCTGAGCAGGAACCACATTCATCCAGTGGGCCGTAAAGGACATGTATTATCCCTTACCATAGTTAGAGCTCCACACATCGGCGCTGCCATGCACTTTGGCAGACACCAACAGGCTCAAGGACTGGCCCACCTTCTGTTCTACATATGTCACAGGACGCTGGGCTCGCGCTCTCCATCCTCAGCACCGCCGTCGCCCTGCAGTAAGTTCGGAGCAAGGATGCACGCTGCTTCCTCGTCTCCAGGGCAACGGGGAGCGTGGAGGACCCGGCTGCACATGCCTACTCAGTGCGGCCGGCATCCTCCGCTTCTATGACTTCGGCAGAGAGTCTGAGAGCTGAACTGGGCACTCGGTGCTCAGCTGGATGCAGGGGAACGGGTCATGTGACGCTAGCCACGTCACATGACTCCTTCTCCCCACTATTTAACAGGCAGCCTGCTGGCCACAGTTTGCCTGTGATTAAGGTCCTATACTTGGTTTATTCTCCTAGTGAGTCTCCCTGGTTTAGGTATTTGGATCCTGGCTTATGTATTGTTCTCGTCCTTGACTGCATCTTCTGGTACTGGCTTGTGTGATATTGTTTACGCCTGCTCGCTTGTGCCGCAGCTACCGCCTTGTGTATTGTCTGTCTCATTTGTCTCTTCCGCACTTACTCAGGTCAGGGACTGCCACCCAGTTTCGCTCCATTACCTTGGACGGGTAAGTGCAAGTAGGCAGGGACAGAGGTGTGGGTGGAGTCAGTTGTGCACCTTCCCCACCCCTTCCTTGTGACAGAATCACAGGCCAAACCGTACTTTATTATGGATCCGCTGCAAAATCTCACGGATCATGTCTAGAATCTGGCCAGATAGTTCAGGAGTTAGGAGAGAGGCTGCAAGCACAGGAAGCCGCCCGGAACCTCTCTGTTCCCCCTTTGCCCGCATTACAGGCGAAACCCCATGTTAAGCTTCCAGATCGGTTTTTGGGGGATCGCAAGTGTTTTTTAGCCTTCAAGGAGTGCTGTAAACTGTATTTCCATCTGGGGCCCCATTCTTCTAGGTCAGAACAAGAAAAAGTGGGAATTATTATTTCTTTGTTACAGGGCGACCCCCAGGACTGGGCATTTTCGTTACCCAGTCTCAATGTCCCCGAGTCCCAATGTCTTACATCTGTTGATGCATTCTTTCAGGCCCTTGTGGTTCTATTTGATGAACCAGACAGAGCAACTGTAGCGGAGAGTCAACTAAAGTCTCTGGTGCAGGGTGACTGTCCTATAGAGAATTATTGTACTCAGTTTAGAAAGTAGTGTGTTCCCTCTGGGTGGAATTAACCTGTCAGTTTAGGTCTGGCCTATCGGAGACCCTTAAAAACATGTTAGTGTGTTATCCTTCTCCTGAGACCTTGGAACAAACCATGACCTTTGCTGTGAGACTGGACAGACGTATTAGAGAGAGGCAGCGGGAACATCAGTTTTTTCCACAGGTGATGTCCAACCCCAAGATCTGTCCGGTGGGGGTCAAGTCCGAAACCTTCACCGATGTACCTATGCAGCTTGGCATGACCAGAAGAGACCAGCGCTGTCGCCGTGGCACATGTTTTTACTGTGGAGACTCCGATCATTGGATCTGACAGTGTCCTAAGGTCCCTTCTTCCGGAAGGTCACCCGAACCAGAGGGATATAAAGACAAGGTACTCCCCGGGGTGGTAAGGAATAAATTACGGGTCCCGGTTACTATTTCTTTAGGAGTACACAGGGGTTCAGGTAATGCCTTTATTGATTCTGGATCGGCCTCCAATTTATTGATCGCAACTTTGCTCTTCAGTTGGGAATACCTATTTTAGCCCTTCCTAGCCCTGTTTACATCGTAGCCATTGATTCCACTCGTTTGTTGGGTGGAACGGTTTTAGGTATGCCCTGCCTCCAAGTGCATAACCCGGTTATTAATTGGACCATGGGGAGGTTGAAAAATGGGGTGCCAAATGTAACCCTTGTTTACCGATTGTTCAGGCGGGAGTCTCTGCAGAATCTAAGACATTACCTTCATATATCAAGGATTATGCTGATGTGTTCTCCTCGTCCTACCTGGAGAGTTTGCCCCCCCATAGATCTTACGACTGCGCTACTGATTTAGTGGCGGGGTGTCATGACTGTGACTGATCCAGACAGGTCTGGGAGGAGAAGGTAGCAGCGACTTGCTACTCGCGATAGCTTGTGAGTTTGCTCCGTGGTTCAGGGTATGTCATCCGGGTTTTGCCTTGTGAACCTTTTTGTCCTGACTGGGAGTTTGTAGGCATCCTTCTCAGGTGAGTCCTGCCACTCCCAGCTACTATATTAGTTTCAGTTTCACTTGCAGTCATTGCCAGATATAGTCCTTACTTCCAGTGCTATTCTGACCTTTGAAGGAGATCGTTTGACGGTATTGCTGTGGAGCTCTTGTCTGGCGTGGACTGTCGTTATTGGGATCATCTTCTCTGCTCGTGACTGGATAGGTCTATCTCTGCTGGAGATTGTTTGTTTGTTTGTTTGTTGCTGTCTTCCCCTGTTGTTCTCCTAGACATGAGTGATGGTGACTAGTGCTCCCATCTTCCTTTCCCCAGTCTAGTCTTCTTAGGGTGACTGAGGGTTTAGGCATACTGCTCGCCGTACGGGTTAGAGCAGACAGGTGCCAGCTTAGGGTTAGTCAGGGGTGGCCGTTCTATTTCCCATCCGTAGATAAGGGTCCCCCTTCCCCTCCGTCTGGTGCGACACGACTGCTGCTGGGATAGCGGTCGTGACACGGGGTCCCAGTTTCCTAAGGGTAGAATATATAATTTATCTGGTCCTGAGCACAATTCTATGAGGGAATAGATTAAGGAAAGTCTAATTAAAGGGCACATTAGACCCTCGGTGTCTCCCATGGGGGCAGGGTTCTTTTTTGTCAAAAAGAAGGACAGAAGCCTCAGACCCTGTATTGACTACCGTGAGTTGAACAAAATCACAGTTAAAATCTGTTTAATCAGGTCTTGGGGGCATCAGGATTTTCGAAACTCGATTTGAGGGGAGGATATAAATTTAATCCGAATTAAAGAAGGAGATGAATGGAAAACTGCCTTTAACACTCTTGAGGGACATTTTGAATATTTAGTCATGCCCTTTGGTCTTAGTGATGTTCCTGCAGTTTTTCAAAATGTAATGAATGACATTTTCATACAATTTATTGGTAGATTTATGATTGTAAATCTTGATGATATTTAGATTTTTTTCTTCGAATTTGGATTCTCATATTATTGATATCAGACAAGTGTGGATATTTTAAGAAAAAAATCAACTATCTGCCAAACGAGAGAAATGTATTTTTGGGGTGCAAGAAATCTTGTATCTAGGGTATATCCTAACTCCACACTCGTTTAAAATTGATCTGGGGAAGGTACAAGCTGTTCAAGGCTGGGTAAGACCATCCTCCCTTAAAGCATTACAGCGCTTTCTAGGGTTCTCCAATTATTATCGCAAGTTTATTAAAAAAATTTCAATAATTGCTAAATGCTTGACCGATCTTTCCAAGAAGGGGGCAGGTCTTGTTAACTGGCCCTTGGAGGTCAATGAAGCCTTCGAGATCCTTAAAAAATGTCTTAGGAGCGCCCCAGTCTTGATTCAGCCGGTTCAGGGGAAACCTCTTGTTGTAGAGGTGGATGCTTCTGAGGATGGAGTGGGGGCGGTGCTTTCTCAGGAACCCTCTAACCTCCCTAACCTCATTTGAAGAGTGGAGACATTTTTTGGAGCGGGCCAAACATTGTATCACTGTTCTTACTAACCATAAGAATTTATTACTTCTCAAGTCCGCCAAACGTCTGAATCCTCGTCAAGCTAGATAGGCATTATTCTTTACCCATTTTAACTTCTCTCTTACTTTTAGGCCAGGAAGTTAGAATGTGAAGGCCGATGTTTTGTCTAGGAGCTTTTGTGCGTTCCAACCTCCTGACACTCCTCCTGAACCCATCCCACCGGCTAACATCATTGTGGCATCATTATCTTCAGATCTTGCTTCTGATATTGAGGCAGCACAACACCTAGTGCCGGCACAGGCACCCTCAGATAAGTTATTTGTTCCTGGACATTTCCATCTCCGGCTGCTGGGTGAGTGCCATGATTCTGTTTTGTGTGGTCATCCCGCTTTTGAGGCCACCAGGGAACTCGTGTCCAGGTCTTATTCGTGGCCTACATTACAGAGGAACATCAATTCGTATGTATCTGCTTGCGAGGTATGTGCTAGATCCAAAAGTTACGACCACTACCCATTCCTAGTAAACCATGTTCTCATATTTCTATGGATGTTATTACTGACCTGCCACCCTCTGAGGGTAAGTCAGTGGTTTGAGTAGCGTCCGATAGGTTTAGTAAAATGGTACACTTCGTTCCTCTGGCCAAGCTCCCGAATGCCAAGACTCTGGCATCTTTGTTTGTTGAACAAGTTGTATGGAGTCCCAGAGAACATTGTATCTGACAGGGGTGTCCAGTTCGTTTCTAAATTCTGGAGAGCCTTTTGTCAGAGATGTGAGATATCATTGTCCTTTTCGTCATCTTTTCATCCCGAGACTAATGGACAAACTGAACGGCTGAATCAGGCTGTATCACAATTTTTAAGGTCTTACATCTCTGAGAATCAGCACTTGTGGGTGAGATATCTTCCCTTGGTGGAGTTCCCTATTGATAACCGTGTGAACTCTTCCACTGGAGTATCTCCATTTTTATGTAACTTAGGTTTCCATCCTCAATTTAATTCTTGTTCATCTGTTTCCTCACCTAACCCTGAGGCTGATAGGGTAACTTCAGAACTGTGAACAATTTGGACTCAGGTTCAACCGAATCTGGAAAAAGCTCAGGAAATGCAGAAAATGTAGGCTAATAGGAAGCCTTCCAAAGGGGGTAGATTTTAAGGTTGGGGAGAAGGTTTGATTGTCCACAAAAAATTTATCGTTAAAGGTGTCTTCCAGGAAGTTTGCGCTGTGATTTGTGGGACCATATGAAATTCTCGACATTATTAATCCTGTATCGTTTAGGTTGAAGTTGCCAGACTTGTTTCATAGTCCTAACGTATTTCACAAATCTTTGCTCAAGAAATATATTTCGCCCATAGTTCCCTCACAGGCAGCCCCTACCCGGTGCAAGTAGATGCTAAAAATGAGTTTATCATTTCTAGAATCATCGATGTCAGGAAAGTTCGAAACTCATTACAATACCTTGTTCATTGGAAGGGTTATGGACCCGAGGAAAGGTCCTGGGTGCTGGTAAATAGGATTTAAACATTTCATCTTGCTCACCCGGAAAAACCTCCTCCAGCGATGTTGGGTCTGGTGGCCCCTCGTAGAAGGGGGGTTACTGTCACAGGATGCCAGCTTTGCGCTCACCCTCCTCAGTGCCGCAGGCTCCCTGCGGTAAGTTCGGAGCAAGGACGTGCGCTGCGTTCTCGTCTTCAGGGCAACGGGGACAGGGAGGACCCGACCGCACACGCCTCCTCAGTGCGGCCGGCGTCCTCCACTCCTATTACTTCGCCAGAGAGTCTGGGTACCAAACTGGGCACTCGGCGCTCATCTGGATGCAGGGATACAGGTCATTTGACGCTGGCCACATCACATGACTCCTTCTCCCCACTATTTAACAGGCAGCCTGCTTGCCACAGGTTGCCTGTGATTAAGGTCCTATACTTAGTTTATCCTCCTACTGAGTCTCCCTAGTATAGGTATTTGGATACCGGCTTGTGTATTGTTCTCGTCCTCGATTGCTCCCTGTGTCTAACTGCATCTCTTGGTATTTACTTCTGCCTGTGTGTTGACGTTGATCTCGCCTGCTCCCTTTGTCTGACTGCATCTCCTGGTATTGACACTTGGCTAGTGTTGACTTGTCCCCTCTTGCTCCCTGGGTTGTATTGTATCTCCTGGTATTGACTTCTGGCTCGAGTAGTATTGTTTCCGCCTGCTCGCTTGTGCTGCAGCTACCACCTTGTGTGTTGTTTGTCTCGTTTGTCTCTTCAGCACTTACTCAGGCCAGGGACTGCCGCCCCGTTACCTAGGGCGGGTAAGTGCAAGTAGGCAGGGACAGAGGTGTGGGTGGAGTCAGTTGTGCACCTTCCCCACCCCTTCCTTGTGACAACATATTTGTGCAGGCTTAGGATTCTCCAGCTCAGCTCGGCACAGGCCATAATTTCTCTGAAAGGTGCAGAGTCCACCACTTGGAAAAGGAGGGACTGCAGTATCAGCAACTTGGCCAGGAGAAAATTCAGCTTCTGCGCCATAGGATGACCACACGCGTATTGCTGTCTCTTGGCAATGGCTTCGGCGATCAACTGCTGACGAAATGAGTGATGATGAGTAGGAGGACGAGGAGCAGGAGCATCAGGACCGGTAGATGATGGGAAGGACAGACAGCTCCCTTCGGCTGAGGTGGTGGGGCCTTGACTGCCTGAAATCAGGTGCGTGCCACTGGGTGATGCAGCAGTTGCTGCAGCAGGCTGGACCACCACATCAGAGCCACAGTTCTTCCAGGCCACTTTATGGTGATGCTGCATATGTTGACGCACACTTCACCTTCTGCCCACAGATTCGGCAAATGGCCATAACTGCGCTGCTGAAAGGCAAATAAGCCCTTTTTTGTCAATAATTACACCCCAAAAAAGGCTTCAGAACATATAACTGCACCGTTGAACAGCTAGTAATCCTTTTTTATTTTCCACTAATACACCCCAAAAAAGGCAGTAATTTTGTCACTTCACCGCCCAATGGCAAATAAGCCTTTTTTTCACCCACTAATACACCACAAAAAAGGCTTTAAAACTTATAACTGCACCTCTGAACGGCTAATAAGCCCTTTTTTCCCCACTAATACACCCCAAAAAATGCCTTAGAACATATAACTGCACCCCACAACGGCTAATAAGATGTACAAATATTTCCTAGTAATACACCCTGTTAATGGCTGTATCACACAGCACTTGCACCCCTATAACAAGCAAGGTTTGCTGGAATTAAAGAGGTATCATCTATTGCAAACCTAAAAGCAGCAGTATAATGGCAATTTGAATCCCCAGTCAGTGCAGCAATGTGTAATAGAATTGTTCCTCTTACCCAGGCTGTACACTCCTCTATTGGAACCTGTTTTCTTTTTATAGTGTGGAACAATTACTCCCTGTCTTTTCCCTACAATTCTAATGATCTTTCCCTGAATTTCTCTTCAGCCCAAAAAAAGTTTTAAAGTCTTTTCTGCCACTTTCCCTATCACAAGTCCTAAGTACACTGCACTAAGCACACTGGAAAATGGCTGAATCCAAGATGGCTGAGGCTATTTATAGGGCTGTGACATCACAGGGGCTGGCTTGCTGCTGATTGGCTGCATGCATTGCAGGTGATCCCTCGTTCCCAGAGTTCTTTGCTCCATGTCCTAACACGTGCAGCAGCCTTTTTAGAAAAAAATGCAATTCGTTACCACAAAGCGTGATGAAATTCCGATCGAATTCCACTTGGTCAACTTCGATTCGCTCATCTCTAACTATGACTTTCAGAACAGTCAGAGAAGTATTAAAATTTTTTTAGAAATTTCCACTGCTTTGTATTACCAAGTGAGGGAGAGAGGAGCCCAACCTGACCAAGTAGGAACATCGGGCAATCCCTGGTCTGCATCTCAGCCTTCTGCTGACACTTCGCCCGAAATTGAGGAACAAGGAGAGCTTCAAATTATCAATCTCTCATCCTGTGTTATAGTGGAGGAATCCAATTTATTCAAGAAGGATTTGTCATTTGTACCTTCTGCTATATTTGATTCCTTTGGATGGACAAAAGATATTTATTTGTTTGCCAGAAAATTAAAGTGGAAGAAATACTTCAAAACACATGAAACAGTGCCTGGAGATGGGAATGGAGGAAAGTGACATTCCCATCTTCCTAGCACTGAAAGACGTGAATGAACACTGCAACAAGAGAGGAGAGTATGGGTCCAATCAAGCTCAGACTGGCCCTCAAAGGAACAGGTGAATCCCTGAGTGGGTCCATTGTTCCCCACCCTTTGCACAAGTGGCACATTGCTCTGACTGCACTACATACAGAGCACAGCATCTCATTCACCCTATGTTCATATTAAAAACCAGGTAGATTATTTAACAAAGTACCTAGTTTATTATTATAGATGTATGAGGTGGCTGACAGGACTTCTAGGCCCAGTAGCTACCCTTTTCTCCTCTTTTCACAGGGACCTGCCCTCTAAAAGTCACTACAGAGATCTCCATAATCACCTTGTATCAGCTTGCAGCTGCTGCAGTGTGAGCAAGTAAGTTTAAAGCACTATAAGTTTCAGGGACACTATTTGCTGGGCACAGTTATTTTTTAGGGCACTGTTTGTGCAATATAGTATTGGAAAGCACAGTGGGAACAGTATTAGAGGTGGCAGGATGTGGTGTTTAGAAGGTGGGGAGAAGAATGGAAAAGTAGTTGTCAAACTCTGCAGAGACAAGAAGGCTGAAAGACATAATCATGGTGGTCTGGTCTGAATGGAGAAGATAAAGAAAGAGAACATCTCATCTACATAATTAGCTCGATGATGGTCATGTCTTTGAAGAGGCGCCAAAAGGAAAGAGGTTCAGTAGTATTAGGATGGAGCAGGAATGGGATTAGAGAAGAGGGTAGAGATACTTCTATCGATCTTTTAAGAAACAACTGGAACTTGCTACAAACCATATATAACAATTAGAGATGAGCGGATGTCTCAAAAATTTGATTCGGCGGTCCGCCAAATTTTTCGAGAAGATTTGCTTTGATCCGAATATATTCGCGGCAAACGTTAAAAACGTCTATTTCCGGGCTGCAGAAAGCCTTTATAGGGGTGTATAACACTGTGCCTAGGGAGTCTGCTGTGGTAGTGAAATAATACTGCAAGTCAATATGACATGCATATTACAGGAGTCGCTCTTAGAATTACTGCATACTTTACTTACTGACCAAATAACTCAAGTGTGAACTCAGCTCAATGTTAGCGTCAAGAAGAAGCCCACTCCTTTTACACCCTCGTCAGCTGATTCCACATAGATATCTACAGAACATGTTCTGTTAAACACTTATACAAGTAGAGCCCCCCCCCCTCTGACAGTGTGGAGAGGGTGTCAGCAGCAAGTTTATGTTGACGTTCACTGATCAATTTGCCCTTCCTCTGATCCGTCAGAACAATAACCCACAAAAAATGTTATGCTAATGCCCCAAAATAACAGGAGTGGATCCAAAACAGAGATGACACATGAATGAAACGCCAAATAAATTTCTCTTTTTCTACCGATATACGCTGTAAGAGGGTGCATAGTTCTGTCGTCGACGGAAGGTACGTGTCACCGAGGTTCCTGGCCTCGGTGAGATAAGAGCCGGATTTTTGTGTGTCAGCAGCAGCTAGTGCTGCTTGACACATTGATATTTAGTATGGCTACAAAGCCGATCCGCGCCGGCTCTTATTGAGAATAGTCAAGTGCTAGGTGGGAGACTATTCTCCACGGTCCAGGCCGGACTTTTTCCGGTCCTATAAAAGGCAGCCACCTCAGCAGGTGGAGAGGTGATTATCCTGGAAGCTCCTGGTGTTACTGTGGAGCTCTCAGGGCTGAGAGCAAGAGTCTGCAATCAGGCGGGCAGTCTACCTAGAAGCCTCTGGTGGAAACTTTGCGTGGCCGAGCTAACTGCCAGGTGTGAACTAACACCGACCACTCAGGTGACCTTGCTGTGGGACTGATGTTTTTTGCCTTGTGTTTTGCCTCATGTGAACAAGCACTAAGACTGTTTCTGTGTTGCCGAGTGTGAATTAAACACTTCTGCTTTACCCAGAGAACTGTGTACCTTGCCTCTATACTGTGTCCGCCATCCTGTCTACCAGAGCAAATCCCCACAAGGCTTTACCATATATCACTGGAACCGTGAACGCCAAGTCTATTTTTCTTTTTCCATTTATATCCACCACTAAATGCTTTTCAACAACTGCAGCACTGAATGCCAAATTAATTTTCCTTTTTCTACTGATATACGCCACAAAGGCTTTACCACATATAACTGGAACAGTGAACGCCGAGTATATTTTTCTATTTCTCCTGTCAGTTTCACACTGGCACCTGAGGCGGAGTGATCTGAAGTCAACGGGACTTAGCTGAGGAAGTTGGTCCGCGCTGGAATAGCGAGACGTGGTGCTCGTGCTGTTTCTGTGCTGCAGAGAAGTCCCCATAATGTACAGTAAGCAATACCGCGGATAGATGCGGGCTGGTATTAATTAGTTCGCATTTTTGTGGGCCGCTCTTATGGGTGTGCGGTGCCACGCCCACACTCCGCAGCACACACATGCTCCTCTGTTCCCAACTTCCAGACAGTTCCCGCCAGTGCAGCTGCAGTGCATGCTAATAATGACATCATCACGTAAGTGCACAGTGTGTGAGACGTGACGTCATGTTGTTATTTTCACGCCTAAGACTTTTAAGTATATCAATTTTGGCTGCTAACGCTTTTAACTTGCTTCCTGCTGCAGACACCAAATGCACTTCCAGTTCATGAATGTGATGAAATTTTTTATGTGAGACTGCCTTTTTTGGGAAAATTGGTTGGTAGATGTAACTATGGTCAAGGACAATATATGTACTTTACGGCCCACTGGGTAAATGTGGTTCCTGCCCAGCCACACCAGCAACATGGACAGGTGACACCGCTTCTGCCTCCACTTTCTCACGCCGCCCACTGGTATGCACACAAATCCAGAACCAAAAAGTTTTACTCAAGGGCTATTCTGTAGGTGTGGATACAGAAGAACAAGTGATTGTGAGGGTGTCAAAATATTACAGAGCTTGGTTACAACAGAAAAAGGAATCTGGGATTATACAACTTCTTTACTTGTTTTTTTGCAAGTTTGTTCCGTTGGTATACCTGATGGTTCCATATTATCCTGGCGAAAGCTTGGACTGTATTCAAGCCAATAATAAATTGAGTTCAGACGAGATTGTGAAAGTGATGAGAGGGGTCACACATAGCTTGCATACACTGCATGCCTCCAACATAATTCTGGATGTCTACATGAAAATGTATTTGCTGTAAATCGAGAGAGGGGCATAGTTGGAGACATTGACTTCACAAGAGATGCAGAGCAGCGGAGTTCAGCCACCTCTATTTGCCACTAATACATGGCAAAAAGAGCTTTACCACATATAACTGCACCACTGAATGGCAAATAGTGGACAGAGTGACAAAGTGTGGAGGTGGCGGCAGCATCAGGAGGCCACAGAGTTGGCCTATGACATAGTGATGAGGTGGAAGCAGCATGAGGAGACCACAGAGTGGCCAGGTGACATAGTGTGGAGGTGGCAGCACCATTTGGAGAGCACAGAGTGACCCGGTGACAGAGTGGGGAGGTGGATGGCACTACCAGTACCCGCCGACGAAGGTGGGTGAAAGAAGGAGCACTTGGCATCAGATGTGTGGCATCAGTCGGGTGGCAGCATCAGAATAGTAGCTGAGGCAGGTAGTCAGAGGAAACTGATCTACTGTATTTTGTCAACCTTTGGTGTGGCACCATGGATGATCTAATCTGATGCATCAGGCTTCGGTGGGTGGAAATCCTGGCTGATCCATGCTTGATTCATCTTGACAAAGGTCAGTCTCTCCACATTTTGGGTGGACAGGCAAGTTCTTCTTGGGGTAACTAAGGCCCCCGCCGCACTAAACACCCGCTCTGATGCCACACTACTGGCCGGGTAGGACAGCTTTTCCAGGGCCAGTTGCAGCCACAAATTCAGTTTGGCTACCCAGTAGTTCGGCGGATCTTCAATGACGGCTGGAAGGGTGCACTCCAAGTATGCCACCACCTGGTGGTTCAGATTCTGCTCTGTCTACCTGCTGGTGAGTAGTTTCTTCACTATGCGGGTGAAGAAAGCTGCTCATCAGCAACTCTAGACTCAGGCTGCTGGCGCTGCTGTCACTTGCGGTGAAGTTGAAGATCGAGTCAACCCATCATGAACCGCTGGGTTGCTGGTCACGACACGACCGCTAGCTGACACTGGGAGCTCAGGCCTCTCAAAGTGACCCCTGCTGCCACGCCCCCTTACTCTGCTGCGACCTGTGCCTGCGCAAAAAAAACATTTAGGCCTCTGCCACTACCCTGTGCAGCCTGGCACTTCTCTTTATGACACATTGTTAGCTGAACAAAATAAATAAAAATGAAATTTAAACACCCCTAAAAGCGCCAAATATTTTTTTCTTTTTGTACTGAAATAGGCCACTAAACGCTTTCTCCACATATAACTACAAAAGTGAACTGAAAATATATTTTTCTTCTTGTAATGAAATAGGTCACTAAACACTTTAACCACCTATAACTGCAGAAGTGAACTGAGAATATATTTTTATTTTTGTACAGAAATAGACCACTAAATGCTTTTACCTCATATAGCTGCAAAAGTGAACTGAGTATATATTTCTCTTTTTGTACTGAAATAGGCCAGTAAAAGCTTTTAGTGCAAATAACTGCAAAAGCGAACTGTGTATATTTTTCTCTTGTAGTTCTGAAATAGGACACTAAACACTTTCAGTGCAAATAACTGCAAAAGTAAACTGCGTATATACTTCTCTTTTTGTACTGAAATAGGCCAGTAAACGCTTTCAGCGCAAAAAACTGCAAAAGTGAACTGCGTATATATTTCTCTTTTTGTACTGAAATAGGACACTAAACGCTTTTAGCATAAATAACTGCTAAAGTGAACTACGTATATATCTTCCCTTTTTGTACTGAAATAGGCCAGTAAACGCTTTCAGCGCAAAAAACAGCAAAAGTGAACTGCTTATATATTTCTCTTTTTGGACTGAAATAGGACACTAAACGCTTTCTGCGCAAATAACTGCAAAAGTGAACTGCGTATATATTTCTCTTGTAGTACTGAAATAGGACACTAAACACTTTTATTAAAATAACTTCAAAAGTGAACTACGTATATATCTTCCCTTTTTATACTGAAATAGGACACTAAACGCTTTTAGCGCAAATAACTGCAAAAGTGAACTGCGTATATATTTCTCCTGTAGTACTGAAATACGACACTAAACGCTTTTAGAGCAAATAACTGCAAAAGTGAACTGCATATATATTTCTTTTTTTGTACTGAAATGGGACACTAAACGCTTTTAGCGCAAATAACTGCAGAAGTGAACTGCGTGTATATTTTTATTTTTCCACAGATATAAGCCACTAAAGGCTTTTCAACATAGCACTTGCACTCCTAGAACAAATTGCTGGAATGACAGAGCTGTATAATGGCTATTTGGATCCCCAAATAATCTTTCCCTGCACTTGTAAATCGCTTTTTTTTTCACAGAGGTTTTCCCTAACACTGTGGGTCATCCCGTCTTTCCAGAGTTCCATGCCCCATGTCCTTACACGTGTAGCCGCCATTTTAGGAACATTTTTGATTTGTTACCATGAAGCGCGAGGAAATTCGCATTTGTTGCAAATCGAATTTTTCCTGAAATTCTGATCAAACTCCACTTCATCAGCTTCGATTCGATCATCTCTAATAACAATCAATCAGAATTTGCCAAGCCATATTCTAGAAGCTTCTAGAACTTGCTTTTAACCATTTAAAAAGGCTGGAATTTGAGTCCCAAAGTGTGTGTGGTTCGGGGAGGAGACAGAAACAGAAGCGGAGATAAAAAAGAAGAGCAGTTGAGAGAAGAAGTGACAGAGAAACTGAAGGGACCAGATGAGGGACTGGTTGGGAGACCTAAAATGACCTACGTATGGTAACTACTATATACTGTATAGTGATAGTAATTTGTTGTTTAGTTACCAAATTGTCTTGTTGGGAATAACTTTATATTGTAATCTTGTAATTTTGAAAGTAATTGTAACCATTGTTTTGTACTAGTCTCTCTGTATGAAATACTTATTTCTTTGTTGTTCCATTATATCTCCATAAATACTTGTTAAATATAATAATTAGTTTTTCCACACTGTACAATATACTGTTTTTATAAACTGAACATACAAGGGCCAACACATTGTCAACTGTTCCTTAGTGGGGGTCATTTTTTTGTTGACCTGCCCATGTCCTATGGGGTATGTAGGCAAGACCTTCAGGCAATTCCGTCATTGTATATGGGAGCACATCAACAATGTATGTAACAAATATGACACACCAGTGGCTAACCACAATAGGAGGGGAAGATAGTACAAATAGAGACCTGGGGTGAGGTAATGAAACTGGGGGAGGAAAGGAAGGATGGACTAATAAGCAAAAGTTTTAGGGTAAAACTTTTACAAAACCTCTTAATTGTATGTATACTAATGCTAGAAGCCTGACTAATAAAACTGGTGAACTGGAAGTAGTAATATCTGAGGAGGACTATGACATAGTGGGAATAACTGAGACATGGCTGGATAATAGCAATGACTGGGCGGTTAACATACAGGGTTGCAGTCTGTTTAGAAGGATCATCAAAACCAGAGAAGGGGAGGGGTTTACCTTTATGTAAAGTTTAAAGCCCACGCTCCAGGAAGATATAAGTGAGTAAAATGAAAATATGTGGAGCAAAAACAATAAAATACTAATAGGAGTTTGTTATAAGGCTAGTTTCACACTAGCAGCAGCCTTCTACTGCACTAGCGGCAGCACGGATCCGGCAGGCTGTTCACCCACCGGAACAGCCTGCCGGGTCCGTGCTGCCGCTAGTGTGAAACTAAGTTAAGCCAAGCTAATATACCAAAGTCTACAGATGATCTACTACTAAGGGAAATAGATGAGGTGGCAAATCATAATGAGATTGTTATTATGGGGCATTTTAACTTCCCAGATAGAGACTGAGAAACTAAAAGATGTAGATTTCATAAAGGAAACAGGTTCTTTCTTGGCAATACCCAAAGACAATTATCTTCCCCAACTGGTTCAGGACCGGACTAGAGGGACGGCTATACTGAACTTAGTACTAACCAATAGACCTGACAGAGCAACAAATGTGTTCCATTCCAATTGTCATTCAAAAGAGTGTTTCTTCACGGAGGCACAAACTTCAAAAAATCTAAATTTGACCAGCTAACTAACTGAGACAATGTCCTAAAAAAAAAAATGCAGCCACATTATGGAATATATTTAAAACCATCCTAAACTCTAATTGTGAGAGGTACATATCTTATGGGAATAAAATGGTAAAGAACAAGAAAAAAACAACAACGTGGAGGAAGCAATAAATGACAAAAAGAAAGCATTTAAATCACTAAAACAGGAGGGTAGCAAGGAAACATTGAAAAACGATAAGGAAAAAATGGAATATGTAAAAGACAAATAAAAGCAGCCAAACCGGAGACAAAGAGATTCAACTAACCCTAAAATGATTTTCAATTATATAAATGCATAGCTATAAAGCAATAAACTGTCAGATGAAATGCAGAATGTAAAAGTACATTCCCCAGTAAAAGTGGCCTGTCTGACCCAGAAAGAAGTACAGTGGTTAAAATAGACAAATCACTAGAACCAGATGGAATACAGGTGTGTAATGTCATAGACAGACCCTTATTTCTGATATTTATGGACGCTATATTGACAGGGGGGTGTTCCACAGGATTGGCCATTATTCAAAAAGGGATCAAAAACAGAGCCTAACTTACTGTCCAGAAACTATAGGACGGTAAGTTTAACATCTGTTTCAAGGTTTTCAAAGAGATGCATTCATGAGGGATTGGTCATGTCAAACTAAATTAATCTGTTTCTATGAGGAGGTACGTTCTAGACTTGACCGGAGTGAGTCAATGGATGTCATATATTTTGACTAGGGATGAGCGAATCCGTGGATCTTCGGGTTCGGCCGAAGTTTGTTTCAAAGTTCGGTTCGGGTCTCGAACTTGATCCTGAACCCAATTGAAGTCAGTGGGGACCCGTACTTTGGGGCCGAAGAATGGCTGTAAATAAGTCATAGGAAGGGCTAGAGGGCCGCAAAAGAATCCAACATGGGAGTAAAAGTAGTAGTAAAAAAATAGTAGTAGTAGTACCCTGCAAACAAATGTGGATAGGGAAATTACTTAAAATAACCTAAAATACATAACAATAAAAAATCATCTTGAATCAGAAGGCGGAGATACAAGTGGAGTAGGAAGTTGAGAAGGCTATAGAAGAGGCGGAGGAGGAAGCCAACACTGTTTTTGTAAGGGTTTTTTCTTTAATTTCTTTATTTCTTTAGTTTGATTTGTCTGTTAATTCTGTGTGTGACCTAAAGCCATTTTTGGGGTGCAGCCGATATACTTCACTACTTTGCCAAAATAACAAATAATAATCTTGAGCCAGGAAGTGAAGGTCCAAGTAGAGGAGGAGGAGGTGGATGTGGTGGTGTAGGTGGCAGAGAAGGTGGAGGGAGCTGACACGGTTTCAGTTTTTTTTTAAATGTGTCTGTCAATTTTGTGTGTGACCTTTAGCCACTGTTTGGGGTGCAGCCGGTATACTTCTCTACTCTGCCAATATAAGACATAATAATCTTGAGCCAGGAGTTGAAGGTGTGACTGGAGGCAGATGTGGCGGTGCAGGCGAAAGTGGGGGTGCAGGCGGAGGAGATGGCAAACAATTTTTTTTTTTTGAAATGTAGTTTATTATTTTTATTTTTTTCCTAATTTTTTTTTCTTTGGTTTGTGGAGGCCCCAAAACATAGTAACCGAATATATAAGGTCGAAAAAAGACATTTGTCCATCCAGTTCGGCCTGTTATCCTGCAAGTTGATACAGAGGAAGGGAAAAAGAAACTGTGAGGTAGAAGGCAATTTTCCGCACTTAAGGGGGAAAATAAATTTATTCTCGACTACAATCAGGCAATCAGAAAAACTCCCTGGATCAACGACCCATCTCTAGTAGCTATAGCCTGTAATATTATTACACTCCAGAAATACATCCAGTCCCCTCTTGAACTCTTTTAGTGAACTCACCATCACCACCTCCTCAGGCAAAGAGTTCCATAGTCTCACTGCTCTTACCGTAAAGAATCCTCTTCTATGTTTGTGTACAAACCTTCTTTCCTCCAGAGGATGTCCCCTTGTCACAGTCACAGTCCTGGGGATAAATAGATGATGAGAGAGATCTCTGTACTGACCCTTGATATATTTATAAATAGTTATTATATCTTCCCTCAGATGTCTTTTTTCTAAAGTGAATAACCCGAATTTTGATGATCTTTCAGGGTATTGTAGATCCCTCATTCCAGTTATTACCTTAGTTGCCCTCCTCTGAACCCTCTCCAACTCTGCTATGTCTGCCTTGTTCACAGCAGACCAGAACTGCACAACTGTGGTCTGACCAGTGATTTGTAAAGTGGTAGGACTATATTCTCATCACGGGCATCTATGCCCCTTTTGATGCAACCCATTATCTTATTATTAGTTTATCTGCCTGACACTTGTTTTTATAGCTTTGTTTGCTGTTCACTAAAATTCCTAGGTCTTTTCCCATGTCAGTGTTACCCAGTGTTTTACCATTTAGTATGTACTTGCATTTTTCCTTCCCATGTGCAGGAAACATTTTAACCTTACATTTGTCAGTGTTAAACCTCATCTGAAGCAAAAATACATAGGGTGACAGCACCATTGTAGGTAAATACCCAAAGTCCATATAGTGGCGGTGCCTGCAATGTTAGGACCTGACCATTGGTCCCCAATACGATACCAAACAAGAAAGGATCGCGGCACTCCTTCGTCTGTAGAAAATATTCTTTATTCCACCTTAAAGTGCGACGTTTCGACATTTTTTTTTTATTTTTTTTCCAAAATTTTTTATTTGTTCACAAGACAAACCAAAGTACACATTTACATAGGATGAGAAGGTGTCATGTCCAATGAACAATTTCAAACCCATTATATAAACATATAACATTTACCAACAATATAATTGGCTGTCCCCAAAGCGTAATCCCTCCTCCCATAGATATCACATACATCAGGTCTAAATTTCTAGACAAAATATGCTAAAACCTGTAGTACACATAGTTACCATAACAGATCACTTGGGTCCTTATAAATGATAGAACTAATATCGTAGGGTCATTGTTGTAATCTGCCCAGGGAATTCTTTAATTGTTCCGTCAGATACCATTTCGTTAAGGTGAAAGGCCTCATAACACTTTCAATTTCCCCATCTGACAAGATATGTAATAAAAAGCCGCGCCATCTCCTCACAAATTTCCCCACTTTCTTTTCCTTATGTCTCTTAACCTCCCTACGCTCCAAGGACAATAGGTTTTTCAGGCATTGTATCAGGGAATCTCTTGTAGGACATACAGGCTGTAACCATTGTGCCAATAAGCACCTCTTCATGACCATGCAGATAGCGTGAAACAGAACTGGTAATTTGTGTTCCAATTGACCTTCTGCAGCCTCTGTCTCTCTATAGTGGAATAGATAAGTAATAGGTGATAGTGGAATTTCTTTCTTCCAAATCTCCTTGACAAGAGATGCCACCTGTTTCCAGACTGCACTGATTTTGGGGCAGGTCCACAGCCCATGAAACAAATCTGTCCCCCTTTCCTGACACTTCGGACAGGAAGTCAGCCTATCTGGCTTCTCCGCTGATGGGGGGAGATTAAAAGCATAGATAGCGTTGTGTATGATCCTAAATTGCGTGTCCCTCCAAGATTCATTTAAGATATTATTCCTCATTACGCACCACCCCTTTAGAATTTTCTCCGCCACCTCTTGGTCCTCCAGCCACCTTGCCCACGCTCTGAAAGCCTGTTTAGGCAGTTCGTCTCCCAAAGTGTCCCTAATCTGGGCGTATAAAGAAGATATGGACTGCGGACCTGACCCTCTACACAGTATCTTATCAAAAGCATGATGTCTCACTTCCCCTGATGGATCCAATAAACATCCTGAAAGAAAACTGTGTATCTGTGCATATTGGATGGTTTGGAAGGGGTTTAAGTTATAGGAATCTATCAATTCCTGACGTGTTCGCCATCTGCCCTCCGTTTGATGTATCATATGCGCCGCTGTCAATATCCCCTTATCTCTCCATTCCTTAAATAATTGGTTATATTTTCCTTGAATAAAGTCAGGGTGCCCCCATAAAGGCATGTACTTGGATACCTTCTGACTAAGGCGAAAGAGCCTCCTGAGGGCCCTCCATGCAGCCCAGGTGTGCCTGAACAGAATAGAGTCTCTAAGGTGTATCGGTAGCCCCTTCATACTTGTATGTAACAAGGTGATCGGTTCCAGGGGCGCTACCAAGGCTTTTTCCAAAACATAATCTGAATAGTGACTGGTACCCCTTACCCAGTCAATAATGTGCCTAAACAGGCAGGACAGATTGTATAAGCGTACATCTGGCAGATTCATACCCCCCTTAGTCTTTAGCGCCATTAGTTTCCGTATTGCTATCCGTGGACGCTTACCTTTCCAGAGGAAATGAGTTATATCACTATGTAATTTGGTAATATCTATATGTTTTACCAAGAGGGGTAACGTTTGTAACGGGTATAACAATCTAGAGAAACTTATCATTTTAATTAAATGAACTCTACCTAACAGGGTTAGAGGGAGTCCCTGCCATCTTCTTAGCTCCTGCGAGATTTTGTTGAACAGTGGGGTAAAATTAAGTCTATATAATGAATCTGCCGTATGTCCCAATCTGATTCCCAAGTATTTAATAGTATGCTGAGCCACTGGTATACCACACAAAACAGAGTCTCGCACCTCCGAGTTGTTTCCCCTGCCTATATACATAAGAGCGCATTTTGTCACATTTATCTTAAAGCCCGACACATGACCAAAGTTCCCTATTTTGTCCAATATCATCTGAAGTTCCTCCCTGGGTTTCCCTACAAAAAGTAAAATATCATCCGCGAAGAAAATCGCCTGCAACTCCATACTTCCCACACGGACACCCGTAAATTGTCCCCTTTGGTTCAGATATCGTACAAGAGGTTCCACCGCTAAGTTAAAAAGGAGAGGGGACAAGGGGCACCCCTGTCTCGTACCTCTATAAAGTTCGAAAGGGGTTGACAGAAAACCCGGTGTATAGATTCTAGCTAGGGGCCTATCATATAATTTTTTAAGGTACATCCTAAAAGGACCCTGAAAGCCCATCTTGTCCAGCACCCGCCCTAGCCACTCCCAATGAATACTATCAAAGGCTTTTTCAGCATCTAGAGTGACCAGAGCGGGCGCCGGGCCAAGACAAGGACCCCCCGACACCCCGTCCATAGCCACTAAAACCCTTCGAATATTCGTTGTCGCCGACCTCCCTTTGACAAAGCCCACTTGGTGTGGGCTAATTAGGGTGGGTAAAATCTGTGATAACCTATTGGCCATCAACTTGGACAATATCTTTAGATCCTGGTTTATCAAGGAGATCGGCCGATACGAAGACGGGTCCTCCGATGGTTTGTCCATCTTGGGCAATAGTCTGATGTAAGCCGTATTCATCTGTGTTGTGAGACTATCTCCCTGTAACGTCTTGTTGCCCACTGAAGCCAACACCGGTGCCACCTGAGATGTCAGTATTTTATAGAAATCTCCCGAGTATCCATCAGGACCCGGTGCCTTATTCCCCGGTAGTGTCGCAATAGTGTTTTGCACCTCCTCTTGGGTGATTGGCTTATTTAAAAGATCTATCTGCTCCTCCGACAGGACAGGCAAAGGTATCCCTGATAGAAAATCTGACCCACCTCCTCCCTCACTATCCGGTTTATCATACAATTTTGAATAATATTCCCTGAAGACCTGCAATATCTCAGTTGGGTGAGATCTCAGTAGTCCATCCGGGCCTCGGATCTGATTTAGATGGTGTACCGGGCGCCTACCCTTGGCCAGGTTCGCTAATAACCTGCCAGCCTTGTTACCAAATTTATGTAGGTCAAGTTCCCATTGAGCCTTGTAGAAATTCTCCCTTCTATCAGCCCACATGTCAAACTCCCGTCTCGCCTCTACCCATTCTCGCTTGTGTTGAGGGGTATGTGATTGTATAAAGTTGCTGTACGCCCTTTTGACACGATTGCTGGACTCTAGATATTTCTGTTTAGTAGCTTTTTTCAGTCCTGTCATATGTGCTATCAGCCTACCCCTCAAGACCGCCTTCCCGGTCTCCCAAAATAACAGTGGATCTGAGGCATGCTCTTGGTTCAGGGAACTGTATTCCAGCCACCACCCCTGCACTAACTCCACAAAAGAATCATCCTTCGCCATAAAGGAGGGGAATCTCCACAAAAAATCAGTGCCCCGTGGGGTAGTGTCTGATAGTGATAATATCACTGGTGCATGATCAGATATCACCAGGTCACCAATTGATATCTCTTGCACTCTGTGCAGTATGTGGGGACTCGTTATCCAGTAATCTATGCGCGACCATGAGTCATGTACATGGGAGTAGTGTGTGTAATGTCGTTCATCAGGGTGGAAAACCCTCCAGGCGTCCATCAGACCAGAGTCTGAGAGGAAGTGACCAACAGCATCAGCATCTTGCCTGTCAGATGTCCCTGCGGAAGTCGCCCTTTTCCTGTCCTCTAGCCTACTCACTACCGCATTGAAGTCCCCACCAATAAGTTCAAAACCCGCTGGGTTCTGCGGCATCTGCGCATTCAAGCGTACCAAGAAAGGACCTTGGGCTACATTGGGAGCATACACATTTGATATAGTCATGTCACCTCCAGGGCATGATAGCGAGACAATAGAGATTCTACCTGTGTCATCATTGAAAAGGGACTGGGTTCTCTGTGCTAGGTGTTTATGAACCAGGGTGAGGACTCCTGCTTTCCCCTGAACTGCAGAAGAGCCAAAAACCGCACCAACCCACAGTTTAGCCATTCTATGGAAGTCAGATTCTTCAAGATGGGTTTCCTGCAAAAGCGCAATATCTGCGCCCAGGCGCTTCAAGTGTCGCAAGATCATCATGCGCTTCTGCGGGGAACGGAGACCTTTTACATTCCATGTAATTAACTTGACCATGATTCGGTATATACTTCCCTTATACCCATGGGCGGGATCACCCCCCAGACAGCCTGCATACAGAATAACAAAACAACAGTGGAAAAAGGGCCATTCAACATTGCCCTGTGGAACAAACAGTTAAGATGCAAGAAACTTCTAACAACACTCTGCATAATGTATTTACGGAACTTCACTTTTTTCTGGTACCTCACGGTACTCCGGCACCTCCCTTAGTTGCATTGAAAAACAATTTAACTTATAATAGAAGTCATTGAGAAAGGAGAGAAACAATAGAACTCAAAAGTAAGAGGCTATAGATTATATTACCCCTTCAATAAATGTCTCATTGCATGACAGGAAAAAGAGGGTTCATCGGCGTGGTCTTCGCTGGTCTTTCGCCGGCGTTTTAGCTGCGTCTTTGTCCCGCTGGCCTTGTGTTGCTGTGAAGACATTCGGTGGTCTCTGCGACGCTTTGGCATTCCCTGTGCTCCTGATCTCAGGCTCTTCAGTGTCGCGTGTATAAGGGCCCTGTGCAAAAAAGGCCTCTGCCTCCTTAGGAGAGTCGAAAGTCTTGAAGGACCCATCTGCGCAGCGGGCACGCAGCAGAGCTGGGTACACCAATTGGAAGCGTATGTTTCTGCGAAAAAGTGAGGTGCAAACCTCACTGAAGGCCCTCCGTTTCTTTGTCACCGCTGCTGAGTAATCATTAAAGAGGACAACCGTGGATCCTTGAAACTTGAGCGTTTCCTTCCGCGCCCGGAAAGCTTTCATTATGTCCTCTTTATCTGTAAAGTCCAGAAACTTCATTATGACTTGACGTGCTTTAGGCTGATTGTTCGTCTGGCCCTCTGCATTCCCTTTGAGCGGTCCCAGCCTGTGGACTCGCTCCACTCTGCGCGGGAAAGATAAGCCCAGCGCTCTGGGTAGCTCTGATTCACATATGCGGCGCAATTCAGGCCCCTTGATATCCTCTGGCAGCCCCACCATGCGCACATTACTGCGCCTGGAGCGATTTTCCAAGTCATCAATTTTCTCTGTAAGTTCGTTAATCGTGCGCTTTAGCGCTGTAATAGATGTTTTGTTTCCCGCAATGTCTTCCTCGGCACACGACGTACGTTGCTCCAATTCATCCAGCCTGTGCTCTTGCAGATTGAAAGCCTCCTGAAGATCGTTTAAGGCCGTCTGCACCGTCGCTGAAAGAGTAGCTTTTAAATCGGGCGCCAGATGACTTGCCACTTCCAGGGCTAACCTCTTTAGGTCCTGGGCTGAGAGGGCAGTGGGATTAAACAAGTCCTCCTGGGACGAAATCGGCATGCCGTCTGCCAAGTTTTCCAAGGGACTCTCTGCAGAGTCAAAAGCGGCCTCCGCCATCTTGCCGCGCGCACTGCTCTCAGGAACTGCGTCTTCACCCTCTCCCATGAGTTTACCGCTCCTGAGCAGGTACCGCTCCATACGTGGAGTTATTTGTCTACCGGTCCGATCCCCACACTTTGGGGAATAAAAGAGCCTCACGGCGGTGTCTTAGGAGCGGGGATAATGTGGAGGTGTACGGAGCTCCTCACCCGCGTGTCACTCCATACCAGCGCCGGAACCGGAAGTTGTTTCGACTTTAATCAAGTCTTTATCAAGCCAATAAAGATGTAATTTATCAAGCTTGATAAAGACTTGATTAAAGTCGAAACGTCGCACTTTAAGGTGGAATAAAGAATATTTTCTACAGACGAAGGAGTGCCGCGATCCTTTCTTGTTTGTTAAACCTCATCTGCCACTTCTCTGCCCAAGCCCCCAATCTATCCAGATTAGTGTTGAGCGAACAGTTCGAGCATAGTTCGGGTTCGTACCGAATTTTGGGGTGTCCGGGACACGGACCCGAACATTTTAAAAAAAAGTTCGGGTTCGTTGTTCGGCGATTACTTCCCGCTTTCTGAAGGGCTGCACTACAGCCAATCAGCTGGCGTTTTACTTCTTGCCCTAAGAGCCCATCACAGCCATGCCTACTATTGGCATGGTTGTGATTGGCCAAGTGCAGCATGTGACCCAGCCTCTATTTAAGCTGGAGTCTCGTAGCGCCGCACGTCACACTGCTCTGATTAGTGTAGGGAGAGGACGCAGCTTCTGTGAGGGCGAGATTAGGCAGGGAAAAGTCAGCAACAGCACGTAATGAACTGATCGATCTACAGCTGTGAATGATTGAACTTCTGCTAGTTACTTGCTCACTGGTTTTTAGGCTGCACAGAACGTTTTTCTGTCACTTATTTTCTGGGGTGATCGGCGGCCATTTTGTGACTTGTGGTGCACCAGAACAAGCTGCCACCAAGTCCATCAATACTAGTTTTTTTTTTTTGCTATATCCTACATCAGGGGCTTGGCTGTGCTAATTGTCACCCCTAGAAACTCAGGATAGCAATTTCTATATTTTATTAAGGGGTTAAATACAATTGCCCAAATACCAATCCCCTAAATCTGGTGTTCCAGCTTTGGCTAGCCAAGTATAATACTGTCTGCTGTCTGGCAAAGGATAGATTATTTTCTGTGGTTAAATTCAATTGCAATAGCAATACCATAAATCAGTGGTTTGAGCTGTGGCTGGCCAAGTTTCATTGTGTCCTGCAAAGGATATATTTTGTTGTGGGGTGAAATTCAATTGCCAAAATAGCAATACCCTGAATCTGGTGTCCCAGCTGTTGCAGGCCAAGTTTCATAGTGTCTGCAAAAACATATATTTTGTTCTGGGGTGAAATTCAATTGCCAAAATAGCAATACCATAAATATGTGGTTTCAGCTGTGGCTGGCCAAGTTTCATAGTGTCCTCAAAAACATATATTTTGTCCTGGGGTGAAATTCAATTGCCAAAATAGCAATACCATAAATCAGTGGTTTCAGCTGTGGCTGGCAAAGTATAATAGTGTCCGCCAAAACATATATTTTGTTCTGGGGTGAAATTCAATTGCCAAAATAGCAATACCCTGAATCTGGTGTTCCAGCTGTTGCGGGCCTAGTTTAAATCTGTCCGTAACAGGGTATATTTTGTTCTGGGGTGAAATTCAATTGCCAAAATAGCAATACCATAAATAAGTGGTTTCAGCTGTGGCTGGCCAAGTTTCATAGTGTCCTGCAAATTATATATTTTGTTCTGGGGTGAAATTCAATTGCCAAAATAGCAATACCATTAATCAGTGGTTTCAGCTGTGGCTGGCCAAGTTTCATAGTGTCTGCAAAAACATATTTTGTTCTGGGGTGAAATTCAATTGCCAAAATAGCAATTACCTGAATCTGGTGTTCGAGCTGTTGCAGGCCAAGTGTAAATCTGTCCATAAAAGGATACCTTTTATCCAGGGCCTAAATACTAGCCCTAAAAGAGATATTCCCCTAAATCAGTGGTTACTGCTGTGCCTGGATTAGTGTAATACGCTACATAAATAAATAGGCAGATAGTGTTAGGTGCCTGTGAAAAAAGGCCTGAATTTGAAATCAATACATTGGGCCAAATATTTTTTTTCTTATTGTGGTGCTTGGTGAACGGTAACAATGAGGAAAACATCTAGTAAGGGACGCGGACGCGGTCGTGGTGGTGTTGGTGTACCCTCTGGTGCTGGGAGAGGACGTAGCCATTCTGCCACAGCCACACGTCCTAGTGAACCAACTACCTCAGGTTCCAGTACCCGCCAGAATTTACAGCGATATTTGGTGGGGCCCAATGCCGTTCTAAGGATGGTAAGGCCTGAGCAGGTACAGGCGCTAGTCAATTGGGTGGCCGACAGTGGATCCAGCACGTTCACAACATTATCTCCCACCCAGTCTTCCGCAGAAAGCGCACAGGTGGCACCTGAAAACCAAGCCCATCAGTCTGTCACATTACCCCCATGCATATCAGGGAAACTGTCAGAGCCTCAAGTTATGCAGCAGTCTCTCATGCTGTTTGAAGACTTTGCTGGCAGGGTTTCCCAAGGGAATCCACCTAGCCCTTCCCCAGTGGTGGAAGACATAGAATGCACTGATGCACAACCACTGATGCTTCCTGATGATGAGGACATGGGAATACCACCTCATCGGAGTCCGCACGTCTCTGATGATGACGAAACACAGGTGCCAACTGCTGCGTCTTTCTGCAGTGTGCAGAAAGAACAGGAGGTCAGGGAGGAAGACTGTGTGGAAGACGATGCAGGGGACGATGAGGTCCTAGACCCCACATGGAATGATGGTCGTGCCACAGACTTTCATAGTCCAGAGGCAGAGGCAGTGGTGAGACCGAGCCAACAGCGTAGCAAAAGAGGGAGCAGGGGGCAAAAGCAGACCAGCCACCGCCAAGAGAGTTCGCCTGCTACTGGCCACCGCCACCAGGAACCGAGCACCCCAAAGGCAGCTTCAAGGGGTTCCCTGGCATGGCACTTCTTTAAACAATGTGCTGACGACAAGACCCGAGTGGTTTGCACGCTGTGCCATCAGATCCTGAAGCGAGGCATTAACGTTCTGAACCTTAGCACAACCTGCATGATTAGGCATCTACATGCAAAGCATGAACTGCAGTGGAGTAAACACCTTAAAAGCAAGTAACTCACTCAGGCTCCCCCTGCTCCCTCTTCTGCTGCTGCCTCGGCCTCTTCCTCCACCTCGGGAGGAACGTTGGCACCTGCCGCCCACCAAACAGAGGATGTGCCACCGACACCACCACCTGCGTCACCAAGCATCTCCACCATGTCACACGGCAGCGTTCAGCTCTCCATCTCACAAACCTTGGAGAGAAAGCGAAAATTCCCACCTAGCCACCCTCGAGCCCTGGGCCTGAATGCAAACATTTCTAAACTACTGGCCTTTGAAATGCTGTCATTCAGGCTGGTGGACACAGACAGCTTCAAACAGCTGATGTCCATGGCTGTCCCACAGTATGTTGTTCCCAGCCGCCACTACTTCTCCAAGACAGTCGTGCCTTCCCTGCACAACCAAGTATCCGATAAAATCAAGTGTGCACTGCACAACGCCATCTGTGGCAAGGTCCACCTAACCACAGATACGTGGACCAGTAAGCACGGCCAGGGACGCTATATCTCCCTAACTGCACACTGGGTAAATGTAGTGGCGGCTGGGCCGCAGGCGGAGAGTTCCTTGGCGCACGTCCTTCCGCCGCCAAGGATCGCAGGGCATCATTCTTTGCCTCCTGTAGCCTCCTCCTCCTACTCGGCTTCCTCCTCCTCTGCTTCCACCAGCTCATCCAGTCAGCCACACACCTTCACCACCAACTTCAGCACAGCCCGGGGTAAGCGTCAGCAGGCCATTCTGAAACTCATATGTTTGGGGGACAGGCCCCACACCGCGCAGGAGTTGTGGCGGGGTATTGAACAACAGACCGACCAGTGGTTGCTGCCGGTGGGCCTCAAGCCCGGCCTGGTGGTGTGCGATAATGGGCGAAATCTCGTCGCAGCTCTGGGACTAGCCGGTTTGACGCACATCCCTTGCCTGGCGCATGTGCTGAATTTGGTGGTGCAGAAGTTCATTTACAACTACCCCGACATGTCAGAGCTGCTGCATAAAGTGCGGGCCGTCTGTGCGCGCTTTCAGCGTTCACATCCTGCCGCTGCTCGCCTGTCTGCGCTACAGCGGAACTTCGGCCTTCCCGCTCATCGCCTCATATGCGACGTGCCCACCAGGTGGAACTCCACCTTGCACATGCTGGAGAGACTGTGCGAGCAGCAGCAGGCCATAGTGGAGTTTCAGCTGCAGCACGCACGCGTCAGTCGGAACGTGTTAGCTGGAGGCAGCATTTCGCTAACATGGTTGAACAGTACGTCTGCACACCCCTCCACGTACTGACTGATGGTTCGGCCCCATTCAACTTCTGGGTCTCCAAATTGTCCACGTGGCCAGAGTTAGCATTTTATGCCTTGGAGGTGCTGGTCTGCCCGGCGGCCAGCGTTTTGTCTGAACGTGTATTCAGCACGGCAGGGGGCGTCATTACTGACAAACGCAGCTGCCTGTCCACAGCCAACGTGGACAAGCTGACGTTCATAAAAATGAACCAGGCATGGATCCCACAGGACCTGTGCCTCCCTTGTGCAGAATAGACATTTATAACTGCCTCCCCCTCAAAGATGTATTCTTGTACTCCGGGGCACTTCTTTATTGAATCCTCATTTTTTTAACTTTACCATGATCTTGCGGTGCAACCCAAAGTTGAATGAACCTCTCCTCTGTCTGGGTGGTGGGGCCGAAATAACTGAAAGTGGCCTTCTCCGGTGGTGGGTGATATGACGCATGATTCCTTGCTGTGGGACCTCTCTCCTCGGTCTGGATGCCTGGCCTAAATAACTGAAAGTGGCCTTCTCCAGTGGTGGGTGATATGACGCATGATTCCTTGCTGTGGGACCTCTCTCCTCTGTCTGGGTGCTGGGTCCAAAATAACTGAAAGTGGCCTTCTCCGGTGGTGGGTGATATGACGCATGATTCCTTGCTGTGGGACTTCTCTCCTCTGTCTGGGTGCTGGGTCTGAAATAACAGAAAGTGGCCTTCTCCAGTGGTGGGTGATATGACGCATGATTCCTTGCTGTGGGACCTCTCTCCTCTGTCTGGGTGCTGGGTCCGAAATAACTGAAAGTGGCCTTCTCCAGTGGTGGGTGATATGACTCATGATTCCTTGCTGTGGGACCTCTCTCCTCTGTCTGGGTGCTGGGTCCGAAATAACTGAAAGTGGCCTTCTCCAGTGGTGGGTGATATGACTCATGATTCCTTGCTGTGGGACCTCTCTCCTCTGTCTGGGTGCTGGGTCCGAAATAACTGAAAGTGGCCTTCTCCAGTGGTGGGTGATATGACTCATGATTCCTTGCTGTGGGACCTCTCTCCTCTGTCTGGGTGCTGGGTCCGAAATAACTGAAAGTGGCCTTCTCCAGTGGTGGGTGATATGACGCATGATTCCTTGCTGTGGGACCTCTCTCTTCTGTCTGGGTGCTGGGTCCAAAATAACTGAAAGTGGCCTTCTCCAGTGGTGGGTGATATGACGCATGATTCCTTGCTGTGGGACCTCTCTCCTCTGTCTGGGTGCTGGGTCCGAAATAACTGAAAGTGGCCTTCTCCAGTGGTGGGTGATATGACGCATGATTCCTTGCTGTGGGACCTCTCTCCTCTGTCTGGGTGCTGGGGCCAAAATAAATGAAAGTGGCCTTCTCCAGTGTTTTGTGATATGACGCATGATTCCTTGTAGTGGGACCTCTCTCCAATTGATATTGGTTAAATTTTATTTATTTTAATTCATTTCCCTATCCACATTTGTTTGCAGGGGATTTACCTACATGTTGCTGCCTTTGGCAGCCCTCTAGCCCGCTCCTGGACTATTTTACAGCCTTTTTAGTGCCTAAAAGTTCGGGTCCCCATTGACTTCAATGGGGTTCGGGATAAAGTTCGGGTCGAGTTCGGATCCCGAACCCGAACATTTTCGGGAAGTTCGGCCGAACTTCCCGAACTTCCAGGTGTTCGCTCATCTCTAATCCAGATCCCTCTGTAGCAGAAAACTGTACTCTTCAGTGTTAATTACTTTACACAGTTTAGTGTCATCTGCAAAAATTGATATTTTACTGTGCAAGCCTTCTACAAGATCATTAATAAATATATTGAAGAGAATAGGGCCCAGTACTGACCTCTGAGGTACTCCACTAGTGACAGTGACCCAATCTGAGTGTGTACCGTTAATAACCACCCTCTGTTTTCTGTCACTCAGCCAGTTACTTACCTACTTACATACATTTTCTCCCAGTCCGAACATTCTCATTTTATATACTAACCTTTTATGAGGTACAGTGTCAAATGCTTTGGAGAAGTCCAGATATACAACATCCATTGATTCGCCGCTGTCAAGTCTAGAACTTACCTCCTCATAGAAACTGATTAAATTAGTTTGGCATGATCGATCCCTTATTAAGCCATGCTGATATGGCGTTATTTGCTAATTTTCATTGAGATACTCCAAGATAGCATCTCTTAGAAACCCTTCAAACAGTTTACCAACAACAGATGTTAAATTTACCGGCCTATAATTTCAAGGCTCTGTTTTTGGACCCTTTATGAATATTGGCACCACATTTGCTATGCGCCAATCCTGTGGAACATTCCCTGTCAGTATAGAGTCCATAAATATCATAAATAAAGGTCTGGCTATGACATCACTTAATTCCTTTAGGATACGGGGGTGTATGCCATCCGGTCCTGGCGATTTGTCTATCTTAATCTTTTAAAGTCGCTGTTGTACTTCTTCCTGGGTCACACTTTTAATGGGGAATTTACTTTTACATTCTGCATTTCATCTTATTTTCCTCAGTGAATATAGTGGAGAAAAAAATATTTAATAGTTTTGCTTTATCCTCTCTGCAACAACCCTCTCATTGCTTCAGATTTATATTTTTTACGATTTATATAATTGAAGAACATTTTAGGGTTATTTTTTACTATCTATGGTAATTAATCTCTCAATTTCTAGTCTGGCAAATTTTATTAGTTTTTTACATATTCTATTTTTGTTCCTTATATTTTATCAGTGCTTCCTGGCTCCCTTCCTGTTTTAGTGATTTATATGCTTTCTTTTTGTCATTTATTGCTTTCTTTATGGTTCTATTTATCCACATTGGTTTCTTATTGTTTCTTAGCCTTCTATTCCTATAAGGTATGTACCTCTCACAATAAGATGTTACAATGCTTTTAAAAATCTCCCATTTTGTGGTTGTATTTTTATTTTTGAGGACTTTGTCCCAGTTAGTTAGGCCTATGGCCTCGCTTAGTTGGCTAAATTTTGCTTTTTTGAAGTTTGGTATTTTTGTTCCTCCCTTTAGAAACTCTTGTTTGAAGGATAATTGGAAGGTTATTACTTTATGGTCACTATTTCCTAGGTGTCCCCCAACCTGCACATTTGTTGTTCTGTCAGGTCTATTTGTTAATACTAAGTCCAGTATGGCCGTCCCTCTAGTGGGGTCCTGAACCAGTTGGGAAAGGAAACTGTCTTTGACTATTTCCTTTTTCCTGTTTCCTTTATGCGATGTACAGCTTTCAGTTTCTTCAGTTTCCTTCACCAGGGTGAGACGAGAGACGCTGGGATTTTTATTGTGATTTTTAAGAATCTGTCTGTGAGTACATACTAAATAAAAGTTTTTATAAAGCTATCGGAACTTCACTATGGTGGGAGCGGTTCTTATCCACAGAATATTTCGAGTGATAAGAAGTTTTTGAGGCAAAAGAAGCTCCCCTCGGTGTTGATGTGTTATTAAGTCCGTGGCTGACCCCTTCCTGCCAGTGCGGTAGTGAGAACCTCTATTTCAGGAGAGAACAGAGTTGCGAAGGACAGTTTGATGCGCCTGCAATCAATTAGTTTTCTGTAAGTATAATCTGTGCAAAAAAGGGTGATACAGTCTTACGGAATTTCACTATTGGTTGTCTTTTAATAAGTTGCAGGATATCTGACAATAGGATATCTGCAGACCTCGGTATTTTCTGAAGGGAGAGAAAAACTGCTTTGGGATCATCTATTCTAACGTGCGGTCTGAATCCTGTCTCTAAAATTGAAAAAGTGTGATCAAACCCACAAGTCTCCTCGGACTCGCAGCGCTTCTGTTTGTGGACTGGTGATATATTACTTCTTTTTTATTTCTGGCATTAGTATACATACATTTGAGAGGTTTATGTGTATTTTTTACCCTACACCTTTCCATCTGAACTGTTTTAGTCCCTCCTTCCATTCCTCTCCCAGTCACACTACCTCGCCCCTGGTCTCTATCTGCACTATCTTCCCCTCCTATAATGTAATTACCCTCCCCCCCAGTCCCTAGTTTAAACACTCCTCCAACCTTCTAACCATCTTTCTCCCCAACACAGCTGTCCCTTCCCCATTGAGGTGCAGACCATCCCTACGATAGAGCCTGTAGCCGACAGAGAAGTCGGCCCAGTTCTCCAGAAACCTGAACCCCTCCTTCCTACACCAGTTCTTGAGCCACTTGTTAACCTCCCTAATCTCCTGCTGCCTTTATTGTGTGGCTCATGGTACAGGCAGTATTTCAGAAAATACTACTTTTGAGGTCCTTGCCCTAAGCTTTTGACCTAAATCCCTGAAATTATTTTTAAGGACTCTCCACCTTCCTCTAACTTTGTCATTGGTTCCGATATGGACCATGACCACTGGATCTTCTCCAACCCCTCCCATTAATCTGACAACCCGATCCGCGATGTGTCCAACTCTAGTGCCGGGAAGACAGCACACTGTGATCACGATCTTTGTGACAGATCCCTCTATCTGTTCCCCTAATAATGGAGTCTCCCACTACCAGCACCTGTCTGGCCTGCCCTGCTCTCCTGGTCCCCTGTTTATTGGAGCTGACATTCCCCTGACTAACAGAGGAAGTGTCCGGCTGCAGCAGTGCCATCCCTGAATTGACATCCCCCTCATCTGCCAAACGTGCAAACTTGTTGGGGTCGTTCAGATCAGGGCTAGCCTCCCTGGCACTCTTCCCTCTACCCCTCTTTCTTACTGTTACCGAGCTAACTACCTCACTCAGCATTCACACTGTCATTCTCCCCCTTATCTGCTCCATAGAGCAGATAACTCCCCCCTTATCTGCTCCATAGAGCAGCAAACTCTTTTCCAAATTGTCAGTGGCATTTAGTTTTGCAACTCGCCTGTTTAGAGACTCGATGTGCGATTCCAAACGGGTAATTTGCTCACATTTTGAACACACATATACACCCTCGAACGGCTGTTCCAGGACTGCATACATCAGACAAGATGTGTATTGGACGGCGTTGTCAATAATTGAAGCCATACTAAATGGGGATTACGCAGGAAAAGAGAAAAAAAATAAAGATACTGTCTAGAGCAGTGATAAGATTCTTACTTACTCTGGTCTCCTTACAGTAGTAGGAAGACTAGCTAGAATCAAGCCAACTATATACAAGGAAGATCTAATGAATCTTTGTTTCTTGCTCCTTTTCTTGAACTCCGGTTTCTTTAAACTCCACTTAGGAAAGCAGCCACTTAGTAAAGCAAGCCTCAGGTAGAGCAAGCTCTGGAAGAGTTAATTGGGCTAATTTATAGCACCTGGTTGGCCAAGCCACTCCCCCTCACCTAGCAGAGAAAAAAAACTAACCTTATATATACTAACCTTTTATGCGATGCAGTGTCAAATGCTTTGGAGAAGTCCAGATATACGATATCCATTGTTTCACAACTCTCATGACCTCCTCATAGAAATTGATTATATTAATTTGACATGACAGATCCCTCATGAAGCCATGCTGATATGGCGTTATTTGATTATTTTCATTGAGGTGCATTAATATTGCATTTCTTAGAAAACCTTCAAACAGTTTACCCACGACGGATGTTAAACTTATGGGCCTATAGTTTCCAGGCTCTGTTTTTGGACCCTTTTTGAAAATTGGCACCACATTTGCTATGCGCCAATCCTGTGGAACACTCCCTGTTAGTATAGAGTCCTTAAATATCAGAAATAAGGGTCTGGCTATGACATTACTTGGTTCTTTTACATAGTAACATAGTATATAAGACCGAAAAAAGACATTTGTCCATCCAGTTCGGCCTGTTTCCTACAAGTTGATCCAGAGGAAGGCAAAAAACCCCTGTGAGGCAGAAGCCAATTTTCCCCACTTAAGGGGAAAAAAATTCCTTTCCGACTCCAATCAGGCAATCAGAATAACTCCCTGGATCAACGACCTCTCTCTAGTAGCTGTAGCCTGTAATATTATTACACTTCAGAAATACATCCAGTCCCCTCTTGAATTCCTTTATTGTACTCACCATCACCACCTCCTCAGGCAGAGAGTTCCATAGTCTCACTGCTCTTACAGTGAATAATCCTTTTCTATGTTTGTGTGCAAACCTTCTTTCCTCCAGACGTAGAGGATGTCCCCTCGTCACAGTCACGGGGATAAATAGATGATTGGACAGATCTCTGTACTGACCCCTGACATATTTATACATAGTTATTAGATGCCATCTGGTCCTGGCGATTTGTCTATTTTAATCTTTTTAAGACACCACTGTACTTCTTCCTGGGTCAGATAGGGTACTTTTAATGGGGAATTTACTTTTACATTCTGCATTTCATCTGACAGTTTATTTTCTTCAGTGAATACATTGGAGAAAAAAATAGTAATAGTTTTGCTTTCTCTTCACTGCTCTCTGCAACTCCCCCCTTATCACTCTGTAAAGGGCTGACACCTTCTGATTTATAGTTTTTACCATTTATATAATTAAAGAAGATTTAAGGTTAGTTTTGCTCTCTTTGGCAATTAATCTCTCGGTCTCTAGTTTGGCTGCTTTTATTTGTTTTTACATATTCTATTTTTTTTTTTCCTTATAGTTTTTCAGTGCTTCCTCGCTACCCTCCTGTTTTAGTGATTTAAATGCTTTCTTTTTGTCATTTATTGCTTTCTTTACAGTTCTATTTATCCACATTTGTTTCTTCTTGTTCCTTAACCTTTTATTCCCATAAGGTATGTAGCTCTCACAATTAGATTTTAGGATGCTTTTAAAAATATCCCATTTTGTGGCTGTATTTTTATTTTTGAGGACTTTGTCTCAGTTAGTTAGGCCTATGGCCTCTCTTAGTTGGCTAAAGTTAGCTTTTTTGAAGTTTGGTATTTTTTGTTCCTCCCTGAAGAAACACTCTTTTGAATTAAAACTGGAAGGTTATTACTTTATGGTCACTATTTCCCAGGTGTCCCCCAGCCTGCACATCTGTTTTTCTGTCAGGTCTATTGGTTAATACTAAGTCCAGTAGGGACGTCCCTCTAGTTGGGTCCTGAACCAGTTGGGAAAGGCAATTGTCTTTGGTTATTGCCAAGAATCTGTTTCCTTTATGAGATGTAAAGGTTTCAGTTTCCCAGTCTATATCTGGGTAGTTAAAGGCCCTCATAATGATTTGCCACCTCGTCTATCTCGTTTAGTAGCAGATTTTCTGTGGACTCTGGTATATTAGGTGGTTTATAATAAACTCTTATTAGAAATGTATTATTGTTTTTGCCTCCATGTATTTCTACCCACAGTGACCCCACATGTTCATGTCCCTAACTTATATCTTCTCGGATTGTGTGCTTTAGACAGGACTTTACATAAAGGCAGACCCCTCCCCTTCTCTGGTTTTGGGGATCCTTTCTAAACAGACTGTAACCCTGTACATTAACTGCCCAATCATAGCTATCATCCTGCCATGTCTCAGTTATTCCCACTATGTCATACATTGGGAAATAACAAAGAGAACACACAAAGTGTACTGGACTATAACAATGGCTGGGTGTGGCCAGTATACTGCTCTACTTTGCCAATATAATAATCTTGACCTAGGATGTGGAGGTCCGAGTGGAGGAGGAGGAGGCAGACATAGCGGTGTAGGCAGAAGAGGCGGATGTAGCAGTGTAGGCGGAAGATGTGGAGGAGATAGCAAACAAATTTTTTTTTTAATTTTGTGTTTACTTTTATTTTATTTTTATATATATATATATATATATATATATTATTATATTATTTTTTTTTGTGCAGACCCCAAAACATTGGGAAGGCCCCAAGACATTGGGAAATAGCAAAGAGAACGCCCTGCCATGCTAAACACATGTTCGGATAATACACGTGCCACAGTGCAGGCCAGCACCTTCAAGGCTTAAAGGGAAAGCTCAAGCCATGTGCCAAATTTGGAAACCCAGAAGTTAGAGCAGACACATCAGTCAGTACGTGCAGATGTGTGCACACATACTGTTCCACCATGTTGCTGAAATGCTGCCTCCCATATCAGATGGTGGTGCTGGATGTTGTGGTGTGCTGACAAAGCTTTTCCACATTTCGACCATGCTAACTCTCTCTTCTGAGGTGGTGGCGGTACCCCAGCTGCATTGGCGACTTCCTCCTCCACCTCGTGCTTCCACTGAGTCCCCGCTGTCAGGTGTGAACGCTATCAGTAGCGCGTCTACCAGTGTGCCACCCAGCTGTGAATGCGGATCCTTCGCATCCTCATCAAAACCGTGCCCTGGCTGGACAGTTGTGTACCTGGCTGCTGTTGGTGCAGGAATCCACCATCCGAGCCACATTTGGATGACTGGCCTGATAACTGTGGGAATGATCCCTGTTCTTCCACCTCTGCCACATCCTCATCCATCATCGCCCAAAGAGTTTTTTCAAAGAAATATAGAAGTGGGATAGGAACGCTGAGGACAGCGTCATCCAGCCATGTATTTTTTTTTTTATAAATTTTATTAAGAATCAAACAATTATTTTTTTTATTTATCATTATTACTTTTTTTCCTTTTTAACACTACTCGTGTTACCCTCCCCTTTGCAATGCATCTCTCTAAAGGAGGAGTCAAGTCAAGAAGAACTACCATTTCCAAACACCCCATATCCTAATTATTTATCCTCTATATTTCTCTGTTTATAAAGAACATTCTCATATCTCTTGATCTTATTAACCAAGTTTAACCATGTAGTTACATTTGGTATGATCAGTGAAAACCAGACCCGTGTAATCAAGAGTCTTGCCAGGAACATTACTTTTAACAAAATAATCTTTTTATCTTTATGACAGTTTACTTTAGAAAGATCACCCAATATCCAGCATTCAGCCTTAAAAGGGATCACTACTTCAGACAATCAGTTCCCCAATCTTTTTGACTGGGAGAACAGCCTGAGTACCTGCCAAACACAATGTGGACCGGCACAAGGGAAGTAACACCCAGTGGGGAACGAAACCAACATCCTCCAGTGTGCAGAAATATGCCCAGGAAGGGTAAATCGACGTCCAGACCGGAGCGGGAGGTTCAATTCCAACATGACGCTGGTGAGTAGGAGGGGGAGGACCCACAAAACAGGAGGAGTCACAGCATAACTGCACACCGGAGGGAAATAAAGAGGGGCACAGGGAGATAATGGTGCCCGATTTCTCGTCTGAAGATGGAGAGAAGTCCACAGACAATGAAAGACAAGATGATATGATCCCAGCAAGGCTATCACCTAGTAAGCAAAATAGGGCGGCTGGGGAACAACATAATTCCTTTGAAAAGGAGCCTACTTTGAAGAATGTCATGGTGGCGCTGGCAAACTGCAATACCACTCTTAAAAAGGAACTTTCATGTGAAAAAAAAGTATGAACTAAGTATCATGATATGGGGAGCGGCCCCCAGGGATCACACTTCATTTACTATTATCCGTTCTCCCGCTATGTTCTCTGGTATCTTTGGTGACTTGGTTCTCCTGGGAGGAGTCTGCCCTTTTTGTCCTGAGCGTCTCCTTCTCCCAGGCTGTAGCGATGTCCAATCACAGTGCAGAGCTCACAGTCTGAGAGGTTTTTTTCTCCCAGGCTATGAGCTCTGCGCTGCAATTGGACCAAGTCACCTAAGATACCGGAGGGCATAGCGGGAGAACGGAGCGGCGCACAGGGATAATAGTAAGTGCAGTGAGATCCCTGGGCGCCGCTCTCTGTATCATGATACTTAGTTCATACTTTTTTTTAACATGAAAGGTTCTCTTTACATCATTATCATTGCAAGTGGGGAGCTTAAGGGAAGATCTGTCCTTTATAAGGAATGACCTACACAAAATTGCTGAAAGAACCACTGAAGTGGAAAGAAGGGTGTCAGACCTGGAAGATGTAACAGGGCCTCTCAAAATGGCGGCCAAGACAGCAGCTTGAGATATAGATGCTTTGTTTGCCAAGATAGATGACTTGGAGAATAGATCAATAACATCAGAATTATTGGTGTTCCTGAGAAAGTGGAAGGTGTAAACGCTACTGATTACATAGAGAAATGGATATCTCAAAAGTTTCAAGACAAGGGACCATCACCCCTATATGCTGTGAAACGGCACATAGAGTCCACACTAGACCGATCCCACCTGGGAGACCACCATGTCGGATTCTAGCTAAAATACTTAATTACAAAGACATGGACACCATACTGCACAAGACCAGATCTATCCATTAATGGTGTTCAGATATCATTCTTTCTGGACTACTTCCACTGAAGTCCACTAAAGTCCAGAAAAAAAGGGCACGCTTTATGGACATTAAACGGAGATTGAGGAACCTTCAAATACCATACTCCATGCTATTGCTGGCGAAAAGTGAGAGTAGCGGCTATAGGAAACACGCAATTTTTCAAAGATCCGGAGACGCAGTGAAGTAGTTGGATCTACATAAGAATCAACTAAAGACGAAGGACGTCGGAACATAAAGTATAGAACATCTGGAGGAACAGCTGATCTAACATTCTACTATGTTTTTCCCTCCTGAAGGGGTAGTTGAGTTGTTTTATTTCCTTCTCTCCCCCCCCCCCCCATTCTCTATCTGGTTCCTCATGTTACAGTTGGGAGGGGGGGGGGGGGAATACAGTGATCAGAAGTACAGACCCAAAAGGGGCTTAATGCTACGTTGGAGAGGTACCTACAGCAGCCTTTGCGCAGGCGCATGAGTAGCATGTGGGACTTTATCAAGAGACTCTAGTCCATGCAATCGAAAGCACAGGGCTGGGCCATATTGCAGAATATGTTGGGCAAAGGAGTGTGGTTATGCCCATGTTGGGTAGTCTATAAGGCCTATTACAGGGCAAACCATTTGAAGTTTTTCAACTGGGGAGAAACAAAGGTTGAGGGGGGAGTAATCGGATGGGAACACTCCAGCATTGGTAAGAACTCAAGGGTCGAGCAAGGATCTATTGATATATGGTTTGCAGTGCTTATGGGGCGAAATTACTGGATAATATTTAGAAATGACTCACTTGACTAAGATAATTAGCTAGAATGTGAGGGGAATGGCTGATGCAACGAAACGCCAAAGCATATTTACATACTTAAAGAGGTTTCCCCCTGCCATATACTGCCTACAAGAGACCTATTTGACTAAACAGATGTTACACACTGTGGGGATGTCATTGGTGGGCTACTCGGTGCATTCGGTGTTCTCCTCCTCTTATTTCAGAGGTAAGCATTTTAATACATAGGAATGTTCGCTTTGAAGGTATTCAAGAACATGTTGACCCTGAAGGGAGATTTATATGCTTATATTATACTCTAGATGGCGTGCAAATGATTTTGGTGGTGGTTTATGTTCCCCCTCCATTCTCGGTGTTTCATATGAGACTAATAATACGCAGGGATTCCTTGGATTTTGGTAGGGGATTTTATTAACGTACCTGACGAGAACAGGGATAGATGTAGGGTAGCAGGGTCTGGAAGACAAGCAGGCCACTCCTCTCTATACAACATAATGACAGAAGTAGGCCTGTTGGATGTCTGGAGGTTACAGCACCTGGCAGAGCATACATATTCATGTAGCTCTTCCACTTACTCTTCACTATCAAGAATTGATCTGGCCATAGCTAATAACAGTATGTACCCATTAGTACAATCTTCAGAAAAATTACCTAGATCCTTATCGGATCGTTCTCCCCTGAAAGTTGAACTGTCCCTGTCTGCAAGTACTAGGCCTGGAGCCAGGATGTGGAGATGCAATGCTTTTTGGTTGCAGGTCTTGGGAGACATGAAAGATGTTGAGGCTGCATTAAGACAGTATTTTCTTTTTAATGAAGGGACGGCTTCTATGCACACGATATGGGACGCCATGAAAAGCTTCTTAAAAGGGATATTAATTCAATCTATTTGTAGGCATAAATACAAATCGGGTGAGGCTGATACTCGTATGCACAAGAAGGTCAAAGAAGCAGAGTCTGGATATGTTCAAGCTCCCTCGGTGCTGTCTAGTACACAGTTAAAAGAAGCACAAGAAAATCTGAGATGCCATCTGCTTCAAGTGGCAGATAGGAAAGGATTCTTTTTTAAGCAACGTCTCTTTGAAGAAGGAGACAGAGTAGTGCATCCATTATCGGTCATTTCAAAAGCGCAGTAAGGGTCGACTTGTATCACAGAGCTAGTGGACTCTCAAGGACAGAGGAGGAAAGGTACTAGGGACATTCTGGATATTCTGGAGGATTTCTATACCTCCTTATATACAACTAAGACCTCATGCTCAGAGGTAGAGTTAGTGGACTTCTTGAAGGGGACTGACACCGGAAGCAAAGGCCTCGTTAGAAGCCCCAAGTTTAGTCAAACTTGATGCAGCACAGAAAACCATGGCCAATGATAAAGCCCCAGGTACAGATGGACTCCCTGTGAAAATATATAAAAGGTTTCAAGGGGTGCTGCTTCCCGAGTTGCTGAAGGTTTTTCAGTACTCCTTAGAGGTGGGCACTCTCCTTGAATCAATGCAGGAAACACTTATAGTGGTAATACCGAAGTTTTGGAAAGACCACACACTAACAGACTCATATAGGCCTGGTTTGTTGCTCACAGCTGACGTTAAGATACTGGCTAAGGTCTTAGCGACGAGATTGTCTTAAGTGATATTAACCATAATAGATCCAGACCAGACTGGTTTTATGACCCAAAAATCCACTTCCATTAACATACGCAGAGTTTTTACCAGTCTGCAGATTGGGGCGGATAATAGGGGTGATAGAGCAGTGTTAGCACTTGACACAGCAAGGGCCTTTGATAGTGTGGAGTGGAGGTAGCACAATGGGCTTCAGCCAATGTTTTATCAAGTGGGTACAGGTACTATACTTAGACCCAAGAGCAGGTATTAGAGCTAATTGAGGGATATCCTCGATGTTTAGCTAGAGGGTCCAGCAGGGATGTCCACTGTCCCCTTTACTATTCGCAATAGCAACTAAACCACTAGTGGCAGCAGTGCTTAGTTCCCCAACAATAAAGGGCTTTCATTATGTACGCGGATGACACCTTGCTGTTTCTAGGGGACACATCGGCGTCTCTGTCAGAAGCCATGTCTCTGATTGGCCGCTTTGGGAAAAAGAAAGGTCTGAATATAAATTGACATAAATCAGCATTGATGTTTCTGGACGGACAGACTTCCTCAGCGACTGCTATAGAGAACAATATACCATGTGTGGACAGCATTAAATATTTGGGGATTAATATCTCACCCCCGGACATTGAGGAGCTAAACTTACCGCCAATGCTCACAAAATTTCGACAAAAGACCAGGGCATGGTGTAAGCTGTTTTTGTCAGTAGCGGGGAGAGTTAATCTCTTAAAGATGATAATGATGCCTCAACTCTTATATATATTACATAATGCCCCGGTATGGATACCACTAGATAAGTTCCAGAAGATTAATTCTATTTTTAGGGAACTGGTATGGCCTAGAATTAAGCTGGAAACACTACAATACGCGAAATAAGTTGGGGGTTTGGCACTACCTAACCCATAGATATATTACCTGGCGGCACAATGCCAGCACTTCAGGGGTTGGATAGACCCAGACACAAGTGACATGACTGGTCTGCGACAAAAACTAGGCGGGAAAGAACTCATGTGGTTACTGGGGGGGTCGGGAGTGCCATTAGTGGATGAACGGGACCCGCTAACATGGCTCATGAGGAACGAATGGAAAAAGGTCAAACAACTGAGAGGTATTACAGGTACCACAGAGTATGGCATAATCACATGCTTCCTGAAATTTGGCAAAATAAAGGAGCGACTAGAATAGGCAATTAATTAGACAATTCCCCACTTAAGGGGAATAAAAAATTCCTTCCCGACTACAATCAGGAAATCAGAATAACTCCCTGGATCAACGACCTCTCTCTAGTAGCTATAACCTGTAATATTATTATACTCCAGAAAAACATCCAGTCCCCTCTTGAATTCCTTTATTGTATTCACCATCACCACCTCCTCAGGCAAAGAGTTCCATAGTCTCACTGCTCTTACCGTAAAGAATCTTCTTCTATGTCTGTGTACTAACCTTCTTTCCTCCAGACGCAGAGGATGTCCCTTCGTCACCGTCACAGTCCTGGGGATAAATAGATGATGGGATAGATCTCTGTACTGACCCCTGATATATTTATACATAGTAATTAGATCTCCCCTCAGTCATCCTTTGTCTAAAGTGAATAACCCTAATTTGATAATCTTTCAGGGTACTGTAGTTGCCCCATTCCAGTTTTTACTTGAGGGGAGATAACTAAGGAACAATGGGAAGACATCTTAGAGGCAGTACCGAAATCATCTTTAAATGAAAATGGTAAACTATCACAATTGTTTATCATACACAGGGTCTACAAAGCTCTAGTGTTTCTACATCGTATTGGTGTCAAAGCAGATGCAAAATGCCCAAGATGCCAGATGGAACCAGCAGATTTACTATACATGCTGTGGCATTGCCCATGACTGGATGAGTTTTGGACGAGTATATTGGAACTAATTTAGAGAGTCTTCTCAATACGGGTTCCTTGTGAGCCTAAAGTATGCGTTTTGGGATATATAGCTGAGGTTGGAGCAGACAAAGTGGGTAGGATTGCCATAGGGAGGCTATTATATGTAGCCAGGAAACTAATAGCACTACATTAGATTCAATCGTGTCCCCCAAGGGTGGAGGAATTTCGAAGTAAGGTTAATACTATGCTGATGTATGAGAAAGCGGTATTCTTGAAACGTGGTTGTCCATAAGTTCGATAAGTTATGGAGTCTCTGGATGGGAAATGGTGGTCTTACCAGATACTTACCAACTGGTCTACCAATGTTGGAGTGTGGGAGTGGCGGCAAGGTAGGAACATGGGAAGGGGGGTTATAATTACAGTAAGTGCGGGAGTCATGGGAGGGGGGGGGGTACTGGAATAATTGTCATAATTAGATTTTTAATTACTCATATTACTTGTAGTAGACATTCTATTCTGATTGTATTGTAAAAGTGTAAGAAGACACTACCTGTACTGGTTATACTAATTGTACTTTATTGAGCTACAAATTACAAAAAAAAAAGATCTGATTAAAAAACAAAAAAGGAAGTGCTGAGCGAAGCTGAAAGTACCTTGATAAATTAGATATATTCTCTCTTTGTTCTAACTCAGATATCAAAAATAAATGGCCTTTCCTCACCAACTATGCAACATAAAAGATAATATTTTTCTGCCAATACTGATCCCCTACTAATTCATTTAAAACCTGTAAGTGATAATTGTGCCAAAGGGGTGTACAACATAAGGATCTCTTTATTCCCAGCCATTCTCTAATAGTGCACCAGGACTTACTTAACTATTTCCTTGTCTCACCATAATCCTGCCACTCATTAGATATTTGCCCAGATTCCAGTAAAGTAAACATGTTATCATAACCAGATCTATTCACCAAAATCCTACATAGTGGGCTTTTCTTCCATTTGCAATATAGCCATAACTGAGCCGATATAAAATAACCCTTGAAATAAGGAAGGTTCAATCCTCCTTTTTCTATCGGCTTATAAAAATGTTCTACTTTGAGTCTTACCCACTTCCTTCCCCAAAGTAGATAATTCCCTTAATTAATTTAAACAATGTATCCTCAATCCATACTGGGGAATTCCTAAGAATATAGAGGAGCTGGGGTAAAATCACCATCTTAATTAGGGATACTCTATCGGCTCTAGATAAGGGAAGTCTAAGCCATATTGCAATTTTAGATCTCATTTTACTTATCAAAGGATTCAAGTTTAGGTGCAAGAAGTCTTCAATCTTGGGGGAAATCCTCATACCCAAGTCAAAGGATTCCGAAACCATCAGCATACTAAGGGGCCCTTTACTAGGAAGTTCAAATTTATCTAGAGGCATAAGAGTGGTTTTTGACCAGTTAATATCAAGACCTGAAACTTCACCAAAATAATTGATTATTTGAATAACTCTTGGGATTATAATATGTGGCAGTGGAGCTGCCAGAAGGCCATAGGAAGGCCATTCAAGTGGTGTATCTCACCCAGAGCAAGCTGGGTGAGAATAAGAAAGGTTGGTAAAATAGTTTTTTCCCACTGTCTGCAGCAGCCAGGCTGGTAATGGGGATAATTAGCAGCCAGCTGAGGAGCTTGGATTAATCTGTGCTGAGCTCCTCAATCATTGCTTCCAGTCTGGGAAAGGAGCAGGCTGTGTTAAGGCCTGTGGGAGCCAGGACCTTCTAACCCCGTGTGGGGGTAAGCACTGTGGTGTTTTTGGGGAGCTGGGTGGTAGACCCGGATCCCGCTAGAGAGGGAGTATGTACTGTGTAGTCAGTGGCCAGACGGCTGAGTTTTATTTTTATGATTTCTTTGTACTGCTGTTATGACAATAAAGCTGGTCGTGGCTAGTGATGAGCGGCAGGGGCCATATTCGATTTCGACGAAATTCGCGAATATTCGTCATTATTCTAGTTATCGCGATTAATATGCAATTTAAATAATCGCGAATTGCGATTTCAACTTAAGGATACTTTCCTATTGGTTTGATATCTAGAATTATAGTGAAGATGACGAAGGACGAAGGCTCGCCGAAACGAGCGTCGGGGTGACGCCATCGTGGTTTCCCGGTCGGTGGTTTACTTGGGTGAGATCATCATGATATTTGGCCTAACCTGCATTTGATATTTTTGCCTATTTCATTGTGATTGCGCTACAGCTCCCACATGGGGCCCGCGTTTGATGGGTTACTGGAGGTATTCAATATTGTGTCTTGGAAGCAACATAGTGGGTCCTGCTGCATTGAACTGATATGTGATATCTTCGACGGCCACTAGGCTTTTTAAGTCACTCGGTGCCATACGTGTTTTTACTTGTGTGCATGTTATACATTAACATGCATTAATCAGATCATGTTGCAGGAATCCAGTATGCAGGTTGCATTTTTAACCATTTATATTATCAGCCAAATCATGTTTACAATAGAAATGTGACTGGGACCCAGGGTGGCGTCTTTTCTTCTGTCACCTCCTTTTAGATGTATGTAATTGTATTTATTGATTAATAAAGTGTTGATGTATTTGTAAACTTTCAGCATGTTGCTCTTTGTGCTTCTGTTTTCGTCATATCTTACATATTAGGCTAGAATTAACGAATATGGAATATAGCAGCAGTGCTAAGTAGAAATCGCAATGCTATTACTTCAAGTTATATTAGTCGCATTGCGATTTCAACTTAGAGCTGAGTTTGTAATGGGTCAGCTTGCTAGAATTAACGAAGTTAACGAATATGGAATATAGCAGGGCTAAGTTGTAATCGCAATGCGATTAATATAACTTGAATTAATCGCATTGCGATTTCAACGTAATTCTCAAATCCGACAGTACATTTTAGTATGGAGACATTCCCATGGTGATGGGGACACTCCATGAGCACGGAAGTCGGCAGAAGCGGCAATGGGCACTGACTGGAGCAGCCAGGAATCCTCAGGACAGGTAAGAACAACTTTTGGGAAGTGGGAAAGAAAAAAATATAACTAATAAAAAAAAAAAAATATTCGAAATAGCGAATTTATAGCGCTATATTCGAAATATTCGCGAATTAGCGAAGTGCCGATATTCGCAAAAAAAATTTGTTATTCAAATATTCGCGCTCAACACTAGTCGTGGCCAGTTTGCACCCGAATCTACAGTGGTGGAGTGGCTTCTTGATGTGTGCCAACCGTCTACGGCAGGCATGTCCAAACTGCGGCCCTCCAGCTGTTGCAAAACTACAACTCCCAGCATGCTTGGATAGCCTACAGCAGGCATGCTCAACCTGCGGCCCTCCAGCTGTTGTAAAACTACAACTCCCACGATGCCCTTCTGCAGGATGATAGCTGTAGGCTGTCAGGGAATGATGGGAGTTGTAGTTTTGCAACAGCTGGAGGGCCGCAGGTTGAGCATGCCTGGCCTACAGCTATTAGGGCATCCTGGGAGTTGTAGTTTTGCAACAGCCTGAGGGCCGCAGTTTGGACATGCCTGGTCTACGGTGTTAAGACGGCGATCTGGAAGAGCTAAATGACCCCGAGTTGTTACATATGGTGGAGGATGCGGGCATGAAAATGGCACACGAAGCTGGGTGCTGCAGAGCTTTTAGCAGGTAGTGTTGGCTGTGCTGAATGCTGCGGGATTGCTGGACGGAAAGTGTCCGTGCTGAAAAGTAAAAAAAACAGTTGGTTGCTAGGGGCAATGTTAGACAGCAGGTGCTGCTGAAAGTAGTTTTTTGCTGTGTGTGAAGTTAAAGGGCCGGAAGCTTTTTTGTCCAGTGGAGCAGGTGCTGCTCATAAGAGTGTGGACTATTTTGCTGTGGTGCAAGTAAAACTGCAGTGAATTAAAGGGCCAGTAGCCCAGCAAAGGGGACTAGTTGCTGACAATTTTTCCTGCTACCATGGGTCTTACACTCAGTTCACACTTTCGTAAAACGCCGCGTTCGAACGCACATAAAAACGCACAACAGTACAGGAACCATGCATTCCAATGGGGGTGGTTCACACTTGCGCGTTTTTATGCGCGTTCGTAGGCGCCTATAAACGTCCGACGCATAAGCAAGTATGTTCGCGTTAATTCGGGCTTTTTTCGAGCGTTTGGTGCCAATAGACTTCAATGGAAAACGCGATAGGCGTGTTGTTCGGGCGTTTGTGCAGCGTAAAACGCGCCTATGGATGCGCGTTTTACAAAGTTTGCAACATGCTGAATCAGCCACCATGGAATGTCACACCTCTAAAGCACTCAGATTGGCCAAACTATATCATTGGTCATTGGCCAACTATGCAGTCAATCACATAAACGCGCGTCAAACGCGCCTACACTATTTACCAAAACGCTTGAAAAAACGCGCCTAAACGCCCATCTTGAACGTGCATAAAACGATAGGCTTCTAAACGCTCAGGTCTGAACCCAGTGTTATGGAAGAGTACGTCCGGCGGCGCTGGCGCATACAGCAGGGAGAAGAAATGGCCATAGCGATTGGCTATCCTAAAAATGAATTGGCAAATTTGATGCAGAGCGAGAGGCTCTGGAGGCGCAGCTGCAGCTGGCCCTGAAGAAAGGGTTCTTAACACTGTATGGTCCCTGTGCAAAAGTACTAGAGGTCGGTGGTGTGCCGGGAGTTCTGGAGGAAAGGCGAAGGTGTGCCATTGCCAAGGGCAACCGTCGGGAAGATAAAGAGATGGTGAGCGGTGCGAATCTCAGGAGTTCCTATATTCCCTGCGACTGTGTGCAAGATTCTAAAGGGTGCGGCTGGAATGTCAATCCAGGAAAAGTCTTAAATACAGGCCAAGTTGTTTCCGGTAGCAACTGTTGGAGTAAAGAGTCTGCAGGTGATCATGGTACTAGGAATCAAGGGCAGGTCTCCAAAAGCTTGGTTTTGGAGGATGATCTCGGTAGAGATGTCCGTGGGATGCTCTCGTCTCCTGAGACTGCCGAACCTGTGACAACAAAGGGTAAGACTGTTCCTGTTATTAATTATGTGGCAGACCCAGTGATGGTGAGCCAGCGGCAGTTGATACCTACTGGACTGGTGAGCGATAAATTGCAGAGGAACTGTCTCAGAAATGTGTGACATTGGGAAAACTGCTGTGTCTGAACAGGCGGGTAAGCCTGTTGCAGTTGCTCCCTTGCAGGAATCTTCAGGGGAGAAGCTCAATGTGTTGTCTAAAGTGATTGTGACCAAGGCTAGATTTGGGATGGCGAAAATCAGAGATCCCATGCTAGTCTGGGTAAGAGGTAGAATGATGACTGTCCGGGACAATTATGTGAATACTGTGGACTATCCGGTGGTCCTCACGGAGGGTGAGACCATGGTGAGAATAGAGACTGATGGACTTGATGTTGCAAATAGGCTCATGCATGACGTAATGTGGGGCAATGGAAACACTTCTGTAGAAAGTAATGAAGATCCTATAGAACCTGTACCTGTCCCTTTAAATGAAGGTGTAAGGGAAATGCCGATAGAAAGCAATGGTTTAAGTGAAATGACCATTGGAAACAATGGTGCAGACACGGTGCCAAGTGAAGGTGCAGAGTTTGTTGAAATGTATAATTGTCAAGGATGGAGAACAGTTAGCAGGAACTGATAAATAACGACAGACTGGCTTAATCCAAAACTAAGGCGCATATAGGTGAGCCCTTTAAAACTCTAAGAGCTCTCTCCGACTGCTACACATGCAAAGGCCTCAATGGTAGACGATTGCATGCCCACGTACCTAAGACTGTGTGACACCTGAAAACCCTATAGTAATGAGGGGACACGACCACCGGCTCCCTGCTCTGAATACGGAGGGAGTCGGGTCATCTAGAATCAAGCCAGCAAACAAAACACAAAGTAAACGGAATGCACTTAACTTAGAGCAAAACAACTGCAGCCTCCAGCAGCACACACTTCATCTAGGAAGTAATATAAACCTCAAGGAGGAGCAGTAAGAGGGAATATAAAGCAAGCCAATTAATCCAGATAAGACACAGCTGAGGGAGAGAAAGGAACTCAGCAAAATGAAACCAAAACAAAGAACGTCATACAGAAGACAGGGAGGAACCTCTGACAGACCGTCTCCCAGAACCGGCGGTGACAATAATGATAATGTGGATCTATGTGCAAGAAGTGATGAGGATGATGACCTTTTCCTGTGCAGGCTGTGATTGGGGAAGAAGCTCCCCCTGTTGGTAAAAATGTGGATGGTATCAAAATGCTAATTGATGTTGAGAGCTCACAACTGAGGGAAACCACTGTGAAAAATGTGCAAGGACATGGGGCAGTCCTAGAGGGTGTACCACACGTACTAGAAGTGGATATGCAGTCTCCACAGGTTTCTATGATTAATAAAATGTCCCAAGTGGGGATTAGCTCATCGGTGCCCCTAGAGGACAGGATTGAGAATGACACGAGCGGTATATATAATGCATGTTCTGTGAACAATAGCAACTCAGAGAGTCTGAAGCTCATATCCAGACAGTCTTAGATGACCTGACAGGACAGTACAGCTGCAAACAGGAGGCTGACCTCACTCTCGCCACACGGTCCCTAGATACGATAGAGAAGGGACTAGCTGTCGTCACAGAGTCACCGAAGAAGGCTACAGAAGGGTCAAAAGGGGAGACCCCGGAAAAGATGAGTGAACTGAAGGGTCTACTGCCTGGTGTCCTGGGGAAGGGAAAAGACTCCAGGAAGACACAAAAGTCTATAGTAGACCTCAACAATGGGCTTGAAGAGTCCGTGGGTGGAAATCCCACAGAGTGTCTAAGAAAGAATGGTGGTACTCCTACAACTGCTGTTACACCAGAACAGAATGAAGAGCAGCTGGACCAGAAGGCCCAAGAGTGGGGCGCTGCTAACAAGCTGGTGCGAAAAACTAAGAAGAAGACCAAGGCCCTCTCCTTGGCTAGAGCCCTTGAAAAAGTGCTTGAGGAGCGAATTGAATTGGAGAGGCTGAACAAGCAACTCAGAGCAGAGATGGAAGATCTCAGGAGTTCAAAAGATGAAATCAATGAGTTGGAGAAGTCTCTGCATACTCCTGCGCAGCAGGAGGAAGAAAATGAGAAACCTGAAGAGGAAGATCCTCTGAAAGATGCCCAGAAGTCAAAGCCTGTTAAAGAGGACCTTTCATCACTTCTTAAGATATTAACTAACGATGCTCACATGTAGAGCGGCGCCCAGGGATCTCCCTGCACTTACTATTATCCCTGGGCGCCGCTCCGTTCTCCCGATATAGGCTCCGGTCTCTGTGCTCACAAAGTTATAGTAGGCGGGGACTTGGGGGACTTGGTTATAGTAGGCGGGGCCTGCCCTTTATCTCCTGCTCAATCGCAGCGCAGAGCTCATAGCCTGGGAGAAGGAGATTAAGGGCAGGCTCCGCCTACTATAACCAAGTCCCCGCCTACTATAACTTTGTGAGCACAGAGACCGGAGCCTATACCGGGAGAACGGAGCGGCGCCCAGGGATAAAAGTAAGTGCAGGGAGATCCCTGGGCGCCGCTCTACATGTCAGCACTGTCAGTTAATATCTTTAGAAGTGATGAAAGGTCCTCTTTAAGAATGGGTCTGGAGATGGTGGCGCTGTGGTGCCAGCTGAGGCAGATAAGAAGATGTATCTCCTGAACCAGATGATGGTGCTGAGGTGGAGGCAAAAGGCCAGAGACTCATGGCAGTGTGTGGCTAGGACCTGGTCATGAAAGACATTCCCTCTGTTGTCAATACCTTCCAGAAAGTCAGCAGTCTGCTGGGGAAGAAATACAGGGGGACCAACGACCAGTATGAGGGTCCTGTCTACTCCCATGGGCTGGTTCTCCTGAATTCTGCCCGAAAGGAGAACCATATCCTGGGTGAACCTCTGCAGGGATTGCCAGAAGACCACAAGTCTGGTGAAGACCCTGATGACTCCAGTACCTCCAACCTTGATGAGAAAGAGGAGGAGGAGTTAAGAATGCAAGTATATGATTCCGTGTCCGAGAAGGATAAGAAGGCTAAGAAAGTGAACTAAGACTCCAAAGGAGACTCAAAGGCTGAAGAAGTTAAGGCTGTTGAGTTGGAGTGGGAAAAAACCTTAGATGTTTCCCAACGTAGGAGCTTTGACTGGAGGGGGCTTAAGTAAGGTGAAAAGTCCTACGGCCTTTATCAGGGGGGGGGGGGAAGATATGTGGCAGTGGATCTGCCAAAAGGCCATTCAAGTGGTGTATCTCACCCAGAACAAGCTGGGTGAGAATAAGAAAGGTTGGGAAAATAGTTCTTTTCCCCACTGTCTACAGCAGCCAGGCTGGTAATGGGGGTAATTAGCAGCCAGCTGAGGAGCTTGGATTAATCTGGGCTGAGCTCCTCAAGCAGGGCTCCCAGTCTGGGAAAGGAGCAGGCTGTGTCAAGGCCTGGGGGAACCAGGACCCTCTAACCATGTGTGGGGGTAAGCACTGTGGTGTTTTTGGGGAGCTGGGTGGTACTACGGATCCTGCTAGAGAGGGAGTATGTACTGTGTAGTCAGTGGCCAGACGGCTGAGTTTTATTTTTATGATTTCTTTGTACTGCTGTTATGACAATAAAGCTGGTCATGGCCAGTTTGCTCCCGAATCTACAGTGGTGGAGTGACAACCGTCTACGGTATTAAGACTGCGATCTGGAAGAGCTAAATGACCCCGAGTTGTTACAAACATTAGTATTATGTATGAAGAATAACACATCGTCTGCATATAGCAAAATATGATCCTCTATTCCTAATGTCCCAAAGCCTCCAATCCTAGAATCTTGCCTCACACTGGCTGCAGGAGACTCAATATAAATGTCAAATAGCATTTGGGAAATAGGACATCCTTGACGGGTATCTCTACTCAATAGAAAACTATTTGTTAAAGACCCATTAATGTTCAAGCTCGCATTAGGGGAGTTATACAGAAGCGTAATCATGTTTATAAACCTAACACCAAATCCCATTTTTTTCTAAAACCTTCCAAAGGAATCCCCACTCCACCCTGTCAAAAGCCTTAGAAGCACAAGAGACAGGATGGAGCGAGAGCCCCCCACCCCCACCCCCCCAAAAAAAAAAAAAATATATATATATATATGACTCCATATCCAGGGGGGCTTTACCTTTTTTAGTATTAATATTATCACAGCTTCTGACATTGATTCCGGAAGGATACCATCCTCCAATGAATCAGTGAACACCCTCAACAAGCAAGGGTGAATAACATCCCTATATTTACAATAAGATTCATATGGGAATCCATCTGAACCAGGAGAAGAATTTCCCAAGCAGGCTGCCTTTAACTCAAACAGGGAAAGATCAAGAGATTCTCTTTGAGTGTCCGTAAGGAGATTATTTGGAAATAGGCATCAATCATTTCATCTGAAATAATCTTATCTGATTTGTATAATTCTGAAAAGTATCTAACAAAGATTCATTTTATATGCTCTTGATCTGCAGTTATATCTTCAGATGAACGAATACTTAATATCTCTCCTTTTTTTATCCTGATTCGAGATCACACTAGCCAATAATTTCTTCAACAAAGTATCTTTGTCCCCTTAAAAAAAAAGTCTCTGCTGGGCCTTTTCCAGGAGGAAGTTAGAATATTCCTGGCTGGCATTCTCCATAATTTCCCAATTTTTTTTTCTTTTTATTTCTGGAGAATTCCATCATGGCACCTGCAGCTGCATATTTTAAACTCCTCTCTTTTATACCATACCCCTTTCATAAATTAGAGATATTATTAACAAAAAAAACCCTAATAAAGGTCTTGAGTGCATCCCATACCGATGATGAGTTACAATTATTATCCCAGAATCGGACAATCTCCTGTTCAATCGATTTATGATTGTCTATTAAAGAGATCCAGTGGGGGTTTAATCTGAAGAAAGGTCTTACCCTATGCTTATTGTCTGCCATTGAAACCTCAAACAAGAATGGTACGTGGTCAGATAGAGCCCTGGCATCATATTTCATTCGGTTTATGTATCTACAGTAGTTTTTATTTATCAGAGCCAAATCTTTCCTAGACCTATCCTAATTTCCAGACTTACTTACACAAGAGTTCACTCTTTTCCCCCTCCCTACAAGGCCCCATACATCAACAAAGCCTGATTCCTGACAGAATCTAGCCAGAGGGGACCCTTGTACAGGAGTCTGGATATCAGCCCCATTGAAATCATATCAATCCCTGGGTTTATAACACAGTTAAAATACCCATTGACTAGTGACTAGGAAAACTCAGGCCAGCGATTAATGAAGGTTAACAAAGAATTTAATATTTCAAGAGAGAATGGTGAGGGAATATAAATAAAAGCTAAGATGCATAATCTTCCAGCAAGCTTTCCATAAAGAAAAACATCTAGTGTTATCAATAGAGGATGCCCGGCAGACAAAATCAATCCGATTATGTACTTAAACTGACACTCCTCTAGAATAACTAGAGAAGGAGAATAGTACGTCTGGGCGGCCCATCCTCTATCGAGCCGAGCAACTGTCTCCCCAGTAAGGTGAGTCTTCAGTAGGCACACAATCACTGGTAGATGTCTCTGGACCAAATCAATAACCGCTTGTCTTTTAAGCCTATCCCCCAAGCCCCGAACATTCCAGGTTAATATTTTTATCGACATCAAAACATTCCAACATCAAAAAAACGGAAAATAAGAAAAACTAATAAGCCTCCCCTCGCCCTCCTGAGAGACGCATCACAAACCCTCCCATAACCCCCCCAATCCTCTTTATCCACCACATTACTGCACCAGATCTCTTAACTAACTAAGACCACTCCTCCCCCTCTCCTCCAACCCCACCAGAGAAAATACAATATAGAACACAACTACTTAAATATTATTCCGATCCAACCAGTCGGAGACAAGATCAGCGGTATAAAAAAAAAAAAAAAGAATTTCCCCCTTCAAAAATTATCCGGAATTTGACTGGGTAAAAAAAAATGGGTATATGATGTCCCTTTCTTGCAAGCATTTTTTAACTGCAGTAAAACTGCGTCTATTTTCTTGAATCTCTTTAGAAAAATCGTGAAAAAAGGACACTTTAGTCCCATTGTATAAGTAAGATAGGTGGGCATTCCCAAGGCCTTTTCAAAATCATATCCCTGTCACCTGAAACAAGTATCTTCACCAGTATTAACCGTGGAGGCCTTCCAGGAATTGGTTTACCCCCTGGAACCCAATGCGCTCTTTCAACCAAAAATATTTGCGAAAAATGTTCCTTTAACATCTGTTGTTGGTAAACTGTTTGAAGGGTTTCTAAGAGATGCTATTTTGGAGTATCTCAATGAAAAGAAGCAAATAACGCCATATCAGCATGGCTTCATGAGGGATCGGTCATGCCAAACGAATTTAATCAGCTTCTATGAGGAGGTAAGTTCTAGACTTGACAGCGGCGAATCAATGGATATCATATATCTGGACTTCTCCAAAGCATTTGACACTGTACCTCATAAAAGGTTAGTATATAAAATGAGGATGCTGGGACTGGGAGAAAATGTCTGTATGTGGGTAAGTAACTGGCTGAGTGACAGAAAACAGAGGGTGGTTATTAACGGTAGATACTCAGATTGGGTCACTGTCACTAGTGGGGTACCTCAGGGGTCAGTATTGGGCCCTATTCTCTTCAATATATTTATTAATGATCTTGTAGAAGGCTTGCACAGTAAAATATCTATTTTTGCAGATGACACTAAACTGTGTAAAGTAATTAACACTGAAGAGGACAGTTTTCTGCTACAGAGGGATCTGGATAGATTGGAAGCTTGGGCAGAGAAATGGCAGATGAGGTTTAACACTGACAAATGTAAAGTTATGCACATGGGAAGGAATAATGCAAGTCACCCGTACATATTAAACACTCGGTAACACTGACATGGAAAAGGATCTAGGAATTTTAATAAACAGCAAATTAAGCTGCAAAAACCAGTGTCAGGCAGCTACTGCCAAGGCCAATAAGATAATGGGTTGCATCAAAAGGGGCCTAGATGCCTGTGATGAGAACATAGTCCTACCACTTTACAAATCACTGTGTACTGTGTACAGTTCTGGGCTCCTGTGAACAAGGCAGACATAGCAGAGCTGGAGAGGGCTCAGAGGAGGGCAACTAAAGTAATAACTGGAATGGGGCAACTACAGTACCCTGAAAGGTTATCAAAATTAGGGTTATTCACTTTAGAAAAAAGACGACTGAGGGGAGATCTAATAACTATGAATAAATATATCAGGGGTAAGTACAGAGATCTGTCCCATCATCTATCTATCCCCAGGACTGTGACTGTGGCGAGGGGACATCCTCTGCGTCTGGAGGAAAGAAGGTTTGTACACAAACATAGAAAAGGATTCTTCACGGTAAGAGCAGCGAGACTATAGAACTCTCTGCCTGAGGAGGTGGTGATGGTGAGTACAATAAAGGAATTCAAGAGGGGACTGGATGTATTTCTGGAGTGTAATAATATTATAGGCTATAGCTACTAGAGAGAGGTCGTTGATCCAGGGAATTATTCTGATTGCCTGATTAGAGTTGGGAAGGAATTTTTTTCCCCTCTGGATTTTTTGCCCTCCTCTGGATCAACTTGTAGGAAACAGGCCAAACTGGATGGACAAATTTCTTTTTTCGGTCTTATATACTATGTTACTAAGGGGAAAATTCAGCAAACGAAAGATCAGAAATGCCAACTCTGCCATAATTCAGGTTTCAATCTCAAAAAGGCCCAAACAGGACAGCATCACAGGGAAGGTATTTAAGAAAACAGGAGCAACCAGTAGCTTTATGTCAGCGCAGTACTTGAGGCAAATACCAAACACAGAAGAAAGGAGGGTTAAATGTGAGTCCAGCAACAGATCACCTGAGGCAGAATAACAGAGCACATAAGTCCAAGGCAAGGCAGGATATAGTATGAAGTAAACAACCGGAGGGTAAATTATCAATAAACAAACGGAGGGGGAGGCAGACGTAACACACAGAGGAGGAATAGGTTAAATCTTGAGACAGGAAGAAGCCCAGGTTCAGGGCATTTCAAACCTCCTTCTTCAGAAGCCAACACAAACAAATGGCGGGGAAAGGCGGGGGAAGCCAGAGGGAGTCAGGGGATCATCATCCCGGGGCACCAACCAGGTATCTGTATTTCAGGGCTCTTCATACCCGCAGACATGCATCAGATCGGCCAGGGTGCAGCACCTCCAGCACTTGGAAGTTGTTCCAGCCAGCTATCAGGATGGAAAGCAGCATGGTGAGGTGGAGGAGAGGAGGGGGAGCGCGATGCAGCAGGTACCTACGTCATCACGTCACAGAGGAAGTCATCCAGTCCAAGTCCAAGAGCCTTTTATAAGTTAATGACGTTTCAGATGGGATGATGGTTAAGATTAACTAACCTGTGTTAAGTCTGCAGTTGAGATCTGTGGACACCGGGGTTCACTTTTGAGTGACTGGTTAAAGTGTCTCACAGCTATGTTTTGGTAAACGGATCTAGGCATTCCCAGAGTGAAGCGAGTGCTGTAGCCTCATATTAACAGACCAGAACTAACAGACGGACTGTACGAATGTACATTATTGTCAGTCTTGTAAAATACCTGTTACGACTATATATAGTAATGCATTCTTTACCTTTTTGGGTTGCAGTGTGGTAGTGCCAAAGTAATTCATAATATCTGGTATACGAATGTATGACATATCTCCAACTGAACAGACATAGAGTTTATAGAAATGTATGCCTTCTAATTCCTTGTCCTGAGATCAATGTCATTGTGCTGTACAGGCGGCATTTGATGTGAGACATGGTCAGTTCTATGTAATAAGTACCAGTAAAGATATAGTTAGACCCTTAATAAGGAATATCAATATTGTTGTACCGTCAGACAGGTTCTCTGTAATATATAGATGTAGGTTTGTAAGTTCAATTTAGATTTGGACCAAATCCGTGTTGGTTACAAGATAAATATTGATTCATATAGAGATTATATTTGTCCGCTGAGTGTGAATCCACCAATATAAAAGTATCAAATATTTGGATATTGAATGATGACTAATGAGAATCTCTGAATGGGTGAAAGAGTGTGAGTGATCTATGAGGAACAAATAAATAAGTCCCTGATTAATGAGGGATTCTAGTAGGTGTGACTTCTCATACACGGCGAAGAATCTGCCTCCCTTAAGGAGACTGAAGAAATAAATAGTATGTGTGAAAATCATAACTAGCAGGAAATTTCCATGGTGAAAAAGTACGCTGGGGACATGGTGAAGTCTTTGGAAATTGATAAGGGAACCTTTCACGAAGAAGGGTGCAGAAAAGGACTTTATCCCGAACATACCATAGACTCATCACATGGTGCATGAGTGAATAAAACCATCATAAAGGTCACTTTTAGACAACAAAGTCAGGGACGACCTGAGGTAATTAGAGTAAAAGTGTGGCCTGAATGTTTGTTTTGTAGAGAAGGGGATTCCAGACTCATAGGACAAAACTATAAAACTCAACTTTGTAGAATGAAAAACCATACCCAAGAAAGTGGGGAAAAAGATCTAAAGAAGGATAAAAATAAGTTTAAGATGGTGTCAGAGCAGGTAGAAATAAACAGTAATAGTTGTGAGTCTATTTGTCTGGCTGCATTTCAAAATCTGGAAAGAGAAAGAGGCACGCAGAATTGAGGTTGCCATAGACTTAGCATGTGGTCAGGGTGGTATGCAGAAAAGTCCTGACTAGGTGTACCAGAAGGACTATTGTCCGAGGTAGGATGACCCAGAGAAAGCCCGGCAGGCCAGTTGTGTACGTACAGTGGATATCAAAAGTCTACACACCCCTGTGAAAATGTCAGGTTTCTGTGCTGTAAAAAAATTAGACAAAGATAAATCATTTCAGAACTTTTTCCACCTTTAATGTGAACTATAAACTATACAATTCAATTGAAAAACAAACTGAAATTTTTGGGTATGAGTCTATCAACATGGCACATTTTGATTTGGCAAGATTTGCCCACTCTTCTTTGCAAAAACCCTCCAAATCTGTCAGATTGCCAGGGCATCTCCTGTGCACAGCCCTCTTTAGATCACCCCACAGATTTTCAATGGGATTCAGGTCTGGGCTCTGGCTGGGCCATTCCAAAACTTTAATCTTCTTCTGGTGAAGCCATTCCTTTATTGATTTGGATGTATGCTTTGGGTCGTTGTCATGCTGAAAGATGAAGTTCCTCTTCATGTTCAGCTTTCCAGCAGAAGCCTGAAGGTTTTGTGCCAATATTGACTGGTATTTGGAACTGTTCATAATTCCATCTATCTTAACTAAGGCCCCAGTTCCAGCTGGAGAAAAACAGCCCCAAAGCATGATGCTGCCACCACCATGCTTCACTGTGGGTATGTTGTTCTTTTGGTGATGTGCAGTGTTGTTTTTGAGTCAAACATCTTTTGGAATTATGGCCAAAAAGTTCAACCTTGGTTTCATCAGAGCATAACACCTTTTCCCACATGCTTTTGGGAGACTTCAGATATGTGTTTGCAAAATGTAGCCTGGCTTGGATGTTTTTCTTCGTAAGAAAAGGCTTTTGTCTTGCCACTCTACCCCATAGCCCAGACATATGAAGAATATGGGAGATTGTTGTCACATGTACTACACAGCCAGTACTTGCCAGATATTCCTGCAGCTCCTTTAATGCTGCTGTAGGCCACTTGGTAGCCTCCCAGACCAGTTTTCTTCTCGTCGTTTCTTCAAGATGTCCAGTTCTTGGTAATGTCACTGTTGTGCCATATTTTATCCACTTGATGATGACTGTCTTTACTGTGTTCCATGGTATATCTACTGCCTTGGAAATTGCCTTTTGTACCCTTCTCCTCTGATGTTTTGGAAGCTCTCTGTGGACCATGGCTTTTGCTGTGGGATGCGACTGTAGAGGGAAGGATTGTATATATGCCTACATATATATACATATGTATTAGCCCTTTTATATATTGTGAGCCTAGTATATGGGCCTGTCCAGGTTGTGTGTATATACATAGAGATGTATGTATGCCCTTTTGACAGCATACACGTCTATGTATATACATCAACCCTTATCAACTTGACATAGGCCTGTAGGCCATGGCTTGCATTGTTCATTGATTCAAGTCATGCTGTCTGCATAGTTCCTGTTAAATAGCCCAACTGTCCCTGGGGGGTAGTTAGCATAGAGATGCTAACTAGGATGTGGGTCCAGGACAGGAGATTGCAGACGTAATGGCACCTTTTGATCAGCATATGGCTTACATGCTAAACCTGTTTCCATCAACCCCTGCTGTTGTAACCTTGAGGATTGGAGGTTTTCCTAGTCCATGTAACCCCTGTACCCCTGCCTTGTACCCCTACTTCAGTGTGTGAACCCTTGCAGTGCCCAGCAGCTTTGTAACCCTGAACCCCTTTAAGGCTGCTGTATGCCCAGTTGCAGCAGTAATGCTTTCACTGCTGCTGCCCTGAACCCCTGCTGCTGGTAACCCATTCACAGCCCTGTACCCCAGAACCCCGTGCTGGACTGATCTCTGCCCAGCAGAGCAATACCCCTGCAGACCACAGCCCATTCTGCATTAACCCCTTCACTTCTACCCCTGTGTCCTTGTACCCCATAGGGATAGTGAGTAGCCAGGCGGGTGGGTTACAGCTGCTAAGTAATGTGTGTAAGTAAGTGTAATTTATAGTTAGAATTTGGGGAGGAATTGGGATTGTGTGTAGTGTAGATAAGTCATTCTGTTTATTGCTGTGTTATAATATATATTACTGTATTGTGGTGTATCTGTGTATATATATGCTTATATATCCCTTTATATAAGCATATGTAGATATAGTAGTAGTATAGATGGTTAGACGTGTAGTTTGTAATAAATATACATGTACTTTATTATTACACATACAGTGTCTAGACTATTATTATTATAATCACCGCCATAGCAATAGTAGCAGTGTAAGTCACATGTAGTTCAGTGTAGTGTAAGGCAAGTGAGGTTTTATCTTTATTTAAGGTATAAATAGGCGGAGTCATCAGTCGACGACTACGCCAATTTATGAATATTAATTATTGATATTTGCTTAAATACTGATAATTAATATTCCCCTTTAACATTGGCGATCCAGGCCCACTGCTTAGATTTTGTGTCTGTATCTGGTTTTTGGGAAAAGGATCGCATATTCTGTGAATTGTCAGGCAAGAGAGATGCGGTCAGTGGTTTCTGAGCGTCCTGATAATTCGGACAGGTAACACGATTCCTCCTTACCGAGCCAAACGCAGACCAACATCTGTAGCAGAGAATCTAAATCTTTCTGATTTTTTTTTGTGTGTATTAATATCTTGTCAATTGCTTTTCATAACCACTGACAACGCGCAAGTGTTGCAGAAGAAGGAGTCATCATCACGGTGACTGGAAGGGATCCATAGATGTTGGAGCTGCACAGAAGTCCAGCTGGTCGGGAAAAGGCGTTTTGGGAATCAAAGGACCTTCTCCAAGCAGCTACGAAGGACATCGAAATACAGCACCAACAGAAGATGGACTCTCAGCAAAAAGTGAGTAGGGAATTCCCCATACTGCAACACTTAGGCAAACACAGCACATTCAATCCCATAGTCCCTACCAGATACAAGTCAGCAGAAATGCTGTGGTTCGATTTGTTGGCACAGGCTTGTAGTTATGACAAGCTATGTGTCATCAAAAGGACGGTGTTGAATAAGACCACAAAGCGACTTCAAATGCTAGCCAAACTGGTTCATACGTTTGAGGTTAGCATCTGCAAGCCAAAGGAAATTGCGCTGGTGTCTCGGTCAACGGAGACAATTCCTCCGAACATTCACTGTCAATGCTGTGCCAGTAATTCGGACCAGGTTTCGGCATTGTGCGCATGGCTGGAGAGAATGTACAGTCTACTGTTGACCGAGATGTGCAGGTGGCTAGGATAGAGTCACGGTTAGTAGAGCTGCAGAGGCAGAAGGAGGAAATAGAGGCGCAGTTGACTCAATCTTATGCTGAGATCAAGGCCCTCAACGAGCGGGCTGCCTCTACTAATGTGACAGTAGCCAAATTGAAGGGTGAGGTTGCTGTAAGGTCCCAGCTAATGACTGGCATGCAAAAGGTCAGACTCATCACCAATTTGGTGCTGACCCTTTTTTTTTTTTTTTCTTCTGTAAAGTCAGGGCCGGAATCTCCCAAAACTTTGCCCAGTTTCGGGCAAAAAGGGGGAGGGTAGTCTGTGACAGGCCAAATCACTAGACCAAGCCTGTCCAAACTAAGAGAGATTTTTCCCTGACTTTGGGAAAAAGAACTGTGGTGAAGAGTGCATCCCTGAGGATGGTACAGTACAGGAGATGGGAGCACTATGGCAGTGTAGATGGACCTAAGTCATACAGGGCAAACATCAGATGTTTTGCAACACAGAAAAGGAACATAACACACAGGACAGGAAACCAAATCACGTGTTTCAGGTGTGGGAACAAGGGACACGTTGCAAGGTATTGCCCTTGTGCAAGTAATTGAAATGTGTCCAGCAGTCAAGTAACAAATCGTGCAGTGGGGTCTAGTCAGATTGGCCATGAAGGGGTTACCTCTCAGCGACACACGCCTCACCAAGCGCTGAGGGGTCAGAATAAGCAACGGACTAGAAGTGCAGGATATGCTCCCCTATATATATGCACAACCGCATGTGGGTTTGAGACTATCCTGCCTGTTTAACACCACGTTTTCTAATGGTTTGTATAGTCTTATGCTTGGAGGTGTATAAACTCCTATTTAAATGTGCCTGCTTTTAATCTACAGGCTACATTCAGGTGCACCTCTTTAGGCCCTGGGCCATATCAGCCAGTCTCGGGTGGGGCTCACAGGCACTTCCCACCTCCCACCTGGTACAGTAAGCTGTCTGTGAGTCTGGCCTTAGGCTCGCGTAATTTGCCCACTGGCCCCTGGTATTGCCCATACAGCACAGGAAGGTGAGTGATAGGGCCTTGGGCTACTTGAGAGACCTTGGCGCGGTGCCCGAGCTTAAGACATGTCCTCCTAGGAGGATATGTCGAACTAACCTCTCAATTTTACATCAGTGTGAGGGTTTAGTATTATCGCAGAGTGCACCTGTCTTTGCTTTTGTTTAGTCTTTCATTGTTCTTCACATCCACATAATTGTTACCTTATGTAGGATGGTTATTGTGGTACTTGTAGTCCGTTGCTGGCATCTTCCATTGTATGCCTTTTATTGCTGTTGATTGCCATAAGCAACGGACTACAAGTGCAGGATATGCTCCCCTATATATATATGCACAACCGCATGTGGGTTTGAGCATATCCTGCCTGTTTAACACCACGTTTTCTAATGGTTTGTGGGGTCAGAATGACCCCTGTACTATTTGTTATATCGTATGTTCCACGTGTATGTCCATATTGTATGTTTTTGTTAACTGTGTATATGTTTTTTTTCATGTGGGTGGCAGTGGTCCTTGTGTACAAGTGTGTCTCACCCTGCTGATTTTTGTAGATTACATTCCCTGCTGTGAGTCCAGTGGCTGCTGTCTTTGATTTATTCTTGTGTCCCCTTTGAGTAGAACTGTGTTATACTATGGATCGAGAAAGTGTTGGCTTGCGAAATGGGTGACATTGGAGCACAGTTTAGTGGGATGTCACGATGTGCAAGCCAGGGTCTCTGATCGATACAGTTAACACCGGTTTGCTCAAGTTTTCTGTAGGGCTGTGCCATATGGGGACCAGGGTGGACAGGCAACATTGGTGTAATGTTGTGCTGCGCACTTAATTCTAGTCTGATCGGATAACACAGCTCTGATTGGGATTGGACACACAGTGATTGGCAGCAGAGTATGGACTGTGTTTGTGTTGTGAAGTCCCGAGGATCCAGGGCATGGCCATGCCATGGATTCTGCTGGCCTCCACAAGACAGGATGGCAGGGGAAAATCAGCTTTAGTATTCATGAGTGGACAGAGATACACTGCCATCAATTGCAAGATTTTGCTTCATCCATAGCACCCCTCGGATATCCTAACCTATTAAAGGGAGTCTTTCACCCCCATATGGCCATATAGAGTGTTTACTCCGTCCAATAGCACAGATGTAGAAGAATGTAAGGGTACTTTTATCTTTTTCTTCATACTTGAAGTAGGTGTAAAAATGAAGTTTAATCCTTATGCAAATGAGCTCTTTAAGGTGCCCAGGGGCGGCGCTTACTGTATGGGAGCCCAGGCTGCGCTGCCTTTTTTGAACGTTTCCCCGCCCAGCCGGTGCTTATACCCACCCTGCTATTTCCTTGTTATAACCTACAGTCATCGGGCTGGGATCATTGCTTTAATTAATGCTCATGCGCCTGGCGAACGCACTCTTGCGGCTCGTTTCGCTCTGTTCCTCGATGCATGCGCATTAATTAAAGCGATGCCGTGCCCACAATAGGCATCGCAGTGCGCATGCCCGGCGAGACTGTAGGTTGAAACAAGCGAATAGGAAGGCGGGTATAAGCACAGGCTGGGCGGGGAAACGTTCAAAAAAAGGCAGTGCAGCCTGGGCTCGGCCAAACTGTAGGTTAAAACAAGCGAATAGGAAGGCGGGTATAAGCACAGGCTGGGCGGGGAAACGTTCAAAAAAAGGCAGTGCAGCCTGGGCTCGGCCAAACTGTAGGTTAAAACAAGCAAATAGGAAGGCGGGTATAAGCACAGGCTGGGCACCTTCAAGAGCTAATTTGCATAAGGATTAAACTTCGTTTTTACACCTACTTCGAGTAAGAAGAAAAAGATAAAGGTACCCTTACATTCTTCTATATCTGTGCTATTGGGTGGAGTAAACATTCTATATGGCCATATGGGGGTGAAAGACTCACTTTAAGGTAGCCATCCTTATCTGTTGGTGCAGAGGGATGTGAAGCAGAGGACGCGATCCTATGAAGGTAGGGTGTTCATACACCAGGGTTAGGATAACGAGGGGTCCTGATAGATGGGAAGGCTTGGGGGCATGGTCTGGCCGCCGAGGTGCACGGATGCCTCTGGACTGAGCTCCTGTGAGCACTAGCTGTAACAGCGACTCCAAAGCGACAAATCCAGCGGGGACACACTAACAAAGCTTGTGGATCTCCACCCGATCGACTGCAGACATGGCGGGACGGAAGAAAAGAGTACCAAAACATCCGCAGCTATCGAAGTTTTACTTCGGCTCCGCAGCAGACCGGGACCAAGATGGCGCCGGGGAAGATGAAGCAGCGGCACTGCAACAGGCTGCGGACCTGCAGGGATCCCGAGGAGAGAATGTGGAGCCTGGAACTTCCCCTCCGTCCTCCTCTACATTGGGGGCATCGGCAGTGAGACACAGTACTCACCTTCCGGGACCAGGAGACGAACTGGAGCGTGGGGAGGACTTCCCGCCATTGCAGAGCTCATTAGGCGGGGCCGCGGCGCTTACGCAAGTAGCGGGCTCGCTACATACAGAAGATGGGGGTCTCTCCTCATGGCTTCGGGACACCAGCGCTGACACGACTATACCTGCAGGTACCGGAGGTGGGGAGGGCTCAGTAGATGGTGAAGAGGCCTTACTGACTTTTCCAGTGTCTAATACCACCCTGACTGACACGGTTATGAGAAATATGCTGCTCTCACAGAGAAGGTCTATGCTTTCTGATCTAAAGCAGCTGGTGGGGCCTATAAAATTAGAAATTGCAGAACTTGGTTCTAGAACGGACCACCTGGAGAAAAAATTTGGTGACTTTGCAAGTTCACATAATGCTTTAATTGATGCTCACACTAACTTGGAGACGGAAGTGGCTGCTATAAAGGCAAAGCTGGCCGACTTAGAAGACAGAAGTCGCCGCAACAATATAAAATTGAGGGGGATACCGGAGTCGGTCCCTGCTAAGGACATCCCTACCTATGTAAGAGATCTACTAAAGGCTGCCCTTCCCCAATGTCAGGATAAGGACTTGGAAATTGACCGGGCACACAGAGTTCCTCGACCCCGTCATTTGGCTGAGGACGTGCCCCGAGACGTCCTTGCCAGGGTACATTTCTTTTCGGTCAAGGAACGACTGATGGAGTTTGCGCGGAAAAATGGAGGCCTACCTGCCCCTTTTCACAAAGTTCTACTGTTTGCTGACCTCTCTGCTGCGACTCTAAGGCTGCGAAGAACCTTACACCCTATCACGATGGCGCTGCAACAAGCTAAAATTCCGTATAGATGGGGATTCCTGGTCCGACTCTTGGTGTCGTATAAAGGGGAGCTGCATGTCATCAAATCCCTGACTGAGGGCGAGAAGATGCTGCTGAGTTGGGGTATTACACCAGCTACATTGGAGAAGAATCGTCCGGAGGCCCCGAAACGGGTCCATAAAGATTGGGACGTTGTCCGTTGATTATGGTTCACCGTGGTAACTAGGCAGGAAGCGGTGCTTTCTTTTGCTTACTTGTTTTGATTTTGTCTGCGGTTCCGTGTTTGCCCAGGCTACAGACAGGACTTGCCCACTTTGTTTAGAGAGCACAGTAGCTCTCTATGTTTGGCTTACATGTGCTGTTATGTTATCTGTTTGTATTTAGTTATCTATGTGAGAAACATTGCTTTATTGATATATATCACTTGCCTATAATATATCTAGCCGCTCATGTCCATTTGGTGCGTGCGTCCTGGCTGGGAGACGTAGCGCACCCTTTATGTACGTATTATCACGACTATCTTACATTCAAATCCGCTGATGTTGTACGATGGTGATCACTTTTGCAAGTTTGAATGTTAATGGTCTTAATAGTCCTATGCGTAGGGTGTGTCTTTGGAGAGAGGCCAAAAAATTACTATGTGATGTCTTGGGCGTACAAGAGACCCACCTTCTCCAAAAAGATGGTTATAGATTACAACACAAGGAATTTTTCCATGTTTTTCAGTCTCACTTCCGCTCTAAATCTAGAGGGGTTGCGATAGCTGTTAAAAACTCTGTAGCTTTTTCCCATATTTGGGAATACCTTGACCCGAAAGGGCGATATGTTATCGTGGTTTGTTCACTAAACAACTCCACATACACTTTGGTGTCTCTTTATGCCCCCAACAAGGGCCAGCTTAATTTCTTTAGAAGAGTAATGGCGAAGGTAACAGATCTCGGCAGGGAAAGTTAGTCATGTTTGGTGACTTTAATTTGACATCAGATCCCACGGTAGATACTTCTGCTCCTAAAGCGAGAAACGTTCCTTCCTAGCCACGGCCTTCTGGAAGGAGAACCTATATGATATCTGGCGAATTCAACATACCACGGCTAGAGACTACACGTTCCACTCGGGGGTCCATAATGTTTATTCGCGTATTGACATGTTTATTATTGATAGATCCTTGCTAGCCAGCGCGATGGATTCCTCAGTGGAACTGATAAAATGGTCTGACCATGCTGCAATAACTTTCAAAGTGTCTGAGGGAGATGATTTCTCCTTTACATATCTCTGGCGTAGTAATCCCCTGTTGCTCTCCCACTCTACATATGGGGCGCGTATAGAGTCAGATGTGGTGGAATTTTTCAAATTTAATGCACACCCCTCAATTGACCCAATAGTGCTGTGGAATGCTCACAAGGCGTGCGTTAGGGGATCCTTTATACAGCAGGGTGCGATACAGAAACGGCAGTGGGAAGCAATAACATCTAATCTAATTGCTAAATTGCAGAATCTGGAGGAGCTAAATAAACGGTGCCCTTCCCCCCAATTGGCGGTAGAACTCCGACAGACTAGACTAGAATTACGGAATTAAATGCTCGTCTCTTATGAAAAAATGTTTCGCAAAACGAAGGCACATTATTATTCTCAGGGAGACAAGGCAGGGAAGCTGTTAGCCTCCAGCCTTACGTCTAGACAGGCAAAAAGTAGAATTCCGTACCTGGTCAACCCCATCACTAACGACAAGATATACTCTCCGGTTGACATTGCAAACAAATTCCAGAAGTATTATGCAGGTTTATATAATTTGAAGGATTCCATTCCCACTCCTGATAATCTTGAGGATCTGACAAACTCCTTTTTATCCTCTTTGGATATGCCAAAATTGACATGTTCTCAACTCCAAAGTCTTAATGCGCCTATTACTACTGAGGAGGTGGAACGAGTCATTGACTCCTTACCCAGAGACAAGGCGCCAGGCCCAGATGGGTTCGCGGGTCATTACTATAAGCACTGTAAAAAGATTCTGAGCCCTTATTTACGGGATTTTTGCATGTCTGCGCTTGCATCTGGTGAGCTTCCTGCAGAAAACCTAAAGGCGGTTATTGTTACCCTTCCTAAACCAGGCAAGAACCCTGATAGGCCCCAGAACTTCAGGCCCATTTCCCTGTTAAATCAGGACACCAAAATCTATGCTAAATTGTTGGCTATGCGTATAGCCAAAGCACTCCCCTCTATTGTCAATATAGACCAAACAGGCTTTGTCCCTACCCGGCAGTCTTACTTCAATACTAGGAGAATAATGGGAATCCTTCACCAGGTAAATTTGCGTGCGACGCCCATGCTAGCTCTGGCTTTAGACGCCGAAAAGGCCTTTGACAGATTACGTTGGTCTTTTGCCTTTTCGGTACTCCGGAAAATGGGGTTTCAGGGTCCAATAGTGCATGCTGTCAGAGCACTATACAGTAATCCTACGGCTACTGTGTATGTTAATGGGGCCTTGTCGGATCCATTTGCATTGACGAATGGGACCAGGCAGGGCTGTCCTCTATCCCCATTGATAGATGGGAAGGCTTAGCCCCTCCTGAGATTTGATGGCCTCAGTCAATACAGACATCTGTCGTATCAGGAGCTGATTTGTCTCTTGCTGGGCTTGCATAGCCTCCCTATGGGCTTTCTGCTGCTGTTCTGCTTGTTGCTGCAGCAAGTTAGCTTGCACCAGTTGCTTTACTAAATCCTCCATGTTTGGACGTTCAGACTGTAATTTCGCTGCAGTTTTTACCCAGGACATTCAGCTCCTACCACTGCCTGTTGCTGCGATTTCTAGGAGCGTTTCCCGCATCCGACACCATATTGTGGGGGGTTTTAACTCAGTTACTGTGCACACATACGCACACGTCTCAGTTTACTCTTCACTACAGGCAGAGTTTATTTCAGCAAACAATAGTAAACATGTCCAAGCTTCAGCTTTAGGCTTTCTTCAGCCCACACATTTTCATAACATAAAGTCCAACACTTTGTATTCAGTCCAAGTAGGGTAACAAAACAATGAGATCTCACCACTCTTTGGGATCTTTCAGAGATCAACTCCCCCTCTCAGCTTGCAGTAAGCCTGTGCACACTTGATCTCCCAGCTGAGATTTGCATAGCCCTTTTAACCATGCCTTTAGGAAAACCCTGGATGGAGTACGGGAGTGACCTGTCCCACCCACTCTCTCTGGTCACTCCTAAAACCCGGACCCAAAATCCACTTTAAAAAACCTCCCAGCAACCTAACGTTACTAGCATACTTACTTCTGGGAATTATATCACTGAGGCACACATTCTCAGTGAGACATACCGACCATCCACGATTCTCCCCTCTGGGCTACTACAAAGGGTTCAGGATGTATAACTTATGCAAACCTGAAACCCCATAGTACTGTGTGTATATATATATTATGTGTATGTTTGCCAGCTGTGTACCCATAGACACTCTAGGTACAAATGTGTGACAGCCTATACCCAGGGAAACTCGCCCAATGCACTGCGGTGAGTTATAGTTTGGCTGTACACATTTGCATCCTATAGTCGCTTCCCATTGACACTGGGGTCTTTGATCTACCTGTGTCTCTGGAGGTGTAGAGAGATATATGCCAGGTTGCATGGGTCTCTATGGGTACACCCTGAAATTAATTTGGTGGTGTTAGGAGGGGGAGGAATGTTACATGTTTTTGTGTGAATGGGGAAGAGAGTACATTTCCCTAGGGACAGGCCCCCTCCATTTCCAAGCTTATTTGCCACTTTAACCCCAAGAATGGTGACATTTGTAAGGGTTGGACTGAATGTCAGTTATTGCGGTGTTCTTTCCCGCAGTTAGAATTTAGGTACTCTGACATCACCTCTTACTCAGAAAGTGTGACCTGCCTAGTAAAGGCATGCGTATTCGTCCATGGGAGAACCTCCTCCGCCATAGATTCTTCAATCAAGATGAAAAGAGAAGTGTCGGATGGAAGTTGTGAAAAGATTGACACTGACAGAAGAAGACTTAGAGACTGTGAGGGTGAGGCCATTCCAGAGTATTGTGAGTGGCTGATACCTGAAGATCATTACTGACAGAAAGAAAGAAGGCCAGTCCATGGTTTCTATGTGGATTGACCTAGAGAATTCGAGGGTGAAGGCATTCCAGAGTCAGGACAAGACTACATTGGGAGTGGCTGATACCTGAAGATCGTAACAAGAGATGCCAATAAAGTTCCAAACTAAGATCCAGAGAGAAGACGGTGTATTCTGTGGATAGACACGTTGGTTATGGTGACGGACAGGTCAGAGGTGTCGATGAGATGGATGATGTCTAGGTACCTAAGGGCCAGATCATACTTCAGTCCCTCCTGAACTTTCACCAACAGTGAGTGGGATTGAGGAAGCAAATACATCCCAACCCTTCTTCCCCAAAGTTTGTTGTATTCTTCGACCACAGGGGGATTGTAGAGGGAAGGGTTGCATATAAACATATATGTATATATGCCTACATATATATACATTTGTATTAGCCCTCTTATATATTGTGAGCCCAGTATATGGGCCTGTCCAGGTGGTGTGTATATACATAGAGATGTATGTATGCCCTTTTGACAGCATGCACGTCTATGTATATATATCAACCCTTATCAACTTGATACAGGCCCCTGTTTAGCCTGTAGGCCATGGCTTGGCTTATATGCTAAAGGTTTATATGCTAAACCTGTTTCCTTCCCCCCTACCTCTCCCCATGGCCAAACTACTTGAGGGAGGGCTTACAAGGTACAGTGGACTTCAGTGGAGTGATGTCATATCCCTGGGTCATCCCTTGGGAAGTGCATTAACCGACTGAGTATACCCCGTCACTGCATTGCCTCTCCTTTGCAGTGCCAACCACCTTTACCCCTTCCCTGCCCAGCAGCATCAACCCCTGCTGTTGTAACCTTGAGGATTGGAGCTTTTCATAGTCGATGTAACCCCTGTACCCCTGCCTTGTACCCCTACTTCAGTGTGTGTAACCTTGCAGTGCCCAGCAGCCCTGTAATCCTGAACCCCTTCAAGGCTGCTGTATGCCCAGTTGCAGCAGTAACCCCTTCACTGCTGCTGCCCTGAACCCCTGCTGCAGGTAACCCATTCACAGCCCTGTACCCCAGAACCTCGTGCTGGATTGATCCCTGCCCTGCAGACCACAGCTCAGTCTGCATTAACCCCTTCACTTCTACCCCTGTCTCCTTGTACCCCATAGGGATAGTGAGTAGCCAGGCGGGTGGGTTACAGCTGCTAAGTAATGTGTGTATGTAAATGTAATATATAGTTAGATTTTGGGGAGGAATTGGGATTGTGTGTAGTGTAGATTAAGCATTGTGTTTATTGCTGTGTTGTAATATATATTACTGTATTGTGGTATATCTGTGCATATATGCTTATATATCCCTTTATATAAGCATATATAGATATAGTAGTAGTATAGACAGTTAGACGTGTAGTTTGTAATAAATATACTTTATTATTACACATACAATGTTTAGTCTATTATTATTATATTCGCTGCCATAGCAATAGTAGCAGTGTAAGTCGCATGTAGTTCAGTGTAGTGTAAGGCAAGTGAGGTTATCTTTATTTAAGGTAAAAATAGGCGGAGTCATGAGTAGACGACTACGCCTATTTATGAATATTAAATATTGATATTTGCATAAATATTGATAATTGTGGTCGGATCGGCTATCAGAAAGGTGTACCTAACCTATCTAACCCTATCTACAACAAGCAGTAGAATTATGCCATAACTGCTGCGGTAGGGCAGCCTAAAGGGGCCAAAAAGAGCAGACCTTAGTTTAGTTTAGAATAAAATATATACATACCATTACGACACCCACTTTGAACGCAAAAGACACTTCACGATGAAGGTGCGGAATATACCGTACATATCACAGACTTATATGTACCTTACCTCTGACAAGTGCACCGGCACATCGTTCTTGGAGGTAGCTAATGTTGATGCGTTTAAAAGAGTGGCTGGTAATCAGAAACTATTTACTGCTATGTTGACCAACATATAAACATATTACGAGAAAGTCTGAATCCTGAGAGCTGCAGACTGAAACAACTATGGTGAATCTGATGGAAGGGCCTAAATGAACTGCAACCATTCGCCAATGGCCCTGCTTGGACACCAACTGTTAGGCCTCTTTCACACGGGCGTCATGTTTGACGCCCGGATAAGAGGCGGGTGCGTTGCGGGAAAATGCGCGATTTTTCCGCGCGGGTGCAAATGTTTGTAATGCGTTTTGCACACGCGTGAAAAAAATCGCCATGTTTGGTACCCATACCCGAAGCTGGACTTCATCACTGAAGTCCGGTTTCGGGTCTTCTGGAGAATTTATTATTTTCCCTTATAACATGGTTATAAGGGAAAATAATAGCATTCTTAATAAAGAATGCTTAGTAAAATGAAGAGGAAGGGGTTAAAAATAATAAAAATTAACTTACCTTAGCCACTTGATCGCGTAGTTGCGATCTGTCCTCTCTTTCCCAGCATCAGCTAACAACTAAAGGACCTGTGATGACGTCACATCACATGGTCCAATCACATGGTCCATTACCATAGTAAGATGGACCATGTGATTGGACCATCTGATGTGACGTCATCACAGGTCCTTTAGTTCTTAGCTGATGCAGGGAAAGAGAGGACAGATTGCAACTATGCGATCAAGTGGCTAAGGTAAGTTAACTTATATTATTTTTAACCCCTTCCTCTTCATTTTACTATGCATTCTTTATTAAGAATGCTATTATTTTCCCTTATAACCATGTTATAAGGGAAAATAATAAAGATCTGGTTCCGTTGTTAAGCAACCAGGCAGGAAAATCGCACTGCATCCGCACTTGCTTGCGGATGCTTGCGATTTTTCCGCCGCTCCATTCACAAAATCGCACAATATAGAGCATGCTGCGATTTTCACGCAACGCAGAAGTGATGCCTGAAAATCACCGCTCATGTGCACAGCCCCATAGAAATGAATGGGTCCGGATTCAGTGCGGGTGCAATGCGTCCTCCTCACGCATTGCACCGGCGTGGAAAACTCGCCCGTGTGAAAGGGGCCTTACTGGTAGCAAAATACTTCACCTATACTTATTCCCCAGGCCACAGCTTTTATTATTTAATTTTTTTTTACAAAGGACCCAAAAAGTTAGAAGATGGCATATGCCGTCTAACTCTAGTAGTAGATTAAGTAAAATGTTTAAACTCCCCAGGCCTGGGGAACCATAAACACGAATACATGGCTGTTCCAATTAACGAGCTAATGTTGCCTGTAATGAGGACAGAAAACGTACCCACCATACTAGCAGTTGTGACAGGAAATAAGCTTAAGGTCGTGATAAACTATGTATGCTGGACTTGTCGTGTCCGTAGACGCGACAGACTATGTATAATGTGCCTTATTATTGTATCTCCTACTGGAAGATGGACCGGTACCCAGGAACTAGGCGTGACACCAACACCCTCGGCCTGAGTTGTAGATGAAGTAATCATACCTGTAATGAAGACATAATGTACACACAATGCCTGCCGCTATGACAGGAAAAGCTTAAGGTCATGATAGACTACGTATGCTGCGTAGTCATGCTAGGACTTATCGTGTCAGTGAACGTGACAGACTTCGTAAAACACCTGTAGTCGTGACAGACTTCGTAAATCGCCTGTAGTGGTGAGACAGAACTTATTAGTCTGTAGACGTGACAGACTTCGTAAATTGCCTGTAGTGGCGATAAATGACTTATTAGTCTGTAGACGTGACAGACTTCGTAAATAGCCTGTAGTGGTGGGACAGTACTCCCTGTGGATGAAACTGACGCCATAGTATAGTGTTTTTTTTTTTGTTTTTTTTAACAACCCCTGGAGAGGCGGAATTTGAGAAACGTGAAAAATGCGACCACAGGGTCAGCTTCCTGGGAGAATGGGTCTATAATGCAAGGACAGGCAAGAGAAAAATAACAGCGGGGAGCGAGGGGAAGCAAGAACCTAGAGAGGGTAAGTGGGAGAAAATGCGAACCTGGGAGAAGGTGATGTCCGAAGAGGAAGGCTTTGGATGACTGCTTGAAAAGAAAACAATGAAGACCCAACAACCTAGAACAATAATGTGAGTGAGGCTCTAATGGCAAAAGCCACACATACGAGCCTCCACAAGAAAAATTGTATTGCGAGCCACAGCTGACCGAGCCATGTGAGCGGGCCTGAAGGCAGAAAAAGACATGGAACTGTCAGGCATTTTCATAGGTATATATATTGATACCTGGTCATATTATATTCAAAATGCATGCTCATTGTCTTTAAGAAACATACATGAGCCAAAGTTTTCATATGCGACTGAGACAGGCCAAGATGAGGTCATGCCAAGCTCAGTCTGTGTAAAAATACAGAGAGTATTGTGTCTTAAGAGTTATTGCCACAAATGTGGTCTTATCTGTAAGGGAGTACACTGGATTCTCCAGACATGTCCGTCTGAAGAGAACAAGGCCCATTCATATCATTATGGTCCATAGATCAGCAGTGTGAGAAACATTCAGAGAGATGCCTAGAGGTCTGTCTTTAGTTGTTTCAAAGTTTTCTAAACGAATCCTTATCTTTGATTTACGACGACGAGGGTCAAATGTATATGATGCAAAAATACCCTAGTTAACTCTTTATAGTATGGTGCTAATAGCTTACACAACAGTGCCATCCGGAGACAGATGGACATCGCTACACCATCCTCCATAGTTGCATTATGGGTAAATAGGATCTTATTACTTATGTTTACACCCCCTCAATTGATTGGAGAATACTAATCCAGGGAGTGGTAATGTTAGATTACAAGGGAGATAATTACCCTAGAAAGATCAGGAGGAAAAAAGAGAGAGGCAAGAAGGAGGAAAGCAAGGAACAAAGGAGGAAGCATAGCATTCCAACATTCCAGGAGCCAACACCCAAGATGAAAGCCATGGTGATGGACCATCCAGCATTCCTAGGAGCAGAAGTGAGATTCCTGCTAGGACTTGGTAAGAGACACAAAGAATGATGTTTCATTTTATTAAGACTATTTAGATAATGTGGGTAAAATCATAACATCTATGTTGGCGAACATATTAATTTATTTATCATCTCTTTATATGAGATGTAGTCTTAGATATAGAATAATTGTGAGCCTTCATTCTACCTGCAGAAGAATCAAGTTTCATAATTTATCAGAGTATTAAATGATTGCATACATATATGCATAGATATAGATATATTGATAGTAGCATTCTTCGCCAAGCTAGATGATAAATTCCCACTGGAAGATTTGTTCCAAGTTCTTCCAATGTCTGTTGTCTTAATAGTCTTACCAGGTTATACAGATATGAAAATAGTCCAGAATAGGACAGAAGTATACATGTAAATGTAGTCTAGGATTTGACTACTATCTTCTAAGTTATATACTTGAATGGATTTGCCCATTCCAGAAGTCATGTGAGATGTACTTTGGTTAGAGAGGGGTGGGGAATGTATTCAGCATTCCAGATTGATGTCTAGGATTAGGCACACCCATTTTTTGATATCAAGAGGTTTTCCTCTCAACAGGAGTAATGTATATAATTTAACTTCTTGTTTTGATATCCTAACCAAATAGCTTTGTTATAATGTGACAAGCTGCTCCTACCCACATGTATTGTGAAGCTTCTGATGCCTGATATCAATGCCGTATATATTAATTGGCAGATATCATTATTTATTTACTTATTTTAAGCTTGTAATGCTTTATATTAACGCCATATATATTCATTGGCATATATCATTGTGTTATGTACTAGTTTATGTTTATAATCTTATAACTAATAAACTTTGCATGTTTTTATAATACCTGCATATTATTATTTAATGTCAAAACTATATCTTTAGCATTAATGTCATCTCACATGAAAAGAACTTATTATCTGAGGGAATAGTCGGCCTCAGATGTGAATTGTATCGATTGGGTTATCTACAATTCACCAGGTCATAATTTAGAGAAGTTATGAAAAATTCATGGTTAATTATTTTTATGACCATAATTAATAATTCTTAATTGAATTATTATAAACCCGACAGAACCTACTGTGGCGGGACCACGCAGTCGACCTCGAATGGCAGACTTATGTGCGTAAAAATGAAACTGAAAAGCCATGCGTGAGAGACTAATGGCGGAGTCGCGTGAGAGAGACTAATGGAGGAGTCGCATGAGAGAAACTAATGGCGGAGTCGCGTGAGAGAGACAAATGGCGGAGTCGCGTGAGAGAGACTAATGGAGGAGTCGCGTGAGAGAGACTAATGGAGGAGTCGCGTGAGAGAGACTAATGGAGGAGTCGCGTGAGAGAAACTAATGGCAGAGTTATGCGTGAGAGAGACTAATGGCGGAGCCAAGCGTCAAAGAGACTAATGGCGGAGCTATGCGTGAGAGAGACTACTGGCAGAGCCATGCGTGAGAGAGATCAATGGCGGAGCTATGCGTGCGAGAAACTAATGGCGGAGCTATGTGTGAGACTAATGGCGGGGCCATGCATGAGAGAGACTAATGGCGGGGCCATGCGTCAGAGAGACTAATGGTGGGGTCATGCGTGAGAGAGACTAATGGCGGGGCCATGCGCGAGAGAGACTAATGGCGGCGCCATGCGCGAGAGAGACTAATGGCGGCGCCATGCGCGAGAGAGACTAATGGCGGGGCCATGCGCGAGAGAGACTAATGGCGGGGCCATGCGTGAGAGAGACTAATGGCGGGGCCATGCGTGAGAGAGACTAATGGCGGGGCCATGCTTGAGAGACACTAATGGCAGAGACATGAGTGAGACACTAATGGCGGAGTCATGCGTGAGAGACTCTAATGGCGGAGCCATGTGTGTAAACATAAACGTAGAAGCCATGCGTGGGAGACACTAATGGCGGGGCCATGCATGAGAGACTCTAATGGCGGGGCCATGCGTGAGAGACTCTAATGGCGGGGCCATGCGTGTCAAACTTAAACAGAGAAGCCATGCGTGAGAGACTCTAATGGCGTAGCCATGAATGCGAGACTAATGGCGGATTTATTTTTTTTCTTTAAATATAAACCACTTATGCAGCACCAGTATGACTTGGGGACTCGCATAACCATGACACCATCCGACAGTGAACCTAGGACACTAACCAGCCTACAACCATATTGTACCCCTAACGAATAACGACAAGAACGGTCATAGGCCCCGCGGAGCCATGAGGCTGAAGCGGTCATCGGACCCCGAAGCCAAGACTGAACTGGATAACATTACAGTGACGATAAGTAATTAAAACGTGAGCGAGACCTGATGGGATATGCATAGACATTAGTGAACCGAACCACGTACATAAATAAAACATTAAAGCAACCGTGAAATTGAACAGATGGGAGAAAAATGAGAGCCAGAGGCATAACAGTTCGCTAAGAGAAGACCCTTATCGTGACAAACGAATGAACAACTTGTGAAACATAGTAGGAACTTACTGCTATTGGCCCACTGACCGCTGAGGGACTGTATGGTGAACTGGGGCAGGAGACCACTCTGAGTGAATGCGAACCAGAAGTATAGGAGACCAGTCTGAGTGAATGCAAACCAGGACTAAAGAACGGCACCATTTTTTTTATTTTATTTTTTCCTTCCACCGAAGTGAAACAGAAAAAGTAGGCCTATGGAATGTAACAACCAGCGAGGAAAGAAACGTAAACCTGAAAGAAAGCAGCTATGTTTATCGGGAGAACGGTATCAGAGCGGTGTGCTGACTGCCCTAGTGAAAATACTGAGTAAACCATGATGTAGCAATGAAAAGGAAAATGCAGCTTTAAGTGGAAGCAGAGTATAACATCTGATGAGAGAACAGGTTGGTGAATGCAGCTCTGGATATGAGTGGTGCCTAAAAACATGGTATGGGCCCAGCTCTGAGCATGAAGAGCAAGGTATAACGCAGCCGTATGAATGCAATCTGAAGTGAGCAGAGTATTATTGTGATGCAACAGCAAACGCATGAATGCAGCTCTAGTAGTGAATGGAGTATAGGACAAAATGTAAATGCAGACACATGGACGTAGCTTTTGAAGGTAACAAACCTAACAGTGATCATTCGACCATTAGCGCCCAACCTCCTTCGCCCCAGAAAGCTACAAGTCACGGACCGTGTAACCAAGTCCGATCCTACCTTGAATGCCAGCACTCGCCTGGCACCCTCTGCCATTGCCTAGGCGCGAACGAACCTCCACATAATGCTGCAGTTTTTTTTTGTTTTTTTTAAATGATGGTCACCACAACACCATCTTGTGTTCCCCTAAGAAAAACATAAACATGGTTGGACATAAACCCTGATGCAATGCCAATTAATCGACATAATAGTGCACCTATAAACCTAGCACAGAACCGCTGACAGATGCTTGCACATAACATACAGTTTATAGATTAAACACACTTATATACAAGAGGATCAGAACTCAAATACAGGCGCCTTGACCAATCTGCTTGTGTCCCCATATGCAGACCACTGATATACATTTACCAACACCTTGCATGTCTCGCGCTAACTGCAGACGTGCGCCCCACATGTAACACAGGTGACAGAAAAACATGAACTTTTTTTTTTTTAAACGACCATTGATACATGACCCTTCCAGAGAGATAACTAAATAATACCATCACTTAAACACAGCGTGCGTAGCTTGGAGACAGGCGTCCCGTATGAAACAGATATCCGAAAACATGCGACCATACCTACTCTAGGCGCATGCTACACCAATAACTATATGCAATAGCCCCCAACAAGCCCCTAAACAGCCGGACAAAAATACTAACAACAGTCACTTGACCATTAGCCCCCAACTCTGCTTCGTCTCAGAGTATTGCGAATCGCATACCGCACTGTGGGTCCCGTGCCAACACGTGCGATTCTACAGTGAATGCTAGCATTCGCCTGGCACTTTCTGCTGATGCCCAGGCATGAATGAGCCTCCACATGATGCTGCTGCATTTATTTTTTTTTTAATCGACCATTGATACACAACACAAACACAGTGTGCATAGCTTGAGCCAACTGCAGACACGCACCCCACATGTAAACCAGGTATCAGAAACATGCAACCATACCAACTCTAAGCACATGCTACCGCAATAACTGTATACAATGCCCCCCACATGCCTCTGAATAGCCAGACAAACAATACTAACAACCATTGCTCGACCATTAGCACCCAAACTCTGCTTCATCCCAGAGCGCTACATGTCGCAGACAGCAGCGTGGGTCCCATGCAAACCACCCCGATCCCACCATGAATACCAGCGCCCTCCGTCGCTCAGCCATAAGGAGTCTCTATACCATGCTGCTGTATCCTAGAGCTGACCCAGAAGTAGTGAAATCAGCTGAATCGTTGTCAGCCTGGGCCCATAGGTGCATATAAATAGCCTTGTAATCAGCCTCCCCTCCCACAAATACAGCAATATATTTGCTTAATACTTAATATTCCCCATTAACAGCGACTAAGAAAATTTCAGGAAAGACCAACTAGAGCAGCTGAACTTTATTTGGGGTTAATCAGAGGAACTTTAAATGATGGCAGGTGTAATATGATTTTGAATGTGATTGCTTAATTCGGAACACAGCTACATCCCACATTATTTCATTTTTTTTTTTTGTTTCTTCCCTCCACCTAAAATATTTCAGTTTGTTTTTCAATTGAATGGTACAGTTAGTATAGGTCACATTAAAGGTGGAAAAAGTTCTGAAATGATTTATCTTTGTCTCATTTTTTTACAGCACAGAAACCTGACATTTTAAAAGGGGTGTTTAGACTTTTTATATCCACTGTATTTAGGATTTGGGGTGTAAAGTGCCTTGTGAGCCAGACCCAAGTCCTGTGATTGGACTAAGGCAGACCATGGGGACCTCACAGAGTAAGTCTGGGGATCAAAAGAAGGAAAACTGTCAAATGACAAATAGTGATGGAGATCAGGAAATGATGCTTTAAAAGGATGGATGTCTGGATCTTGAAAAGTGGAAAAATTTAAGGAGAGAATGTAGGTGATGGCTATTAGATGGAGGCTAAGAAAAGTGGAAGTGTTTGTTATAGTAGATTATCACACAGAACAGATTATGGTGACTCTGCTAGGCGGACTGGGCAGAAACCTGAAAGGGAAACCTGCCAGATTGTGATGGAAAAAGAAGGTAGAGATCCAGTGAAAGGGTGCAACAAGTTGTTGAAAAAGGCTGGAATGCCTAAAGATGGAAATTTGGATGTTGAAGAAAATGTATGACATTTGTTAAAGGAATACCCTGTATTCAGATTGACCTGAAACTAGTGAGAGAGACTTGCAGACTTTGGGTATCTGCATTTGTTCCAGCATGTAACTTTGACCGTATGAAAGGTGAAACAGCAGTGGAAACGTTGTGGAACAATGAAAGGCTTGAAATGTTGGTCATGAATTGTCTTTATTTTGTTTAATACAGAGCATTCACAAGAAGAAACAGAGTGGCAATTAATTATTTCTTTCAGCAAATTCTTTCAACAAAATGAGAACACTGAGCTTTCATGTGTGCCTAAATAATACATGATTTTAATGATGCCTGTTTGTATATAATATGGGGTATCCCTTATATAATTATTAAGTCCATGTGGCATTGTATTAATTTTGTTTATCCTTTTATATGCATGTTTAATGTCTTGAAAATTGGATTTGCATCTGTTATAGCTTTCTGTTTGCACGAGAGAGGACACAAAGAATGTGTTTATTAGCCAGAAACAGGCAATTGGGTTTATAATATGTCTCTTTCTCTGAATATCTGTTGTGAATATGTTGTTGAGTTACAGGAAAGCTAGGTTCTTGTAATGAAGGGAGACAGAGGGGGACAGCTGTGAGTGGAGTGATGTTACAACATTGAAATGTCATAGCAAGTACAACGTTTGCAAAACTTAAGAGATAATAACAAGGCATATTAACATTGAGGTACTGAGTGTGTGTGTATGGAGCTCCAGAAAACTGTATTTGTCAATGAGTTCAAAGACTTGGGTGTGTGTTAATGTATTGGAGATGTTTCTTTATGTCTGTCTGTTTCTATGTCTGTTACTTGTTATATCCGTGTAGACCAGAAGATCTGACCATGTGTGTTGCCAAATAGAAAACTGATTAGGAGATGAAGTTCACACAGCCCAACCAAGAGGGGAGGGCTGACATAACATAGAGGGGAGGGAGCAGCTAACCTCCCCCTCCATGTTATCAAGAACTTTGAAAAAGCCTACTGGACACTTGGGAACTACATGAATCCATTACAGTTCATTTGTGGTTATGTTGTTCTGCAGTGGAACAGTCTCACGATTAAGCCAAAGATCCACTACCAAAAATCTTTAAAGTCACTACGTGCCTTTTTAGACCTTGCATATTATTGCCGCCTCTGGATCCATAATGCTTCCAGTAAAAGGGCCCTATTGTTTACATGTCTAAAGTCGGACAATTTTAAAATTACTATAAGAGGCAATAGACGCCTTTTATACTCTGAAATGTGCATTGACCACTACCCCTTGCACTTGCAAATAATGACTGTGACAATAAGTTTGTGAACCATTATCCAGTCCTAGAAAATGTATGGATTTCTAGAATACTGTGGGTTGTATTTCAGGTCTTATTTGGTATTTTTTTGATACATGTATATATAATGTAGAATTTTTATTTTTGCTTATTCCTAAACTATGCAAGAAAGGCTAAGTGTGTAGTACAATACAATCCAGGTACAGTACGCAGGGGGAGAAGCTGATGACTGGTATAGTTCTATAATACTCTTTACATACAGGATACAATTTGATGAATGGGAGAAGATTGGGCCAAGTTCCTCTATTGCCCTTAGTGTAATGGAAAGTAGTTAAGTTTTTCGCCCTATTAGACGCACCGGCCCATAAGACGCACCAAGGTTTTTGAGGAGGAAAATAAGAAAAAATATATATTTTGAACCAAAAGGTGTGCTTTTGATGGGTTTTGAACTAATGGTGGTCTGTGGATGACACTATTATGGGGGAATCTGTGGATGGCACACTGTTATGGGGGGGCTGTGGATAACATTGTTATGGGGGTCTATGGCTGACACTGTTAGGGGGGTCTGTGGCTGACACTGTTATGGGGGGTCTGTGGCTGACACTGTTATGGGGGGTCTGTGGCTGACACTGTTATGGGGGGTCTGTGGCTGTGGCAAAATGGGGGGAAAAAAGAGTGTCTTATAGGGCAAAAAATACGGTAACTATGGAATTAAATCGGGTCTCTATCATAGTAGCTTAACTGTCACCGTGATAGCTGCCATGTCGTTGCACATACACTTATAGACTGCTGGGTGACCTAGAAGTGGGTCACACCTGGAGCATCTGGTACTTGTACTCTTTAGCACCTTGTTAATTTATCCAAATGATGATGTAGATGTGGGATAGGGGGTTGAAAGAGCATAGGGAAAACTAAGATTTATGGTAGGGAGACACCTTCTCATACTTGAATCCAGTAAACTGTTTTCAAGGTTTTTAGCAGGTAGTTTATGAGAACTTTACAAAGTCTAATAATGATCATATTAATCATATATTTAATAGTAAAAGTAGGTTTTTGGAGCATGAGCAAACTGTGTAAGAGGAGAAGGAAATATGTTACAACCAGATATTTCTTGCCAAAAGGTTATGGTTCACATGGCGTTCCCTAAATTGTGAAAATCATTGTTGCCCCTATCTGGGGAAACAGGTGAAGTCGATAGTTCAGTCCTGACCTGGTGGCTAGCACCAAGTAACGTACCTGGTTGGGTCCAAATCCACAAAAGGGGGAATTTGTGAAGGAAATCATACCTACTCCATTTTGTTTCTCTCTCCTCACAGTGGGCTCTTCTCCGCCGTCTTTCTCATACTCAATTATTTTCATGCTGATGCTTGCATTGTTTTTCATAGAATTTAGAATGTCTTGTGTTCACTCCTGTGAGAAACTTTGTAATAGTTTCACTCCTTTTTGGCATAAAGCCATTATGATATGCTGTTGATATATATACACGCATGCTAAAACTGAAGGTCATTTTATTGAGCACACACCTCCCTGTGTCTGTGATGATTTATTTCTTGAGCTGCTCAACTTAACCCTTAATTTGGCCCTGTCGTCACATTGGTAGAGCTGATTTCACTCACACCAACACAATTAACAGACTGATTTACTCTGCTATTACAGTAAGACGGATGCAATGGTGGACCTTGGAACCCCCATGTGTCACCGACAAAATTAACAGACTGATTTACTCTACTATTACAACGCTACACACACATAATACGATGCGTGACTACAATAATGTTAACCAAATGACCATAAAGGGACACGCATTTACAATTTCACAAACTTTATTAGTTGATAAAAGACCAACGACATACACAATATCAATATAAAAATAATTATATATAGCAGCAATACAGGTAGTAGCCAAGACATGTGGTTCCCTCCACATAGAAAACACCGATAGTTCACCTATATAGGTAAAACCTTTTACAAAGTACTGGCATGATAACACATCCTCAATATAACACTGTATAATAGAACAAGCCCCACTAAAAATGGTATAGTGGATAAACCACACAAACACTGCAGCAGCGAGGCATATCCATATGTCTCCATAGTGGACACTTGGAGGAGAACACGGGTTTCGATTGCAGAGAGAGAGCTCACTCGACGTGCGTTCCGCTCCGCTTTCCCTTGAGAAAGCGGAGCGAAACGCACGCCGGGTGGGCTCTCCTCTGCAATCGAAACCCGTGTTCTCCTCTCTAAGTGTCCCTCAGGTATACATTTATGGAATATATATGCCTCCTTGCTGCAGTGTTTGTGTGGTTTATCCACTATACCATTTTTAGTGGGGCTTGGTTCTATTATACAATTGTTATATTGGGGATGTGTTTATCTATGCCAGTACTTTTGTAAAAGGTTTTTACCTTATATAGGTGAACTATCGGTGTTTTCTATATGTGGGAGGGGAGCCACATGTCTTGGCTACTACCTATATTGCTGCTATATATAATTATTTTTATATTGATATTGTGTATGTCGTTGGTCTTTTATCAACTAATAAAGTTTGTGAAATTGTAAATGCGTGTCCCTTTACTCTACTATTACAGTAAGACTTATACAACGGTGGACTTTGGAACCCCAAGAAATGGCTTTATGTCACCGGCACAAATAACAGACTGATTAACTCTCCTATTACAGTAAGGTGTATGAAAATGCAGTGTTATTTAACCACTACTTCTCCTGAGTACGGCGATACTACATGTGTGACACTTTTTTGCAGCCAAGATGCGCAAAGGGGCCGAAAGTCAACAACTAGTACCTTTTAGGAGGGCATTTTTACGCATTCGGATTCCAGATTTCTTCTCATGCTTTAAGGCCCCTAAAATGCCAGGGCAGTATAAATACCCCACATGTGACCCCATTTTGGAAAGAAAACACCCCAAGGTATTCCGTGAGGGGCATGGCAAGGTCAAGAAGATTTTTTTTTTGGCACAAGTTAGCGGAAATTGGCTTTTTTCTTTTTTTTCTTACAAACTCTCATATTCCACTGACTTGTGACAAAAAATAAAATTTTACATGAACTCACCATACCCCTCACGGAATACCTTGGAGTGTCTTCTTTCTAAAATGGGGTCACTTGTGGGGTATTTATACTGCCCTGGCATTTTAGGGGCCCCTAATGCGTGAGAAGAAGTCTGGAATCCAAATGCGTAAAAATGCCCTGTGAAATCCTAAAGGTACTCATTGGAATTTGGGTCCCTTTGCGCACCCAGGCTGCAAAAAAGTGTCACACATGTGGTATTGCCGTACTCAGGAGAAGTATTTGGGGTGTATTTTTACATATACCCATGCTGGGAAAGAGTAATATCTCTGTAAATGACAACTTTTTAATTTTTTTTTATACAAAGTTGACAATTTACAGAGATATTTCTCTCACCCAGCATGGGTATATGTAAAAATACACCCCAAAACACATTGCCCTACTTCTTCTGAGTACGGCGATACCACATGTGTGCCACTTTTTTGCAGCCTAGCCTAAAGGGGCATAAGTCCAAAGAGTACCTTTAGGTTTTACAGGGTTGCTCACAATTTAGCCCCGCCCAAAATGCCAGAACAGTAAACACACCCCACAAATGACCCCATTTCGGAAAGTAAACACCCCAAGGTATTCACTGAGGGGCATAGTGAGTCCGTGGGAGATTTTATTTTTTTTGCTAGAAGTTAGCAGAAATGGAAACTTTATTATTATTTTTTTTCTTCAGAAAGTGTAATTTTCCACTAACTTGTGAAAAAAAATGAAATCATATATGAACTCACCATGCCCCTCCGCGAATACTTTGGGGTGTCTTCTTTCTAAAATGGTGTTATTTGGGGGGTATTTATACTATCCTGGCATTCTAGCATCTGAAGAACATGACAGGTGCTCAGAAAGTCAGAGCTGCTTCAAAATGCGGAAATTCACTTTTTTGCACCATAGTTTGTAAACGCTATAACTTTTACCCAAACTAATAAATATACACTTATTGCATTTTTTTTTATCAAAGACATATAGAACAATAAATTTAGAGAAAAATTTATATAGAAATGTATTTTTTTTAAAAAAAATTTACAACAGAAAGCGAAAAATTTCATTTTTTTGCAAAAATTTCGGTCATTTTTTATTTATATCAAAAAAAGTAAAAATGTCAGCAACAATGAAATACCACCAAATGAAAGCTCTATTAGTGAGAAGAAAAGGAGGTAAAATTAATTTGGGTGGTAAGTTGCATGACCGAGCAATAAACCGTGAAAGTAATGTAGTGCAGAATTGTAAAAAGTGGTCTGGTCATTAAGCGTGTTTAAGCTAGGGGGGCTGAGGTGGTTAACCACTACAGGACCGCCTAACTCATAGATGCGTCCGGCGGGCGGTCCTGTAGTTCTGATCTGACGCATCGGTGCGTCATCTCGCGAAACGCAAGACTTCCTGTGAACGCACGCACGCGCTCCCAGTGCCGCGCGTCTCAGGAGTTCTACTGCAGCCTGCCAGGCTGTAGATGCTAAATAAATAGATGTATATCAGACACTGTTTTGTTAACAGCGTCTGATATACCTGCTACCTGGTCTTCTGGTGGTCCCATTTGCTGGGATCGACCACCAGAGGACCAGGTAGCTATGTAAAGTTGCACCAAACACTACACTAACCCCCCCCCCACCCCCCTCACTCATTAACCCCTTGTTAACCCCTTGATCACCGCATCTAGATTCCCTGATCACCCCCCTGTCATTGATCACACCCCTTGTAAGGCTCCATTCAGACGTCAATATGTGTTTTGTGGATCCGTGGATTCACGGATCCGCGGACCTGATCCACGGATCCGTGGATCCGCAGATCCTCAAAACACGGACACCAGCAATGTGCTTTCCGCATTTTGCAGATCCGCACATTGCCAAGACTATATAAAAAATGATTTTTCTTGTCCGCAATTGCGGACAAGAATAGGACATGTGCTATATTTTTGCGGAACGGAAGTGCCGACTCGGAAGCGCGGATCCGTAATTCCGGATCCGAGCGGGACAAAGTCTGTCCCCATAGAAATGAATGGGTCCACAATTCCGTTCCGCAAACAGAATTGAGGACGTGTGAACGGGGCATAAGGGTCCCTTATCACCACCAGTTAGTTAGCTACTTGTTAGGTAGCTAGCGCCCAGCCCACCGTGCCGCAGTCACTGATTTTGATAGAGATTTTTTCATCCACGATGATCGATGCGAATGAAAAAATCTGTGCCGTTCATTTATTTATTTTTTTCAGCCCAGAGGCTGAACGGAAAAAAAAAATCTCATTACCCGTATGCTCAATATAAGGAGAATCGCAGAAACTCCTAATGATGGTCATACGTGCAATGATTGCGGAGACCCTCAAATGCCAGGGCAGTACAAAAACATCACATGTGACCCCATTTTAGAAAGAAGACACCCCAAGGTATTCCGTGAGGGGTATGGTGAGTTCATGTAAAATTTTATTTTTTGTCACAAGTTAGTGGAATATGAGACTTTGTAAAAAAATATATATATATATCAATTTCCGCTAACTTGTGGCAAATTTTTTTTTTTTCTGTGAACTCGCCATGCCCCTCACGGAATACCTTGGTGTCTTCTTTCCAAAATGGGGTCACATGTGGGGTATTTATACTGCCCTGGCATTTTAGGGGTCCTAAAGCATGAAAATCCAAATGCGTAAAAATGCCCTGTGAAATCCTAAAGTTACTCATGGGAATTTGGGCCCCTTTGCGCATCTTGGCTGCAAAAAAGTGTCACACATGTGGTATCGCCGTACTCAGGAGAAGTAGGTCAATGTGTTTTGGGGTGTATTTTTATATATACCCATACTTTGTGTGAGAAATATCGCTGTAAACGACAACTTTTTAAAAAAATTTATACAAAGTTGTCAATTTACAGAGATATTTTTCTCACCCAGCATGGGTATATGTAAAAATACACCCAAAACACATTGCCCTACTTCTCCTGAGTACGGCAATACCACATGTGTGCCACTTTTTTGCAGCCAAGATGCGCAAAGGGGCCCTAAAACCAATAAGTACCTTTAGGATTTCACAGGGCATTTTTACGCATTTGGATTCTCACGCTTTAGGGCCCCTAAAATGCCAGGGCAGTATAAATACCCCACATGTGACACAATTTTGGAAAGAAGACACCCCAAGGTATTCCGTGAGGGGCTTGTCGAGTTCACAGAATTTTTTTTTTTTTGGCACAAGTTAGCGGAAATTGATATTTTTTTTTTTTTTATTTTTGTTTTTTACAAAGTGTCATATTCCACTAACTTGTGACAAAAAATAAAATTTTACATGAACTCACCATACCCCTCACAGAATACCTTGGGGTGTCTTCTTTCTAAAATGGGGTCACATGTGGGGTATTTATACTGTCCTGGCATTTTAGGGGCCCCTAAAGCATGAGAAGAAGTCTGGAATCCAAATGCGTAAAAATGCCCTGTGAAATCCTAAAGGTACTCATTGGAATTAGGGCCCCTTTGCGCACCCAGGCTGCAAAAAAGTGTCACTCATGTGGTATCGCCGTACTCAGGAGAAGTAGGTCAATGTGTTTTGGGGTGTATTTTTATATATACCCATGCTTTGTGTGAGAAATATCGCTGTAAACGACAACTTTTTACATTTTTTTATTCAAAGTTGTCAATTTACAGAGATATTTCTCTCGCCCAGCATGGGTATATGTAAAAATACACCCCAAAACACATTTCCCTACTTCTCCTGAGTACGGCAATACCACATGTGTGCCACTTTTTTGCAGCCTAGGTGCGCAAAGGGGCCCAAATTCCAACGAATACCTTTAGGTTTTACATGGCTGCTCACAATTTAGCCCCACCCAAAATGCCAGAACAGTAAACACACCCCACAAATGACCCCAGTTTGGAAAGAAGACACCCCAAGGTATTCGGTGAGGGACATAGTGAGTCCATGAAAAATTTAAATTTTTGTCAAAAGTTAGCGGAAAGGGAGACTTTGTGAGAAAAAACAATAAAAAATCAATTTCCGATACCTTGTGCCAAAAAAAAATCTTCTATGAACTCGCCATGCCCCTCACGGAATACCTTGGGGTGTCTTCTTTCCAAAATGGGGTCACATGTGGGGTAATTATACTGCCCTGGCATTTTAGGGGTCCTGAAGCGTGAGAATCCAAATGCGTAAAAATGCCCTCCTAAAAGGTACTCATTGGAATTTGGGCCCCTTTGTGCATCTTGGCTGCAAAAAAGTGTCACTCATGTGGTATCCCCGTACTCAGGAGAAGTAAGGCAATGTGTTTTGGGGTGTATTTTTATATATACCCATACTGTGTGTGAGAAATATCTCTGTAAATTACAACTTTTTAAAAAAATTTATACAAAGTTGTCAATTTACAGAGATATTTTTCTCACCCAGCATGGGTATATGTATAAATACACCCCAAAACACATTGCCCTACTTCTCCTGAGTACGGCAATACCACATGTGTGCCACTTTTTTGCAGCCAAGATGCGCAAAGGGGCCCTAAAACCAATAAGTACATTTAGGATTTCACAGGGCATTTTTACGCATTTGGATTCTCACGCTTTAGGGCCCCTAAAATGCCAGGGCAGTATAAATACCCCACATGTGACCCCATTTTGGAAAGAAGACACCCCAAGGTATTCCGTGAGGGGCTTGTCGAGTTCACAGAATTTTTTTTTGGCACAAGTTAGCGGAAATTGATATTTTTTTTTTATTTTTGTTTTTTACAGAGTCTCATATTCCACTAACTTGTGACAAAAAATAAAATTTTACATGAACTCACCATACCCCTCACAGAATACCTTGGGGTGTCTTCTTTCTAAAATGGGGTCACATGTGGGGTATTTATACTGTCCTGGCATTTTAGGGGCCCCTAAAGCATGAGAAGAAGTCTGGAATCCAAATGCGTAAAAATGCCCTGTGAAATCCTAAAGGTACTCATTGGAATTAGGGCCTTTAGCACCCAGGCTGCAAAAGTGTCACTCATGTGGTATCGCCGTACTCAGGAGAAGTAGGTAAATGTGTTTTGGGGTGTATTTTTATATATACCCATGTGTGTGAAATATCGTAAACGACAACTTTTTACATTTTTTATTCAAAGTTGTCAATTTACAGAGATATTTCTCTCATTCAACATGGGTATATGTAAAAATACTCCCAAAACACATTGCCCTACTTCTCCTGAGTACGGCGATACCACATGTGTGCCACTTTTTGCAGCCTGAGTGCGCAAAGGGGCCCAAATTCCAACGAGTACCTTTAGGTTTTACATGGCTGCTCACAATTTAGCCCCACCCAAAATGCCAGAACAGTAAACACACCCCACAAATGACCCCAGTTTGGAAAGAAGACACCCCAAGGTATTCGGTGAGGGACATAGTGAGTCCATGAAAAATTTAAATTTTTGTCAAAAGTTAGCGGAAAGGGAGACTTTGTGAGAAAAAACAATAAAAAATCAATTTCCGATACCTTGTGCCAAAAAAAAATCTTCTATGAACTCGCCATGCCCCTCACGGAATACCTTGGGGTGTCTTCTTTCCAAAATGGGGTCACATGTGGGGTAATTATACTGCCCTGGCATTTTAGGAGTCCTGAGCGTGAGAATCCAAATGCGTAAAAATGCCCTCCTAAAAGGTACTCATTGGAATTTGGGCCCCTTTGTGCATCTTGGCTGCAAAAAAGTGTCACTCATGTGGTATCCCCGTACTCAGGAGAAGTAAGGCAATGTGTTTTGGGGTGTATTTTTATATATACCCATACTGTGTGTGAGAAATATCTCTGTAAATTACAACTTTTAAAAAAATTTATACAAAGTTGTCAATTTACAGAGATATTTCTCTCACCCAGCATGGGTATATGTATAAATACACCCCAAAACACATTGCCCTACTTCTCCTGAGTACGGCAATACCACATGTGTGCCACTTTTTGCAGCCAAGATGCGCAAGGGCCCTAAAACCAATAAGTACATTTAGGATTTCACAGGGCATTTTTACGCATTTGGATTCTCACGCTTAGGGCCCTAAAATGCCAGGGCAGTATAAATACCCACATGTGACCCCATTTTGGAAAGAAGACACCCCAAGGTATTCCGTGAGGGGCTTGTCGAGTTCACAGAATTTTTTTTTTTGGCACAAGTTAGCGGAAATTGATATTTTTTTTTTTTATTTTTGTTTTTTACAGAGTCTCATATTCCACTAACTTGTGACAAAAAATAAAATTTTACATGAACTCACCATACCCCTCACAGAATACCTTGGGGTGTCTTCTTTCTAAAATGGGGTCACATGTGGGGTATTTATACTGTCCTGGCATTTTAGGGGCCCCTAAAGCATGAGAAGAAGTCTGGAATCCAAATGCGTAAAAATGCCCTGTGAAATCCTAAAGGTACTCATTGGAATTAGGGCCCCTTTGCGCACCCAGGCTGCAAAAAAGCGTCACTCATGTGGTATCGCCGTACTCAGGAGAAGTAGGGAAATGTGTTTTGGGGTGTATTTTTATATATACCCATGTAAACGACAACTTTTTAATTTTTTTTATACAAAGTTGACAATTTACAGAGATATTTCTCTCATTCAACATGGGTATATGTAAAAATACTCCCGAAAACACATTGCCCTACTTCTCCTGAGTACGGCGATACCACATGTGTGCCACTTTTTGCAGCCTGAGTGCGCAAAGGGGCCCAAATTCCAACGAGTACCTTTAGGTTTTACATGGCTGCTCACAATTTAGCCCCGCCCAAAATGCCAGAACAGTAAACACACCCCACAAATGACCCCATTTCAGAAAGTAGACACCCCAAGGTATTCACTGAGGGGCATAGTGAGTTCGTCTGAGATTTTATTTTATTTTTGCCAGAAGTTAGCAGAAATGGAAACTTTATTTATTTATTTATTTTCCTCAGAAAGTGTCATTTTCCGCTAACTTGTGAAAAAAAATGAAATTATACAAGAACTTACCATGCCCCTCCGTGAATACTTTGGGGTGTCTTCTTTCTAAAATGGTGTCATTTGGGGGGTATTTATACTATCCTGACATTCTAGCACCTGAAGAAACATGACAGGTGCTCAGAAAGTCAGAGCTGCTTCAAAATGCGGAAATTCACTTTTTTGCACCAGTTTGTAAACGCTATAACTTTTACCCAAACCAATAAATATACACTTATTTGATTTTTTTTTATCAAAGACATGTAGAACAATAAATTTAGAGAAAAATTTATATAGAAATGTATTTAAAAAAAAAAAAATTACAACAGAAAGTGAAAATTGTCATTTTTTTTGCAAAAATGTCGTTACATTTTTATTTATAGCAAAAAAAGTAAAAATGTCAGCAACAATGAAATACCACCAAATGAAAGCTCTATTAGTGAGAAGAAAAGGAGGTAAAATTCATTTGGGTGGTAAGTTGCATGACGGAGCAATAAACGGTGAAAGTAGTGTAGTGCAGAATTGTAAAAAGTGGCCTGGTCATTAAGGGTGTTTAAGCTAGGGGGGCTGAGGTGGTTAAAAAAAAACATGGCTTTGTGTCACTGACACAGTTAACAGACTGATTTACTCTACTATTACAGTAAGACGGATGCAATGGTGGACTTGATTAACTTTCCTATTGAAGTAAGACAGATGAAAATGCGGTTATTTTAAAAAAAACTTGCTTTGTGTCACCGACACAATTAACAGACACATTTACTCTCCGATTACAGTTAGATGGATTTGAAGTGTTTTACACACCAAAAAATGGCTATATGTCACCTTCACAATTAACAGACTAATTAACTATGGTAATTCCGTGTCACAGGGGCAATTGAAGTGTTTTGCAACCAAAAAATAGCTGTGTCACCAAAACAATTAACAGACGGATTAACTATTGTATTTCCGTGTCACAGGGGCAATCAAAGTGTTTTGCACCCAAAAAATAGCTATGTGTAACCGACACAATTAACAGACTAACTGAGAGAGAGAAACGAGACCCTTTTTGTTGTTACCGCTTCTTTTTTTTGAATAAACCCTTATTCTGCATCCAACCCTGTTAGTCGCCTACCATTTGTAAAGCTAACTCCCACAAGATACATTCATATACCCATATGTACATATATATATATATATATATATATATATATATATATATACATACAGACTAACTTACGCTGCTATTACAGTTAGACGGATGAAAATGCGGTGTTATTAATTAAAAACATTTGCTTTGTGTCACCGACACAATGAACAGACTAATTAACTATTGTATTTCCCTGTCACAGGGGCAATTGAAGCGTTTTGCACACACAAAATGACTATATGTCACCGACACAAATAATAGAGGAATAAACTATTGTATTTCCATGTCACAGGGGCAATTGAAGTGTTTTGCACCCAAAAAATGGCCATGTGTTATAGTGGATACTGTTGATATCTTTTAACGACACACACAAACATTAAATGAAATAAATGAAGTATACCCGTGCAAAGCCGGGTACTTCAGCTAGTCTAATATATAAAGCTGAGTGTATGTGTGTATGTCCACTAAAGTAATCTGCGCCATCGCATTTACAATCACGAAATTTGGCACACAGGTACATCAGGTGTCCGGGAAGGATTTAGGCCAGTTCTCAGCTCTCTGTGACGTACCGTTCCTGAGATATTCCCCAAAAATGCATTAGCCAATAGAAGCCTGGTCACATGACCCTTATCAGCCAATAGAAGCTCGCTGGCAGTTTGTCTCCACACACACAACTTTACTCCAGGTAACCATAACAACCCAGCCATGTTTCTTCACTGCTGTAGATGAGCTTTAAAGGAAATCTAATAATTTGCTGTGGTGGTGGCTTACTCCCTATTGTCTATGGTATGGTGCTACCAGCCCAGTTGAGAGGACACCCTACCTCTCTGGAAGTAGTAATTGGGGCTAGAATTGTGTATTGGGCGAGCACTCTAACACCAGGCTCAAAATGTCACAAATAATGTATTTATTACACATAAAATCAGTAAAAAGTGAATAAAACAAATATCAAAGATAAAATGATTGAATGTCACAAATAATAGCTGCAAGTAGGCTGCACACAATATAATCGCACTATAATCGCAATATAATCGCAGAGAGCAAGCAATATAGTTGTTCCAACATGAATGTCCATATTTAGGTGTACAAGCTCTTCACCATACATGCATATATATACCCCTTATGCTTCATGTACAGTACTTGAGGGGTTAATAATGTATCGCAAATTATAACGCGGCTATTATTAGGATAAGATGATCGTTCTAATGTGATCCAATGTTCTAATGTGATCCAATGTGTTTCATTGTTTTTATAGCCGTCATTAATAGTTAATTAATAGTTCAGCAGTGGATGTCTTGCAGTCAAGTGTAGCTCTGATTCAACCTGTATCAAACACTTAATGATAAAGGGCGCCACTTTTACCTACTTGTGAATCGTTAAGTGCTGAGTGTTGAGTCGCAATATGTCCTTATTAGATCTTTTAGTCAAATCGTAATTGATGTCAATAATAGCTTTTCAGCCACTTTACCTCCCTCCTTCGGAAGCGTTCAGTTTCTTTGCTGGCTTGGCGAGGGGCTAGTGGTGCGGGGTAATTCCATTGTCTCGCGTCGCACTCCTCAAGCCTGTGATACCAGGATCTCGCTAAAACAGGCAATCGAACAGTAGTTCGATTGCCCCTAGATCTCACGTCTGTTGCGTGTGGAACAAAGTGACTTGTTAGGATCCGGTTTTCGATTTATCTTTCTTTGCGAAAATTTCTGCATGGCCATGCGTGACTGGAGGCAGATGCGTGAAGCTACCAGACGGGTTTCGGGATATTTCGCGATCTCTTCCTCAGTGGTCACACTACACCTGCCTGCCTCCATCTTTTATACTTAGTAGAGGTAAGGTGAATACATGGAATCTGAATTCGAAACTTGGAATTGGACATCTGCGATATTTGTGCATCCTCATTGCGGTTTTTTTTCCCCTATTGCTAAATCGCAATTATTAGCGATTTTTTTCTTTATAGTGATTTTTCCTTTATTGTGATTTTTTTCTTTTATTTTTGTGCGTATTCTGAATCGAAAATGATATTCGAGATTGCGAACAATAGATATTGAAGATTAATTCAACCGATATCAGAATCAGCACAATGTATGGTGGGGAGAATACAGATACTATATCATAGTCAGCATATTAAGCAAATGAATACAAGTGTCACTGCATCTTTCTCATATCTATTTGATATATTATGGTAATATCTATTTTTACAGTGAAAACCTATTACTTGAGCGAAAAATAAGAATCAAAATTATATTGAATCCAAAAATAGGGTTTGACAGTAGTGTAAGAAGGATGGGGGCCTCAGGCCGAGGGAACATCACAGTGCAGATAAACGGCCTGATATGCGACCTCACGTCGGACCGGAGGCACCCAGCCTACAGGAATCCAAAGAGTTCCAATTCTGAATTCATATATCCGTCGGGATTCCATCCTGGACATCTGTTTAATATAATTCCCTCCTCTCCAGTGATTGTCTACCTTTTCCAGTGCCATAAAGACGAGATTGGACAGAGCACTGCAGTGGACTTCTTTGTAATGTTTGGACAGAGAATGTTTCTCATAGGCCTTTCTGATATTGGCTATATGTTCCGCCAATCTTGTCTTTAATAATCGTTTGGTCCTACCAATGTATTGTCTATTACATGGGCACTGGATCAGGTAGACAACACCAGAGAAATTACACGTGAGACAGTCCTTTATCTGCCAAACAAATGTATTTTGAGTGGAAGAGACTGTTGTAGACTTCCGAGGTTTGCTATTGGTTCTGCATGTCATGCATTTACCGCATTTGAAAAACCCTTTAAATCTATCCAAGTGTCCAGGAGGGTTTTCTTCTTATTTTTTGATCTAATAGAGGGAGCTACTTTAATACCCAGATTTAGTGCCTTGGTGAATGTGACCTGTGGGGTTGTTGGTAAAAGGTGGCCTATCTTTTTAGCTTTTAATATATGGTGCCAATGTGTTCTCACCATTATTTGTATTTTCCTATAATCATCGTTAAAAGGGATCCTAGTGTTTATCTCATTAGTTTTTTGTTGTTTTGTCCTCCTCTCTCCTATCTGATTACCAAAGAAAGTCTGTCTATCTAGTTTCCTGACCTTTCCCAATGCCTCCTCTACTATATCACCCGGGTACTCCCTCTCTATGAACAGTTCTTTCATTCTAGCTGCCTCCTCCTCAAAATTATGGTCTTCCGTACAGTTCCTTCTGATTCTGCGGAACTAGCCGGTTGGGATGTTGCTCAACCATCTTGGGAGGTGGCAGCTAGAAAACTGAATAAAACTGCTCCTAGTTGTTGGTTTATAGAATGTATTGCAGATAAAGCTGTTATATTGTTTCTTTATTACTAGATCAAGAAACTCGGTCTCTTCCTTAAAATTAGAGGTAAACACTAAATTCAAATGGTTACCATTGATCTCCCTCAAAAAGATGTCTAGATCTTCCCTACCACCGTTCCAGATAAATATCACATTGTCTATATAGCGGCACCATAGGGCCAGATCCGCCCCCAGTCTTGGCTCGACATGGTTGTATTCCCATTCGGCCAAGAACAAATTTGCGTAACTGGGGGCGAATCTTGTCCCCATGGCAGTCTTGCGTCTCTGTAGATACTATCCACCCTCAAAATAAAAGTAGTTGTGATTTAAGATGTAATCTATATCTCCTATAATAAAGTCGATGTGTATGTCCTTGATTGTTCCTTCCCTTATCAATTGTTATTTAACCGCCATCATCCCTTGTTGGTGATCAATCACTGTATATAGGGATTGAATGTCGAGGGTCCCCATAATCCACTCAGGTTGGCTTTCTAAATTCTCAAGGACCTGAATGATATGTGTCGTATCTTTAATGTATGAGCTGATTTTTTTTCACTATTGGTTGTTGTTGTGTATCTATATATTTGGACAAGTTAGATGTGATCGAATCTATTCCCGAGACAATAGGCTGGCTGGGGGGGGGGGGGCGGTTCTAGATCCTTATGGATCTTGGGCAGACAGTAGAAAACCGGAAGTCTCCTCTGTGTGCCCAAGATGAATTTGAATTCCTGTTTTGATAATATTTTCTGTTGTAAACTTCTAAACCTCCCCTACAGTATTCCTTCAGGTCCTGATCAAACCTGTCAAGGGGGTCATTTTTCAGCCTCAGATATGTTCACTATCCGCAAGCTGTCTTAGACATTCCTTGTTATACTTGGCTGTATCTAGTATAATCACAGCACCTCCCTTGTCTGCAGAACGTATAGTAATAGATTCTTTTTTCTGTAGTTGTTTTAGCTCAAAAAATTCACATTTTGTTAGGTTTTCCTGATTGGAGGGTCTGACTTTCATTTTCCTTATATCCTCCTCCACATTTTTCTGAAAAGTTGCAATTTCTCTACTTATTTCGCTTCTTGGAAACAGGGTTGATTTGTTTTTATATATAAAAATATTTGCCTAAAGAAATATTTCTTAAAAAACCCAGAAATGGAACTAGTTCCCTAACAAATCCCGCACTAAAAACCAAATCAACCCTGTTTCCAAGAAGCGAAATGAGTAGAGAAATAGCAACTTTTCAGAAAAATGTGGAAGAGGATATAAGGAAAATATATCTATTGTGTGCAGCCTACTTGCAGCTATTATATGTGACATTCAATCATTTTATCTTTGATATTTGTTTTATTCACTTTTTACAGATTTTATGTGTAATAACTGCATTATTTGTGACATTTTGAGCTGGTGTTAGAGTGCTTGCCCAATACACAATTCTAGCCCCTTTTAAAGGGAATCTGTCACCAGGATAATCGCTATTGAAGTAAAGCCATGGCCTAATAGCACTTAGTACCTTATTTCCTGAGGTTTCATAACAACTCTGTGGATGACATTGTTAAGGGAGCAGAGTACTGCGGAGGTCACAGTTCAGGGGGCAGATAGGGTGGCCATTCAAGTCACCCTTAACCCCCCACCTCCAGGTCCCGCTAAACACCCCAATCTGGTTAGGCCACACCCCCTCCCACTCCTCAGTCGACAGGGATTACAAAAAATGAAGTTAAAAATCAACTTCTGTCGGCTGCAGAGGTGGGAGGGATGGTGATTTTTACCTGCAGCTCACATTCAGACAGCACAGTACTGCTATCTTAGAGTGAGCTGTTCAAAAGGGCACGCCCCTGATCCGGTAAGGCCACGCCCCCTTCCATTTAGCCAATAGGGATTGAAAAAATTAAGTTAAAAATCAACTTCTAGGTCCAGCTAAGCCACACCCCTGACCCGGTTAGGCCACTCCCCTCCCATTCCTCAGCGACAGGGATTAAAAAAATGAAGTTAAAAATAAATTTCTGTCAGCTGCAGGGGTGGGAGGGACGGTGACTTTCTCCCTGCAGCTCACACTCAGACAGAGCAGTGCTGCTGTCTTATTGTGAGCTGTTTAAAAGGACACGCCCCTGATCCAGTTAGGCCCCGTGCCCTCACACTCCTCAGCACACAGGGATTAAAAAAATGAAGTTAAAAATAAATTTCTGTCAGCTGCAGAGGTGGGAGGGATGGTGACTTTCTCCCTGCAGCTCACACTCAGACAGAACAGTGCTGCTGTCTTAGGGTGAGCTGTTCAAAAGAAGACACCCCCAATCCAGTTAGGCCATACCCCCTCGCAAGTCCGATTCCCAGAGAGGGGGACAATAGTCTGTACCCCATGGATATGGTAAAAGGGATTTGTCTTGGAGAGCATGATGCATGGCCCCACTTTGAGGGTGACCCCTCTTGGGATATGGACTACATGCAAAAAGGTGGTGAACATTGGTTAGAAATAGCCCCCCATTGGTATGGTAGGACAAAAAATATGAAAAGAAGGACTAAGAAAATTCCCTTACCAAAGGATGATAGTCAATTACATACTATGGAAAAGAAGAGGGATGACAAAGGTAATTGTCCAATTAAACTACTCCTCCTTATAGCATTCCCAGTGCCCCGGTAATTACTAAACTCTATCCAGACCTCAGTAAAGAATTTGATGATGATACGGTGGCATTGGGATATAGGACGGTACATAGAAACTCGGACCTAGCCCAGGCAGCCGCGGCCCCCGTGAATCCAGCAGACCAGTCAGGTCAGGCACCAGACCAAAGTGGAATTGCATCAGAAGACGCCCCTGAATCAACTTCCAGGTCAGGGAGTTCCCCATTCACAAGTCCCCCCGTCGCCAATCGCATGAGGGGCGCCACACAATGCAAGGCAGATACTGGGACCGGGGTATTTCTATGTATGACCATAGGGAATGAGATAATGAAAAAACCCATAGAAATTGAGGACATAAACAGGATAGTGAAACATTGTCCCAAACCAACGACATCCCCTCAAGGCACCTTAATGTATCTAAAAAAGGCATGTAAGGGTAGAAATTATACACAGGAAGATATGAGGCTCATAATAGATGGAGTGGTAGGTAAACATTCAGGTTGGGACTGGATAAAGATACCCTCTGTAAACACCATAGAGGCAAATCCGACAGCAGACACGTATAGCCTGAACACTGAGGCAGGTAGGACTACTATGTGGGGCCAAATCGAAGCACATATGCTGGAGGTTTTTAAACAGAGATCATCTCTACCAGTTGCTGTAGCATGCAAAATGAAAGTGGGAGAAACTGTCACGGATTTCTGGAAGAGATTCTCTGAGTGTTGGGTACATGAGGCTGGACTATGAGTCACAGATAATGACAGCCTCCTCATCTCAACATTTGTCAATAACTTGCTTTCCTCATTGGTACTTACCGTGAAACAGCTAATCTCTTCCTGGACCTCTGACAAAATTACTGACTTTGAGAAACATCTATATGAAAAAGAAGCAGCCGATTGCTTTGGTGATCTCTTAAAGAAATCCTCCGCCCCTACACACGCTTACAACCGCACCCGTAATGAAAACAACAGGGGATATAACAAGAATCATGATAGAAACAATGGCCCGAGAAAGAATGACAGAGACAGAAGAACACAGGGGGGATGGGGGGATGTTGTTATAACTGAAGGAATGAAGGACATTGGGCACGTAACTGCCGAGCAGAGAGACAACCTCGCCCGCCCCCTGCACACAACTCACAACTCACAAAATACAAACACTAATGCTGCTCAAAATGCTAGCGGCCACGATTCCCCGTGGACTAGAGACAGCAACCTCAGCCCTCATACTGAGGATGCCCGGGAGGTGGTACCCCAACTTTCACACAGATCACTTCAAATTGGAAACAAGATCCCACCATCTATCTTTTGGTCGATGGTAGGGAAACCACTTTCATTGTCGACACCGGAGCAACCACCAGTGTTCTGTGTAGTGACCAATATGATGGTCCCTTGAGAAAGTCCACTCCTTCCATGGGAATTAATGGGGTCCTGACAAAAACATATACTACTGAACGTTTGGACATCCATACCCTGAGTGGAGATTATGTCACATCACACTCTTTTCATGTCATCCCCAAGTGTCCTGTTAACCTTCTGGGGAGGGATCTGATCTGCATACTCAGATTTCAGGTCAAAGCTACTGAGTATGGATTCGATGTTCAATCTGAAGTAATGAAAATAAGTCCCAACCGGAGACTTTTATTGTCTGTCAATGGAACAGAAACTCCAGAATTAGATCAGATCAACCCCAGACTGTGGTCACAGGATGAGTATGACACCGGACTGATTGACTGTACGCCCTACTATGCCACTCTCGAACCCAATGCTACCCCTGTATACCAGAAGCAGTATCCACTGTCCAAAGAAAAAATTGAGGGCCTTAGACCTATGATAAAAACCTTCCTGGCTACAGGTAAACTACAAGAAGTAGTGTCACCATACTGCACGCCCATCAACACTGGTACTAAGGCTGATGGTTCTGTAAGATTTGTCCAAGACCTGAGAGTCATCAACAATCTCATTGTGTCAACAGCATAGTGCCAGCTGTCACACAGTTGCTCACTGCCATACCATCAGAGGCAGCGTGGTTCTTCGTGATAGATTTGAAACATGCATTCTTTTCTATCCCGGTGGACGAACGGACCAGGCTTCTTTTTGCTTTTTCTTTTGAGGGACATCAACTGACCTGGAGCAGAATGCCCCAGGGATATGCTGATTCACCTGTTGTGTACAGTGTTGTCCTCCAAATTACATTGAAATCATGGCAAACCCCCCCCCCCCCCAAGGCTCTGTGCTCCTCCAATACGTGGATGATTTGTTGTTGTGTAGTCTGACAAAGGAGGCATGTGAAACTGATGGGCTATCACTTTTACAATGATTATTTGAATGTGGACACAAGGTGTCACTAAAGAAAATGCAGTGGTGTAAGGAACAAGTTGATTACTTGGGGTTTGTTCTCACAAAAGGGGAGAGGAAAATCAGTCCTGAAAGGGCACTGTCAATATCGGGCCTGGTCACCCCGAAAACCATGAAGGAAATGCTGTCCTTCCTTGGTATGATTAACTATTGCAGACAGTGGATCCGTGATTGCTCATACTACGACAATGTATTGAGACAAACAACTCTGTCAGAAATGCCAGATTTTATCAAATGGACACAAGAAATGTATGAAGCTTTTGAATACTTGAAATGTGCAATGATGACAAGCCCAGGGTTGGGTCTCCCAGACTACAAGTAAACATTCCACGTATTTGCACACCAAAATTATAAAACCATGGCGGGGGTACTGACGCAAAATAATGGAGGGAAGTTACGTCCTTGTGCCTTTTTCTCGAAAGTGATGCCAGTCTCTGTTCAGGGAATGCCTTCATGTCTGAGGTCCCTCGCTGCCTGCGGTATGGTCATTGAGTTAGCCGCCCCTATTACTTTAGGGCATCAAACCGTCCTGCACACCACACATGACATACTTGGACTCTTAAAGGGGTTAAGATTAAATACTCAACCACTGCTGCTGGACCAGCCCCTATTCTAAACGCCCTATTGGGGTTATAAGGTCCAGAAGACTTTATACCAGACCCTCACGACTGCAACAAATGCATCTCCTATGAGACCTCCCCAAGACATGACTTGTCCTCAGTTCCAATACCAGACGCACCGGAAATCTTTGTTGACGTTTCATGCAGCCACCCGAAAGACACAACGTACTATGCAGGGTATGCCATTGTACAACTCCCGGACATTGTGTTAGAAGCAAAACCTATCCCATATCAGTCTGCACATGCCGCTGAACTCATCGCACTCACCAGGGCATTTCATTCATATGCAGGTAAAGCAGTCACAATCTACACTGGCAGTAGATATGCCCACGGGGTAGTGTGGGACCACGGTATCATCTGGCAAAGGAGAGGTTTCGTCACTTCAGATGGTAAGAAAATTGCTCACTCGCAATTAGTCACTGAGTTGCTAGCTGTCCTGTTGCTGCCTTTACATCTGGCCATTGTACATTGTAAAGCACACACTGGAGCAAAAGATAATGTCTCACAGGGAAATGCATTTGCTGACGTTACAGCAAAGTAGGCCGCACTGCAGAGCACAGCTACTCTGCAGCTCCCCCTTCTCCTTCCTCCCTCACTTGAGGAGTCTCAAATGTTAGTAGATTTACAAGCCTCAGCTACTGAAGAGGAAGTGAAAGACTGGTGCTATCCTGTCTTGCAGAAGAATCCAAAAAAAGGATTAATCTGCAAAGAGGGGAAACCATGTATACCTCAGCACAGTGCACCTCTCTTTGTGGCACATTTTCATGGGGTAGGGCATAATAGTATACAAACAACACTTATGCTACTCAAACAAGGATTCTACATAACTGATATTGATGAGATAGTGAAGGATTACATAGGACTGTGCATCACATGCCTTAGGAACAACCCTAATAACAAGATCAAGGTGCCACATCAGCATCTGGACAACCCTACCTCACCATTCACTTATCTGCAGGTAGATTTCACTCACATCTCAGGTAAGGCAGGGAAACAGGAGATCGCGCTAGTGAAGTGGACATGTTCTCAAGATGGCCAGAAGTTTTCCCCACCAAAACAGAAAATGCTAAAACTGTTGCAAGGGTATTGACACAGAACATAATTCCCAGATGGGGGTTCCCTACAAAAATAGAATCTGATCAGGGCCCCGCATTCAATTCCAAAGTTAATAAGGAACTAGTGAAGCTCCTTGAGATAGAATGGAAATTCCATATCCCTTGGCACCCACAATCATCAGGAGTGGTAGAAAGAATGAATCGTACAATTAAAGATAAACTCAGAAAGGCCACTGCAGGAACATTTGAGAAATGGAAGCAAATTTTGCTCATAGTTCTTGCAGGAATCAGAATGACACCAAATAAGAGGACAGGACTGTCCCCTTTTGAAATCCTCATGGGAAGACCCTTCCCAACCCCGTGGGCAAGGACACCAGGCATTATCCTTGAAGGGGAACTGGAACAAATCTAGGATGAATATGTAAGGAAGCTGGTGGAAACCTTGTCCAAACTTGAGGAAAAAAGTTGCTTGTAAGTCTCCTCTCCCACAGGAGCCAACATATCCCTTTCAGGTTGGAGGTTCTAGTGAAGACGCTCAAGAAGGGAGAAAACCAGGCGACTTTATGTTTGGCCCCCCTACCACCGTCGTGGCCATTACCCGCACCGCTATCCTCACTGACAGTTCACCTACCTGGATACACGCCACAAGAGTGAAGCTCATCAACCGACCAGGAGAACCAGGTGACAAGGAGGCAGTAACGAGGGCAGACAGCCCTGGTCAACAAGGTACTAACGGAGGCAGACAGCCCTGCCCTCGAAGTGATAGCCCAACAATTCTGGGAGTATGCTGACCCTCGGACTCATCTTGAAGGTAATAATTCTATGTTGTTTGATACATAGGAATGCTGCAGAGGTCGACATTACACAAAAGAATGGTGTCACTACTTTTTGGCATAACTCCTCCAATACTCATGTAGCTACCTATACTTTCTGTTTGTGTGATATTATCACTTGCAATCATCTTACCTTGGGTTCAGGAGATTAATCTAGCAGCGCCTCTCAGGGATATATTTGTGTCACAGGGGGACATTGGGGAGAAGAATGTTATACTTGGAAAGCTGTAGGATGGGATGTGGGGTTAGATTAGGGATATAGGCCCTCTACAGCACTAAACAGAAAAGATGAAATTGGAAAATCTCTTATCTCCAGAATGGATCTCGCCACCTCAGGGGATTGTTATAAGTACCACGTCAAGACATGGACTCAGGACACTGTCACAGCTCCACATGCCAGACTGGTGTTAAATATATAAAACCCTTCACCAGGTGACGCAAACAAGTATGTCTTAGGGGTGTATAACCATACCCTCTATGGATCATCCATCACCCCCTTTTACTTAAAAGATATGTATAACAAAAAGGAATATCCCAGAAATCCGCAACCTCTTCCTAATCTGTCTCTTCCTAATCCTCTCCGCCCCCATATTCAGACTTTAAAAGACATGGTTGCTATAGCAGATCCTACCTATAAGGACACCCTAGCCGTAGAGGCGGGATACTCTGATGTGAATTTGTGGTTGTAGTGGATGCGGTTTAATGCTTTGTCAGTAAATAAATCAAACTGCTATGTGTGCGGGGCAGCTAAACCCCACCTGGGTACAGTCCTGCTGGTTCTCCCTGAGGACGTTGAAGAGTGCTTCCTTAGCATCTTCACTAATACAACCACAATTCACTCCGCCTGTCAGGAATGGAAAAAGAGATATCCCTTACTTACCAAAACTCCCACCCCTGGGGCAGGTATCTATGTATACCCAGGCAGTTATACCTGCCACCGGGGAGGGAACAGGGGCCGGTTTCTGGGCAATTTTACTGAGAGGTATTGTGCAAATTATAGTGTTCTGCACCCCAATGTTACACAGAACCAAGTGTTCTCGTTGGGTGATGTTTATTGCTATGTGGTGATCTCTTGATACGTTCCAGACTTGAGGGCAGGTGGAGAGGTGAGTGTGCCCTAGCCAAAGCTATAATCATTATTCATATTGTTACAGAGGAAGAACCACGTTACAGCCCTGTAAAGGTACGACCCAAGAGATCAGCACCTATTCCGGGTAGCTTTGATCCCCATGTGTATATAGATACCATAGGCGTCCCAAGAGGGGTCCCTGATGAATTTAAAGCCAGGGACCAAGTAGCAGCTGGCTTTGAATCTATTTTTCCTATTATTACTGTGAACAAAAATGTTGATTGGATCAATTATATCTTTTACAATCAGCAGACGTTTGTAAACTATACCAGAGACGCTCTTCACGGTGTGGCTGAGCAACTACAGGCTGACTCCATCATGACATTTCAAAATAGGATGGCCCTTGATATGGTATTGGCTGAGAAAGGGGGGTTCTCACAGATCCCACTTCCTGTTGTACCTTTATCCCCAATAATACGGGTCTTGATGGTAAAGTAACCCGAGCCATTGCCAAACTCACAGAATTATCTGAGGAGCTGAAGCGGAACTCAGGTATTTCCAATCTATGGGACAAATATTTTGACTGGCTTGGTAATTGGAAACAAGTCTTAGCACAATTATGAATTACCATCCTTGTAGTAATTCTCTTAATTGCCATTAGTAACATAGTATATAGTAAGACAAAAAAAAGACATTTGTCCATCCAGGAAGGCAAAAAACCCCTGTGAGGCAAAAGCCAATTTTCCCCACTTAAGGGGAAAAAATTCATTCCTGACTCCAATCAGGCAATCAGAATAACTCCCTGGATCAATGACTTCTCTCTAGTAGCTATAACCTGTAATATTATTACACTCCAGAAATACGCTTTGCGCTATACCATGCATAAGAAAATTATTAACTAAAGGGGCTGCCAACCTGACTATGTACAACCAACTTCCCGTGCATCTGACAACTCTCCTGAAGCACACAAGCGCTATCTGGAGGATTACAGGGAGGCTAAAAAGAAGAGAGGCAGTAAGAATCATATTATATAAAATAAAATATGGTTCTAAGAGGGGATTGAAGGAAGGATAAGGTAGCCTGACTCCATTTTGTCTTTATTGCTTAGCAATGATGTAACTCATAAGATTCTAGAAAATGTCATGTACTTTGCCTAGTAACCAACAACATTTTTAGCACATGATGTAACTGCCAAATAAGAACATTTATGTTCGTGTCCACTTCTTACTGGAATAAAAGGCAACTTCCTCTTTTTGTTAAGTAACTTTCATGCACTATATATACGAGTGTAATGCCAAAAATAAACAGAGCTATTTTTCAGCCTACCTTGTGTTGATTGTCTGATTATTAGCTCTCTTGGTACCAGAAAGGGCGCGGTTTCATCCAGGGAACGATTGAGGGACGAAGTGCAGATAACGAAGTTAACAAAGAATTACGGGCTTTTACTCTCTTCCTTACAGGAGGGACTGTGACTTTTTCTCTGCAGCACACTCTCAAACAGGACAGTGTTGCTGTCTTAGGGTGAGCTGATAAGGCCACGCCCACTGTCCATTTAGACCACGCCCACTCCCACTCTTTAGCCAACAAGGATTGAAAAAAAGAAGTTAAAAACCAACTTCTAGGTCCTGCTAAGCCACACCCCTGACCCGGTTAGGCCACCCCCCCCCCTCCGCAGCCAACGGAAGTTATAAATCAACTTCTGTAAGCTGCAGGGGTGGAAGTGGGGGTGACTTTCTCCTTGCAGCTCACGCTCAGACAGCACAGGGAGGTCAGTGTAAAGGGGCAGAATGCTGTAAAGGCCACTGTTAAAGGGTAAGGCCCCTGTGGAGGTCACTGTGAAGGGGGTGGTGTGCTGTGAAACTTACTGTTAAAGTAGAAGGCTGCTGTAAAGGTCAACGTAATGGTGGTGAGCTGCTGTGGAGGTCCCATTTTAAGGGACGGGGCACTATGGGGGTCAGTGTGAAGGGGTGGGGTGCTGTAGATGTCACTGTTATAGTGGATACTGTCGATATCTTTTAACGACACACACAGACATTAAATGAAATAGATTAAATATATATCCGGGCGAAGCCAGGTCCTTCTCTTATATATACAAAAATAAATTCTGTCTGTTCTTTATGCATAGCCAAGGGACTGGACCGATCTGCACCAAATTTGGCACATAGGTACATTAGGTGTCCGGAAAGGTTTTAGACTGGGTCTCAGCTCTTTAGGGCATACCGTTCCTGAGATATTAAAAAAATGTATTAGCCAGTAGGAGCTCACAGCTTCACTCACATTCTAAGTGCCATTCACACAGTCACATGACCCTTATTATCCAATAGAAACTGACAGGCCCTTCAGTCTTTTTTTTTTTCAACATTAAATTTTTATTTTCATTTTTCAATAAAGGACAATAGGTGGACGCAGCCACCAAAGACATGCCAATTACAATGCATATTTAAAAGAAGAAGCAGAACACTTAGGAGGAGGCAAACGTCGAGACTGTCCAAGGAGCATCAGGGCACCTGCTCAGGTGCTGCCAACCTGGTGACAATGTAAAAGGTTCAATTAGTAAGAGAAGTTTCTGGCCTGTCTTGTTTGAAACAATGGTTCCAATGTAAACAAAGAAACAACAAAAGTACAGCAAAAGCACCTGGTTTCGATCAACAGAACAATAATCAGTTACTACCGATCGGCAGAGAAATGTAGGCCATACACTAATTCGATACAGTATTATACAGACAGAATACATTTTGTATATCAGGCTCAAAAGGTATGCAATGAGGGGATGGGAAAACTCTCCATCCACACGGACCAAGATTTTCGAAATGAGGATAACGAACCCTTGTACTGGGCCGTTAGTTTTTCATAAACACAATGTGTAGATACTAGATCGGAAATACCTTCTATCTGAGGGACATCTGGTTTTTTCCAGTTTTTCGCTATAAGCAGTTTAGCAGTCAGCAGAACATGACACACCATTTTCCTAAATCTGAACGGGACACTTCCTATATTCAGAGAAAGAAGGGCTACATCTGGTGTAAGCGATAGAGTTGGTAGCATTAAATCTCGAAGCAGCTCCTCTATTTTATCCCAATATGGTCGGATTATGGGACAAGACCAGAATACGTGCAATAAGTTAGCAGGAGACCTCTTACACCTCCAGCATGTATTTTCTACATTCGGGAAAAAGTGATGAAGTCTATCCGGGGTGAAGTACCACCTAGTGAGAAGTTTAAGATGACATTCCAGAAGATTTGAAGAGGTAGTTGCTTTGAGAGGATAACAGAAGGCCGCTTTCCACTCATCATCAGAGTAGGATTTCAAGAGGTCTTTTCCCCAATATAGCATGTGGGATCTCTTTTTAAAAAGGGCTACTTGGGAAACCAGTTGGTATATAGATCTAGTAGAAATCTGTACATCACCTTTCGGGTGGAACAGACAATCATACAGGGGGGTTGGTATCTGCAAAGAGGTCTGGGGAATGGATTTAAGCACACGGGAAATTTTTAGGTATTCAAAGTGTTTTGAGTTAGGGATCGCAAACAAAACTTGTGTTAAGGAAAAGGGCCTAATTTCCTCTCCATCATAGAAATCTTTAATAGTGCGTATTCCCCTGGATTTCCAGAAGGACGAAGAAAAATTTGGAAGTAGATATTCCAATATGTCAATGGGGATCAACACTTCAGTTTTTTTCTCATAGGGTTGAGATAACAGTAGGGCAGTTTTCCAGCTTTGAGCTGAGGCCTTAAGCGTCAATGCTCTAGGCAAGGGAAATTTTGAATCTAATGCAAGTATCCAAAGCAATGAGCTAGTGTCTTTACCTCCATTAATGTCTTTTTCAACTAACGGCCAACTTACGACATTAGTGTTGACTGTCCAGTATCTTAACTGTTTCAGTAACATAGCAGTATGGTAGTGGCGAAGGTTTGGCACCCCCATTCCACCATGTTCTTTTAAAGAATAGATGATGGAGGCTGCTACCCTATGTACACTATTTTTACAAATAAAGGATAGCAATTGTTTTTGAAATTTAGCTAACAAAACATCTGGCAATGGGATCGCCAGCGAGCGAAAGTAATATAAGATTTTCGGTAAAACCATCATTTTGTAGATAGTCATACATCCAATCCATGTGAACTCCACCTTAGAGTACCGTTCTAGCTCTTTTTGTATTTGACTATAAAGAGGGTCATAGTTACAGTGAATTAGATTGGATAAGGGCCAACATAGCTGGATCCCAAGGTATGTTATGGATGACTTCGCCCATTGAAACGGGAATTCCTGAAGTATATCCCTTTGTAGGTTAACTGGGACTTGTAGAGCCAAAATTTGGGACTTGGAGGCATTAACTTTATAATATGATACCGCACCAAATTGCTGTATAATAGTGTAAGCTGCTCTCAGGGAGGTCAAAGGGTTAGTTAACATTAGGATGACGTCATCCGCAAATAAACTCAATTTATGCTGACGGTGACCCGCTGGAATCCCCCTAATGTCGAGCGACATTCTAATTTTTTCAGCAAACGGTTCCATGATCATTAGAAACAAGAGGGGGGACAATGGGCACCCTTGGCGCGTGCCATTGGTGATGCTAAAAGGGAGGGAGAAGGTGCCATTAACTAGAACCTGCGTGGTTGGTTTACAGTAGAGAGCCCGAATCGCCTGGAGAATGGGACCACTAAAGCCAAATTTGATAAGTGTGGCAAAAGCAAACTCCCAATGGATGTGGTCAAACGCCTTCTCTGCGTCCAAGGTAATCTTAGCAGAGAAGGCGTTCGAATATCAGCCACTTTACCCATGAGTCCTAGAATCTGCCTTGGTCATTGTGGATTAAATGAGGGAGAACTTTTAGCAGCCGTTGAGAAATCAATTTGGCATATAATTTTACATCACCATTTAATAATGATATAGGGCGGAAATTAGACGGGTTGTCAGGTGTTTTTGCCGGTTTTGGTACCGTAACCACAACGGCCTGTAGCATTTCTGGTGGAAATTCCTTCCCTACTAGAACAGCATTAAACAAGGAAGTAAGATATGGGGTTAGTAAAGTAGAAAAAACCTGATAATATTCATTGGAATATCCATCCGGTCCGGGAGCTTTGTTAGCTTTGAGAGATTTAATCGCTAACCTCACCTCAAGTTCAGAAATCGGGGCGTTTAGCTGTTCTAATTGATCTATTGACAAAGTAGGGAGGGAAATGTCATTTAAAAAGGAATTAATTCCCTCTGTGGTCGGCTGAGGAGTCAGAGGGTCCTCAGCTAAATTATATAATTTAGAGTAGTATTGCTGGAAAGCGTTGGCTATATCTGTGGGATGGAGCAATTTGGTAGTACCGTCTGGGCCCAGAATATAGGGGATATTAGTTTTCGGAAGAATTGGCTTAACCTTCCTTGCCATAAACCTACTGGGTTTGTTAAAGGAGTTGTAGTAAACACGTTGGTATCCAGTTAACGTTTTGTCATAATCACTCTGTAACACAGCATGAACCTCATGCCTCAATGACATTAATGATTTGTGAAGTTCTAGAGAGGGAGTAACTTTCAGTTTATTTTCTACTTCTCTGATATGAGATAGCAGAGAAGTGAGTTTATTTTCTTTAAGTTTTTTATATTGAGAGCTCTGCTGCAAGAGGACTCCTCTAATAGTGGCTTTATGAGCCTGCCATAATATAAAAGGGTTGATATCAGGGGTGGTATTAATTTTAAAATACTCTTTTATATGAGTTTTCGTGTGAGACCTATACATCGGATGTTTGAGTAGATAAACATTATTCCTCCACTTTCTAGAGGGAAGTGAATTCGGGGAAAAAACCAATTGACAGTAAATCGGAGCATGATCCGACCAAGGAACCTAGCTCACCGATGGATGTAGATATAGAAGCTGCAACCCGATGTAGATGGGAGGTGAGTGAGCTGTGGAGAGCTGACATCATAGCTTTAATGACAGATTCTGAGGCAGCTTGGTCAGAGGATGGAAAATCCTTTAGAGGATCTGTACATTCAGAGCCAGTCAGGTAAGTATGAGAAATGGCCCTTTCTATCATAAGGGCTTGCTGGGTGCCTGATGGGGACACTGTAGGCGCATGCATGCTGGGACTCACCGCTAATTGCGCTTTATCAGGCGCCATGATGCTCCCGTCCACATGCGGTGAACCAACCTGGCTGCCTGGGACTACTCCGGTCTCCAGGGTGTTGCTTCTTCTGTCCGGGCTGTGGGGAGAGTCGCCGGGGAGGACCGCTCTCTCCCTCTGCTGCTATCCGTCCCCTCTGTAACTGTAGGCACAGAGTTCCCCGCCGGAGGAGAGGAGTAGGTGATCCCGCTAGGCCGCAGGGAGACAGGCGCGTGACTCGGCTCCGGTGCGGCAAAGAAGTCAGTCAGCCTGCGGATCCCCGGCTTGTTAGATCTTTTTCTGGTCATCATCGCTGGCAGAGGATGGAGGTGAGGGGTCCCAGATGTGTGTAGGCTGGGATGGTATGCTATGGAGTCCCTTTAGATGGCTGGAAGTGCGAAGCTCCTCTAACAAGCGGCCATCTTCCGTACGGTGCAGGCCACGCCCCCCCTACAATTTATAACAAAACTGCCACACTTCCCTGTTGGTAGCCAAATACAGTCACTTCAAGGTCTAAAAGTGGGGACCATGAGATCTGATCGTTTACTTCAGAGATCTGTGAGAGCAGCTCCGCCGTCAGCTCAGCATTCCCGAGCTCAGGCAGGTCCTTCAGTCTTGACATACACAGTTACACCAGGTTTCCACAACTCACTGGTGGTGTGGTGCTATGTATGTCACATTTTAAGGGGGGCAATATGCTGTGGAAGTCTTATATTAAGAGAACAGGGTGCTGTGGAGGTCTTAAATTAAGGGGGCATGGCACAGTGGGGGAAGGTCACTAAAGGGGGGGCCTGTGCAGGTCAATGTTAACGGCGCGGCATACTTTGGAAGTCACTGTTAAGGGGGGAAGCTGTGGTGGGCTGCTGTGAAGTTTAGAGTTAAGGGGATGGGCCGATGTTGAGAACACTGTTATGCGGGTGGGGGGCTGTGAAAGCCTCAGTTAACAGGGTGGAGCACTGTGGAGGTCACTGTTAAAGGGGTGGGCGCTGTGGAGGTCACTAGGTGTGGCACAGTGGATAGGTTACTGTTAAGGGGCAGGCAGCTATGAAGGTCAATGCTATGATGGTGGTCTACTGTAGAGGTTACTTTTAAGGAGACACTGTGGATATCTTTAAACCGCATACATGTAGTGCCCTAAAGCAGGGTATATTTTGACATCTGTGGACATTTGCCTATATCCCCTATGCAAAGTTAAAACTTCTTACTTTATTCCTCTTGAAAGGGTTAACTTATACTGTTTATTACTGTGTTACTGCATTTTATATATATGTTGTGATATGTATCCTTTTCTTTATCACCGTATTTACAAGGCTCTGTGGAAAGGGTCAATGAATACTGAGAGACTGTTAGGGCTTTGATTGAGAAGCTGGTAATTTTCAACAGCTGGTATATGGTTTAAAGAAGAACATATTTTGGAGGGTAAAACCCAGACTTGTTAACCACCATGTTTTGGAGAGAAAACCCGACTTGTTTACCACCAAAAAGCAGACAGCCTGACCTTTTAACCTCTTAAGGACGCAGGGCGTACATGTACACCCTAGCGTCCTGGTACTTAAGGACTCATGTACGCCCTGAGAAGTTCCGATCACCGCAGCGCTGTGGGTGGTGATCGGTACAGGATGCCTGCTGAAATCATTCCTGTCCTGTGACCCCCCCGTGTCGGCGATCGCAACAAACCGCAGGTCAATTCAGACCTGCGGTTTGCTGCGCTATCTGTAGTCTCTGATCCCCGCGGTCTGTGACCGCGGGGATCAGAGACTAAAATCTGCCCCAAAGTGTAATTTTTAACCCCCCCCCTGCACCCCGCCATCTTAGTGTCCCCCCGGGCGGTGCAGGGGGGGGGGAATTGTGGGCGGTGCTGCGGGTGGGCGGCACGGGAGGCAATTGCGATCCCCCGCCCGCCTCCTTTCAATCGATTTCCCTGGTGTCTAGTGGGTATAGCAGGGGGTCAGCACATTGCTGACCCCCTGCTATAAACTGCTGACATCTGTGCTGCAGATGTCAGCAGTTTAACCCCTTCTATACCACGGTCCGTACGGACCGCGGTATAGAAGGTGTTAACATGGAGGGAGCTCCCTCCCTCTTCCATCGGGGGCTGCCGTACCTTGCAGCCCCCGACGGGATAGGATGGTAGAGGGAGGGAGCTCACCTCTCTTCCCATCACCCGCTGCTCTGTAATGGCAGCGGGTGATGGCTACCATGGCAGCAGGACGCTTTCAGAAGCGTCCTGCTTGCCATGGTATAGTAACTTCTGGTCAGACTTCTGCTAAAGGCAGAAGTCTGACCAGACTGTGAAAAGTAAAAAAATACAGTGCAGTACACTATATAGTGTACTGTTCTGTATTATACAGACACCAGATCCACTGGATCTACAAGAACCAAGTGGGTCTGGGTCAAAAAAAATTCAAAAAAGTGAAAAAAAAAGTAAAAATAAGAAAAATACATATCACTGAATAAAAATTAAAAAAAACAAATAAACTACACATATTAGGTATTGCCGCGTCCATAAAAATCTCCTCTATAAAAATATCACGTGACCTAACCCCTCACGCAAATACTGTAAAAAAAAACACAAAAAAATGGTGTAAAAAAGCCATTTTTTGTCACCTTGCATCACAAAAAGTGTAATGCCAAGTGATCAAAAAGGCGTATGCCTCCCAAAATAGTACCAATAAAACCGACATCTCATCCCGCAAAAAAAGAGTCCTTATATAGGACAATTGCCCAAAAAAATAAAAAAATATGGCTCTCAGACTATGGAGACACTAAAACATAATTTTTTTTTTCTAAAATGCTATTATTGTGTTAAAGTAAAATAAATAAATAAAAAGTATACATATTATGTATCGCCGCATCCGTAAAAACCTGCTCTATAAAAATATCACATTATCTAACCCCTTAGGTAAATACTGTTAAAAAAATAAAATAAAAACAATGTAAAAAAAAAAACATTTTTGTCACCTCACATCTCAAACTGTAATAGCAAGCGATCAAAAAGTTATATGCACCCAAAAATAGTGCCAATTAAACAGTCATCTCATCCTGCAAAAAATGATACCCCACATAGGACAATCACCCCAAAAAAAAAAAAAATAGGGCTCTCAGACTATGGAGACACTAAAACATGATTTGTTTTGTTTTAAAAAATGATAATATTGTGTAAAACTTAAATAAATAAATAAAAAGTATGCATATTTGGTATCGGCGCGTCCGTCGCAACCTTCTCTATAAAAATAACACATGACCAAAACCCTCAGGTGAACTTAACAAAAAAATAAATAAATACGGTGTCAAGAGCCATTTTTGTCACCTTACATCACAAAAAGTGTAATAGCAGGCGACCAAAATGTCATATGCACCCCAAGATAGTTCCAATCAAACCGCCATCTCATCCCGCAAAAAATGAGCCCCTACATAAGACAGTCGCCCAAAAAATAAAAAAAATATATGGCTTTCAGAATGTGAAGACACTAAAAAAATCATTTTTTTCAAAAATGCTGTATTATGTAAAACTGAAACAAAACCCCCCAAAAAGTAGCCATATTTGGTATTGCCGCGTCCGTAGCAACCTGCTCTATAGAAATAGCACACAATCTAACCTGTCAGTTCAACGATGTAAATAACAAAAAATAAAAACGGTCCGAAAATAGCTATTTTTTTTGCAAATTTTCCATTTTAATAAATTTTTCCAGTAAAAAAACAAGGGTTAACAGCCAAACAAAACTCAATATATATTGCCCCGATTCTTTAGTTTGCAGAAACACCCCATATGTGGTCGTAAACTGCTGTATGGCCAAACGGCAGGGTGTAGAAGGAAGGGAACGCCATATGGTTTTTGGAAGGCAGATTTTGCTGGACTGGTTATTTGACACCATGTCCCATTTGAAGCCCCCCTGATGCACCCCTACAGTAGAAACTCCAAAAAAGTGACCCCATTTTGGAAAGTACGGGATAGGGTGGCAGTTTTGTTTGTATTATTTTAGGGTAAATATGATTTTTGGTTGCTCTATATTACACTTTTTTTGAGGCAAGGTAACAAAAAATAGAAATTCCGAAATTTCATCTCCATTTGCCAATAACTCTTGTGGAACACCTAAAGGGTTAACAAAGTTTGTAAAATCAGTTTTGAATACCTTGAGGGGTGTAGTTTCTTAGATGGAGTCACTTTTTTGGAGATTCTACTCTAGGGGTGCATCGGGGGCTTCAAATGGGACATAGTGTCAAAAATCCAGTCCAGCAAAATCCGCCTTCCAAAAACCATATGGCGTTCCCTTACTTCTGTGCCCTGCCGTTTGGCCATACAGCAGTTTACGCCTACATATGAGGTGTTTCTGAAAACTTCAGAATCGGGGCAATGAAAATTGAGTTTTGTTTGGCTGTTAACCCTTGCTTTGTTACTGGAAAAAATGGATTCAAACGGAAAATTTTCCAAAAAATCGAAATTCTGAAATGTTATCTCCATTAGCCATTAACTCTTGTGGAAAACCTAAAGTGTTAATGATGTTTGTAAAATCAGTTTTGAATACCTTGAGGGGTTTAGTTTCTAGAATGGGGTCATTTTTGGATGGTCTCTATTATGTAAGCCTCACAAAGTGACTTCAGACCTGAACTGGTCCCTAAAAAGTGGGTTTTTGAAAATTTCTGAAAAATTTCAAGATTTGCTTCTAAACTTCTAAGCCTTGTAACGTCCCCAAAAAATAAAATGGCATTCCCAAAATGATCGATACATGAAGTAGACATATGGGGAATGTAAATCAATAACTTTTTTGGGCGGTATTACTATGTATTATAGAAGTAGAGAAATTGAAACTTGGAAAATTGCTAATTTTTCCAAATTTTTGGTAAATTTGATATTTTTTTATAAAAAAAATGAAATTTTTCGACTTAATTTTACCAGTGTCATGAAGTACAATATGTGACGAAAAAACAAACTCAGAATGGCCTGGATAAGAAAAAGCGTTTTAAAGTTATTACCACATAAAGTGACAGTGGTCAGATTTGCAAAAAATGGCCAAGTCCTTTAGGTGAAATAGGGCTGAGTCCTTAAGGGGTTAAATGTCTGGTTTTAGCTATGTTGTTATGTCTGGAAACTTGTTTTTGTCTGGAAATCCTGCTGTGTCATTGCCATTGAGTATCACTGAAACTTTAGGCCTCTTTCACACTAGCGTGTCCGGATTACGTCCAGATGCATTACGGATGCGTTCAGTGAAAACTGTGCGATTTCGCAGGCAAAGCCATTCAGTTTTGCCTGCGACTGCATTCAGTTGTTCAGCTTTTTCCGTGCGGGTGCAATGTGTTTTGTTGCGTTTTTCACGCGCGTGATAAAAAAGTGAAGGTTTACAAACAACATCTCCTAGCAACTATCAGTGAAAAAGGCATTGCACCCGCACTTGGTTGCAGATGCAATGCGTTTTTCACGCAGCCCCATTCACTTCTATGGGGCAAGAGCTGCGTGAAAAACGCAGAATATAGAACATGCTGCGATTTTCATGCACCGCAGAAGGGATGCGTGAAAAAAAACGCTTATGTACACAGACCCATTGAAATGAATAGGTCAGGATTCAGTGCGGGTTCTATGCATTCACGTCACGCATTGCACCCGTGTGGAAAACTCGCTTGTGTGAAAGAGGACTTAATGTAAGTCTATACCAAACGGGAGCTGAAACAATGTATCTGTTTGTGCTGAGCTTCTCCACTCCACCCCTCCCACTAGAAGGCTCTAGTCTAGCAAAAACTGTATATAAAAAGAGCAGTCAGAGCCCCTAGTGTGCTGCAGTTAGGGACCAGTGCTTGGAGGGGAGACTCATGCCAGCCTGCATGAGTGACCAGAAGAAGACGCTGAGATGGGGACGCTGAGCCACAGACCATGGGCCACTAGCCCTGTGACCAAGGAGCCACGGACTACTGAGCTACAGACCGTGGGCTCTTAATCAGGATGCCAGCCTTCTGAGAGAGAGAGAGAGAGAGAGAAAGAGAGAGACAGCTAGCTCAGGCCTTTCCTCAGCATGAAACCCTTCTTCTGCAAGGGAGGAGACTCTGCCAGACTACTGAGTAACCAGAAAAAGACGCTGAGACGGGGATACACTGCCACAGACCCTGAATCACCAGCCTTGGACCAGGGTACCAGCCTTCTGAAGAGAAAGAGGGGCAGCTAGCTCAGGTCTTTCCTCAGTATCAAACCCTTCTTCTGACCGGGAAGGAGACTGGAGAAGCCAGCCTAATGCCTCGCCTGTATAGTTTTGGACCTGAATACCTCAAGTAAAAAAGCACTCTGGTTTACTGCAGACCCTGACTCTCTGGACTTATTTCCCATCGGGGTGCACCACGCCTTACCATCTCTTCCAGAGAGAAGCAACACATGGTGTCGGTGTCCGGGGGACCCAGCGTAGCGTTGGGGCCACCCAAAACCCAGCCACTGCATACACAAACATTAAATGAAATAGTCAAGCCACAAATACAGCGCCAGAACCATGTGCAGTACATATATACATCACCAGATTATAAAAGTTAAGTACAAATACCATTTGAGTAGCCACGTCAGCCCTCACCATATAAGCTTGTAACGGTGTGAAATTACAGCTCCCAATATGGCCTAACACAAACTCCTCTTAGTGCCACATGCTGTGCCCTGAATATAAAAGCAGCATTAGTGCTACACACATGGCCCCAAATGGTGGTGCCACATACTCTGTGCCCTCTGTATATAGTGACACATGCTCTGTGCCCTCTTTATACAGTGCGACATGCTCTGTGCCCTCTTTATACAGTGCCACATGCTCTGCCCTCTGTATATAGTGCCCATACTATGCCACACACTGTGTGCCCTCTGTATATAGTGACACATGCTCTGTGCCCTCTTTATACAGTGCGACATGCTCTGTGCCCTCTTTATACAGTGCCACATGCTCTGCCCTCTGTATATAGTGCCACATGCTCTGTGCCCTCTGTATATAGTATGATATGCCCTGTGCCCTCTGTTTATAGTGCCACATACAGTGCCCCCAATGCTAGTGCCACATGCTCTGAGCTGTGCCCCTTATAAATAGTGCCACTTATTTATGCCCCTTTTATGTATAGCACCTCTTAGATGTGCCCACTGTATGCATAGTACCTATTATATGTGCCCCCTTATGTACTGTGCTTCTTATATGTTCCTTCTTTATGTATAGTGCCTTGTTTATGTGCCCCTTTCATGTATATGCATCTCATATATGCCCCTTCTAGGAGTAGCACCTTTTATATGTGCCCTTCAGGTATAGTGCCTCACAGCGTACACACACTGTATTATAATACTCGGTAGACACTCTAGCGTCTATGAAGTGGGTAACAGAAGGTGTGACTTAACATAGTAACATAGTACATAAGGCCGAAAAAAGACATCTGTCCATCCAGTTCGGCCTGTCATCCTGCTAGTTAGTCCAGAGGAAAGGAGTACTCCCTGGATCAACAACCCATCTCTAGTAGCTATAGCCTGTAATATTATTACACTCCAGGAATACATCCAGGCCCCTCTTGAATTCCTTTATTGTACTCACCATCACCACCTCATCAGGCAGAGAGTTCCATAGTCTCACTGCTCTTACCGTAAAGAATCCTCTTCTATGTTTGTGAACAAACCTTCTTTCCTCCAGACGCAGAGGATATCCCCTCGTCACAGTGACAGTCCTTGGGATAAATAGATGATGGGAGAGATCTCTGTACTGACCTCTGATATATTTATACATAGTTATTAGATCTCCCCTCAGTTGTCTTTTTTCTAAAGTAAATAACCGTAATTTTGATAACCTTTCAGGGTACTGCAGTTGCCCCATTCCAGTTATTACTTTAGTTGCCCTCCTCTGAACCCTCTCCAGCTCTACTATGTCCGCCTTGTTCACAGGAGCCCAGAACTGTACACAGTACTCCATGTGTGGTCTGACTAGCGATTTGTAAAGTGGTAGGACTATGTTCTCATCACGGGCGTCTATGCCCCTTTTGATGCAACCCATTATCTTATTGGCCTTGGCGGCAGCTGCCTGACACTGGTTTTTGCAGCTTAGTTTGCTGTTTATTAAAATTCCTAGATCCTTTTCCATGTTAGTGTTACCGAGTGTTTTACCATTTCGTATGTACGGGTGACTTGCATTATTCCTTCCCATGTGCATAACTTTACATTTGTCAGTGTTAAACCTCATCTGCCACTTCTCTGCCCAAGCCTCCAATCTATCCAGATCCCTCTGTAGCAGTATATTGTCCTCTTCAGTGTTAATTACTTTACACAGTTTAGTGTCATCTGCAAAAATTGATATTTTACTATGCAAGCCTTCTACAAGATCATTATTAAATATATTAAAAAGAATAGGGCCCAGTACTGACCCCTGAGGTACCCCACTATTGACAGTTGCCCAATCTGAGTTTGTACTGTTAATAACCACCCTCTGTTTTCTGTCACTCAGCCAGTTACTTACCCACTTACAGACATTTTCTCCCAGTCCGAGCATCCTCATTTTATATACTAACCTTTTATGTGGTACAGTGTCAAATGCTTTGGAGAAGTCCAGATATATGATATCTATTGATTCGCCGCTGTCAAGTCTAGAACTTACCTCCTCATAGAAGCTGATTAAATTCATTTGGCATGACCGATCCCTCATGAAGCCATGCTGATATGGCGTTATTTGCTTATTTCCATTGAGATCCTCTAAGATAGCATCTCTCAGAAAACCTTCAAACATTTTCCCCACAACAGATGTTAAACTTACCGGCCTATAGTTTCCGGGCTCTGTTTTTGGACCCTTTTTGAATATTGGCGCAACATTTGCTATGCGCCAATCCTGTGGGACATTCCCTGTCAGTATAGAGTCCACAAATATCAGAAATATGGGTCTGGCTATGACATTACTTAATTGATTTAGGATACGGGGGTGTATGCCATCCGGTCCTGGCGATTTGTCTATTTTAATCTTTTTAAGTCGCTGTTGTACTTCTTCTTGGGTCAAACAGTACACTTTTAATGGGGGATTTATTTTTACATTCAGCATTTCGTCTGACAGTTTATTTTCCTCAGTGAATACATTGGACAAAAAAATATATAACAGCTTTGCTTTCTCCTCATCGCTCTCTGCAACTCCCTCTTCATTATTCGTTAAAGGGCCGACACCTTCAGATTTATACTTTTTAACAATTATATAATTTAAGAAAATTTTAGGGTTAGTTTTACTCTCTTTGGCAATTAATCTCTTGGTCCCCAGTTTGGCAGCTTTTATTTGTTTTTTACATGTTCTATTTTTTTCCTTATAGTTTTTCAGTGCTTCCTCGCTACCCTCCTGTTTTAGTGATTTATATGCTTTCTTTTTGTCATTTATTGCTTTCTTTACATTTCTATTTATCCACATTGGTTTCTTTTTGTTCCTTAACCTTTTATTCCCATACGGTATGTACATCTCACAATGAGAATTTAGGATGCTTTTAAAGATCTCCCATTTTGCGGCTGTATTTTTGTTTTTGAGGACTTTGTCCCAGTTAGTTAGGCCTATGGCCTCGCTTAGTTGGCTAAATTTAGCTTTTTTGAAGTTTGGTATTTTTGTTCCTCCCTGTAGAAATGCTCTTTTGAATGATAATTGGAAGGTTATTACTTTATGGTCACTATTTCCCAGGTGTCCCCCAATTTGCACATCTGTTGTTCTGTCAGGTCTATTGGTTAATACTAAGTCCAGTATGGCCATCCCTCTAGTCAGGTCCTGAACCAGTTGGGAAAGGTAATTGTCTTTGGTTATTGCTAAGAACCTGTTTCCTTTATGCGATGTACAGCTTTCAGTTTCCCAGTCTATATCTGGGTAGTTGAAGTCCCCATAATAACCACTTCATTATGATTTGCAGCCTTATCTATCTCATTTAGTAATAGATTTTCTGTGGACTCTGGTACATTAGGTGGTTTATAGTAAACTCCTATTACTAATTTATTATTGTTTTTGGCTCCACGTATCTCTACCCACAGTGACTCCACATGTTCATGTCCCTCACTTATATCTTCTCGGACTGTGGGCTTTAGATAGGACTTTACATAAAGGCAGACCCCTCCCCCTCTCCTGTTTTGACGATCCTTTCTAAACAGACTGTAACCCTGTACATTAACTGCCCAGTCATAGCTGTCATCCAGCCATGTCTCAATTATTCCCACTATATCATAGTACTCCTCACTCATCTGTAATTCCAGTTCCCCAGTTTTGTCAGGCTTCTGGCATTAGTGTACATACAAATAAGAGGTTTTTGTATATTTTTAACCCTACACCTTTCCTTCTGAACTGTTTTAGTCCCTCCTTCCATTCCTCCCCCAGTCCCACTACCTTGCCCCCGGTATCTATCTGCACTATCTCCCCCCCTCTATAACGTAAGTTCCCTCCCCCCCAGTCCCTAGTTTAAAAACCTTCTCGCCATCTTTCTCCCCAACACAGCTGCCCCTTCCCCATTGAGGTGCAGCCCGTCTCTATGATAGAGCCTGTAGCCGAAAGAAGAAGTCGGCCCAGTTCTCCATGAACCCAAACCCCTCCTTCCTACACCAGTTCTTAAGCCACTTGTTAACCTCCGTAATCTCCCACTGCCTTTCTTGTGTGGCTCTTGGTACAGGCAGTATCTCGGAAAATACTACCTTTGAGGTCCTTGCCCTAAGCTTTTGACCTAAATCCCTGAAATCATTTTTAAGGACGCTCCACCTACCCCTAACTTTGTAATTGGTTCCGATATGACCGCTGGATCTTCTCCAGCCCCTCCCAGTAATCTGTCAACCTGGTTAAATGCTGCTGATGGTGATATGGTAAGAGGTATAATAGATGCAGCAGGTATATATAGTATTTACAGCAGTGTGCTGATATGTGCGGTACAAGGTATAAATTACACATTGTAGTTCAAATATCAGTACACTGCTGTATATATCATATGTCTGTACATAGTGCATCTATTATACTTTTATAATACATGCAGTATATATAGATATATAGTATACACAGCAATGTATTGATATGAGAGGTACAAGTATAATAGAGGCAGTGTGTACAGATATATAGTATATACAGCAGTGTACTGATATGTGAGGTACGAGATATAATAGATGCAGTGTGTACAGATATATAATATATACAGCAGTGTGCTCATATGTGATGTACAAGGTATAATAGATGCAATGTGTACAGATATATAGCATATACAGCAGTGTACTGATATGTGAGATATGAGGTATAAATTACACCTTGGCAATTAATACATCTCAGGAACCACTGAGGAAGGGACAAGACACACAATAGTCCCGAAACGCATCTGGTTACGTCAAAGTGGAGCACACAGTACCCATGTGACAAGTATATACATAGTCTGCCGGCAGATGAAAAGGGAATTTAATCCACCCAAAACCGTACAAGTAAGTTCAAGCTATCTGAAGCTCTCCATACCAGCGGGGATTCTCTCACGAGATCTCACAGGACAAACCGAAACTGAACTACGCAGGGTCTAAGCGTGGGATGCAACGGCTACTCCGAACATACAAGTTTCAAGTCCGAAACAGTGAGTACCAATATTCAAGTACAATTGAGTACATCAGTATCTAGCCAATTGGTAATAGCTTGGATTACTATTATAGGCATCAAATACATCTAGTGCAAATCATTTCAGGCCTGCAATATTAGAGACTTTTCCTAAGCTAAATTGTGGATCGACACATGCGAACATACATTCCAGCCCAATCTAAAGATTGAATACCGGAACATTCATTTGATTATATGGACGTTTTATTTATTTTAGTTTTATATTTGTTAAGTGTTTGATTTTACCATTAAATATGTTATTTTATTGAAAGGTACCTACTACTGTATGATTTTCTCTCACATAATCCAGGTAAGGAGTGCCTAACTATACTGTGGTATACATTACACCTTGTATCTCACATGAGTACACTGCTTTGTATACTATATACCTGCACACACCACATATATTATAACTCTTACCTCACATATCAGTACACTGCTGGATATACTATATAGCTGTACCCGCTTCATCTTTTATACCTTGTACCCGACGTATCAGTACACTGTGTGTATACTATGTGTCAGGTGTGAGGTATAAAATATGCAGTGGGAAAAGATATGTGTGGACAGTCATATATTATGGTCACTTGTGAGGTATTGGGGGTTGTGGTGAAGGCGAGGATTAGTATTAAGGCCAGCATAAGGGTTAGGAGTAGTATTAACATTAGGGCCAGTATTAGAGTTAGGGGTCAGCATTAGTAGGGGTCAGGCATAGCATTAAAGTTAGGGGCCAATATTAGGTGTAGTATTAGCATAAGGCTAAATTCAGACAACCAAAAGTGTTTTGTGGTCCGCAAATTGCGGTTCCGCAAAACATAAATACCGGCTGTGTGCGATGCACATTTTGCGGAACACACAGGACCAGCCCTATTGTCACGATGGGGAGTGGGGGAAACTCCCCACTGTGCAATGTCTGGGAAACAGGTATGTCACTAGGCCAATAAGCCAGGATAGGGAAGAATAAACCCTCCTATGCAACCTTCATTCAAGCCCTGAGCTCCAGACTGTATGAGCCGCCCTCGATGGTAAGGGGGCTCATATCCATGAACCTGGGCCCTACAGACCCTATCAGTCCCTGAAATATGGTCAGGAATGAGATACGACCACGGATGAACCAGAGTCTCCCACAGGCCTAGCAACAAATGCGGGAATGAAAAGCCAGTGGAATGACAGGTAAGTATCCAGTGGAAGGGAAAACCACCAGACCAGGAACTCCGGAATGCATGGTGTGGCAAAGTGTCTGGTAAAGTCCTGGAGGGAGTGTATATCCCACCCAGGTTCCTCAACTGGGTGAGGTAAATAAAATCCAGATTTGTTACAAGGGTCTCAGCAATGTGTAGGTTGCTGAGACAGTTTTGTTACTTCATGGGCTGGATTTTATTGGATTGGGATGGTAGGAGGCAGTGGGACCTCCCAATCCACCCTCCCCATTCCAGGACAGGTTTTTTCCCCTAGCCTGAGGGATCTTCAACTGAAGCCAGCTGGGATCATCAAGGGGAAATAAAAACACAGCCCTGAATGTCAGTCAGAGAGAGCTGTGCCTGGAACCAGGCTGGAGAAGCCAGAATCTCAGTGTGATTTTTCTGAAGGTGGGATAGACTGTGCCATGTTAGTCAGGCCCAGACGGGCAGGATTTTATTTTATGTAATTTGTGTTTTTTTTTTGCTGCTGTCCTTCACTTGGCTCAGTGAGGTTTAACTGGGTCTTGCCTGTATTACTGGAGTGAAGAAAAAATAAAGCATCCCTTTGATCTGAACTGTACTGTATGTAAGCAAATTTGTCACCTCTGCCTTGCTGCAGAGAGAAGATCCCTTACATATGGTGGAGGATGCGGTTAGAATTAAGTTGCTGAGGACAACAGCTTGACAGTTTTGTGCTTTATGACCTGGGTAAAAGCTGCTACAACTTTGCAACATCCATCTAATGCCATGGAGGAAGTTTTGAAGCAGCTGGTGCAGGCTAACCTGAGGCATGAACAGGCTATGGCACAGCAACAGAAAAGATTGAGGCCTTATTTGCACAACAGCAGGCGCAGGCGGAGGCCCAGGCACGGCAGCAGGAAACAAATCTCCTGCTGATGGAGCATATTGTTGCTCTCAGAGAGATTGTTGTAACAAGTGACAGTAAGCCTGTCAGAGTCTTTCAATAGGAGGAAGGCTGTGCAGCGGGCCTTGCAAAAATTGACGCCTAATGACGACATCGAGGCCTACCTGACCGTCTTTGAAAGAGTGGTGGAGAGAAAGAGACTGCCCGTAGCAGAGTGGGCCAAGGTCCTTGCGCCTTTTCTGTCAGGGGAACCGCAAAAGGCTTACTATGACCTCAGGGAGCAGGATGTCCGGGACTATGCCAAATTAAAAATGGAGGTCCTCGCTCGCCTGGGCGTTACCCCGGCTGTTCGTACCCAGAAGGTTCATACGTGGAGGTACACCATGGACAAGCCAGCCAGTTCTCAGATGTTTGACCTCCTCCATCTTGTCCGAAAGTGGCTGGAGCCTGAGTCGTCTACACTGGCCCAGATCGTGGAGAAAGTAGTGGTGGATCACTACTTCAGAGCCCTCCCGGCAGAACTACAGCGGTGGGTCGGACATGGAGACCCCAAAACTGCAGACCAGCATGTCAACCTGGTGGAAAGATTCCTGGCGACTGAGGACTACCTCCATGATGCTCCTGCTGCACCCACGCTTCCCCGGAGTACCCGACCCGTGTCTTCTTTGGGTAAAAGCGTATCGGCTGTAGGGGGTGTGTGGAAGGGCGCAAGAGGGAACAGGGCTCTAGAGGTTGGGCATGGGCCTAAGACTGAGTCCCAGGGACAGTATGGTCCCGGAGACGTCTCTTCACCGAAGAGTGGGGACATATTGCTGCCCATTGCCCTCTTACCTTAGAGCCCATGAAGTGTACAGGTAGCTGGAGACAGTCGCTATATGCTATGCCAGTGTGTGCGGCCTCACCAGGATTAGAGACTGAACCCCAGATGTGTAGTCTGGTGATAAATGACTGTTCCGTCAAGGCTCTGTTGGACTCCGGTAGTCTGGTGTCCTTAGTGCATGCCAGCTTTGTGGCTGGGAATTATGTGCCAGACAAAAGAGTAAATGTGTTATGCATCCATGGGCACGCTAAATCATACCCGGTGGCTAGGGTTAAGCTGGAGACACCATCTGGGACGGTGACCTATGAAGTCGGCAAGGTAGAGAGACTTATGCGTGATGGGATATTGGGCCGGGACTTCCCCTTGTTTTGGAAGTTGTGGGAGAAGAAACACACTCCTGCAGACAGTCCAGACACTTCTGCTGAATCTGTGGTTTCCCCTTTAAATAATCCTTGCAGTGAGGTGCATCTTGAACCCAGTGGTTTAAAGGAGGGGACCACTAATAACAATGGTACCGATAAGGTGGAAAATTAACGTGTCATGTTAACTGAAATGTCTACTGAAAATGTGGGGACATGTGACGATGAGGGTGACGACACCCCCTTTCCCTTGCAAGTGTTAGCAGGGGAAGGGGAACCTTCCCCATCTGAGCAAAATGTGTTGGACTTAGAGGTATCCAGAGGTAACTTTGGTACAGAGCAATTGAGAGACCCCACTCTTGTGAATGCTCGAGCAAATGTTGCCGTGATAGATGGTGTACCACAAGAACCAGAGGCTGACCAAAAATTTCCGCATTTTGCCATGAGTCAGAACTTGGTGTACCGCGTTGTCAAATGCAACAACGAAATTGTTGAGCAGCTCCTGGTACCTAAATCTTACAGGCGTATGGTGTTGGACCTGGCCCATAATCACATACTTGGGGGTCATTTAGGGACGAACAAAACACAGGAGAGGGTACTACAAAGGTTTTACTGGCCTGGAGTGTACGAGGAAGTAAAATCGTACTGTGAGTCGTGCCCCACCTGTCAGATAAGTGACCCAGCGTCCCACTTCCGGAGTCCCTTGGTGCCTCTCCCCATCATCGAGGTACCTTTAGAAAGAATTGCGATGGATTTGGTGGGTCCCATTGTTATATCAGCTAGAGGACACCAGTATATCTTGGTGGTATTGGACTATGCCACTCGGTATCCGGAAGCGGTGCCCCTGCGAAACATGGCATTCAAAAATATTGCCCGAGAGTTGTTTTATATGTTCTCCTTCACAGGGATACCTAAGGAAATCCTCACAGACCAGGGTACCCCCTTTATGTCTAAGGTAATGAAAGAGGTTTGTAAGCTGTTCAAAGTTACCCATATTCGTACATCTGTGCACCATCCCCAAACAGACGGTTTAGTTGAGAGATTCAACAAAACCCTGAAGCAGATGTTACGGAAAGTAGTAGAAAGAGATGGACGTGACTGGGACTGCCTCCTACCCTACCTTATGTTTTCAATCAGAGAGGTACCCCAGGTTTCTACCGGGTTTTCACCCTTTGAGTTGGTTTATGGCCAACACCCAAGGGGTTTACTAGATGAGGCCAAGGAAACCTGGGAGACCGAGGCTACGCCCTATAAAAGCGTCATTGAGCATGTAGCCCAAATGCAGGACCGGATAGCGACTGTAATGCCCATTGTTAAATAGCACTTGCAAAGAGCTCAGGAGGCCCAAAGCAGGGTGAATAACAGATCGGCCAGGATAAGGGGTTTTAATCCCGGGGACACGGTCCTGATTTTAGTTCCCACAGTGGAGAGTAAGTTTTTGTCACGAGGGTGTCAGGATCCACGTCTGAATCCGTTATACCCGGGGTCAGGAAGTCGCAGCGGGTGGCTGCGCGCTCTATGTCTAAAGATCGCGCTGTTACTTAATGGTAGCTTTCTGTGTTTGCTTCGCAATCCTTTTTGTCTCACTCAGGGATCCATAGCTTCTTCTCCTCAGCTGTTTCTTGTCCGTCACTCCCAAACTCCTTATATTCCCCCTTCCCACTTCTCTGGTTGCCAGATATAGAGCTTCCTGCCTGGACTTCTATACTGACTCACTGGAGCTGTGTAACTGTTGTTCCTGGTTGTCGTACCAGAGCATTACCCTCCGGATCCCTGTTGGGCTTTTGTTGACCGCTGTTGTCGCCCATCTGGGCTTATATGTTTTGTCTGTATTGTCTGTCCTCTCCCTGGTGTTTTCCTTTAGTGTTAGTGGTGAGGACTAGTGCTCCCACCGCCCTATTTACTACTTAGGGCTCAGCTTAAGGAAAGCCAGAGTTTAGGCACGTGATCGGCGTATGGGTGTAAAACCCGTCTAGGGACGTCAGGGCAGTCAGGTGCCAGCTTCTAGGTGAGTTAGGGGTCACCACCTTTCCCTCTCCCTTGGACAGGGCTTCCCCTTTTCCCTCCCTTTGCGTCACACATCTGTGATCGGTACGCCGGTCCAGATATTATATCTGGCCCTTATTTTATGTAGGTAGGAAAAAAAATAAAAATTTTTCTCACTTTCTGCCTATTTAGAATCCAGTATGGATTTTATTGCTGCTTTGACAAAGCAACTTCAAGGCCTGTCTTTGGAGGTGGCAGGATTGAAGGCGTCTGTCCTCCAGCAGCAGCAGCAGCAATTGCAGCAGACCGCAAGCCCAGCGGTTGCTATGGGTAACCAAGTTGCTCCGGAACCCAAGGTTGTTCTTCCTGACAGATTTTCTGGGGGAAGGGACAAATTTGTGACATTCCGTGAGGCCTGTAAGTTATATTTTAAGCTGTGCCCCTACTCCTCTTGTAATGAAGAACAGCGGGTGGGGATTGTTATTTCCCTGCTACAGGGGGACGCGCAATCCTGGGCGTTCTCTTTACCCACTGATTCCCAGGCTCTCCGGTCAGTGGATGACTTTTTTGGGGCCTTGGGTCTCATATATGATCACCCTGACCGAGTCGCCCTGGCTGAGTCGAAGTTACGGAGACTCCTACAGGGAGATCGGCCAGCAGAGGAGTATTGCTCAGAGTTCCGTAGGTGGGCTACGGATACTCAGTGGAACGATCCGGCTCTCAGGAGTCAGTTCTGCTCTGGTTTATCCGAAAGGGTTAAGGATGCGCTTGCGCTGTATGAGACCCCTTTACCCTTGATGCTGTTATGTCCCTTTCTATCAAAATAGATAGACGTCTTAGGGACAGAATGAAAAATCCTGAGCAATTAGTAACCCCTCCCAAGCAGCAGCTAGTCTGTACGGACCTAGACGAACCTATGCAGCTAGGAGGAACTACTCGTCAGGTCTGTCCTCCTGAGGCTCGCCGTAGGCATGGGGTTTGCTTTTTCTGTGGGGGGAGGGGTCATTTCATTAATGTCTGTCCTTCCATACCCAAAAACAAATGATCATCGAAAAACTACTAACCCCAGGCTGTGTGGAGGATGTCAGCTGGGGGGTATACGCTTCCTCCATACGAACGTCTCAATTTGTGTTGCAGGGGTTGCCCAGACTATGGGTTTGTCTTTCTGTATGCTACAGAGACCTATTCCCATATTCGCTATTGACTCTGCTCCTCTGTCTCAGAGAAACCTTACTCTTATTGTCCATAATTTACACCTTCGGGTAGGGGACCACCATAACGAGTGTCTTTCATGTTATGTTCTGGAGGGCCTTCCCTCTCCTGTGGTATTGGGCCTTCCCTGGTTGGTAGTGCACAATCCAGTGGTGGATTGGCAGGCTAGGAAGATATTGGAGTGGAGTGAGCATTGCAGAGAAAATAGCTTAAATAGCAACTGCTTAGTCGCCTCCACAGCTACTTTACCTACATTTGTTTCGGATTTTGAGGACGTTTTCTCTGAAAAGGGTTGTCAGAAGTTACCTCTTCACCGTCCTTATGATTGCCCGGTTAACCTGATTCCCGGTGCAAAATTACCCAAGACCAGGTTATATAATCTTTCGGGTCCCGAGAGACAAGCCATGAAAGATTATATCTCTGAGAGTCTGGCTAAGGGACACATCAGACCCTCTTCATCACCCGTGGCTGCAGGGTCTTTCTTTGTGAAAAAGAAAGATGGATGAGGGCCTGCGTCCTTGCCTAGATTTCCGCAAACTAAACCGGATAACCATCCGAGACCCATACGCTCTTCCTCTCATTCCTGACCTGTTTAATCAGATTGGGGGTGCTAGGTGGTTCTCCAAATTTGATCTTAGGGGGGCCTACAATCTGATTCGTATCAAGGAAGGGGATGAGTGGAAGACAGCTTTTAACACCCCTGAGGGGCATTATGAAAATCTAGTCATGCCTTTCGGTTTGACCAATGCTCCTGCTGTCTTCCAACATTTCGTTAACGATATTTTTAGTCATCTTATCGGCAGGTTTGTGGTGATATACCTAGATGATATTTTAATTTATTCGTCTGATCTAAAAACACACAAGGTACATGTCAGACAGGTACTGCAGGTCCTATGGATGAATAAATGATATGCAAAAATTGAAAAGTGTGTCTTTGCCGTTCAGGAGATACAGTTCCTGGGATATCTATTATCTGCTTCAGGTTTCCGTATGGATCCTGGGAAGGTCCAGGCAATTTTAGATTGGGATCTTCCTGAGAACCTTAAAGCACTGCAACGGTTCTTGGGTTTCGCAAATTTCTATAGAAAGTTTATTAAAAACTATTCTGTGATTGTCAAACCCCTTACTGACATAACTAGGAAGGGGACTTTTTTTTTTTCTAAATGGTCTGACGCCGCTAAAATTGCATTTTCCTCTCTAAAGAAGAGGTTTACCTCGGCACCTGTACTAATCCAACAGGATGTCTCCCAGCCTTTTATTGTTGAAGTAGATGCGTCAGAGGTGGGAGTGGGGGCTGTACTGTCTCAGGGTCCGTCTCCTGGCAAATGGCGTCCTTGCACTTTCTTTTCTAAAAAACTATCTGCAGCGGAAAGGAACTATGACATTGGCAATAGGGAACTATTAGCTATTAAACTAGCATTTGAGGAATGGCGTCACTTTTTAGAGGGGGCAATCCACCCCGTCACGGTGATTACAGACCACAAAAACCTTCTGTACCTCGAATCAGCTAAGCGTCTCACCCCTAGACAAGCTAGGTGGTCTCTATTTTTTACCAGGTTTAACTTTATCATCAACTATCGTCCTGGGGCAAAAAATACCAAGGCAGATGCATTATCTCGTAGTTTCCCTGGAGGGGGTAATGTGGGTGATCCGGTACCCATTCTACAAAGAGGAGTGGTTGTCTCTGCTGTACACTCTGTTCTGGAGGGAAAGGTGTTAGAGGCCCAGGGGACCGCCCGGTCTATTGCCCCTCAGAGAAATTGTTTGTACCGTTAAACCTGCGTCTCGAATTATTAAAGGAACATCATAATTCGGTACTTGCTGGGCGCCCGGGTAGAAAAGCAACCTTGGAGCTACTGTCTTGTCGTTTTTGGTGGCTGAGGTTGCGTCAGGGTGTAATGGATTTTGTGTCTACTTGTTCTACTTGTGCACGCGCTAAAGTCTCTCATACACATCCATCAGGGTCTTTATTGCCACTTGTCATTCCCAATAGGCCATGGACACATCTGTCAATGGATTTCATCACTGACTTACCTTTGTCTGCGGGTAAAACAGTTATCTTGGTAGTAGTGGACAGGTTTAGCAAAATGGTACACTTCACAGGGTCCCTTCCGATGTTGTTTCGGATCGGGGAACCCAGTTTATTTCTAAGTTTTGGAAAGCTTTTTGTTCCCGTTTGGGGGTACACTTGTCCTTTTCCTCAGCTTTCAATCCTCAATCGAATGGACAGACTGAGTGCACCAACCAAAACCTTGAGACATACCTAAGGTGTTTTGTGTCTGAAAACCAAGAGGAGTGGTCATCATACTTACCGTTAGCTGAGTTTGCTATAAATAATCGCCGTCAGAAATCCACTGGCAAGTCACCATTTCTTGGTGCATATGGTTTTCATCCCCAATTCTGTACTTTCAAAGAAGGGGGGTCATCAGGGGTTCCTGAAGAGAAACGGTTTTCGTCATCACTTTCATCTGAATGGCAGAGGGTGCAAGCTGACTTGAAAAATATGGGGGGTAAATATAAATGCATGGCTGATAAGAAACGTTCGCCATGTCCGGACCTAGGAGTGAATGACTATGTGTGGTTGTCTACTAGGAATATTAAGTTAAAGGTTCCCTCTTGGAAACTGGATCCTAGGTTCATTGGTCCTTACAAAATAGTAGCCATCATTAACCCCGTGGCTTTTCGCCTGGAGCTACCTCAGACTTTTAAAATCCATAACGTCTTCCATAAGTCGTTAGTCAAAAGGTATGTTGCACCTCTAGAGCCCTCACCGCTACCACCCCCTCCTGTTATTGTTGATGGTAATCTGGAGTTTCAAATATCCAAAATTGTTCATTCTCATCTGGTCCGCCGCTCTCTTCAATATCTGGTGCATTGGAGGGGTTATGGTCCCGAGGAAAGAATGCGGGTACCAGCATCAGAGGTAAACGCCAATCGGTTAGTTTGGGCTTTCCATGCCTCTCATCCTGAGAGACCTGGTCCTGAGTGTCCGGAGGCCCCCTCGTAGACAGTACCCTGTCATGAGGGTGTCAGAAGCCACGTCTGACTCCCTTATACCCGGGGTAAGGAAGTCACAGCGGGTGGCTGCGCGCTCTATGTCTAAAGATCGTGCTGTTACTTAATGGTAGCTTTCTGTGTTTGCTTCGCAATCCTTTTTGTCTCACTCAGGGATCTGTAGCTTCTTCTCCTCAGCTGTTTCTTGTCCGTTACTCCCAACCTCCTTATATTCCCCCTTCCCACTTCTCTGGTTGCCAGATATAGAGCTTCCTGCCTGGACTTCTATACTGACCCACTGGAGCTGTGTAGCTGTTGTTCCTGGTTGTCGTACCAGAGCATTACCCTCCGGATCCCTGTTGGCCTTTTGTTGACTGCTGTTGTCGCCCACCTGGGCTTATACGTTTTGTCTGTATTGTCTGTCCTCTTCCTGGTGTTTACCTTTAGTGTTAGTGGTGAGGACTAGTGCTCCCACCACCCTATTCACTACTTAGGGCTCAGCTTAAGGAAAGCCAGGGTTTAGGCACATGATCGGCATACGGGTGAAAAACCCATCTAGGGATGTCAGGGCAGTCAGGTGCCAGCTTCTAGGTGAGTTAGGGGTCACCACCTTTCCCTCTCCATTGGACAGGGCTTCCCCTTTTCCCCCCTTTGAGTCACACATCTGTGATCGGTACGCCAGTCGTGATAGTTTCTAGCAAAGTGGCAGGGATCCTCACGAGATTGTGGAGAAGATAGGTGAGGTGAACTATAAAGTGCACCAACCCGGAAGGAGAAAGCCCTTTCAGATTTATCATGTAAACCTGATCAAGCCATGGAAAGACCGGGAGTGATTGGTGGCCACCCAGACTGGGGTTAAGAAGGGGTCGCAACCAATTCCCCCTGTAAAAATTAATGAGGCCCTGTCAGAGCACCAGAAACAAGAGGTAAAGGAGTTTCTGCATAAAAACAGAAGGAGGTTTTCTGATCTACCAGGCCGTACCCACTTTATAAAACATTATGTGAGAACTGAGCCCCACAGTAAGGTGAATCTCAAGCCATACAGGATACCGGAAGCACGCAGAAAGGCAGGGTCCTCTGAGGTCAGGCACATGCTTGAGTTAGGGGTCATTGAGGAATCTACCAGTGAGTGGTCAAGCCCTATTGTGTTAATCCCGAAGCCCGATGGGACCTGGAGGTTCTGCAATGATTTCCGAAAATTAAATGAGGTGTCAAAAGTTGATGCGTACCCCATGCCCAGAGTAGATTAACTAATTGAGAGGCTGGCGAAAGCAAGGTACATTACGACCCTAGACCTTACAAAAGGGTATTGGCAGATACCTTTAGCAGGTGAGGCAAAAGAAAAGACAGCCTTCTCCACTCCAGAGGGGCTGTTCCAGTACACAGTGATGCCATTCAGGTTACATAGAGCCCCTGCTACCTTTCAGAGGTTGATGGACCTAATCTTGAAACCACATCATGACTATGCCGCCGCCTACCTTGATGATGTGGTTATTTTTTCATCTGATTGGAAAAGTCACCTCTGGAAAGTACAGGCCGTGATAGACTCCATTAGTGATGCAGGATTAACCATAAACCCCGAGACGTGTGCTGTAGGTCTAGAGGAGGCAAACTACCAGGGCTACATTATCGGTAAACGGCTAGTGAAACCACAGATCGATAAAGTAGAGGTGATACAAAACTGGCCTAGGCCGGTAACAAAAAAACAAGTCAGGGCCTTCCTGGGTATAACCGGGTACTACCGCCGGTTTGTGCCCAATTTTGCTTCATTGGCAACACCATTGACTGATTTAACAAAGGGCTCTAAGTCAGTCATGGTGAAGTGAACCTCAGAGACAGAAAAGACCTTTCAAAACGTAAAGTCCACCCTTTGTCAACAACCAGTGCTCGTTTCCCCAGATTGCGGAAAAGAGTTTCTGGTCCAGACGGATGCGTCTGACACTGGTGTGGGAGCGGTTCTGTCACAAATAGTAAGTAGTGAAGAGCACCCAATCATGTTCCTGAGCAGAAAACTGACCCCAGCAGAAAGAAATTACGCCATAGTGGAACGAGAGTGTCTGGCGATTAAGTGGGCGCTGGAGTCACTTAAATATTATCTGCTGGGTAGGAAATTTGTGTTAGTGACAGACCACGCTCCGTAACCTGGATGAAGCAAAACAGGGAGAAAAATGTGAGAGTGACCAGGTGGTTTCTATCCCTGCAAAATTTTAATTTCAAAGTGGAGCATAGGCCAGGAAAGATGCAAGGAAATGCAGATGCATTGTCCAGGGTTCACTGTTTGTGGGTTGGAAATACCCAGACCTCCGGTCTGGAGAAGAGGGGGGGGATACAGTGGCAAAGTGTGTGGTAAAGTCCTGAAGGGAGTGTATATCCCACCCAGGTTCCTCAACTGGGTGAGGTAAATAAAATCCAGATTTGTTACAAAGGTCTCAGCAATGTGTAGGTTGCTGAGACAGTTTTGTTACTTCATGGGCTGGATTTTATTGGATTGGGATGGTAGGAGGCAGTGGGACCTCCCAATCCACCCTCCCCATTCCAGGACAGGTTTTTTCCCCTAGTCTGAGGGATCCTCAGCTGAAGCCAGCTGGGATCATCAAGGGGAAATAAAAACACAACCCTGAATGTAATCAGGCTGGAGAAGCCAGAATCTCAGTGTGATTTTTCTGAAGGTGAGATAGACTGTGCTGTGTTAGTCAGGCCCAGATGGGCAGGATTTTATTTTATGTAATTTGTGTTTTTTTGCTGCTGTCCTTCACTTGGCCCAATGAGGTTTAACTTGCCTGTATTACTGGAGTGAAGAAAAAATAAAGCACCCCTTTGATTTGAACTGTACTGTATGTAAGCGAATCTGTCACGGCCGCCTTGCTGGAGAGAGAAGATCACTTACAATGGTAACTTACCTGCCGCAGCTGCTGGATGGAACAGCAGAAGACCACACCAAGGTGAACTGGAACCCATGCAAACGTACTGACATCTGAAACAATGCCGGACTCAGTATGTACTGACACACATAGGAACCAGCACTCCAGCAACTGCACACTGACTTGACTTCTGGTTCACCCCTCCGGGAAACCATCAAGCCCACTTCAGCAGGCACAACATGCATTCAAGCCAGACATAACACACCAACTGACCAGACATGAAACAATAACAAGACGTACACCACAACCGGAACATAAACCCAAACCAAACATCAACACAGGTAAGGTAGGGGAACATGGAAAATGCATGAGGAAGACATCGATGTCCCACTAGGTGACCCTCAAGGACTGGGCAGCTGGAAATGCCCAGGACTGAAGCAGAGCTCCAGCACCAACCACAGCTGAAGTACAACTGTCTCCAGCCAGGGAGCCACAGGTAATAAAACACTAGTGAAAATGTGAAGTGGCACATCCAATGTAAGATTGGAAATAAGGTGCTCTGTTGCTAATAGGTTCGCCCAAACCAAAAGGCAGGATTTGTCATACAAAGAGTGTAGCAATAGGCACACTTACACCTGTAATGTGTGTTTTAAGGGAAATATTTAATAGACTGTGATGATAATAAAAAACTATTTCATTAATAATACACCTCTAAAATACCTCTAAAATACATATAACACTGGAATTCATATTGTCCATAGAGTCTCTATGCACCAATAGTGATAAAAGAAATATAGTCCAACCTGTAGATGCACAACAAATCAAATCAACCGTAGTATGCCGTTCAATGAATTTCCTCTGTAGTAGTCCCAAATTAGTTGCTATATGGTTAGTATAGCGGCTCCCGGTCGGTCGGAACCTGGGTTTATAAGATATGACGGTAATGTTGAGTGTGGCGTCCCACACTTGTTACCTTAAACCTCCACCGCCGTCTGTCCTTAGTATCGTTCTCGTTCCACTGTCAGAGCCGAGGATTCAGGGTTCCCCGCGCGTGTGCTGTGTTTGCCTGCTTCGGCGTCCCACGTGTCAATGACGTCACTCCTTCTTCCTGTGGGTACAGCGGGCGCGTTCGGGGTAAGCCGTATGTTAGCACTTCGGCGTCTCACGTGATTCAAGATATCACCTTTCTGGCCGGCCAGTATTAATGTCCTTGTTCTCTACTTAAAAAATTACAGTCTGGGGTCTCATACGCGTTTCGGGGAGTGTCCTCTCCCCTTCCTCAGTGGTATCCCCTTGTTACTGTCTTTCTTCCTTTTAAACTCTCGGGGCCGTGGTTAATTGGTTATCATTATGCTAATGAGTTGGAATACCTAAGAAAAGGTGTAATGGATCCGTTTTATCAGGAGTCATCCTCATGGATAGTGAGAGGAGAATCTGGAGATTTTTATATATAAAATATGTACATATCTAAATAATGTACCACTATTTGTAGAATAGAAGCCACAATAATAATAGTGAAATAAAGATAACAGTAAAATCAGTGCCTATACATACCAATACAAATATATACACAAATATAAAAATAGAGATAAATATAGAGATAAATATTGTAAGAGGGTGCAAGGTGTCATATTCGATGGCAGGTACATGTTACCGAGGTTGCTGGCCTCGGTGAGGTAAGAGCCGGGTTTTTTTTGGTCTGCAGCAGCTAGTGCTGCTGGACTCTGTTACTTAGTTTGGCTGCAAAGCTAATCCGGGCCGGCTCTTACTGGGAGTAGGCAAAGAGTTGGGTGGGGGCCTACTCCCCACGGTCCAGCCCGGACTTTATCCGGGCCTTTAAAAGGCAGCCTCCTTAGCAGCTGAGGGTGGTGATTATCCTGGAGCCTGCTAACAGGGCTGTGGAGTTCTCTGTCCTGGAGGAAAGAGCTCAGCAAGGAGGTGGCTTCTGTTCCTGGCTACCTGAAGGTGGATTCTCCTGCGGCTGGGCCGACAGCCTGGTGCGAACCTGCACCTACACCTCCCAGGTGACTGAACCTGTGTTGGCCTGTTTTGTTTTGCCTCCTTGTTTCTGACATGTGTGAATTACCACCAAAAGACTGTTTGCTGTTTATTTTTGAGTCAGTGTGAATAAAACACTGTTTATTGCACATCCTGGACTCTTTGTTTTGCCTCGGTACTGCACCCGCACCGCTGTCTACCAGAGCGACTCCCACATTTGGTGTCGGATGCGGGCATGCGCAGTGAGGCTGGCGGGAACGCCGAAGTTTTTGCTAAAGTGCATGGAATATATTAAGCCAGCAAAGTTGCAAGCAGGAATTTCTGGCAACATGGAGGCTGCTGTGAAGGCTCTCATAGAGGCTAATGTGCAGCAGCGGGAGACCAACCAGCTACTGCTACAACATGTGATGGCGTTACAGGCGGCAGGAGCGTCCCACCACGTCCATGATGCCCGGAAAGCGGTCCGTGCGGCGATCCCAAAAATGACCCCCGCAGACGACGTTGAGACGTATCTGGCGGTCTTTGAGAAGGTGGCCGTGAGGGAAAAGTTACCCCGTGACCAGTGGGCTGAGGTGGTCGCTCCGTTCCTGGCTTCCGGACCCCAGCAGGTGTTTTTCGACTTGTCGGACGACCAAGCGGCAGATTATGACACCGTGAAAGGAGAGATCCTAGCCAGACTGGGGGTGAACGTGCTGGTCCGCGCTCAAAGAGTCCACCAGTGGGACTTTAAAACGACTGATCCCGCTAGGCCGCAGTACTACGACCTGCTGCACAGGCTGCAAAAGTGGCTGCAGCCCGAGCTACTAAGTCCCACTGCCATGCTGGATCGACTGTTGGCGGACATCTTTTGGAGGGCCCTGCCTTGTCCCCTCCAGCACTGGATCGGCCAGGTATCGCCCACCAATGCCCTGGAGATGGTCGACCTGGTGGAGCGTTACGAGGCCACCAGAAACCTGCAGGGGAGTCTTGCTGGGAAGGGGTCAGTCAAACCCCGGAGGCCTCTGCCCCAGTTCCGACGTCCGGCGACAGAGCGGCCTGCACGGAATATACCCCCTGCGAGTCCGCCTCCCGTGGTATGCTGGAGGTGTCAGGAGCCAGGCCACATCAAGGCCGACTGTCCGCATCGGGATGAGCCGATGGAGGTGAACTACGGGGGTCGCCACTCCTTGTACGCCCGGAGACTGTGTGCGACCGGCACCCCCGAGACAATTGACAATCGTCATCTGTGCCAGGTGCAAGTCGGGGATAACCTGGCAGTGGCGCTGTTGGACTCAGGGAGCCTGGTAACCCTGATAAGTGCTGCCCTGGTACAGCCCACCCAGTATACGGGCCGGAAAGTGGGTGTGGTATGCATTCACGGAGACTTAAAGGACTATCCCACTGCTGTAATGTCTCTGTCCACGGCGGCCGGCGCCTGGACTTGTGAAGTGGCAATCTCCACAAAGCTACCCTATGAACTGATAATTGGGAGAGACTTCCCTGGTTTTCCGTCACTGTGGCCTGAGGTGAAAGTGTCTAATAGCCCTGAGACAGGGGTAACCCTAGCAGAGTGGCCTGATACCACTGGAAGGCCGGAACCCTGGGAGCCTGAGTCTGAAGGGCCAGCGGTAGGGGTGACCACTGCTGCAGCGGTAGTGGGGGAGACAACCCCACTAAGTGTAATGGTGGGAGACACGGAGGACTTGCCACCGGGACCTGAGTTGGCAGACCTCAATGTCTCCGGGGAAAATTTTGGGACCGCACAACACCGGGACCAAACCCTAACCAGGGCCTGGGAGAATGTGCTGGAAATTGATGGTAAACCCCAGAAACCAGGGGCTGAATTAATGTTCCCACGATTTATTGTTCTGCAGGATATGTTGTATCGGGTGAACCAAATCCGAGGTGAACCTGTTGAACAGTTGGTGGTGCCCACAGCGTATCGCAAGCTTGTCATGGAGCTTGCCCACCAACATGTTCTTGGGGGACACCTGGGGTGGCAGAAAACCCAGGACCGCATTCTGCAGCGGTTTTATTGGCCCAGTGTGTTCAAGGAGGTAGAAAATTATTGTAAGTCCTGTCCAACCTGTCAGATAACTAGCCCCCAGCCACATTTCCGTAGTCCTCTGGTACCTCTGCCAATTATTGAAGTACCGTTTGAGCGAATCGCTATGGATTTAATTGGGCCTGTACCAAAGTCTGCCAGGGGCCACCAACACATTCTGGTAGTTCTCGACTATGCCACTCGGTATCCGGAGCGGTGCCTCTGCGACATACCTCAGCTAAGCTCATTGCCAAAGAGTTGTGGAGATGTTTTCCCGTGTGGGCCTGCCAAAAGAGGTTCTGACAGACCAAGGGACCCTTTTATGTCCAAAGTAATGAGGAACTGTGTAAATTGTTGCGTATAAAGCAGTTACTGGACGTCCGTTTACCATCCGCAAACAGACGGTCTTGTGGAGAGGTTTAACCAAACTCTAAAAATATGTTAAAGAGGGTGGTGTCTAGAGATGGGAAGGACTGGGATCTGCTTCTGCCCTATCTCATGTTCGCAGTGCGAGAGGTGCCCCAGGCCTCTACTGGGTTCTCGCCCTTCGAACTGCTTTATGGCAGACACCCTCGGGGCCTGTTGGATATCGCCAAGGAAGCATGGGAACAACAGCCTGTCCCCCACAAAAGTGTCATTGAGTATGTCGCCCAGATGCAGGAACGGATGGAAAGGGTGTTGCCTTTGGTCCGGGAGCATATGGAGGCAGCGCAACAGGCCCAGAGTAGGGTGTACAATCGTCAGGCTCGAGTGCGGGACTTCAATCCGGGAGATCGGGTTTTGGTTCTGGTACCCACCCTTGACAGCAAATTCCTAGCTAGGTGGCAGGGCCCCTATGAGGTGATCGAGAAGGTAGGGGAAGTAAATTACAAAGTACACCAGCAAGGCGGCGCAAGCCGAGCAGGTGTACCACGTGAATTTACTTAAGCCGTGGAAAGATAGGGACGCGCCGACGACCACAGCCCCGGCCAGGGCTACTGGGTGAGAAGGGTCCAGCCCCACAGTTCGAGGCCTGTGAAGCCGTAACCACGGTAAAAATTGCAGACAGCCTGTCTTCCAAACAAGTTCAGGAAGTCAGGAGTTTCCTCAGTCGGAACACGGATGTGTTCTCGGACCTCCCTGGCCGCACGTCTCTCATCCGACATGACATCGTCACTGAGCCTCAGGCCAAGGTCCGGTTAAAACCATACCGGGTACCCGAGGCTCGGCGGCGGGCCATCGCGGAGGAAGTGCAGTTAATGTTGAAGCTCGATGTCATTGAGGAGTCGAAAAGTGAGTGGGCCAGTCCCATAGTCCTAATACCCAAGCCGGATGGGGCGTTGCGGTTCTGCAACGACTTTCGCAAGATTAAATGAAGTATCCAAGTTTGACGCGTATCCCATGCCCGAGTAGACGAGCTTGTTGAAAATTTAGGACAAGCCCGTTATTTTTCTGTGCTGGACCTCACTAAAGGGTACTGGCAGGTACCCTTAACGGAGTCGGCTAAGGAAAAAACCGCGTTTGTTACCCCGCAGGGCCTGTATCACTACAAGGTGTTACCCTTTGGCCTGCATGGCGCCCCGCCACTTTCCAAGGTTAATGGACATAGTGCTGCGACCACATCGTCGGTACGCCTCGGCCTACTTAGATGATGTAGTCATCCACAGCACCCGACTGGGAAAGCCATTTGCCCAAGGTGCAGGCGGTAATGGATGCCCTGAGGAAAGCTGGACTAACCGCCAATCCAAAAGTGTGCGATTGGGTTGGAAGAGACCAAATATCTGGGATATGTAATCGGGCGGGAGTCATCAAACCTCAGGTAACTAAGGTAGAGGCCATTCAGTAACTGGCCCCGACCGGTCACCACCAGGCAGGTAAAGTCGTTCCTGGGGATTGTAGGATACTACATGAGGTTTGTGCCCCACTTTGCCACAATAGCAGCGCCAGTTGACAGACCTGTTGAAGGGCGAAAGTCTGGGAGGGTTAGCTGGAGTGAGAAGGCGGAGGAGGCTTTCGCCGCGTTGAAGTCGGCCCTGTGTGGGTCCCGGTTTTAGTGACACCGACTTCAACAAGGAGTTTGTCGTACAGACCGGCGCCTCGGAGGTAGGCCTCGGTGCGGTACTGTCTCAGGAGGTCAACGGGAAGAACATCCGTTGTCTTCCTGAGCCGTAAGCTCAGTCCCGCCGAGTCCAGGTATAGTATAGTGGAGAGGGAGTGCCTGGCTATCAAGTGGGCACTCGAATCTCTCCGCTACTACCTGTTAGGGAGGAGGTTCCGTCTGGTGACCGACCATTCCCCTCTCAAGTGGATGAGTCAGGCCAAGGAGAGGAATGCTCGGGTCACCAGGTGGTTCCTATCCCTTCAAAATTTCAAATTCTCCGTGGAACACAGGGCAGGCCGCTTGCAGGGTAGCGCCAGATGCCCTGTCCCGCGTCCACTGCCTCACGTGTGTTCACCCCTCAGGGTTGAACAAAGGGGGTGTAAGAGGGTGCAAGGTGTCATATTCGATGGCAGGTACGTGTCACCGAGGTTGCTGGCCTCGGTGAGGTAGAACCGGGTTTTTGGTCTGCAGCAGCTAGTGCTGCTGGACTCTGTTACTTAGTTTGGCTGCAAAGCTAATCCGGGCCGGCTCTTACTGGGAGTAGGCAAAGAGTTGGGTGGGTGCCTACTCCCCACGGTCCAGGCCGGACTTTATCCGGGCCTTTAAAGGCAGCCTCCTTAGCAGCTGAGGGTGGTGATTATCCTGGAGCCTGCTAACAGGGCTGTGGAGTTCTCTGTCCTGGAGGAAAGAGCTCAGCAAGGAGGTGGCTTTTGTTCCTGGCTACCTGAAGGTGGATTCTCCTGCGGCTGGGCCGACAGCCTGGTGCGAACCTGCACCTACACCTCCCAGGTGACTGAACCTGTGTTGGCCTGTTTTGTTTTGCCTCCTTGTTTCTGACATGTGTGAATTACCACCAAAAGACTGTTTGCTGTTTATTTTTGTGTCAGTGTGAATAAAACACTGTTTATTGCACATCCTGGACTCTTTGTTTTGCCTCGGTACTGCACCCGCACCGCTGTCTACCAGAGCGACTCCCCACATTTGGTGGAGGATGCGGGCATGCGCAGTGAGGCTGGCGGGAACGCCGAAGTTTTTGCTAAAGTGCATGGAATATATTAAGCCAGCAAAGTTGCAAGCAGGAATTTCTGGCAACATGGAGGCTGCTGTGAAGGCTCTCATAGAGGCTAACGTGCAGCAGCGGGAGACCAACCAGCTACTGCTACAACATGTGATGGCGTTACAGGCGGCAGGAGCGTCCCACCACGTCCATGATGCCCGGAAGCGGTCCGTGCGGCGATCCCAAAAATGACCCCCGCAGACGGCGTTGAGACATACCTGGCGGTCTTTGAGAAGGTCGCCGTGAGGAAAAAGTTACCCCGTGACCAGTGGGCTGAGGTGGTCGCTCCGTTCCTGGCTTCCGGACCCCAGCAGGTGTTTTTCGACTTGTCGGACGACCAAGCGGCAGATTATGACACCGTGAAAGGAGAGATCCTAGCCAGACTGGGGGTGAGCGTGCTGGTCCGCGCTCAAAGAGTCCACCAGTGGGACTTTAAAGCGACTGATCCCGCTAGGCCGCAGTACTACGACCTGCTGCACAGGCTGCAAAAGTGGCTGCAGCCCGATCTACTAAGTCCCACTGCCATGCTGGATCGACTGTTGGCGGACATCTTTTGGAGGGCCCTGCCTTATCCCCTCCAGCACTGGATCGGCCAGGTATCGCCCACCAATGCCCTGGAGATGGTCGACCTGGTGGAGCGTTACGAGGCCACCAGAAACCTGCAGGGAGTCTTGCTGGGAAGGGGTCAGTCAAACCCGGAGGCCTCTGCCCCAGTTCCGGCGTCCGGCGACAGAGCGGCCTGCACGGAATATACCCCCTGCGAGTCCGCCTCCCGTGGTATGCTGGAGGTGTCAGGAGCCAGGCCACATCAGGGCCGACTGTCCGCATCGGGATGAGCCGATGGAGGTGAACTACGAGGGTCGCCACTCCTTATGCGCCCGGAGACTGTGTGCGACCGGCACCCCGAGACAATAGACAATCGTCATCTGTGCCAGGTGCAGGTCGGGGATAACCTGGCAGTGGCGCTGTTGGACTCAGGGAGCCTGGTAACCCTGATAAGTGCTGCCCTGGTACAGCCCACCCAGTATACGGGCCGGAAAGTGGGTGTGGTGTGCATTCACGGAGACTTAAAGGACTATCCACTGCTGTAATGTCTCTGTCCCACGGCCGGCACCTGGACTTGTGAAGTGGCGATCTCCACAAAGCTACCCTATGAACTGATAATTGGGAGAGACTTCCCTGGTTTTCCGTCACTGTGGCCTGAGGTGAAAGTGTCTAATAGCCCTGAGACAGGGGTAACCCTAGCAGAGTGGCCTGATACCACTGGAAGGCCAGAACCCTGGGAGCCCGAGTCTGAAGGGCCAGCGGTAGGGGTGACCACTGCTGCAGCGGTAGTGGGGAGACAACCCCACTGAGTGTAATGGTGGGAGACACGGAGGACTTGCCACCGGGACCTGAGTTGGCAGACCTCAATGTCTCCGGGGAAAATTTTGGGACCGCACAACACCGGGACCAAACCCTAACCAGGGCCTGGGAGAATGTGCTGGAAATTGATGGTAAACCCCAGAAACCAGGGGCTGAATTAATGTTCCCACGATTTATTGTTCTGCAGGATATGTTGTATCGGGTGAACCAAATCCGAGGTGAACCTGTTGAACAGTTGGTGGTGCCCACAGCGTATCGCAAGCTTGTCATGGAGCTTGCCCACCAACATGTTCTTGGGGACACCTGGGGTGGCAGAAAACCCAGGACCGCATTCTGCAGCGGTTTTATTGGCCCAGTGTGTTCAAGGAGGTAGAAAATTATTGTAAGTCCTGTCCAACCTGTCAGATAACTAGCCCCCAGCCACATTTCCGTAGTCCTCTGGTACCTCTGCCAATTATTGAAGTACCGTTTGAGCGAATCGCTATGGATTTAGTTGGGCCTGTACCAAAGTCTGCCAGGGGCCACCAACACATTCTGGTAGTTCTCGACTATGCCACTCGGTATCCGGAGGCGGTGCCTCTGCGACATACCTCAGCTAAGCTCATTGCCAAGAGTTGTGGAGATGTTTTCCCGTGTGGGCCTGCCAAAAGAGGTTCTGACAGACCAAGGGACCCCTTTTATGTCCAAAGTAATGAGGAACTGTGTAAATTGTTGCGTATAAAGCAGTTACGGACGTCCGTTTACCATCCGCAAACAGACGGTCTTGTGGAGAGGTTTAACCAAACTCTAAAAATATGTTAAAGAGGGTGGTGTCTAGAGATGGGAAGGACTGGGATCTGCTTCTGCCCTATCTCATGTTCGCAGTGCGAGAGGTGCCCCAGGCCTCTACTGGGTTCTCGCCCTTCGAACTGCTTTATGGCAGACACCCTCGGGGCCTGTTGGATATCGCCAAGGAAGCATGGGAACAACAGCCTGTCCCCCACAAAAGTGTCATTGAGTATGTCGCCCAGATGCAGGAACGGATGGAAAGGGTGTTGCCTTTGGTCCGGGAGCATATGGAGGCAGCGCAACAGGCCCAGAGTAGGGTGTACAATCGTCAGGCTCGAGTGCGGGACTTCAATCCGGGAGATCGGGTTTTGGTTCTGGTACCCACCCTTGACAGCAAATTCCTAGCTAGGTGGCAGGGCCCCTATGAGGTGATCGAGAAGGTAGGGAAGTAAATTACAAAGTACACCAGCCAGGGCGGCGCAAGCCGAGCAGGTGTACCACGTGAACTTACTTAAGCCGTGGAAAGATAGGGACGCGGCCGGCGACCACAGCCCCCGGCCAGGGCTTCTAGGTGAAAAGGGTCCAGCCCCACAGTTCGAGGCCTGTGAAGCCGTAACCACGGTAAAAATTGCAGACAGCCTGTCTTCCAAACAAGTTCAGGAAGTCAGGGAGTTCCTCAGTCGGAACACGGATGTGTTCTCGGACCTCCCTGGCCGCACGTCTCTCATCCGACATGACATCGTCACTGAGCCTCAGGCCAAGGTCGGTTAAAACCATACCGGGTACCCGAGGCTCGGCGGCGAGCCATCGCGGAGGAAGTGCAGTTAATGTTGAAGCTTCGATGTCATTGAGGAGTCGAAAAGTGAGTGGGCCAGTCCCATAGTCCTAATACCCAAGCCGGATGGGACGTTGCGGTTCTGCAGCGACTTTCGCAAGTTAAATGAAGTATCCAAGTTTGGCGCGTATCCCATGCCCGAGTAGACGAGCTTGTTGAAAATTTAGGACAAGCCCGTTATTTTACTGTGCTGGACCTCACTAAAGGGTACTGGCAGGTACCCTTAACGGAGTCGGCTAAGGAAAAACCGCGTTTGTTACCCCGCAGGGCCTGTATCACTACAAGGTGTTACCCTTTGGCCTGCATGGCGCCCCGCCACTTTCCAAGGTTAATGGACATAGTGCTGCGACCACATCGTCGGTGCGCCTCGGCCTACTTAGATGATGTAGTCATCCACAGCACCCGACTGGGAAAGCCATTTACCCAAGGTGCAGGCGGTAGTGGATGCCCTGAGGAAAGCTGGACTAACCGCCAATCCAAAAAAGTGTGCGATTGGGTTGGAAGAGACCAAATATCTGGGATATGTAATCGGGCGAGGAGTCATCAAACCTCAGGTAACTAAGGTAGAGGCCATTCGTAACTGGCCCCGACCGGTCACCACCAGGCAGGTAAAGTCGTTCCTGGGGATTGTAGGATACTACATGAGGTTTGTGCCCCACTTTGCCACAATAGCAGCGCCATTGACAGACCTGTTGAAGGGGCGAAAGTCTGGGAGGGTTAGCTGGAGTGAGAAGGCGGAGGAGGCTTTCGCCGCGTTGAAGTCGGCCCTGTGTGGGTCCCGGTTTTGGTGACACCCGACTTCAACAAGGAGTTTGTCGTACAGACCGGCGCCTCGGAGGTAGGCCTCGGTGCGGTACTGTCTCAGGAGGTCAACGGGGAAGAACATCCCGTTGTCTTCCTGAGCCGTAAGCTCAGTCCCGCCGAGTCCAGGTATGAGTATAGTGGAGAGGGAGTGCCTGGCTATCAAGTGGGCACTCGAATCTCTCCGCTACTACCTGTTAGGGAGGAGGTTCCGTCTGGTGACCGACCATTCCCCTCTCAAGTGGATGAGTCAGGCCAAGGAGAGGAATGCTCGGGTCACCAGGTGGTTCCTATCCCTTCAAAATTTCAAATTCTCCGTGGAACACAGGGCAGGCCGCTTGCAGGGTAACGCAGATGCCCTGTCCCGCGTCCACTGCCTCACGTGTGTTCACCCCCTCAGGGTTGAACAAAGGGGGTGTGTAAGAGGGTGCAAGGTGTCATATTCGATGGCAGGTACGTGTCACCGAGGTTGCTGGCCTCGGTGAGGTAAGAGCCGGGTTTTTGGTCTGCAGCAGCTAGTGCTGCTGGACTCTGTTACTTAGTTTGGCTGCAAAGCTAATCCGGGCCGGCTCTTACTGGGAGTAGGCAAAGAGTTGGGTGGGTGCCTACTCCCCACGGTCCAGGCCGGACTTTATCCGGGCCTTTAAAGGCAGCCTCCTTAGCAGCTGAGGGTGGTGATTATCCTGGAGCCTGATAACAGGGCTGTGGAGTTCTCTGTCCTGGAGGAAAGAGCTCAGCAAGGAGGTGGCTTTTGTTCCTGGCTACCTGAAGGTGGATTCTCCTGCGGCTGGGCCGACAGCCTGGTGCGAACCTGCACCTACACCTCCCAGGTGACTGAACCTGTGTTGGCCTGTTTTGTTTTGCCTCCTTGTTTCTGACATGTGTGAATTACCACCAAAAGACTGTTTGCTGTTTATTTTTGTGTCAGTGTGAATAAAACACTGTTTATTGCACATCCTGGACTCTTTGTTTTGCCTCGGTACTGCACCCGCACCGCTGTCTACCAGAGCGACTCCCCACATTTGGTGTCGGATGCGGGCATGCGCAGTGAGGCTGGCGGGAACGCCGAAGTTTTTGCTAAAGTGCATGGAATATATTAAGCCAGCAAAGTTGCAAGCAGGAATTTCTGGCAACATGGAGGCTGCTGTGAAGGCTCTCATAGAGGCTAACGTGCAGCAGCGGGAGACCAACCAGCTACTGCTACAACATGTGATGGCGTTACAGGCGGCAGGAGCGTCCCACCACGTCCATGATGCCCGGAAGCGGTCCGTGCGGCGATCCCAAAAATGACCCCCGCAGACGGCGTTGAGACATACCTGGCGGTCTTTGAGAAGGTCGCCGTGAGGGAAAAGTTACCCCGTGACCAGTGGGCTGAGGTGGTCGCTCCGTTCCTGGCTTCCGGACCCCAGCAGGTGTTTTTCGACTTGTCGGACGACCAAGCGGCAGATTATGACACCGTGAAAGGAGAGATCCTAGCCAGACTGGGGGTGAACGTGCTGGTCCGCGCTCAAAGAGTCCACCAGTGGGACTTTAAAACGACTGATCCCGCTAGGCCGCAGTACTACGACCTGCTGCACAGGCTGCAAAAGTGGCTGCAGCCCGATCTACTAAGTCCCACTGCCATGCTGGATCGACTGTTGGCGGACATCTTTTGGAGGGCCCTGCCTTATCCCCTCCAGCACTGGATCGGCCAGGTATCGCCCACCAATGCCCTGGAGATGGTCGACCTGGTGGAGCGTTACGAGGCCACCAGAAACCTGCAGGGGAGTCTTGCTGGGAAGGGGTCAGTCAAACCCGGAGGCCTCTGCCCCAGTTCCGGCGTCCGGCGACAGAGCGGCCTGCACGGAATATACCCCTGCGAGTCCGCCTCCCGTGGTATGCTGGAGGTGTCAGGAGCCAGGCCACATCAGGGCCGACTGTCCGCATCGGGATGAGCCGATGGAGGTGAACTACGAGGGTCGCCACTCCTTGTACGCCCGGAGACTGTGTGCGACCGGCACCCCGAGACAATAGACAATCGTCATCTGTGCCAGGTGCAAGTCGGGGATAACCTGGCAGTGGCGCTGTTGGACTCAGGGAGCCTGGTAACCCTGATAAGTGCTGCCCTGGTACAGCCCACCCAGTATACGGGCCGGAAAGTGGGTGTGGTGTGCATTCACGGAGACTTAAAGGACTATCCCACTGCTGTAATGTCTCTGTCCACGGCGGCGGCACCTGGACTTGTGAAGTGGCGATCTCCACAAAGCTACCCTATGAACTGATAATTGGGAGAGACTTCCCTGGTTTTCCGTCACTGTGGCCTGAGGTGAAAGTGTCTAATAGCCCTGAGACAGGGGTAACCCTAGCAGAGTGGCCTGATACCACTGGAAGGCCAGAACCCTGGGAGCCCGAGTCTGAAGGGCCAGCGGTAGGGGTGACCACTGCTGCAGCGGTAGTGGGGAGACAACCCCACTGAGTGTAATGGTGGGAGACACGGAGGACTTGCCACCGGGACCTGAGTTGGCAGACCTCAATGTCTCCGGGGAAAATTTTGGGACCGCACAACACCGGGACCAAACCCTAACCAGGGCCTGGGAGAATGTGCTGGAAATTGATGGTAAACCCCAGAAACCAGGGGCTGAATTAATGTTCCCACGATTTATTGTTCTGCAGGATATGTTGTATCGGGTGAACCAAATCCGAGGTGAACCTGTTGAACAGTTGGTGGTGCCCACAGCGTATCGCAAGCTTGTCATGGAGCTTGCCCACCAACATGTTCTTGGGGGACACCTGGGGTGGCAGAAAACCCAGGACCGCATTCTGCAGCGGTTTTATTGGCCCAGTGTGTTCAAGGAGGTAGAAAATTATTGTAAGTCCTGTCCAACCTGTCAGATAACTAGCCCCCAGCCACATTTCCGTAGTCCTCTGGTACCTCTGCCAATTATTGAAGTACCGTTTGAGCGAATCGCTATGGATTTAGTTGGGCCTGTACCAAAGTCTGCCAGGGGCCACCAACACATTCTGGTAGTTCTCGACTATGCCACTCGGTATCCGGAGGCGGTGCCTCTGCGACATACCTCAGCTAAGCTCATTGCCAAAGAGTTATTGGAGATGTTTTCCCGTGTGGGCCTGCCAAAAGAGGTTCTGACAGACCAAGGGACCCCTTTTATGTCCAAAGTAATGAGGAACTGTGTAAATTGTTGCGTATAAAGCAGTTACGGACGTCCGTTTACCATCCGCAAACAGACGGTCTTGTGGAGAGGTTTAACCAAACTCTAAAAAATATGTTAAAGAGGGTGGTGTCTAGAGATGGGAAGGACTGGGATCTGCTTCTGCCCTATCTCATGTTCGCAGTGCGAGAGGTGCCCCAGGCCTCTACTGGGTTCTCGCCCTTCGAACTGCTTTATAGCAGACACCCTCGGGGCCTGTTGGATATCGCCAAGGAAGCATGGGAACAACAGCCTGTCCCCCACAAAAGTGTCATTGAGTATGTCGCCCAGATGCAGGAACGGATGGAAAGGGTGTTGCCTTTGGTCCGGGAGCATATGGAGGCAGCGCAACAGGCCCAGAGTAGGGTGTACAATCGTCAGGCTCGGGTGCGGGACTTCAATCCGGGAGATCGGGTTTTGGTTCTGGTACCCACCCTTGACAGCAAATTCCTAGCTAGGTGGCAGGGCCCCTATGAGGTGATCGAGAAGGTAGGGAAGTAAATTACAAAGTACACCAGCCAGGGCGGCGCAAGCCGGAGCAGGTGTACCACGTGAATTACTTAAGCCGTGGAAAGATAGGGACGCGGCCGACGACCACAGCCCCGGCCAGGGCTTCTAGAGTGAGAAGGGTCCAGCCCCACAGTTCGAGGCCTGTGAAGCCGTAACCACGGTAAAAATTGCAGACAGCCTGTCTTCCAAACAAGTTCAGGAAGTCAGGGAGTTCCTCAGTCGGAACACGGATGTGTTCTCGGACCTCCCTGGCCGCACGTCTCTCATCCGACATGACATCGTCACTGAGCCTCAGGCCAAGGTCCGGTTAAAACCATACCGGGTACCCGAGGCTCGGCGGAGGCCATCGCGGAGGAAGTGCAGTTAATGTTGAAGCTCGATGTCATTGAGGAGTCGAAAAGTGAGTGGGCCAGTCCCATAGTCCTAATACCCAAGCCGGATGGGACGTTGCGGTTCTGCAACGACTTTCGCAAGTTAAATGAAGTATCCAAGTTTGACGCGTATCCCATGCCCCGAGTAGACGAGCTTGTTGAAAATTTAGGACAAGCCCGTTATTTTTCTGTGCTGGACCTCACTAAAGGGTACTGGCAGGTACCCTTAACGGAGTCGGCTAAGGAAAAACCGCGTTTGTTACCCCGCAGGGCCTGTATCACTACAAGGTGTTACCCTTTGGCCTGCATGGCGCCCCGCCACTTTCCAAAGGTTAATGGACATAGTGCTGCGACCACATCGTCGGTACGCCTCGGCCTACTTAGATGATGTAGTCATCCACAGCACCGACTGGGAAAGCCATTTACCCAAGGTGCAGGCGGTAGTGGATGCCCTGAGGAAAGCTGGACTAACCGCCAATCCAAAAAAGTGTGCGATTGGGTTGGAAGAGACCAAATATCTGGGATATGTAATCGGGCGGGGAGTCATCAAACCTCAGGTAACTAAGGTAGAGGCCATTCGTAACTGGCCCCGACCGGTCACCACCAGGCAGGTAAAGTCGTTCCTGGGGATTGTAGGATACTACATGAGGTTTGTGCCCCACTTTGCCACAATAGCAGCGCCATTGACAGACCTGTTGAAGGGCGAAAGTCTGGGAGGGTTAGCTGGAGTGAGAAGGCGGAGGAGGCTTTCGCCGCGTTGAAGTCGGCCCTGTGTGGGTCCCCGGTTTTGGTGACACCCGACTTCAACAAGGAGTTTGTCGTACAGACCGACGCCTCGGAGGTAGGCCTCGGTGCGGTACTGTCTCAGGAGGTCAACGGGGAAGAACATCCCGTTGTCTTCCTGAGCCGTAAGCTCAGTCCCGCCGAGTCCAGGTATAGTATAGTGGAGAGGGAGTGCCTGGCTATCAAGTGGGCACTCGAATCTCTCCGCTACTACCTGTTAGGGAGGAGGTTCCGTCTGGTGACCGACCATTCCCCTCTCAAGTGGATGAGTCAGGCCAAGGAGAGGAATGCTCGGGTCACCAGGTGGTTCCTATCCCTTCAAAATTTCAAATTCTCCGTGGAACACAGGGCAGGCCGCTTGCAGGGTAACGCAGATGCCCTGTCCCGCGTCCACTGCCTCACGTGTGTTCACCCCTCAGGGTTGAACAAAGGGGGTGTGTAAGAGGGTGCAAGGTGTCATATTCGATGGCAGGTACGTGTCACCGAGGTTGCTGGCCTCGGTGAGGTAAGAGCCGGGTTTTTGGTCTGCAGCAGCTAGTGCTGCTGGACTCTGTTACTTAGTTTGGCTGCAAAGCTAATCCGGGCCGGCTCTTACTGGGAGTAGGCAAAGAGTTGGGTGGGTGCCTACTCCCCACGGTCCAGGCCGGACTTTATCCGGGCCTTTAAAAGGCAGCCTCCTTAGCAGCTGAGGGTGGTGATTATCCTGGAGCCTGCTAACAGGGCTGTGGAGTTCTCTGTCCTGGAGGAAAGAGCTCAGCAAGGAGGTGGCTTCTGTTCCTGGCTACCTGAAGGTGGATTCTCCTGCGGCTGGGCCGACAGCCTGGTGCGAACCTGCACCTACACCTCCCAGGTGACTGAACCTGTGTTGGCCTGTTTTGTTTTGCCTCCTTGTTTCTGACATGTGTGAATTACCACCAAAAGACTGTTTGCTGTTTATTTTTGAGTCAGTGTGAATAAAACACTGTTTATTGCACATCCTGGACTCTTTGTTTTGCCTCGGTACTGCACCCGCACCGCTGTCTACCAGAGCGACTCCCCACAATATATAGGGAAAATGGATAACAATATGTCCATATTGGTTACTTAATTTACATGATGAGTTTTTGCACTTTGTTCATTATTATGAAATTCAGAACTAGATTTTATGAATTTTCTGTCCTAATTCCTTGGTGTATCCACTTGCTAGTGAAGTTGGGAGAGGGCACCCGGGCGAGGGAGGGTCGCGGTGTTGGAAAACAACCTGACCACTACCCTCCATCACCCTGGGTGCACAAACCCGCATCATAGGAAACCAAAAATTTCAAGTTCGGAGTTGAGGCCTCCTGGAATTATGCTATTAAATTCGAAGATAAATTTTGATTCTGCTCTAGACATCTTTCTAATGTAATTCCCTCCCCTCCAGTCCTTTTCTATTTTTTCCAGTGCTGCGAAGGATATACCAGTTACATCCTGATTGTGGCATTGTTTAAAATGTCTGGATAAGGGATGTTTCTCATATCCTGCCTTGATTTTATTAAAATGTTCAGCAATTCTTTCCTTCAGAGTGCGTTTTGTCCTGCCTATATAGCGTTTATTACAAGGGCAGGAAATTGCATATATTACCCCCTTACTATGGCACGTTAAGACTTGTTTGATTTCATGTTTGTAGTGATTATCTGTCGCTGAGACTATTTTGGTCACTTTTGGAAATTTTGTCTTCCTACAATTTGGACACCTGTCGCAGCGATAAAATCCTTCAATTTTAACCACCCTCCCATCTGGTGGAATTCCTGTTTAGGGAGGGATTTAATTGTTGGGGCTACCTTTGTTTTTAAATTGGGAGCTCTTGTATACTTTTTGTATAATTTTTGGTTTGTCTGCTAACATTGTGCCTATCACTTTATCCTCCTTTAAAAAGTGCCAATGTTTGGAGATTATTTTTTCTATCTCTCTATGTTTGTTGTTAAAGGGAAGAATGATTTTAGGTGTAATGTCTGCCTCTTCTCTTTCCCTATATGTCTTCTCTTCAAAGAATGTTTTTTTGTTTAGGGATCTAATCTGCGTCAATGCTTTTTCTATGCACTCTTTTGGATACTTTTTTTCCATGAATTTGTCTTTCATGGCCATTGCTTCTATTTCAAATTCATAATTTTCCGTGCAATTCCTTTTTAGTCTTCTGAACTGGCTACTTGGGATATTTAGTAGCCATCTGGGCAAATGGCAGCTGTTAAATAGGATGAAACTGTTCCTGGCTGATGGTTTATGGAATGTACTACACTGCAATTTGTCTTCTACGACTTTAATGGAGAGATCCAAAAATTCTATTCTTTGTTTACTTACATTTGAAGTGAGTCTTAAATTCAAAGAGTTTTCATTTATTTCATCTAGGAAATCTTTTAAAGGGTTTCTGTCACCAACTTTTGACATTATAAGCTGTCTGACATTAGCTATGTGCTAATGTCAGACCAGCTTGATAATGTCTTTTTTATAAAAATCCGCTGTATATAAGTTCGAAAACTTACTTTTATATTATGTAGCTTGCTCTGCAGGGGCGTTGCCCTGCTCTAGCAGCCGTCGGCAACCTGCTAGCACGCCTTCACTTTGAGTGACAGTGCAGCGATCCTCCTGCACTGCTGTTCTGAATGGCCAGCGCCGCTCTGTATTCGGCGCAGGCGCGTGAGCAGAGGACGCTGGTGCCTGCTGTCCTCTGCTCACCGCGCCTGCGCCGAATACAGAGCTAGCGCGCGGGCGCGCGATTAGAACGAGACAGTGCAGGAGGATCGCTGCCCTGCACTGTCAATCAAAGTGTGAAGGGGCGTGCCAGCAGGTTGCCGGACGGAGCCGCTAGGAGCAGGGCAACGCCCCCCCTGCTCCTAGAGGCTAATTTACATAATATAAAAGTAAGTTTTTCAGACTATATATACAGCGGATTTTTATAAAAAAGACATTATCAAGCTGGTCTGACATTAGCACATAGCTAATGTCAGACAGCTTATAATGTCAAAAGTTGGTGACAGAAACCCTTTAAATCGTCCTCATCTTTTTTCCAGATGAAGATGATGTCGTCTATAAAACGGGCCCATAGCACCAGGTCCGTCCCCAGCCTATGATTGATGTTTTCCTCCTCCCACTCTGACATGAATAGGTTTGCATAGCTGGGGGCGAACCTGGTGCCCATAGCGGTACCCCTAACTTGCAGGAAAAAATCCTCTTCAAAACGGAAAAAGTTGTGAGTTAAGATGTGTTGGGCTCCTTCTACTAAAAAATCCACCTGCGTTTTCTCATAGAGGCCACTCTTTTTAAGTGCCTTACCCATCGCGGTACATTATAGTGTACAATGACTGCACATCTAAAGTGCCTAATATCCATCTATGGTCATATTCCAAATTTTCTAATATTTTAATGATTTGTGTACTGTCTTTAATGTATGATTTTGTAGTTTTAACTACAGGCTGAAGTAGAGTATCTATGTATTTAGATAAGTTTGAAGTAATTGATCCAATCCCCGAAATGATTGGTCGTCCGGGGGGATTTGTTGGGTCCTTATGGACTTTAGGTAAACAGTAATACATAGGTGTTTTTTGTTCAGTATTTAAAATAAATTTCATCTCTCTATCAAGGAGGACATCTAAGTTTTTGCCCTTTTGGCAAAGATGTTCTAAGGAGCTTAAAAAACCTTTTGTGGGGTCCCCTTTCAATTTTTTATATGTGGTCTCATCTGTTAGTTGCCTTTTACATTCCTGGTTATACTTTTCTGCATCTAAAATCACCACAGCCCCTCCTTTGTCCGCTGGTCGGATCACAATATCATTTTGGGTCTGTAGTGACTTTATTGCATTAATTTCACCACGATTTAGATTCCCTTTACTTGCTCTATTTTCTATATTTAATTTCCTTAGGTCCGATTCCATTGATTCCCTAAACGTCATAATCTCTTTACTCATTTCCTGTTTGGGGTATAGAGTTGATTTGGGTTTTAGTTCTGTATACTGAAATTTCTGTATTTTATTACCTACTTCCCCTATAGGATTTTTTATAAAATATTTCTTCAGACACAGCTTCCTAATGAATTTCTCCATTCCTATATATGTTTGAAATTTATTTAATCTATTCGTTGGGGCAAATTTTAAACCTTTATTTAGCAATTTTGATTGTGCTCCTGTGAGAGATATTTTACTCAAGTTAATTATAGAGTCATCAGTGAAATCTAGTTCCTGTTGTGATTTCTTCTGTGTTCTTTTTCCTCTCCGTATTTTCTTTTTTCTTCCTGTGTTTGTGTTCTTAGTGGACTCCTGTATGGGGGTCTTTGTGGTCTGTATGTGTCCTTGGTGTGAATTTGGTTGTGGGAATAATTTTGTTCGTTGTATCTCACTCTGTTCTCCTGTCTGTATCTCAAATTGTATCGGGGAGGGGGGGTGAGGGGATTGTGATGCCATGTGTGTTGTGGCAGGTGATGGGGAGGTGGTGATTGGGAATCTTTTCTTCTTATTCTGTGATGAGGGGTTGTCCTGTCTAAAAAATGTTCCCTAGAAAGGGATTCAAATCTATTTGTAGTTGGGATATTGAATCTAGGCTGTGTCAATGCAAAATCTTTTTTATGTTCCTTTGGTATTGTATTTTGGGTGTTACCCATGGCTCCCTGCTCTTTTGTGCCATTTAGACTCTGACTGTTACCTTGATGTACAGTTTGGCCCTTCCTTTGTGTGGATCCTTTGTGATTTCTAAATTTTTTTGTTTTCTTATCTATAATTTCCTCCTCCAACTTATCCAGACTCTTACATAGTCTTTCTTGCCATGTGTTGTATTCCTCATTCTTTGGTAATTTATCCGTTTTTTCTTAAATTTTTTCTATTTCTTTAGAGATCTCTTCTAGCAATTCTATTCTCCTTTTTATAATTAACTCCATTAATGTTATGGAGTGTGTGAGGAGAAGATCTCCCCATTCTTTGTTAAAATCAATATTGCATAAATCCTGTGCTGGAACTTTCACTATCTGTAGACCTTTAGGGATTTTCCCCTCTCCTATATACTGTCTAAGAGATTTGATCTCCCACCTCTGTCTTAATTGTTTGTGTAGGAGGTCTTCAAGTTCTCTAAACAAATCAGTCATGGATGCATCACCCGTATTTACATCTTTTATAAAATCAAATTTTTCAACATTTGCACGTTTATTCTCCACATAATTCCAGATGTCCATTCTTAACAATAGGGGTGCACACTTTACCTGGGCGAGAGGCAAAATAAATTCAAAAAAGGAGAGAAAATGTGAAGTGGCACACCCAATGTAAGATTGGAAATAAGGTGCTCTGTTGCTAATAGGTTCGCCCAAACCAAAAGGCAGGATTTGTCATACAAAGAGTGTAGCAATAGGCACACTTACACCTGTAATGTGTGTTTTAAGGGAAATATTTAATAGACTGTGATGATAATAAAAAACTATTTCATTAATAATACACCTCTAAAATACCCTCTCCCAACTTCACTAGCAAGTGGATACACCAAGGAATTAGGACAGAAAATTCATAAAATCTAGTTCTGAATTTCATAATAATGAACAAAGTGCAAAAACTCATCATGTAAATTAAGTAACCAATATGGACATATTGTTATCCATTTTCCTATATATTTATCTCTATATTTATCTCTATTTTTATATTTGTGTATATATTTGTATTGGTATAGGTAAAAGGTAATTTGCAGCAAAGCAAAGGCAGCTCACCCCTGATGACCGCTGAGTGGGAGCACGGAAAAGTCCTCTGGTGGACACATCGAAATATTGCGAAAAAAACTCCAGCTCACCACGATCCAAGCGATTCTTTATTGAAGTTCATAAAAATTCCAAGACATCAGGACAGACATGCAACACCGTTACGCGTTTCGGGCCTCTTACAGATATGGGCCCTTCATCATGACTGGTGCAACATACAAAAAGAGACATCTTAAAAGCCCAGCTCACACCTGAATTCCTAATTGCCAGGTCACATGGTGCAAACACCTGTGCCGACTAAATCAGGAAAAAGGGAGGAGCAGGGTACTTTAAAGTACACAGAGGTATAGATAAAATATATACCATATAAAATCAAAGGAAAATGACATACTCTCTCAATACTGTAATATCAGATCATATTTCCTATTTAAGCCTTGCGGGATGCGTGTTTTTAATTTAAACATCCAGTAGGATTCCCGGTTCAATAATTTTCTCCTCATATCCCCTCCTCGGGTTGGCACAAATACCCTTTCAATACCTTGTACTCTAAGTTTGCTGGTATCGCCGCCATGCACAACCGCAAAGTGTGCACTGGCGGCTGAAACATTCCGGGTGCGATAGTGCGGCACATCAGATATGTGCTTTCTTATGCGAACCTTCAGGGGTTGGACGTGCAGCCCACATACTGTAGGTTACAGAGATTGCACATGATGAGATAAATCACATTTCTTGTGTTACAATTAATGTAACTATTTATCGTGTGCTCTTGGCCATCTGCACAAGAGACAACCACTTTAGCCACATGCAGGTAATCACAACAAAGACATATATGATGGCCACATTTATAGCAACCCTTGGTGGCTAGCCAGGTTGGTATAGTTTTTACCCCTCACTATATAGACTGGGACTGACCATGTTACCTATAGTTGGAGCCCTTCTGGCTGCACACCTGATCCCATCATCAATAATATTAAACCATTCATTTTCGTATTTCAAAACTGGCAAGTGTTTCTGAATAATTTTACAGATTTCTCCATATTCAACACTATATTGTGTGACAAAGGTAACCGGCATTTTTGCTTACTATTCTTTTTCTCCTATATCCAATTTTTTGAAAAGCTTGAGTAATTAGAGAATCTCGGTCTAGCTTTGCCACCTGATCCTTGTGTGTCTGCATATGACGTTTCATATAGGACCTGGCTGTCAATCTTTTCATGAGTTCATTACTCTCCTGATCAAATACCGCAGGGTCTGAACAGTTACGTCTGATGCGCAACAGCTCCCCCTGGGAATATTACCTACTACATGTTTTGGATGACATGATGTGGCATATAATGTGGTGTTGCCAGCCAGATCCTTCCTGTGTATTGTAGTTTCAACACATGTTTTAGGGACATTGCCCCGTAGTTTCAAATCCAGGAACACAATCCAGTCCCTGTTGTAACACAGAGAAAAGGCTATCGAAGAGACACATGAGTTAAGGTATCCACCAAACAGCGGTATGGCCGCCACATCGCCCGACCAAACCATGAGCAGGTCGTCGATATAACGACCATACCACTGCAGGTGACCCTCAAATGGGAGGGTGTCGATGAGGAGAAAGGTCCTCTCCCACCATGCCATAAAAATATTAGCTATGGAGGGGAGAACCTGGCCCCCATCGACACCCCGACAACTGCAAAAATAATTTTCATCAAACATGAAAAAATTATGACGTAGCAAAAATCAACAGCCAACTCCAGAAATTCTCTGAGAGACTCAGTGTAATTGCTGTAAGTTCGCAAGAACCACCGCAATGACATCAGAGCCAAATCATGTGGTATGTTGGTATATAGGGACACCACGTCAGCCGTAATCCAGACGTAACCCTCCTGCCATTGGAAGGAACGCATGGATCCCAAAACTGACATGGTGTCCTTAATATATCCTGGAATAAAAGGGATCAGGGGCTGGAGAAGTGAGTCAACCCATTCAGACAGGCGTTCAGAAAAACTGCCAATTCCTGCCACAATAGGTCGAAGTGGCGGCGGAAAGACATCCTTATGCACTTTGGGTAACGCATGAAATATAGCGATAACTGGGCTGTCCACATAAATATAATCCATATCCTTTTGCAAAAGACAACCTGAATTAACTCCCAGTACTAAAAGATCCTGCAGTTTTTCTGAAACAACGGGAGAGGGTTGCCGCCCAGGACTTTATACACTGAATTATCATTCAACATGTTTAATATCTGAGATTTGTATATACCTTTGTCCAGGACGACAACCGCTCCCCCCTTGTCAGCTTGCTTGACTATGATATCCTCTCTGCATTTTAAAGTTGTTAACGCACATTGTTCCCCCTTAGTAAGATTTGGGGATATAAAATCTCCTTCTGTGTCTGTTTTTCTTTCATGAAGTTTACATAAATCCATTTCTACCAGCTCCTGAAATCTGTCAAGGGCTGGTGAACGGGATTGTAAGGAATAAAAGTCCCTATTGGAAGGCTTAAATGTGCAGGAGCGGCCAACCTTCTCCCCAGTGACACATTCTGCTCTTAGATCTTGGAGCTCCGCCATACTGCGGAGCTCAGAAAAAGAGCTAAGAACTGGGGTCAGCATAGGGTCGGGCGTGGCCTCTTGTGTGTTAGTAATCAAGACAGCTGGGCTAATTTCCTCCTCATCCAAACTACTTGAAAAATGCTTTTTCAGGGTTAATGTTCTGGCCAACCTATTCACATCCAAAATGGTTTTATAAAGATTAAAGTGGTGTGTTGGACAGAACATTAAACCTTTACTTAAAACATCGATCTCCCCCTGGGTAAGGATGGAGGCCGACATATTAATCACTTGGATATCCTCTATTTTTTCTTGTGACGAGTCGGATAGCGCTGCATTTCTCCTCTTATGCTTTCTACCCGCTCTTCGTTTTTTGTATTTTTGGCATCATTATGTTTAACAGGAGCAGGTTTGGATTTCGTATCACGTCTAGAAGCTGTCATATTATCCCCTGAGGTTGATTCAGCCGAGTCCATATCTGTAGAACTGAAAGACACCCGACGTGCGGTTTTTTTCTTGCTATTACGGAATTTCCTTAAGATTGAGCGTGGAGTATAAGCTTTGTCTTCTGCCCAGTGGTAAACTTTATTGTCCTTGTAGTCCAATAAATCACGATTGTATTTACGTTGTTTAAACTGTATCAATTCCTCCTCCAATTTTGCCAACTTTTCATTCAGATTCTTATCCATGTCCACGAAAGTGGGATTATTGATAAATGTTTTCAGGGAATCCTGTGAGGTTTTTATTTTGTCCCGCAAATCCTTGAGCAAGATTTGCTCTTGTTTAATAATAAGATCCATTAGCTTAAAAGAACAGTCCGAGAGTATCGATTGCCATTCTTTGATGAAGGATTCTGAATATTCCGTGGTGGGTTTCTTTTTAATTCTTAGACCCCGAGGGATCATATCTTTCTCCACATATTTTTGAAGTGATGTCGAATCCCACCATGTGCGTAATTCTTTAACAAGCAATCCCTCTAGTGTAGCCATAAGACTTTGTATGTTTAAGCTGTCCTGTGTAACAACATCCGTGGCCTCAAAAATAGCATTCATCCTTAACCGCCGCTCCTCATTGTCTTCAACGGAGCGTAAGGACATATGGGCCATATTTTCAGATGTTTTGCCATCCATAATCAGAAACGGCAGGAAATGACATAGAAATCTTCCAAAAATGTGTGTTGCACCAGTCATGATGAAGGGCCCATATCTGTAAGAGGCCCGAAACGCGTAACGGTGTTGCATGTCTGTCCTGATGTCTTGGAATTTTTATGAACTTCAATAAAGAATCGCTTGGATCGTGGTGAGCTGGAGTTTTTTTCGCAATATTTGTATTGGTATGTATAGGCACTGATTTTACTGTTATCTTTATTTCACTATTATTATTGCGGCTTTTATTCTACAAATAGTGGTACATTATTTATATATGTACATATTTTATATATAAAAATCTCCAGATTCTCCTCTCACTATCCATGAGGATGACTCCTGATAAAACGGATCCATTACACCTTTTCTTAGGTATTCCAACTCATTAGCATAATGAGAACCAATTAACCACGGCCCCGAGAGTTTAAAAGGAAGAAAGACAGTAACAAGGCGATACCACTGAGGAAGGGGAGAGGACACTCCCCGAAACGCGTATGGGACCCCAGACTGTCATTTTTTAAGTAGAGAACAAGGACATTAATACTGGCCGGCCAGAAAGGTGATATCTTGAATCACGTGAGACGCCGAAGTGCGAACATACGGCTTACCCCGAATGCGCCCGCTGTACCCACAGGAAGAAGGAGTGACGTCATTGACACGTGGGACGCCGAAGCAGGCAAACACAGCACACGCGCGGGGAACCCTGAATCCTCGGCTCTGACAGTGGAACGAGAACGATACTAAGGACAGACGGCGGTGGAGGTTTAAGGTAACAAGTGTGGGACGCCACACTCAACATTACCGTCATATCTTATAAACCCAGGTTCCGACCAACCGGGAGCCGCTATACTAACCATATAGCAACTAATTTGGGACTACTACAGAGGAAATTCATTGAACGGCATACTACGGTTGATTTGATTTGTTGTGCATCTACAGGTTGGACTATATTTCTTTTATCATTATTGGTGCATAGAGACTCTATGGACAATATAAATTCCAGTGTTATATGTATTTTAGAGGTATTTTAGAGGTGTATTATTAATGAAATAGTTTTTTATTATCATCACAGTCTATTAAATATTTCCCTTAAAACACACATTACAGGTGTAAGTGTGCCTATTGCTACACTCTTTGTATGACAAATAAAACACTAGTGGCCACACCCAGCCAGGAAGTTAACCCCTCAACCACCAGACAGGGGAGGAACCAGGAGAAGGGGAGAAAAGCACATACAAGCCACAACGCGTTGCCCCTGGCAACCGGCATGCACGGCAAACGTGTCACGCGCACAACACAGAGGCCGTGACACCTATATAGAAATGACTATTCTTGTGGACAAGAATAGGACATGCTCTATATTTTTTGTGGGGCCATGGAACGGAACTATGGGTGCAGACAGCACACTGTGTGTTGTCCGCATCTTTTGCGGCCCTATTGAAATGAATGGGTCTGCACCCATTCATGTGGACAGAGCATCTGTACTTCCGAACCGCAACCCTGCAAAAAAGATAGAGCACGTCCTATTCTTGACCACAATCGCGGGCAAGAATAGGCATTTTCTATATAGCTCCTGCCACGTGTGGTCCACAAAATGTAGAACGCACATGGTCGGTATTTGTGTTTTGCAGATTCACAATTTGCGGACTGCAAAACACATACGGTCATGTGAATGTAGTCTTAGGGTTAGGCTACATGCACACGAACGTATTTTGTTTACGTGACCATTCTGTTTTTTTTGCAGATAGGATGCGGACCCTATTCATTTCAATGGGTCCGCAAAAAAATCCTGACAGCACACTGTGTACTATCCGCATCCGTATGTCCGTTCCGTAGCCCCGCAAAAAAAATAGAGCATGTCCTATTCTTGTTCGTCTTGCGGACAAGTATAGGAATTATTACAATGGATCGGCAAAAAAAATCAGTGCGCCGGGAATAGCGGAGCCGGGAACGGAGGATCCCTTGTCCCACCAGAGCTGCTGCATGCTCTATTGTATCTGCGTCTAGTGGACGCAGATAGAATTGAGTTCAGGGGCCGCAACGGCCCTGTACTCCTACCGCCCCTGCTAGTGATACTCGTTTTAGTCACTTATATAGTGTCCCTTCAGACACTTATTATAGTCCGAATGTGTATTTTTTATGATTATCTTTTAGACTTGAGAAAGGGGTCGCCTGTACCCCGAAACACGTTCTCCTTTAATAATAAATAAAAACACCCGTGTTTAAAGAGATCCGGTTGCAAACGTGCGCCTCCTGTCCTATTTGGCCACACGCTCGACACAAAAGAGTCTGGCGACCTTCCTCTGTTAAAATGCGGGTAAGGTGGAGTCCACATCCCCGTTATTTTTTGGTTCTTCTGATCGATCTCGTTATCAGTACTTATGCACGCGACTGCATGTATTTTGCGGTCCGCAAAGCACAGATCCACAAAAATACGGATGACATCCATGAGATGTATTGCATCCGTTTTACATTCTAGCTTTTTTTCGTAATGGCCATGCGGACACACGGAAATGGAATACACACTGAGTCATTTTCGTTTTTTTGGGGGATCCACTGAAGTGAATGCATATGGGCGCCAAAAAAAACGGACATGGAAAAAAAATACATTTGAGATCTGTTTTTTAAGACAGAAAAAAAGTACTGCATGCAGGTTCTCATACAGAAACCCTAATTTCACACCTGAGCGTTTTACAGAGCGTTCAAACGCGCTGTAAAACGCTCAACACATGAAAACCAATGCTTCCCTATGGCCCTCGTTCTCACTTGAGCGTTTTACAGCGCGTTTGAACGCGCTGTAAAATGCCCGACGCATAAACAAGTACTTGAGCTTTTTTGGGGGCGTTTGTCGCGCGTTTTGTGATTGACACCACAGTAGCGCTGAAATACGCATGACAAAAACGCGCGTTTTTAGAACGCTCAGGTCTGAACCCAGGGAAATGGCTCAAACGGATGCCAAATTAGTATAAATGATGCACATAATTTTTTTTTTTTTTACAGGATCCTATTAGAAGAAAGGAAAAAAAATGGTGATGTGAACTAACCCTAAGGGCTCATGTTCATGACTGCAGCCTGTTTTGCAGTCTGCAAAACATGGATCCCGGCCGTGTGCATACTGAATTTTGCAGAACAGAACATCCTGCCCTCTATAGAACAGTCCTATTCTGTAAAACAGACAAGAATAAAACATGTTCTTTTTTTTGTGGGTCAGCACACTGTATGTTGTCTGCATCTTTTGCGGACGGATTGAAGCGAATGGATTGGATGCGGTAAAAAAAGAAGTTTGTGTGTATGAACCCTAAAACAGATCTCACTATAGTCAGTAGAGTCTGTCAGGTGGTGATCATTTACCTCAATTGATGAAATACCACTTCTTTTGTGTTTACTGTAATTTATTTTGCGCCATTAACCCTTTCAACCACCATGATGTACAGGTACGTCACAGTGGTTGAGGGCCTGTATGTAACGGGCTGCTGAGGTAAGGGCGCTCCATACGCAGCGGGTGGTGGCAGTATTATATAGCCGGCACTTGGCTGCAATGACAGGGAATGGTGATCCTGCCGAACCCCGTCATTTAACCCCTCAGGGTGTTGATCTGTGAGACATGGAAGAGGGAATTTGATCGGAGCCCCCACAGTGAAATCGAAGGCTCCGATTGATTACCATGGCAACTTGAACGCTGCTGAAGCCTTCCATGGCCATGGTCACTTCTCTGCTGCTCTGTGAACGAGGCAAAGTGCAGCAGGGACAGTGTAAAAATCCCACTTACCCCAAGGGTTCTTTCACACGAGTGTGTCCCTTGTAGAAATCATGCTCCGTGAGAATGAGAGATAAAGCTGTCAGTATGATTCCATTATATAAAGGTCAGACAGAGGCACACAGCATCATCAATCACCATAAGGCCTCATGCACACGACCGTTTTTTTATGCTGTCCGCAAAAAGGGGTTCCGTTGTTCAGTGATCCGTGTCCGTTTTTGCCTTCCGTTGTGTTTCCGTGTGTCTTCCGTTTTTTTTAGCAGACATGACCCAAAAGATTTTACCAAAAGACAGGCTGACAATGTCTCCCAAGTGCCTGCCAAGGGATCCGCAAAAAAAACGAACACGGAACGCGGATGACACACGGATGGCCATCCGCATTTTTCACGGACCCATTGACTTAAATGGGTCCGTGAACCGTTTTTCACGGACAAGAATAGGACAGGTTATATTTTTTTGACGGACTGGAATCACGGACCACGGACGCGGAGGACAAACGGTGCATTTGCCGAGGTTTCCACGGACCCATTGAAAACCAATGGGTCCGCAGAAAATCACGAAAAACGGAGCAACGGACACGGAATCAAACAACGGTCGTGTGCATGAGGCCTAATGCCGTGCACTTCCGTAGTAGTACAGACCACACAATCCCTCTCTCACATGGAGCGTGATTTGATTCATGCAAGGGACACGCTTGTGTGAAAGAGCACTAATTGATCTCCCTTTGTCCTATTAGGGTAAATAGGACAAGGGATCATAAGATCCCACGTTCTAGCCCCCTAAGTGGGCTAATAGTTATTAAATATAAAAGTGAAAAAAAACGTACTGTTTTAAAAACAAACATTAAAAGTTTAAATCCCCCCCTTTCCCAATTTTATATATAAAATAATATTAACAATAAAAAAAAGGTATTGCCACGCGCGGTGAACACCATAATGGAAAAAAAGAAATATACACGATATGTCACCTCCCCCCAAAAAAAATAATAATAATTTAATAACAGTGATCAAAAAGTCTACATACTACAAAAATGGTACCAATAAAAACTACAGTTCATCCCGCAAAAAACAAGCCCTAATAAAGCTCTGTGGATGGAAAAATAAAAAAGTTATGGCTGTCAGAAAAGGTTTTTATTTTTTTAATAGTAGCAAAACAAAAAAAAAATATACAAGTTTGCAGGGGTGTGAAATTTTTTTTAAAAAAACTACTTGTCGAAGGACTGAAGCGGGGGCTCGATCTACTTGTCCCTCATGACAATGTACTTGTCCTGATACAAAAAATAATTTTAAATCAAAACCATATTTAAATGAGGTATTTATTGATAGCAACTTAGCAGACACCCCCAAAATGTATGGGGGACTGTATGGGGGCCACAAGAAGACGTTATACTGTATGGTGGGCCACAAATGAGACGTTATAATGTATGGGGGCAGGGGCCACAAGGAGACGTTATACTGTATGGGGCGGGGCCACAAGGAGACATTATACTGTATGGGGCGGTCACAAGGTGAAGTTATACTGTAAGGGATGGGAGCCACAAGGAGACATTATACTGTATGGGGAGGTAGGGTACAAGGAGACGTTATACTGTATGGGGGCAGCCACAAGGAGACATTATCCACTTCAGCCCCCCTAGCTTAAACACCCTTAATGACCAGACCACTTTTTTACAATTCTGCACTTCACTACTTTCACGGTTTATTGCTTGGTCATACAACTTACCACCCAAATGACTTTTACCTTCTTTTCTTCTCACTAATAGAGCTTTCATTTGCTGACATTTTCACTTTTTCTGATATTAATAAAAAATGTACGAAATTTTTGCAAAAAGTTTTTTTCAAATAACACTACATTTCTATATAAATTTTTCTCTAAATTTATTGTTCTACATGTCCTTGATAAAAAAAAATGCAATAAGTGTATATTTATTGGTTTGGGTAAAAGTTATAGCGTTTACAAACTATGGTGCAAAAAAGTGAATTTCAGCACTTTGACTTTCTGAGCACCTGTCATGTTTCCTGAGGTACAATGCCCAGACAGTAGAAACACCCCACAAATGACCCCATTTCAGAAAGTAGACACCCTAAGGTATTCGCTGATGGGCATAGTGAGTTCATGGAAGTTTTTATTTTTTGTCACAAGTTAGCGGAAATGGATTTTATTTTATTTTTTTAAATTTCATTTTCCGCTAACTTTTCCTAAGGTATTCGCTGATGGGCAAAGTGAGTTCATGGAAGTTTTTATTTTTTGTCACAAGTTAGCGGAAATGGATTTTATTTTTTATTTTTTTTAAATTTCATTTTCCGCTAACTTGTGACAAAAAATAAAAACTTCCATGAACTCACTATGCCCCTCAGTGAATACCTTGGGGTGTCGACTTTCTAAAATGGGGTCACTTGTGGGGTGTTTGTACTGCCCTGGCATTTGAGGGTCACCGCAATCATTACATGTATGGCCAGCATTAGGAGTTTCTGCTATTCTCCTTATATTGAGCATATGGGTAATGAGATTTTTTTTTTTGTTCAGCCTCTGGGCTGAAAGAAAAAATGAACGGCACAGATGTCTTCATTCACACTGATCAATGTGGATGCAAAAATCTCTGCCAAAAAATGTGCAAAAAAAAAAAAAAGAGGGGAAAGGACATAGGAGTGCTTGTAAAGCTGCGATCGCCAAGGGACACTTAGGCCTCATTCACACGTCCGCAATTCTGTTCCGCAAAATTTTGCGGAACGGAATTGCGGATATATTCAATTCTATAAGGAGACAGACTTTGTCCCGCTCGGATCCGGAATTGCGGATCCGCACTTCCGGATATGCAAAAATATAGAACATGTCCTATTCTTGTCCGCAATTGCGGATAAGAAAAGGCATTTTCTATATAGTTCTGGCAATGTGCGGATCCGCAAAATGCGGAAAGCACATTGCCGGTGTCCGTGTTTTGCGGATCCGCAAACCACATACGGACGTCTGAATGGAGTCTAACAGGGGGGTGATCAATGGCAGGGGGGTAATCAGGGAGTTAATATTGGGTGATCAGGGGTTAATCAGTGACAGGGGGGGGTAGTGTGGTGTTTGGTGTAACTTACATAGCTGCCTGATCCTCTGGTGGTCCCAAGCAAAAGGGACCACTAGAGGAGCAGGCAGCAAGCCACAAAGTTTAATATTACATTTTTATGTAAATAATATTTTTTTTTTACATTTTGATCACTTTTCTTTTTATATGTACAGCCTGCCAGCAAACGATCAGCGCTGGCAGGCTGTACAATAACTTCTTCCCCGCCTCCTGCAGTGAACGCGCGCGTCAACTGCAAATCTCGCATCTCGCGAGATGACGCACCGGCACGTCAAGGAGAAACATCCCGGCCGCCCGCAGAACGCATCCCTGCGTTAGGCAGTCGGGAGGTGGTTATACTGTATGGGGAGGTAGGGTACAAGGAGACATTATAATGTATGGGGGCAGCCACAAGGAGACATTATACTGTATGGGGCGGGAGTCACAAGGAGACGTTATACTGTATGGCAGCAAAGGACTGAGCCTACTGGACTGGCACCACAACTGGTACATTTTAAAAGGGCGGCGTCTTTTTAAGGTTGGCTCTGGCCACCACATCACCTTGCCTATGACTATGCCCACACTGTTCCTCTGTTAGCAGATAAAGTGCCTGTGCCGCTGTCATGGCAGACCCCGAGAGTAGTACATTAGACTTACTGCAAAAATCATTCTGTTGCGCTCATCCGTCAGAGGCCTCCTGGACACTGAGCGGTGAGCACCGAGACTTTCCATGCAGGGTGCCTGGTTCATGTCTTTCAGCAATTACTGGCATCAGTGACAGACCAAGGCCTTCAGAGTACTCTGTTGCAGTTCCCACGTCACCACTCACCTCTGGTGTTGGGCGCGAGTACTCACAGGGCGAGTTTGGTCTTGAATGTCGTGATTTAGAGATTTTGCGAATATGTTGAATACATGACCCCATATTCGCAATTACATATATTCGCTCTTAAAGAGCCTGGCTATGAGCTGTGTGCTGTTATTGGCCAGCTCTGCAGCAGGGGACACGCCTGATACAAAGTCCCCGCCCCATACAACAGAGGGAGCTCGGACACCGGAGCCTATACCGGGCGAACGGAGCGGCGCCCAGACTTACTAGTAAGTGCAGGGGGACCCCTGGGCACCGCTCTGCCCACAGATATAGTTAGTTTTTAGTTTTTAAATAGGTGAAAGGTCCTCTTTAAGGTGGACAGTGAGTGATAAAGAACCGTATCTTAAAGAAGAAAAAAACCAAAAACTTAAAAACAAATAATAATTTCAGACATAATTTCCCCAACCTTAGTTGCTGCTTTACCTATTTCCACTGTTCCTGTCAGAGTGAAGATTTAATAGGTTACTGTCCTGCGAATGTTCGTCACTTGAATATTCGCATTGTTCTATTCGCGGTTGGTATTTCCTTGCCTTCCTAATGTTAACATGTTGTGTCAGACTCCAGTACGCTGAATGTATTGCGATAATTTGTATGTCTTTCGCGCCCTTCCATTCGCTTAAACGACTCCCGCCATTTAAAGCTTTCAATTCGTGTAAAGCTGTTTTAACGTTATTAATAACGTACAGGTCCCATGCGCACACGAATATAACTTAAATATTAATCGCAAGTCATGATATTGAATGCAAAATAACGAATATTGCAGAATTGTCAATGTGTGGCGAATGTGATGCGGGTTGCCTTTCGGGTGTCGCGAAGTCGAGTGTGGGTCTTTGCGCTCATCACTACTCAACACCTCTCAGCCGTGCGGCATGTCCGTGTGACGGTGTCCAATTTAGAGTTGAAACCAACAGCTATTGGGCCTTTCCTTCAGGTGAGGTGTGGCATATGCTGCTTCTAGGTACAAAAGTTCTGGCCCATATTATCTGGTAGCTAGGTCAGTGGTGCTCTGCATGTTCTATAGGTTCATACCTCAATCTAGTCGGGAGATGTTCTTGCATTCCAAAAGTTGGTCATGTTACTGTTGTTGTTGGCACTGGGTTTTATTGCCATTTTGGCCCCCAATATAATCATTCTCTCTCTGGCATTCCTTTCAGGGTGCCCGGATCGTGTCTTTCAGCAATTACTGGCAGCAGTAACAGACCAAGACCTTGAGAGTACTCTGTTGCGGTCCTCACGGCACCACTCACCACTAGTGTATCATTTAGGTATGGGTTTTTGCCCCCTTTCAGGCATTCCTCCTACGCAGCAGTTATGGCACAATTCAAGCCGCTTAGTTTAGGTAGTTAGGCAGGTAGATGGTTACGTGTCATGTAGCCCCAACCACAAGTGTGAAGGCCAATTTATTGGCCTGTATTTGTGGGAGGGGCGTAAGTAGCACATTTATACCAGGCAGGTGCCTCCCCTGGGTGTGTCGACGGTGCTGCGTACCCTCCCAACCCGCCCTTCTTTTTCATAAACACCTTGCAGGGTATGCCCCTTTCAGGCATTCCTCCTACGCAGCGGTTATGGCACAATTCAAGTCGCTTAGTTTAGGTAGTTAGGCAGGTAGACGGTTACGTGTCATGTAGCTCCGACCACAAATAAGATGTAACTGAGCGGCACTCACCACCAGAGATTCATAAAAGGGTATCTTAATTGTAGCAACGTAATAAAACAGGTTACAGTGTATCCACACCACGGGCAGGCTCCTCAGGACGCCAGCAAGCGGCAGCGACGGCCGTTTCACACAAACACAGTGCTTCTTCTGACTACCTTTGGGGAATTGGGATGCTGCCTACTTTTCACCTGTGTTACAGGGGGAGGGGAAGGAAAGATTCACCCCTTCAACTACCTCTGAAACTAAAACTCAGCAGGAATACCACAATGCCCCATATGGGACATTTACGAACAATTACAGCAAGAAAACTCCATAGATATGGCAATAAGGTGCGGGCATTCATAATTCATCTATATTCACGATATTTACAACAAGCAATAATATTACCACCGGAGGTGTCATCCATATTCTTAAGTAAATGCGTTTAAATCATTCCTCTCATTTAATCCTAGTCCTCCCATTGCGTCAGCCTGTATAATAAGTTTAGCTTCCTTCTGTAGTAACATGCGGTGCCTGTCGTCCCCTCCATCATGTAATTTCATGATCCAAGGTAAAACACTCGATTTTAGAGGTAATGATTTCAATATACGACAATTTATCACATGCAGGACGTGTTTTGTGGTATATGTGGTGATCTGCGTTTGTGGGTCATTCTACATCGGCAAAACAAAGAGACCGGTGTTGGAACAATTTAGAGAACATGTTAATTCGATTCAGACAGGAAAGGGTTGCCCGCAGTTGATCGCTCATATTCGCGACAACCATTGAGGCAATGCCAAGTGTCTGAGATTTGCCGGTGTGGAAATGGTCCCGGTCCCCAGATGGGGCGGGCGACAGGAACCGCATGATGCTACAAAAGGAAGCTAGACTTATTATACAGACTGACACAATGGGAGGACTAGGATTAAATGAGGGGAATGATTTAAACTCATTTACTTAAGAATATGGATGACACCTCTGGCGGTAATATTATTGCTTGTTGTCAATACCGTGAATATAGATGAATTATGAATGCCCGTACCTTATTGCCATATCCACAGCCTACAAAGAACTACCAGACCGTTTATGATAGTAAACAAATTTATTAGATAGTCAATATATTAACACCATGATTAGCATATATTAAAAACAGAACATAACATACTGTAACATAAGGGACATAAGTACAAGAAAAAGGCATCACCTGGAGGGAAGACACAGCATAAGACAGCTCCTAACAACAATTATAATAAGACAATAAAGTGCAAGTGCATAATATGGGCCAAAAGGCCAGTGATTAACAATTGATTGCCATATCTATGGAGTTTTCTTGCTGTAATTGTTCTTAAATGTACTATATGGGGCATTGTGGTATTCCTGCTGAGTTTTAGTGTCAGAGGTAGTTGAAGGGGTGGATCTTTCCTTCCCTCCCCTGTAACACAGGTTAAAAGTAGGCATCACAATTCCCCAAAGGTAGCCAGAAGAAGCACTGTGTTTGTGTGAAACAACTGAGTTATATCTAATATATAAGCATTTGTGGATTTGCAAAGCAGAGCTGTGCACCGCTTGAAACTGGAATACTTGAAGTATGGGACTGCGCTTAAGCCTGAATATCTAATGAATGTGTCATGTTTTTTGACCGAGGGTAGTGCCGCTGGTTTGAATCCTGTTCAAACTCTAACTCTAATGCTATGCCTAACTCTAATATTGGCTCCTAAGCCTAATTCTGACCCTTAACCTCCATACTGCCCCCTTAGGCCCCTTTCACACGGGCGAGTTTTCCGCGCGGGTGCAATGCGTGAGGAGGACGCATTGCACCCGCACTGAATCCGGACCCATTCATTTCTATGGGGCTGTGCACATGAGCGGTGATTTTCACGCATCACTTCTGCGTTGCGTGAAAATCGCAGCATGTTCTATATTCTGCGTTTTCACGCAACGCAGGCCCCATAGAAGTGAATGGGGCTGCGGGAAAATCGCAAGCATCCGCAACCAAGTGCGGATGCGTTGCGATTTTCCCGCATTGTTGCTTAGCAATGGGACCCGATCTCTATTATTTCCCTTATAACATGGTTATAAGGGAAATAATAGCATTCTTAATAAAGAATGCATTGTTAAATGAAGAGAGAGGGTTAAAAATAATAAAAGTTAACTTACCTTAGCCACTTGATCGCGTGAGTCGCGATCTGTCCTCTCTTTCCCTGCAGCATCTATAATCTAAAGGACCTGTGATGACGTCACATCACATGGTCCAATCACATGGTCCAGCTTACCATGGTGATGGACCATGTGATTGGACCATGTGATGTGACGTCATCACAGGTCCTTTAGATCATAGATGCTGCAGGGAAAGAGAGGACAGATCGCGACTACGCGATCAAGTGGCTAAGGTAAGTTAAGTTTTATTATTTTTAACCCCTTCCTCTTCATTTAACAATGCATTCTTTATTAAGAATGCTATTATTTCCCCTTATAACCATGTTATAAGGGGAAATAATCAATTCTCCAGTAGACCCGAAACCGGACTTCAGTGATGAAGTCCGGCTTCGGGTTGGGTACCAAACATAGCGTTTTTTCTCACGAGTGTGCAAAACGTGTTGCAAACGTTTGCACCCGCGCGGGAAAAACGCACATATTCCCGCAACGCACCCGCCTCTTATCCGGGCGTCAAATATGACGCCCATGTGCAAGAGGCCTTACTCTAATACTGGCCCTAATCCTAATACTAATCTTAACCCAACAAGTGACTGTAACCTTAACTACAACCCTCAATAAGTCACGTAAATCACACAGCGACCATAATATATGACTGTCCACATATATCTCTACACACTGCATGTTTTATATCTCGTACCTGACACATAGTATACGCACAGAGTACTGATACTGTACGTCAGGCACAAGGTATAATAGATGCAATGTGTACAGATTATATATAACAGTATACTGATACATTAGGTACAAGGTATAAAAGATGAAGTGGGTACAGGTATATAGTGTATACAGCAGTGTATTGATATGTCAGGTATGAGGTATAATACATGCAGTGTGTACAGGTATATAGTATAGCAGGCTGTGTACTTATGTAAGATACGAGGTGTAACTTATACCTCGTACCTCACATATCAGTATTCTGCTGTATATACTATATATCTGTACACACTGCATCTATTATACCTCATACCTCAAATATCAGTACACTGCTGTATAAACAATATACTGTTTGTATATACATTGCATCTACAGTTGTATCATCGTTACCGCTCCTTTTTTTCGCAATTCGTTAATACCAAAACGCGATTTTATCTCCTTCAGTGTAGCAATACACAGCAAAGCCACTAGATGGTGGTGTTTAGTTACAGTATTCAAATTATCATAGTTATTGGCCAGAGCGGCTTCATCATCCTGCTGTTCCCTATACTCAGTTGGACTCTGTACTGTACATGTGCTGTATTTAATTAAAAAGTATGGCAATACATGAATAAAAATACAGCCATGTACAGTACAGTACATACACATGCATGAATTATCGCTGCTGCGCAGCTTACTGTAATTACCACCTGGTCGCGTTCACCCTTATGGAAACACCGAGGTGGCGGATACTACAGTAACCTGGCATTGTAATGTACAGTATACTGTCCCCTTCATCACGCACCCAGCCAAAAAGAAGAAATCGGGTGTCGGGGTGGCGGAGTGGGCGGGGAGTTCACCAGACATCTACACTGTACAGTAGCTCCGGCTCACGAAGCTGCGTTGAAATCGCAATGCGATTCATAGATAGAACTTAAATTAATCGCATCGCGATTTCCACTTTCTCAAATCCGACAGTACATTCTAGCATGGTCCCCATCACCATGGCTCCATTGCGATTTCAACGCAGCTTCGTGAGCACGGAACGCAGAATTCGAAGCACGGAACGCATTAATTCAAGTTCTATGAATCGCATTGTGATTTCAACGCAGCTTCGTGAGCATGGAAGTCGGCAGAAGTTGAAATCGCAATGCGATTCATAGTACAGTTCCCGCCGAACAAGTTGTAATCGCAATGCGAATAATACAGGTTATATTAATCGCATTGCAATTCCATTAACAATTACTAACACTGCAGCTTCAGAATGAATGCAAGATGGATCCTATCCTTGCGTTTAGATAGGAGGTGGGAGGGTCTGGGAGGTAGGGTATGCTGATTGGCTGGAATGTGTCTGCTGACTGTGAGGTACAGTTTATAGGGGCGAACTCGAACATCGAATATGTTCGCCCGCCGCGCGGACGCGAACAAGCTATGATCGCCGGCGAATAGGTCGGGCCATCTCTACTTGTTAACTCATATGAGAATGTTGACGAGCACAAGGCTGGAGATCATGAAAGAATGGGTTGCTATCAGTCAGGAATTGGCCCAGAGGTTGATTGAGAGCATGCCCAGTCGAATTGCAGAGGTCCTGAAAAGAAGTGCCAACACTGCAAATACTGACTCTTTGCATAAATGTCATGTAATTGTCGATAAAAGCTTTTGAAACGTATGAAGTGCGTGTAATTATATTTCACTACATCACAGAAACAACTGAAACAAAGATCTAAAAGCAGTTTAGCAGCAACGCAGATGCGTTTTTGATGCGTTTTCTATCAAAAACGCCCAAATGGCCCCTGGGGGTTCAGATATCTTGCCTCGGAGGCAGCAGAACGTTGGTGGTAGTCATAGTCAACCGTCATATACAATCAAATTGGTTTGATAAATATATCTAGATGTATATAATGAAAAACTAATAATAATGGATAAAATTATATCTGTACAGTATATATGTGTGTGTATAAGGAAATGCTCTTTACAGGGACAGATTAACATTCCATTTGCTAATATAAGCTTAAGTCTTCAGAAGTGTTTTATGTTGACAAAGTAGCATAATGCGAGCCTATTCTGTACATGAATATACCGAATACTGAGCATTGGCTTATACACACACTATATATAGGAGGAGGGGGAGGGCGGGTATCCACAGTTATCCACAGCTTCATATTACACTTTAAAAACTATGTAAAGATTTGTAAGTAGTGAGGTCACAGTTCACTAAAGAACTAACGCTTGGATTGTGTGGTACAATTAGGACTGGTAATATACAAGTGGTCAGTCCCCTTAATAGCATTGCGGCTGCGTACCTTATTTTAAATATCAGTAGATCTACACATACACACGTACACATACCGGGGGGACACTAACATTAGAAAAAATGAAAGCACCCGTTATAACAGTAAATAACTTTTTATAAATAACAATTAGAAAACAGGCCTCTAAGGCAACTAAGAATATTAAGTAACATAAAAAAAAAAAAGGATGAAATTAAGGCAAGGTTTTCATCCTTTTCGCTTCCTGGAGCAGATCATCCAAGGCCTTCTGATTGGCCTCCTCCAGGACAGCCATCTCGTTGGAGAATTGCGTCTCCATCTCCTTCAAGCGACGAAGATGCTGCGTTCTCAGCTGCTGCATTTTATGCCTTTGCTCCCGCTTCTGGCTCCCAATTTTTTTTATTAAGTTGTTGATAGCTGTAAAATAAATAAAATATAATTTTGAAATGTACTTTAAGATACAATCATTGATTAGTGTATAAAGCCGATGACATTTCTTTATCCCAATCCGTTTTATATTGGTTAAGGTAGGATTAAGAATAGTTCCTTTGAGTTTAGGGTTATTGACTTACTGTAGTAGTTACGTTAATGGTTTTCATGTAGATTAATTACTTGTTGTGTGTTGTACGTTCTTTGTTGCCTGTTTTAATGTTTTTACACCATTTTTTAGATAAATATTTTTATGGTTTTGTGCACTTTAGTCTAACAAAAATTTTAACTATTGGATGCTCGTTACATCATAATTAAAATGTATGTGTCATTGAGATACTTTACAGAAATCAGTCCACCAGTAACATTTGCTTGATGTAAAAACAACTTTTAGGCCCCTTGCAGTTGAGCGTTCCTCACGCAGCGAGTCTGCAACGGAGCTCCCGGCCTGACCTCCCAGCACTGCTAGGGATCACATAGCAAGTTTTGGAATGTATTGGATAACACTGGCAGCATTATGGATTAAGGGTCCGTGTTTTTTGACTGAGTGCCGAGATACAGTAGATACAGTATAGTGAGACAGGTCACTCCGGTACTCCATCAAGGGTTTTTATAAAGTGGGGATTAAAAATGCTGTCCTATTCAAGTGTGGACAGGAGATGTCAAAACGGAACTTGCAGAGAAGGGAACAGGGTCTCTGACAGACCCTAAAGAGTGGTGATATACTAATCTTTTTGTTACACTTCTTTCGAGTGCACGCAAAGTGTGGGACTTTAGGTTATGCGATATGTGAAGTCTGAATAAAAATTAAAGGTCAAACTTTATTGTTTGGTTGAATAAAATCTGCCTGTGGTGAAGACTAAACTGACACTTTATGTGTGTGGGGACACTGAATAAATTAAAACATCAAAAGCATCTAATTACCCTCCTTGCAGGGGTGGTCACCAACTCGTCCTCAACCTCTGACTCCTCTTCTTCCTCATCGTCCTCTTCAAGCACATTCGAGGGGGTGAAGAAGGTTGGGGTGATGAGGGTCCGGCCTCTACATCTTCATCAGCAGGTGGCCTCGGGGTATGTTGCCCTGGATCGGCCTGCTCTTCTCCCTCCTCCTCAGATGACTCCTCTACTGCCACCACCCTCCTCTTCCTATTCTTGCACTTTGGACGCAGCTTTGGTAGAGGAACATCTGTAATTACACAATTTTTAGAATATACCAAGAAAAACAATGAAAGCAGTAAAAAGTTAAAGCTCAACATAGTAGTTTATGGTGGGATCGGCTTAATTATGATTTAGCTATAACTTATCTTACCTGGATATTTTTCGTTGCGGATCTCTGTGATCCGATCCATTTTGTAACGCTTCAGATCGGACCACTTTTTGGTGATTTCATTTTTGCGGTGCCTGTAGCCCATCTTCCACAGCTGGTATCCCAGACGCCGCACTATGGCTTCCTTCTCGGCCCTACAGTGGGTCAAATCATATTTGTGCTGCATCATATGCTGCAAGATAACAATTGAAGCATGGAGTCATAAAATTGACTAATACAAGTATTACTAATTATAGTCATTTCTAAACAAATATAAAAATTTGTGACTTGAACACTGTCCGCCCCTTTAACAGTGACTTTGACTGTGGCTGCCCCTTTAACAGTGATTTTGACAGTGGCCGCCCCTTTAACAGTGACTTTGACTGTGGTCGCCCCTTTACCAGTGACTTTGACAGTGGCCGCCCCTTTAACAGTGACTTTGACTGTGGCCGCCCCTTTAACAGTGACTTTGACTGTGGCCGCCCCTTTAACAGTGACTTTGACTGTGGCCGCCCCTTTAACAGTGACTTTGACAGTGGCCGCCCTTTTAACAGTGACTTAGACAGTGGCCGCCCCTTTAACAGTGACCTTGACAGTCTGTCACCCTGCAGTAGAACATGTGACAGACAGTGTATGGCAGTTAGGAGTTCAGCGAAGGCCTGCAGGCTTCTTCACTAATAAAAATAATAAATACGTTGGAATCACATCACTGGATTACATACTTGGTTGAATTACTTACATTGATTATTAACTCCAGCTCTTCTGGCTCGAAATTGCTCTTAACCATGTTGAATGATATTCTCCGATTCAAACACAGGCACGCACGTACAGACGCACGCAGACGATTGTTCAAATTACGTATTATCGCGATAGATAACCGAACATAGTAAAGTTGACTGCATAGGCAACTTTCCTATTGGTAATTTGTGACCTATTGGTAAGTTGTATAAGAATCAAACATAATTCGATTAGGCCAACGAATACTAGACCTGACTATACAGACAGCTCTAAGTTCAATTCGAACGCGATTACAAGTAGTGGGATACGTTTTTAAATGTTGAGTAATATGACTAATCGAGAATATAGTGCTATGCTATATAGCACTATATTCTCAATCTTCGTTAAAAGTTGAAATCGCAATGCGATTAATTCAAGTACAATAAATCTCGTATTGCGATTTCAAGTTAGAGCTTCTGCCGACTTCCGTGTTTATAGAGCGTCCCCATCACCATGGGAACGGCTCCATGCTAGAATGTACTGTCGGATTTGAGAACGTTGAAATCGCAATGCGATTAATTCAAGTACTATGATTCGCATTGCGATTTCAACTTATATCAATAATGATATCGTAGTTATTGGCCGTACACGAACGGCCAAGAACTACGATAATATACTGTAATATTATAGTACCTCTATAGCAGAAAAGGGAAAAATTAAGAAATTAGGGCAGCGCTGGCTGCTGCAGTCTACAGCCTACTCTCCCATGTACTGTAGTTCCAAGCGGGTCCCGGGTAGACAGAGGAGAGAGCAACAGAAAATTGACTACACATGGGACATGTACGGATAATAGCCTGCTCATGCTGGGGGTTGTAGTCCTTCAACTGATGGTTGCATCTGAACCATTACATAATAGTTGAACACAGCAGTAGATTCAGCCGCTGCTATTGAGGTGTGCAGCCAGGGGCGTAGCTAACGGCCATTAAGGGGCGCCCTGAAGCCTCCATTACATATAATCTTCTCAGAGAGTAGATACTTTTATTTTGTATCTCTATTTGGGTGCGTTCACACTTCAGTTATTTGATCAGTTATTGGAAGCCAAAACCAGGTGCGGGACAAGCAAACAGAAGTGTGGAACTCAGATCTCTGGGGCTATCTTGGAATCCTGAACATCCCGTGACAATTTAAAAAAAAATAACAAAAATAAGGGCAGCATCTCTGCTTCATAAAAAATGAGGACTGCCATTTTCTTTTCTGGCTGGTCCTTATATACGGGAGGTGTGTTTTCATTGGTTCCACAAGTCACATGCCCTCCCTGCCCCTTTCTGTGAATGAACCTAGTTTTTAATGTGCATGGGCAGGCATGTGACTTGTGGAAGCAATGAAAAACACCTCCCGTATATAAAGACCAGCCAGATGGAGATCGCTAAAATAGTAGCCGGTGTACCATGAAAAAGCATTAAGTCATGAAGAAACATTAAGCAGCTGATTTCTGGGGGTGTGTCGCTCTGCTCTGCTCCCTGCTCTCGGCTCAGATTACATATTCAGGGGGTGTGTTCTATGCAGCTCAGCGCGCAGTGTTTGAAGCCCGCGGCATGGGGAGAAGGCGCGGGTGTCTGAATAAACCCGTCAACCCCCATCCCGTGCCTCCTGTCACGCAGAAAACCGCAGGTCTGAATTGACCTGCGGTTTTCTGCGCAACATGGGGGCTCACAGGTTTATTTAGACACCCGTGGCTCCTCATAACCCCTCCCGTGCCTAAACCCTCCCCCTTGCCTCCTCTCACTCAGAAAACCGCAGGTCTGAATATACCTGCGGTTTTCTGCGCAACATGGTTGGGGCTCACAAATTTATTCATACACCCGTGCCTCCCCATAACCCCCCGTGCCTGCTCAAAAACCCTCCGGTGCCTAAACCCAACCGCCCCCCCCCCCTTGCCTCCTCTCACGAAGAAAACCGCAACATGGGGGGGGGGGGTTAACGGGTTTATTCAGACACCCGCACCTTCTCCCCGTGCTTCAAACACTGCGCGCTGAGCTGCATAGAACACACCCCCCTGAATATGTAATCTGAGCCGAGAGCAGGGAGCAGAGCAGAGCGACACACCCCCACAAATCAGCTGCTTAATGTTTCTTCATGACTTAATGCTTTGGTACACCGGCTTCTTTAGATATACAGTATATCGTAGTAGCTGGCTTCTACTGATATATGAAAGATACCATGAATAAAAGAAATGATTAAATAAAATAATTATCTGGAGAGAAAACAGCAGCCGTTATACGGATCAGCCTGTCTGCACTGCAATTGAAGGGGGAGGGAGAAATACACTGTTTTATTTATTCATAGTATATTTCACAGTGTATATAGTATGTATATTGCAAGTATATAATAGTGTATATAATATTGTATGTTATATGTATAAATAAATAAATATAAAGTTTTGAATGCTGCACATGTATAATCCTGGGTTTCAATATAGCACTCAGTGTTGAAACATAATAATGATTAATCCGCACTTTCATTCCATGAGTACAATATGTTGTTGCTGTTGCGTTAATCCATATTTATGTGTGCAAATCCTTAAATATCGCTAATATCAGCGCTTAATCCATACAGTAGGTTTAATTCAAAGAATACAACATAGCCAGCCAATGAGTGATGCCATGCACAGAGTTTGTGTTCATGAACCAGACAGCTCAGGATGAGTACGGCTACAGCTCCTTCTGAAAAGAAAGAGTGCTTCAAGGCATTGAATTAAGGAAGGGAGAGGCCTGGTGCATGGCATCACTGTGGGTACATTACTCCGAGGACTGCTCAGCACTGTCAACAAACTTGGCTCGGCATACAGTAATTGTATCAAAAGAAAAATCAACCCTTGCACATACTGTATACCCAGGCTCTCACAAAGGCTACCCTTCCCCCAGCACAGGAATGAGGTGTAAATTCAACTCTGAGGGCTGAAGCTGGCAGAACATTGAATCGCATGATGCCACTTCGCGCGGTGAGGTCTCTACTGCTGCACTGGATATAAATATATATATACACCAACCAGATGCCGATGAATAAAAAAAATAATTCTTCAGTATACATTGATTAGTATTTGTTTTTCTTTATATACAGCACATCAATATATATGTATTAAAGCAATAATTTTTAATACTTTTTATTCATTTACAAGATTTGAAGGATATACATTGATTAATCGGAATCTGGTTGGTGTACATATATCTACTGTACTTATATATATATTTATATCCAGTGCAGCAGTACAGACCTCACCGCTACCCTGATAGTCTGTTACAGTGTTGCACTTTGGATAAAATGTATCGTTCTGGAGCCAGACGGGATGTAATTGTAGCAAATCCTCAGCTGTGAGTAGTAAAATGTGAAGTGGCATCATGCGATTCAATGTTCTGCCAGCTTCAGCTCTCAGAGTGGAATTTACACCTCATTCCTGTGCTGGGGAAGGGTAGCCTTTGTGAGAGCCTGGGTATACAGTATGTGCAAGGGTTGATTTTTCTTTTGATACAATTACTGTATGCAGAGCCAAGTTTGTTGACAGTCCTCGTGGGGGAAGGGGAGCTGAAAACAATAGGATAGTTAATACGCTCATTACCAACCCAATACACCAATAGCGCATGTCCCCGGTCTTATTGATTTTTCCAATGCGATTCTCTTCCACACATACTGTATCTTTACACTTAGGCTATTTCAGAATGATCTGCCTTAAAATAGAGGAATTTACCCATATACTTCTCCATTAACCATTATACAGCGATCCTCTACTTTCTGCACCAACTCCATTAATCAGGGTAGCCTTGATAATTTTTTTTATATCTAAATCTATCTATCTATCTATCTATCTATCTATCTATACAAGGAAGAAGACTGCGGCACCGCTAAGTAGTGAAACAAGGTGGATCCTTTATTCACCTAGTGCATGCGACGTTTCGATCCTCTCAATGGGATCCGTATCAAGCTGATACGGATCCCATTGAGAGGATCAAGCGTCGCATGCACTAGGTGAATAAAGGATCCACCTGTTTCACTACTTAGCGGTGCCGCAGTCTTCTTCCTTCGTTTGTATGTGGCCTAGTCCAGGCCTTTTGACCGCGGGCACGCCATCCCACTCGGTTGAGTGCCGCCATTGGAGACATCTTCTTTGCACTATATATATATATATATATATATATATATATATATTTTTCCCTTTATATAAATATATATATATTGTGGGGAGTTGCTCTGGTAGACAGTGGTGCGGGTGCAGTATAGAGGCAAAGGGAGTCCAGGTAGCGCAGCAAACAGTGTTTTATTTCACACTTGCACAAACAAAACTCAAAACAGTCACTTAGTGTTACTTCACACACATAGCCAAAACTTGAGGCAAAACAAAAGTCCAAGACGGAATCAAATTCACCTGTGTGGTTTAGGTGCGTGTTCACACCCGGCTGTCAGCCCAGCCGCAGGAAAGTCCAACCTCAGGCTTCCAGGCAGACTGCACGCCTCTTTGCAAGCTCTTGCTTCCAGCCCTGAGAGCTCCACGGAACACCAGCAGTTTCCAGGTTAAATCACCTCAAATCCTAGGTGTCAGTTCACACCTGGCTGAATGCTCGGCAACACAAAAAGTCCACTGACCGTCTTTACATGGCCTGTTCTCCTGACACACGGGTCTCAGCTTTTCAGCCCAGCACAGGGCTCAGATCCCACACACAGAGAGAGCTTTGCATAAACCCAGCTGTCTTTTAAAGGCAGCTAGGTATTAACCCAAAAAAACCCGGACCGGCACCTAAAATCCGGTCCAGTATTTGCCCTCACCTGGCTGCAATCAACCCAGCAGCACAGGCTGAGAGGAAAATACCTGTTTTTTTTACCACCAAACCTCTCACTGTGTCACAATATATACATTTTATATGAGAAAAAATAATGAAACACATGAATCATTGAGAAATTCACATACAATATAAAGATTTAAATTATATAATTTTATTTAATAACATAACAATAATTACCAACTTTAATGGAAACAATGATTTGACTTTGAAGAAAGTGACTTTTTTAAGTGAAAGCTAGATCCACACTCCCCCACACACTCCTTCGCCCCCACCCCCCTCTCCTCCTAATTTGTGGATTATGAACACTGTGATGAGGAGCTGGGGATGGGTGGACCTGCAGTAGTTAACCCTTTCTTTGTTAGAGACGTGCATGGAAAACAAAGGTTTTTCTTAATCTACTAGACAGAAATTTACATTCGCTACTGCCTTGCTAATTTGTGGATTCAGAATAATGCTACTGTGGTAGTAGCGCTGTAGACTTCTGTATATGTAATGTATGTTTTTAAATCTCTATTTCTCTGTCTGCATATACCATTACAGTATATTGTATATATAAATATATATATATATTTATAATGTAAATTATTATTGGATTTTATTGTGCAACTATAATAAAATATTAATACATAAGTGCAAAAATGGATATATTAATTAAAACTGAAATAAAATAATCTCAAAACTGAGTAACAAAATATACATTAAATCTGCCTTCTGTAAACATTCCGATTGCCTTTGGGCACACATTATTATTATTTTATTCATATATATAGTGCCAACATGTTCTGCAAAGTTTAAAAGAGATGATCATCAATCAAGATGTTGAGCCTAGGACTGTGCAGTACAGTATAGTATGGGATAGGGCTTTACCACCGATTTCCACTTGGCATTCGCAATAGTCCATTCAGAGTATCTTTAATTCTTTTGGCCACTTCTTTTGTTACAACATATCGACTTTCTGTTTCATTGGCAATATATTTTCTTAAATTTTCGGGTAACGCCTTTTTACCTCTAGCCCCTTCATAATTCACGGTATGTGTCCAAGTTTTGTATACGTCAAAGGGAACTAGTTCTTGAAACAGTAATTGGGCAAATCTATGTGCTTCGTTTTAGCAGTTTTTGAATATAGTTCACTTTGGCTACGTCCAGGATACGAAGTTGGAAATCCGTGATTGTACTCTGCACATGAAGTTGTGAAACAGTCAATGTGGAATGGCTTACAGAACTGTTTGTTGTTATGGCGTTGTGAGTAGACAAGTGGCTACTAGGTGGTTGGCAAACATCAGGCAAATTGATGTTATTGCCTTGGCTGCAGTTAACCATTGCAGTGATATTCTCACTGCAACTGGTTGTTATTTCGCTGTATGTACCTGTACATATGGGCATTGTATTGTTAATCCCGTTTTCACTATTTTGCATTGATTCATCCAATCCTTCTTGTATTTGTTGCATTCCACTTTCATTATTGTCCACAACCGGTGAAGATGAAATACAATTTTGATTAATATTACTTGGCTGATTGCAAGAAGATATAGAATAAGGAATATTGATTAAAATATCAGCAGTCACTTTTGAAACTGATTTTTGTACTTCTTCTTCAATATTTCTTGTTAGAGTACATAGTCCATTATTCAGTCCACGCTCCAAATGAAGGTTTATGTTAGCAAAAACGCCTGGTTTACTCCTTCTTCTAAAGCATTTGTCAAGACAGACATTGTTTTTTTCACAGTTTCTTCCAAAAGCTGGATAAATCTATTTTCCATCTGATGGTGTAGTTCTTGCATTTTCTTTTCAAAATTCATAAGTCGTTCCTGTACATCGGATGTAATTGGCTCTCTTCTGGGTTTTTCGAGAACAATGGGGGAACAATTGATGTTCGGAACATGTGTTTTTCTCCTGTGGGGATCCGCTCTGGTAGGCAGTGGTAGCGAGTGCAGTATAGAGGCAACACAGACAGGTCTTGGTGTTAAACGGTGCTTTCTTTATTCACACGGTGAACACAAGTGAAAAGGCAGTGCAGTTCATAGGGAGGGTGGTCACACACAACGGCAAAACAATAGTTCAGTCCCAAACCAGCTGCAGGCTACTTGAGGCCTGGTTCCATCACAACAAGAAAAGTCTATTCAAAGCCAGGAGTAATATCACCTCTTTCTCCTTGGGGAAGCAAGCCCCTGGGTCCGGCTTCTAGCCATGGATTACGGATCCCTCCTGGCTTCAGCTGGGGTTCCCCGCACAGTCCTTTACAGGCCTCAGTACACAGCCCAGCTCACCTTCACCTCTCACTCTCACAGTTAGAGAACAACAGCTTCCACCACACCCTTGCTGCTGGTCGGGTTTTAAACCCTCCCTGCAAACCTGGCCTGGACCGTGGGGAGACAGGCACCCACCCGCATATCTGCCTGCTCCCAGTAAGAGCCGGCCCGGATCCGCTGTGTTAACAGCATGACCGCTGCAAAACACACTTTTCCGGCTCTTACTCCACCGGGACCAGGACCCCCGGTGGCACGTACCTACCGTCTATTACCACCCCAGGTACTCTCCTACATATCCCCCCCCTTTGTTCAACCCTGCAGGGTTGCACACCCTGTTCAATCCTGAGAGGTTGGACACATGTACAGCAGTGTACCCGGGACAGGGCATCTGCATTCCCCTGTAAGCGGCCTGCTCTGTGCTCGACACTCAATTTAAAATTCTGGAGGGACAAAAACCATCTGGTGACCCGGGCACTCCTCTCCTTGGCCTGGCTCATCCACTGGAGAGGGGAATGATCAGTCACCAGACGGAACCTTCTCCCTAACAGATAGTATCTAAGGGACTCGAGGGCCCACTTGATGGCCAGGCATTCTCTCTCTACCACGCTGTACCTGGTTTCCGCTGGAGTGAGCTTGCGACTCAGGAAGACAACGGGGTGTTCTTCCCCATTGACTCCTTGAGAGAGTACTGCCCCTAGGCCTACTCCAGAGGCGTCAGTCTGAACAATAAATTCCCGTGTGAAGTCGGGTGTCACCAAAATCGGTGACCCACACAGAGCCGACTTCAAACGGGAGAACGCCTCTTCCGCCTGCTCATCCCAGCGGACCATTACCGTCTTCCTCCCCTTCAAGAGTCCTGTCAATGGGGCCGCTACCGTGACAAAGTTGGGGATAAAGCGCATGTAATACCCTATCATGCCTAGGAACGAACGTACTTGCTTTGTGGTAAGAGGTCTGGGCCAGCTCTTGATCGCCTCAACCTTGTCTACCTGGGGTTTGACAACTCCCCGCCCAATCACGTATCCCAGGTACCGGACTTCCTCAAACCCGATCGAACACTTTTTTGGGTTGGCCATCAGTCCAGCTTTTCTAAGTAATTCAAATACGGCCTGAACCTTGGGCAGGTGACTCTCCCAGTCCTGGCTAAACACAATGATGTCGTCCAGATATGCCGAAGCATATGGACGATGGGGCCGTAGGATGACGTCCATCAATCGCTGGAAGGTGGCTGGAGCGCCATGTAGGCCAAAGGGCAAAACTCGGTACTGAAACAACCCCTCGGGGGTGACAAAGGCAGTCTTCTCCTTTGCCGCCTCCGTGAGAGGCACCTGCCAGTACCCTTTTGTAAGGTCGAGGACCGAGAAATAGCGAGCTTTCCCCAGCCGTTCTATGAGCTAGTCTACCCGAGGCATGGGGTAGGCATCAAATTTCGACACCTCGTTGAGCTTTCTAAAGTCATTGCAGAAGCGTAGAGTACCGTCAGGTTTTGGGATGAGGACTATGGGGCTGGCCCACTCGCTTCTGGACTCCTCAATGACTCCTAACCTCAACATGGACTTTACTTCTTCTGAAATGGCCTGTCGTCGGGCCTCCAGTACCCGATATGGCTTCAACCGTACCCTGACGTGGGGCTCGGTGACGATGTCATGTCGGACTACTGAAGTTCGACCAGGAAGATCAGAGAACACGTCCCTATTTCGACTCACAAACTCTTTGGCTTCCTGAGCTTGTTTGGGCGACAGTCCACCAGCTATCTTTACTGTGGAGGTGCCCTCCGGGACCTCCGGTGGGGCGGAGATCTTCCCCGCAATCAAGACAGTGCTTGGGCCGTCCCCAACGAGATTCTCCCTATCTCTCCACGACTTCAGTAAATTTACATGATATACCTGTTCTGGCTTCCGCCGTCCTGGCTGGGATATCCTGTAATTTACTGGCCCTACCTTCTCTTTCACCTCGTAGGGACCTTGCCACCGTGCCAAAAACTTACTGTCAATGGTGGGGACTAGTACCAGTACCCGGTCACCTGGGTTAAATGTCCTGACCTGGGCACTCCGGTTGTATACCCGGCTCTGTGCCAGTTGGGCGACCTCCATGTGTTCCCGGACAATTGGTAGGACTGTCTCTATGCGGTCCTGCATCTTTTCTATATGCTCTATGAGGCTCTTGTGTGGGGTGGGCTGTTGCTCCCACGCCTCTTTAGCGATGTCCAGCAACCCCCTTGGACGTCGACCGTATAATAGCTCGAAGGGCGAGAACCCCGTAGATGCCTGGGGCACTTCTCGCACTGCAAACAATACGTACGGCAGCAACAGGTCCCAATCCTTTCCGTCTTTGGCTACGGTTCTTTTGAGCATAGTTTTTAAGGTTTTGTTAAACCGCTCCACCAGTCCGTCGGTTTGAGGATGGTACACGGACGTGTGCAACCATTTAACCCCTAAAAGCTTGCAGAGCTCCCTCGTCACCTTAGACATGAAGGGGGTCCCCTGGTCGGTCAGGATCTCTTTCGGAATCCCCACTCTTGCAAACATACCCATGAGCTCTTTGGCTATGAGCTTAGCTGAGGTATGACGTAGGGGGATCACTTCAGGATATCTGGTGGCGTAGTCTAGGACCACCAAGATATGCTGATGCCCTCTGGCCGACTTGTTTATGGGGCCTACCAGATCCATCCCTATTCTTTCAAAGGGAACCTCGATGATGGGCATGGGCACTAGGGGACTGCGATAGTGGGGCTGGGGGCTTGTCATCTGACACACTGGACAGGATTGACAAAACCTTTTGACCTCCTCATAAACCCCGGCCAATAGAACCTTTGCAGAATCCGCTCTTGGTTTTTTTTTACACCCAAATGTCCTCCCAGAACATGGGAGTGGGCTAAGTCCAGTACCATACGGCGGTATGGCTGGGGTACCACCAGCTGCTCCACTACCTCCTGCTGCACCTTGTTCACCCTGTACAGCAGGTCCTGGTTAAAAGCCAAATGGGGAAACACCAAGTCGGCGCCTGGGTGCTGAGCCACCCCATTTACCACTGTAACCCCTTCCCTCGCCCGCAATAATGTCGGATCCTGGAGCTGGGCGGTCCCGAACGTGTCACGGGATACCTCCAGGTCCGGGATGGACGGGGTTTCCACAGATTCGCCTGCCAACACCTCTAGGGAAACCTATCGGGATGACACTCTACAGGTGATGTGGTGACCCCTACGGCTGGTACCCCCGCATCGGGATCTTCGGGCATTGGGCCCGATCGTTGTCCGCCCCTAAGGTAAGGCATATCACTCTTCCATAGAGCCCAGAACAACGGAAAATCCCTTCCCAGTATGGCGGCATAAGGGATCTGGCGTCCCACACCGACGACGTGCTGCACCTCTCGGCCCAACACAGACATGGTAACCCTGGCGGTGGGGTACTCTCGGCGGTCCCCATGGACACAGACAATGGAAAGGGTTTGCTTCTCTGGTAGGGTCTCAGACACTAAGGACTCATGCACAAGGGTCACAAGGCTCCCAGAGTCCAGCAAAGCATTAATCGGATGCCCATCGATTGAGACTTGGCACAGGGGTGGCATATCGGCGGCCAGTAAGGGGTCCGCGGTACATACAGGCCGGGCAAAGAAAGAGGACCGGCGAACGAACCCACAGTCCATGGGTTCAGGGGCTTGAGGACAGTTCGCGGCCCTATGTCCCAGTCCGTGGCAGTGCCAACATTGAATCCCCGTGGTCCCTCCCTGGTCTCTCTTCCCTGGAGTAGGACTAGCCTTCCCCCCCCCCCCCTTTGTGGTTGGAACCCTTTTTCCGGATCCCTAGCCTGAGGGGGAGCCTGACGGGTTTCCCGTGCCTGCGTGGAGTCCCGCACCAAATCCTGGGTTGCCACATACCTCTCGACTAGGCTTACCAACTGATCGAGGTTGCCAGGGTCTCCCTGACCGACCCAGCGCTGTATGGCCCTTGGCAGTGTCCGCACAAAACGGTCCACGACCACTCGCTCGACCATTTGGGAGGGACTCAAAGTTTCCGGCTGGAGCCACTTCCTCACCAGATGCACCAGGTCGTATGCCTGAGACCGGACGGGTCTGGACATTGGAAAAGGCCCACTGATGAACTCTCTGCGCCCGCACATAAGTGGTAGCACCCAAGCGTGCCATTACCTCAGCCTTTAGCTTCCCATAATCCTGGGCGTCCTCACGGCTGAGGTCGAAGTATGCTTTTGGGCGTCTCCGACTAGGAATGGCGCCACCACTTCTGCCCACTGTCCCGACGGTAAGTTCTCCTGTTCCGCAGTCCTCTCGAACACCTCTATATCATCCTCCGGAGCCATTTTCCTTAATGCAGACCGGACTTTATCCCTGGGAGCTGGCGGCGAAGGAGTCACTGCCTCTTGCATAAGCGCCAACTGTTGTACCAGCAAACTGTTTGTTTGTTGCTGTTATGCATTGCTCTGCACCAACTGCTTAACCAGCTCCTCCATTTTGTCAGGGATGACCAAGCTTGCTGGTTTAATGTATGACATGCAGCCATGCACCACCCGGATAAATATTCTTTGCCAGCCTCACTGCAGTATGCCCGCTGCAAGCCACCAATTGTGGGGATCCGCTCTGGTAGGCAGTGGTAGAGGCAACACAGACAGGTCTTGGTGTTAAACGGTGCTTTCTTTATTCACACGGTGAACACAAGTGAAAAGGCAGTGCAGTTCATAGGGAGGGTGGTCACACACAACGGCAAAACAATAGTTCAGTCCCAAACCAGCTGCAGGCTACTTGAGGCCTGGTTCCATCACAACAAGAAAAGTCTATTCAAAGCCAGGAGTAATGTCACCTCTTTCTCCTTGGGGAAGCAAGCCCCTGGGTCCGGCTTCTAGCCACGGATTACGGATCCCTCCTGGCTTCAGCTGGGGTTCCCCGCACAGTCCTTTACAGGCCTCAGTACACAGCCCAGCCCAGCTCACCTTCACCTCTCACTCTCACAGCAAGAGAACAACAGCTTCCACCACACCCTTGCTGCTGGTCGGGTTTTAAACCCTCCCTGCAAACCTGGCCTGGACCGTGGGGAGACAGGCACCCACCCGCATATCTGCCTGCTCCCAGTAAGAGCCGGCCCGGATGTGTTAACAGCATAACCGCTGCAAAACACACTTTTCTGGCTCTTACTCCACTGGGACCAGGACCCCGGTGGCACGTACCTACCGTCTATTACCACCCCAGGTACTCTCCTACACTCCTCGGAGTCGAGCACAAGTTTGCTGCATAAAAACTTGTTTCCACCGGCAATCTGTCTACCTCATCTCCAGGGCGAATTATTGTAACACCTTTTCCGTAGTTTTTGTCGGTCGTGCAGATCATTTCATCTAGACATGAAATTATCCCGGCTGTGCTGCAGCTTTCTAAGGCAACAGTTCCATTAACAGACGTTTCAGTCTTTTCTTGTACGGGATCACTTGACTCTGCTACTGTTAATGGAGTACTTATACGTGCAGATCGAAGAAGAGTTGAACATTTAGGCTTGACTTTCCTTTTCCTTGAATGATTTAAAATGTTCTCCTTACCCAAGGTGACAGAATTTTTTACGAGTTAGTGTAGGTTTTTCATGTTCTTGGATTTTGCTGCTGGCACCAAACTTCGCAAAGATGCAGTCTGTTTTTCAGTCTGGTAAAACCTTTTTGATCGCATCTTGTATCAAAGAAAAAAATTCCAAGGTTGTCCACTGAAGTACTGTTGTACTGAAAAGTTCAGTACTGCAGCTTTGAATACAGCTTTACTACTGGAGAATTTTCTGAAAGTGTAGGCATTTCTTACAAGCTTCTACCCCTTTTATACTAGGATTTTATTGTTACGGTAGGTGTGCATAATTAACCACACCCACCAAGACAGTATATAACAGAACAAATGACAACGTTGACTAATATTACAGTCAAGTTTTACCAGAAGACAATACCTACAGTACAGTACAGTTATTGAAGAAAATGCCACAAAGGGTTCCTCAATTTGTTATCGAGAAAATTATTACAATGACTTCCGAGGGACATTGCGTTACTGATATCTACCGGTGTTTGCAGGAAGCTGGTATTGCGATTCACATCAAAAGTGTACGATACTATGCCAAGGGAAAACAAAGAAAGCGAGTGCGATTATTTCTAAGACTACATTGTAAGTATTTCTGTGTACCGTACTGTAAATTTTTTTTTTTAACATGTATTTAACATACAGTAGTCTATTTAATATAAAAGCATTGTATATATTGCACCACTACTGTAAATTTAAATTTTTTTTTTTATTTCTTTCTACAGTGAAGTTCGGGAACTGATCCATGACATTACGAAAAAAACTATGAACTTTCTGCTAGTAAAGTGAAAAAAATTTTGCAGGAAACATACAATGTCAAACTATCAGAAAGCAGCATCCGTGCAGTTCGTCGACAGATGGGTTGGAAATATGCTAATACAAGGTAAAGTATATCCTATAGTACATTATCTATATTAAAAGTAGACTATTGTATTTAGAATTTTCTCATTCTAGCGATTATTAAATGAAATACAACTTAAAATTTTTTGCTTTTAATTTATTTAATAGAAAGTCCCCCATGATCCGGAAGCAGAATCAGGAAAAAAAGATTGGCCCAGGCTTCAGCTTGGATAGATAATGTGGAACAATTTAATGATGTTCTTTTTACAGATGAAACCTCTGTTGCACTGGAACGTTTTGCCAAAATGTCCTTTCGGCATAAAGACCATATTGCTATAAAACCACATCCCAAGCATCCCATAAAAATCCATGTCTGGGGTTGTATTTCGAGAAAAGGTCCTGGTCCTATCGTGATATTTGAAGGTAATGTTTATTAGAGTATATACCGTAAAAATTATATGTTAAATATGCAGTACAGTATGTTGCAATATGTAATTTAACAATTTTTTTTTAATTAAATATATTGTGTGTGTATGAAAATTATATTCATATAATTTTGTAATCTATCCTAGGTATTATGGACAAGATTTATTTCCAGGATGAAATCGTCTTGAAAACATTAGTGCCATATATCACTGACCACTGGCCTTCGGGGCACCGACTGTTTCAAGATAACGACCCAAAACATTCGGCATCTACAAAATTTATTGAAGATAATGGTGTAAATTGGGTAAAAACACCACCAGAGTAAGTACTGTACATTAAATGTAACACAATTAAATAGACTGATTACATGTACATACATTTTTTTTAATACGTTTTATACGAGTATAGAATAGAATTTTTTATTATTAGAATCATTATTATTCTTAATAAATTTTTAACATGTCCCTTTTTTTCTCGGCAGGCATCAATATCCTCTGGTCTATTAACTGTACAGGATACCGATCCGAGACAGTTTTGGGAACAGGAGGATGATGAAGTCGGCGACCCGACAGTGGTAGTATTTAATAATTCGCTATTTAGATTTAAACAAAAAAAAAAGTTACATAAAATAAAAAGGAAAAATAAATCGCAATGCGATTTATTCAAGTTCTATGAATCGCATTGCGATTTCTGCTTCAGCCGGCTTCCGTGCTAATGGAGCGTTTAATAATCCGTTATTTAGATAAAAAAAAAAGTTAAATAAAAATAAAATAAAAAAAAATAAAAATAAAAACTGCAGAGTTCCGGCCCCATCACTAAGGGGAACTGCCATTTATTTCCCTGCGATCAAAAAGTCTTCTGATTGGTTCTCTGAAACACGTGACACCCTTTGGCCATATTTGGCTACATAGCACTATATACTCATTCTGCGTAAAAGTTGAAATCACAATGCGATTTATTCAGGTTCTACGAATCGCATTGCGATTTCTGCTTCAGCCGGCTTCCGTGCTAATGGAGCATCCCTATCACCATGGGAACAATGCTTAGAATGTACTGTCGGATTTGAGAGTTGAAATCGCAATGCGATTAATTCAAGTACTATGCATCGCATAGCGATTTTAGCTTCAGCCGACTTCCGTATTAATGAGTTATTGTTCTGGTACCATCCCACCCTGTATTTTTGTGTATGTCCTGTAGCAGCTAAGCCACCCTCTCCCCCTGACCCTGGTGTGTAAAGCTGATGTTGTTATTTCGCCACTCTGTTAATATCCACAGTAGTTCCAAGCGCCACCTGGCGTTTACTAACCCTTAATTTTTTCTAAAGTCTATCACTCGCTTCGGCTCCACAAAGGAAATTCGAAATCGTTACGCGCTGCCGCGAGTCTGCTGGGAGCGCAAACGATGATACATCTGTATTATACCTCGTTCCTCACATATCAGTACACTGCTGTTTATACTATATACATATACTGCATGTATTATAAAAGTATAATAGATGCAGTGTGTACAGATATACAGTATACACAGCCGGTGTACTGATATTTGAGGTATAATAGAAGCAGTGTGTACAGATATATATTATATACAGCGGTGAACTGATATTTGAAATACAAGGGATAATTTTTACCTGTACCGCGCGTATGAGTACACTGCTGTATATACTATATATCTGTACACACTGCATCAATTATACCTCGTACCTCACATATCAGTACACTGCTGTATATACAATATATATGTACACATTGCATGTATTACACCTCGTATCTCACATATCAGTACACTGCTGTTTATACTATATATCTGTATATACTGCAATCTGCATGCATTATAAAAGTATAATAGATGAGGTGGTTACAGATATATAGTATACACAGCTTGAGTACTGAAATGTGAGGTATAATGTCATGAGGGTGTCAGGAGCCACGTCTGACTCCGTTATACCCGCGGTCAAGAAGTCGCAGCGGGTAGCTGCGCGCTCTATGTCTAAAGATTGTGCTGTTACTTAATGGTAGCTTTCTGTGTTTGCCTTGCAATCCTTTTTGTCTCACTCAGGGATCTGTAGCTTCTTCTCCTCAGCTGTTTCTTGTCCGTCACTCCCAACCTCATTATATTCCCCCTTCCCACTTCTCTGGTTGCCAGATATAGAGCATCCTGCCTGGACTTCTATACTGACCCACTGGAGCTGTATAGCTGTTGTTCCTGGTTGTCGTACCGGAGCATTACCCTCCGGATCCCTGTTGGCCTTTTGTTGTCCGCTGTTGTCGCCCATCTGGGCTTATATGTTTTGTCTGTATTGTCTGTCCACTCCCTGGTGTTTTCCTGTCTTCCTTTAGTGTTAGTGGTGAGGACTAGTGCTCCCACCGCCCTATTCACTACTTAGGGCTCAGCTTAAGGAAAGCCAGGGTTTAGGCACATGATCGGCGTAAGGGTGAAAAACCCGTCTAGGGACGTCAGGGCAGTCAGGTGCCAGCTTCTAGGTGAGTTAGGGGTCACCAACTTTACCTCTCCCTTGGACAGGGCTTCCCCTTTTCCCTCCCTTTGCGTCACACGTCTGTGATCGGTATGCCAGTCGTTATATATAATAGACGTAGTGTCTACAAATATATAGTATATATAGCGGTGTAACATACATAGTAACATAGTATATAAGACCGAAAAAAGACATTTGTCCATCCAGTTTGGCCTGTTTCCTACAAGTTGATCCAGAGGAAGGCAAAAAAACCCTGTGAGGCAGAAGACAATTTTCCCCACTCAAGGGGAAAAAAATTCCTTCCCGACTCCAATCAGGCAATCAGAATAACTCCCTGGATCAACGGCCCCTCTCTAGTAGCTGTAGCCTGTAATATTATTACACTCCAGAAATACATCCAGTCCACTCTTGAATTCCTTTATTGTACTCACCATTACCACCTCCTCAGGCAGAGAGTTCCATAGTTTCACTGCTCTTACAGTGAAGAATCCTTTTCTATGCTTGTGTACAAACCTTGTTTCCTCCAGACGCAGAGGACGTCCCCTCGTCACAGTCACAGTCCTGGGGATAAATAGATGATGGGATAGATCTCTGTACTGACCCCTGATATATTTATACATAGTTATTAGATCTCCCCTCAGTCGTCTTTTTTCTAAAGTGAATAACCCTAATTTTGATAATCTTTCAGGGTACTGTAGTTGCTCCATTCCAGTTATTACTTTAGTTGCCCTCCTCTGAACCCTCTCCAGCTCTATGTCTGCCTTGTTCACAGGAGCCCAGAACTGTACACAGTACTCCATGTATGGTCTGACTAGTGATTTGTAAAGTGGTAGGACTATGTTCTCATCATGGGCATCTATGCCCCTTTTGATGCAACCCATTATCTTATTGGCCTTGCCAGTAGCTGCCTGACACTGGTTTTTGCAGCTTAATTTGCTGTTTATTAAAATTCCTAGATCCTTTTCCATGTCAGTGTTACCGAGTGTTTTACCATTTAATATGTACGGGTGACTTGCATTATTCCTTTCCATGTGCATAACTTTACATTTGTCAGTGTTAAACCTCATCTGCCATTTCTCTGCCCAAGCCTTCAATCTATCCAGATCCCTCTGTAGCAGAAAACTGTCCTCTTCAGTGTTTTTTTTTTTTTATATTATATAATTTTTATTTTGAGCATCATAGAACATACAATCCGTAAAAAGTTACAACATTACAAAATCATGCCTATCTACCCCACAATACCCCCTCCCCCTCCCAACCCCGCAGAAAAAAAAAAAAAAAAAAGGATAAACCTCTTAATTGTCCCAATCCTTCCAAATAATACTCCACCTTCTCATAGCTTTTCACCTTCTTGACTAAGCATAGCCAATTGTTGCACTCTGGAACAGAGGGGGAGCACCATTCTCTGGCTATGAGAAGCCTGGCCAAAAACATCACTTTGGTCAGCAATTGGCGCTTGGGGGGCTGACAGTTAACTTCCGATAGATCACCAAGGACCCATATTTTTGGGGATAGAGGAATATTCACACTAAGCCTCTGAACCAAAACTATTTGAACCATTCTCCAATACTTGTTCACTATCGGACAATCCCAGAACAGATGAAGATGGTCTGCCCCGGGGTCCCCACATCGAAGGCAGTCAGAAGAAGTTCTAAATCCTCTCCTGTGAAGCCATAAAGGTGTAAAATATATTTTGTGTATAATATTAAACTGAACAACAATATGATTGAAATTGTGAGAAACCAATCTTAAACCATCACCTATATTCTCCCAGTCCGGGGAACCCACCTCAGACAATAAAACAGACCAGGATCTCTGTCCTGGAGAAAGACAATCCATAATTTTTTTTCATTAGGTGCCTATAACAATGTGAAAGTTTAACTTTCGTACATCCTTTCTTACTAATCAAATTGTGCAGAAATTCAGGAGTGTCTACATTAAGTGAATGACTAACAGCAGTGCTAAGAAGTGCCGACCTCAATTGGAAGTAGGCATACCAAGCCACCTCACCTACATTTAACTTTTGTTTTAGCTCCATATGCGACAGGATCTGACCATTTCTAACCACCTGATGTATATATTGAATATTTTTCATCCTCCAGTATTGCCTGCAATTAGGGTCCTCTAAGTTCAGAAGTTTTTGGTTATGCCATAGTGGGGTACAAATTAGTAATGCCTCAACTTTAAACCAGCCCTTTATAACCAACCAAGCTTTAATAGCCATCCTGCAGAAAGGTTTATATACAGTCTGTGTATTAATTAAATAATCGGACTCTAGTACTGTGAAAAAATCTGAAAAACCCGAGTCTTTTACCAATTTTCTACAAAGATGGCTATTTTCCCAGTCATAAAAAAACTGAGTTGAGAGGCCATATAGTAACCCCTAAAATAGGGAGGTTAAGACCTCCCGATTGTAGAGCAAAGAAAAATATAGCGCCTTTAATCTCACACGCTTTCTCCCCCATAGCAGATCGTTGAGCATCCGCTCTATCAACCTAAAGTACTTATCTTCAATCCATACAGGCGAATTGCGAAGAACATACAGAACCTGGGGAAGCACCACCATTTTTATTAATGAAATTCTATCTGCTCTTGCGGGCAGAATTTTTGCTACCTTAATTTTAGATCTCACTTTTAACAATAAGGGAAGCAAATTAAGTTGTAGGTAATCTTGAATTTTGGCAGTAACTATTATCCCCAGGTATTTTATTGAGTCAGAAATCATTAACCGATTAATAATAGAGTTTTCCCTCGATCCTCGCAATTCATCTACAGGGAGAAGAGCAGTTTTTCCCAGTTAACCTCAAGTCCGGAAGAGGCAGAAAACAGATTAACCAATTCCATTATTCGAGGGAGTGTAGTTTCTGTTTGCTGGATAAAAAACAAGATATCATCTGCATAAAGAGATATACGATCCTGCTTCCCCATTACACCAAAACCAGCCACTTTCAAGTCCTGCCTAATACTAGCTGCAAGAGGTTCAATATAGATATTAAATAAAAGAGGGGTGAGGGGACATCCTTGGCGTGTACCTCTTCCCAGTACAAAGCTCTCTGTCAGTATATCATTAATCCTGATCCTAGCGACTGGGCATTTGTATAACAACTGCACCATCGCCATAAACTTAGGGCCAAAGCCCATCCTCTTCATCACCTCCCAGAGGAACCCCCACTCGACTCTGTCCAACGCTTTAGTAGCATCCAATGACAGAATAGGCGGGCGCCACTCCCGGGAGATTGAATGTTAGTATAAAACCTATGCAAATTATGGTGGGTGCCCCTTTTTGGCATAAAGCCATTTTGGTCTGGGTGAATAACAGAGGACATAACCCGGAGAGCCTCCTAGCCAGAATTTTTGATAGTATCTTAATATCCGAATTTAATAAGGAAATAGGTCTATATGAACTCAAATCCAGCGGATCTTTATCTTTTTTAGGAATTAAGACTATCAAAGCTTTCATCATGGACTGTGGTAGGCTCCCTCCCTGTAGGGCTTCAGAAAACACCTCCATTAGATGAGGAAGAATAACATCCCTATACTTGCGATAGAATTCATACGGAAGACCATCTAACCCTGGAGACGAATTCCCAGAGATAGAGCCCAAAGCCTCCTGGATCTCCAAAAGAGACAATTCTCTTTCCAAAAATTTTTTTTGGGCTTCCGTTATCATTGGAAGATGGATTCTCTCCAGGAACTGCCTCACCAAGTCAGATGGTAGTCCAGGAGGAGCTCTATAAATCTGAGAAAAGTATTGAAAAAAGGTCTCTCTAATTTCCTCTGGGTCTGATATAATTACACTTCAGTGTTAATTACTTTACACAGTTTAGTGTCATCTGCAAAAATAGATATTTTACTGTGCAGGCCTTCTACAAGATCAATAATAAATATATTGAAGAGAATAGGGCCCAACACTGACCCCTGAGGTACCCCACTAGTGACAGTGACCCAATCTGAGTATCTACCGTTAATAACCACCCTCTAGTACCGCACATATCAGTACATTGCTGTATATACTGTAACAGCGGCTGATTTTCCTCTGGTTACCGCCACAGTTGCGGGCTCTGTGTTCAGCAGTGATCTGCTGCCACTGTTCTCCATTCACCACTGCAGTCCTGAGCAGGCATTGTCTGTTCTGGAATCTGCTTCGCGGTTTCCTTTCAGCCCTGAGCACAGCTTGTTTTTAGCTTGTTCCCTGAAGCACTTCCTTTAGGGCAGGCTTGTGTCACTTTGTGATTTATGGGTTAGCTCATGTGACCTTGCCCTCCTGCACATATATAACTGGCTCAGCCCCCTTCCCAGATGCCTGAGCATCAAGATCCTTGTGTCCTGCAGTGGTTGCTGATATTGCTGCTTGTGGTCCTGGACTCTGCTACCTGCTTGCCTTGACTCTCCTGTTACCAATCTGGATTGCCTGACCTGTACCTATGCTCTGACCTATTGCTCATTTGACTTCGCCTCTGCCTCATCCTTTGGTCCTGTACTGTTGCTCTTGGTTATGACTTGGCCTGCTGACTACATCCGTACCTCTGGTACCATGCTCTGGTACCTCCTGGTCCATCTGCCTTGTGTGTCAATCCTCCTCAAGAGGTAGCGACCTGGTGTTCCCCTTGGAAAAGTCTATCCCCATCATCAGAGGTACTGTGAAGAACGAGGGGTTCACTTAAACAACACCCTTAGAGGAGGTAGGACACGTGGCACAGTGGGTTCACACCTGCTGGTTCGTGACCCTATTTATCCCCACTGCATCTATTATACCTCTTGTCATGTGACCATCAGCAACATGTAGCCAGTGACATCACACCTTCTGTTTCCCACGGCAGTCTAGCTTCTGCAGAGTATTATAATACAGTCTGTGTATGCTGTATTCAGGAGGCACATAGAAGAGGCACTATACAAGAAGGGGCACATCTAAAAGGCACTATACATAAAGGGGGAACATCTAAGAGGCGCTATACATAACGGGAGCACATATAAGAGGCACTATACATAATTTACATAATTGTTTCGATCCGATAACTAATGCTATTACTGCAGGCATACCCTATGCGCTTAATAATACTATTACTGCAGGCATGACCCTATGCGCTAACTATAATAGAACGAGGACATCGGACGAGTATATCGCTCCGTTACAAGAGCGTGACAGCCCCCCGACATACCATGGTACAATAATAAGATTACGACATCACTCCACACGCGCGACTGTCTCCTGTCCCCGGACATGCCGCAACTACGAGATAGCTATACTACTCTACAATAGGAGCGCGACTGCCCCCTGACATGCCCTAACAGCAAGACGCCGATATCGCTCCTCAACAGGAACGCGATTGTCCCTGGCCCCCGGGACAGTCTCTTTTCTCTTTCAATCTGACAGCTAAACCGCACCTGCCAAAATCACATTGTGACCGGCAAAAAAATACCCACCCACCTCTTACTCACCTTACCGTAGCAAGACCAATCACGCTCCTATGTGGGCGGAGATATAACCCTCACCCTCCCTACTGGCTTCAAATCACTGAACAGTGAATAGCAAGCCACACATCCATTTAACAGATGTAAATACCAACGGCAACCTTTATAATACAACTGGGAACTTTCCTCTGGACACACCCCCAGTAATCCCGCCCCCTCCCTCCTCCCCCCGTTCCTTTGTTTTTTTTGGCGCCAATACTCATAGCACATGGCTATATAAATGTTTGTAATGTGCTCCTTTATGTAATATTGTCCTGAAGAAGGGGGTACTTTACCCCTGAAACGCGTAGACCAATAAATACCATACCAGCAGATACCTTCTATCCTGTGGTCCTTGGCAGCGCCGTTGGAATAGGTTCCGATTTTCCTTTTTTAATTGATTATCTAACTATACATAATTGGGCACATATAACAGGCGCTATACATAAAAGGAATATATGAGGCATTATACATAAAGGGGGCACATACAACAGGGGATATACATAAAGTGGGGCACATACAAGAGGCACTATACATAAAGCAGCATGTATAAGAGGCACTATTTATGAGGGACACCAAGCATGTGACACTATATGTGGAAGTGACTTACCGCCCAGCTACGTACTGCTACGGTGCGCTGATGTGGCGGGTGCAGGAGCTGCAGGAGCAGCGCCCATCTGATCAGCAGCAGGGGTCCTGCTGTATGCTCCGGCACCAGTGAAAACACGAATTTCAGTGCTTTAACCCTTACTATGCCGCGGACAACGGGGCATGTGGAGGGAGCTCTCTTCCTGTCCCCATCGGGTCCCCGTGCTGCAGTGACAGTTCCAATGGCTGGGAAGGCAGCCCGATGACTTCCATGGAAGCCTGTGAAACTTATATGTATTGCAATGCATTGTAGAGGGGATCAGATCCCCAAAAGTTGAAGTCCCAGAGTGGGATAAAAAAAAAGTTTAAAGTTGTTTTACATAATTAAAAAATAAGTTTCCAGTAAAAAAAGAAAAAGGCATCCTTTTCCCAAAATAAAAAAGAGTAAAAAGAGAAAAATTGACATATTAGGTATTTTTCAAGTCAAAAATGCTTTCACAGTGTAAAACAAAATAAAAATAATAGATATATTAGGTATCGCCGTGACAGTAACAACCTGCTCTATAAAAATATCACATGATACGCCCCATAAGGTGAATGCAATAAAAATAACTAAATAAAAACTCTGCTAGAACAGTCATTATTTTTGTCGCCTTGCCTTACAAAATGCATAATACCAAATGATCAAAATTCATATATAACCCAAAATGGTACCAATGAAAACGTCACTTCATCCCTCAAAAAATGAACCCCTGCATAAGACAATCGCTCAAAAAATAAAAACCAATGGTGCCCGTAAACCAATCCATCAAAATTTGCACTGCAAAAGCCATATGATGCTCCTTCCTTTCTGAGTCCTGCCATGTGCCCTTACAGCTGCTTACCACCACATATGGGGTGTTGCCATATTCAGGAGAAAATGGGTAACAAATTATGGGGTGCTTTTTTCCTGTTTACCCTTGTGAAAATGAAAAATTTGGGACTAAAGCAACATTTTATTGAAAGAACTTTTCATTTTCACAGCCAAGTGTTTCTAAATTCCGTAAAACACTTATGGGCTCAAAGTGCTCAGTACACCCTTTAATAAATTCTTTGAGGGGCGGAGCTAGCGGCACATGGCGGAGGTTGTGTAAAAGCACAGATCCAGAGCGATATAGCCTAAAGCAGCTCAACTCGGCTACTTCCTCGCCATGGCACAACCCTTTTGGGGCTGTACTTCTACCCCTGACCATGTAGCGCAGTTATGGCAAAAAGAAAGGTGCGCAGAAGCCCAAGAAAGCTCACAGACTTCTTCCCTCCAATGGAGGCTTCCCAAGATAAAGCAACCTGCGCCGCATCAGGAATACGTGGAGGCACCTCGGCAACAGCAGCCCTGGTTCCTTGGCAGCGGTGAGTGGCTCCCCGCCAAAAGACAGGTCTCTATCCTCTAGCCCTGGCTCTAATATCTCAAGGGGGACCACACACCCTCAATCCTGTATGCTGCAGGAAAAGGTACACAGCAGCAGCAAGGCCTAAAACACGTACAGGGAGTTGGGACTGAGCTACCATCTGCCTCCCAGGCTATTAAGCCAGCGGCCTTATCAACTCCACTGATGGAATCTTTGCTGAGATCCCTGTTAGCAGACACATGATCTTCACGTTGCATTTACTAACTTGTCACAAGAACTCGCGTACCTGGGGGATGTATATCTCATGTGGAAAACAAAATGGCTGAACTCACTGCAGCACATCGTTAATTTCTAACGATAATTTGTTTTCCCTTAGTCCTAACAGCAGCACAGATGGGGTTAACCACCCCCCGTGGACTGGCAGGACCGGCGGAATGTTTAATGAGCCCAAGACTAATAACTCAATTTAACAATTAAGTATCTCCTTAAAAGGAGGAAGTCAACCCCCAGCCCACTGTGTTTATAGCAAGAAAAAAACTAGACTTACTAGGGTGGGAAATTTGTGTGCTGCTGTTAGGACTAAGGGAAAACAAATTATCGTTAGAAATTAACGATTCCCTTACGTCCTACCAGCAGCACAGATGGGGAGATAGCAAGAAAAAACCCTAGGGAGGGCCTTCCTGCCTGGCAGAACTAAGAAAAGTCTGCCCAAAGGCCGAAAACTCAGCTAGACTGGCATCTAGTCTATAATGGGAGATGAATGTCGATTCAGAGCTCCAGGAGGCAGCTTTGCAAATCATGTTGAGAGGCAGAAGACTCCTCTCGGCAAAAGAAGTAGCCACAACTCTAGTAGAGTGGGCCTTCACGAATCCCGGAGGGTCCAGAGATTGTGGAAACAAAGGATTCCTTAATAGCCTCCTCAATCCACCGACTGATGGAAGGTTTGGATGCCTTATAGCCTTTAAACTTACCGGCAACAGGATTAGCAGATTCTCATCTTTCCTGAACTCCTTGATCTATCCACATAGATCCGGAGACATCTCGAGACGTCCAGAGGATGTCTAGCAGGTTCCTAGGAGGAGGTGGTAGATGTCGACAGAACCGGGAGGAATATCACCTGGTTGATGTTCTGGAAGGAAGGAACTTTAGGCCTACAATACGGGAGGAATCTAATGAGGTCCCGGTCATGTAAGAATAGGGCTCATGTGCTGAGAGAGCTTGAAGCTCAGAGACCCTCTTGGCCAAAGTCACTGCAAGGAGAAACACAAACTTCCAAGTGACGAACTTGATGTCCACCTTTCTTCCAACGGTTCAAAGGGGGGAGATGCTAACCCCCTGAGAACTACTGAAAAACCCATTGAAAAAAAGGGGTCTCAGTACTGTAGGCTTTAATCTTCCAGCTCCTTTAAGGAACCGTTTGATCAGCGGGTCCTGAGAAAAAAGCCTGTTAAGGCAAGCTGAGATGGCTGAAACTTGAATCTTCAGAGTAAAAGGGCAAGGCCTCTATCAAGGCCGTTTTGCAGGAACTGAAGGATAGCGGAGAGGGGCGGATCTGCAGACGCCTCCTCAGTTGAGGTACAACAGGATGAGAATATCCTCATAATACAAGAGTAGGCTCTCTTGGTAGGGTCCGCTCTAGAATGAGACAGCGTTCTCAGGACCGACTCTGAAAGCCCTTCTATTCCGGGAAGGGACTGATCAACCTCCAGGCTGTCAGGTTGAATCTGTGCAGATCTGAGCAGAGGTGAGTGTCCCACGACACCAGGGTCTGCTGTGGGGAGCCTCCAATATTGTCCTCGACTCAACTGGGTGAGCTAGGTAAACCAGGATCTCTTCGGCCAAAACAGTATGATGGCTATCACCGAGGCCTGATCCTGACGGATTTTCATCAATACCCTCGGTATCATGGAAAAGGGAGGGAAGATATAAGCCAGCCTGAACCTCCAGGATATTGACAGAGCGTCTAACGCCAGGGGTTGTCCTCCCTGTAGAGGGCAGAACCTCTCCACCTTGGCATTGAACCTTGTTGCCATGAGATCCACCTCTGGCATACCCACTTGAGGACTATCTGCTTGATTCTCCGGATGTAAAGACCACTCTACCGACGGAAGACCGCGGCTCAGCCGCTATCATATTGAGGAGCCTTGGATGTGGATCGCAGATAAGTGGGAAGGTACAACTCTGTCTAATCCAGAATCACCCCGATCTCTGACAAGAGGGAAGTGATCTTGTGCCTCCCTGCTGGTTGATGTAAAGTACCGCAGTCACATTGTCTGACTGGACTTTCACCGCTTTGCCCCGGATCTGAGGGGCTAAGTGAAGGAGGGCTAGCCGGATAGCCTGAATCTCGCGGAGATTGGATGAAAGAAGCCACTCCTGAGGAAACCAGGTCCCGTGAACTGGAGTGTCGCCTAGGTGAGCGTCCCAGCCTACTTAGGACGCATCCGTAGTCAATATGACCCAGACTGGCTGGGTCATAGACTTCCCGTCTAAAAGATGGCACCACCATCTGAGGGAATACCGAGTTTGCCAAGTCAGGGAGCACAGGGAGTTTAGCCCAGCAGGGCTGCCATTCCATTAGGAGAGGACCTCCGACTGTAGAGGGCGGAGGTGCCATAGAGCCCAAGGGACTGCTTCCGCAGACGCTGACATGAGCCCCAACATCTTCATGAGAGTCCGGATTGGAACTCACTGGGGAAAGGAACTTGCCGTGTTCTGAACCCGGAATCTTCTTTCTGGAGTCAACTGGAGCGACATCCCAGCGGAGTCGGTTATGAAGCCTAGATATCTTACTGAAGTCGACGGGCTCACGTTCGACTTCTACCAGCTGATGATCCAACCTAGGTGGAACAGAAAGGAGATTGTTACCTGAAGAAGTTGGGTTAGGACCGCTAGAGCAGAGGCTTTCAAAGCCAGTCGTCCAGATAAGGAATGATGGTCAGTCCTTGAAGCCTCAAAGCCGCCACCACAGAACCACCACCTTGGTAAAAGTGTGAGGGGCAGAAGAAATGCCAAAGGGAAGGGCAACAGAAGATGCTTGACGACACCGGACACCTGGACCGTGATCCTGATATACTTCCTGGAACCAGGATGGATCGGGATGTGCAGATATGCATTCTTGAGGTCCAGGGTTGCCATCACGTCTCCAGGATTGACGACGTGAACTACTGACCTGATGGTTTCTACACGAAACTTCACCTTCCTTATAAATCGATTGAAATATCTCAGATCGATAATCATCCGGAGATCTCCTGAAGCCTTGGGAACCAGAAAAACTGGTGAATAGATCCCTAGGCCCCGTTCTCCTGCCGGAACCTCCTCCAGAGCCCTTTTGCAAATGTAGTCCTGAATGCAGGCCTCTAGGATCGCCTCCTTGGCAGCTTGTAGAAGGTTGATCTTGACAAACCTGTCCAGTGGAATAGAGGTGTTGTTGACTAAATAACCGTTGAAAATGATATTCAGGACCCAGGGATCCGAGATCTCTTGGATCCATTCTTCTCAGAAGTGGGAGAGACGACTCCCGATGGGTACATGAAGCTTATTGGCAGGACGGCAGGAGTAACGGGAATTAAGCAAGAGCCTCGAAGAGGCCCGTAGTCAGGAGGTGGATTTTCCATCCTTGGCTCCTCCAAATGGAATATAGGCCGCCGATCTCAGGGCCATGCTATATATAGGCCCCTGACATTATTTGATAGTATTGTTACAGGGTGCCAAAGGCACACTTGGTCTCCCATGAGCCACAGACCTGCTGCTTAGCTTCAAGAGCAAGGATCTGTGTTTGGCCTCATACCCAGGACTTGCTTTGCTAGCGGGAAGCTCCCTCGCTAGCTTCAACTGGGCCTGTGCGGTATCGCACAAGAAGTCCGTAGCCAGGTTGATGGTCTTGAAGCATCTGGTTCAAACCTCTGGTTCACATCAACTTGAATTTGATCCAGGCGAGATCGGAGGAACGTAGAGACTTCAAAAAGCCGCTATGGCTGTGGAAGCGGAAGCCGCAGCTGCCGTAACACCCCGTCTTAGTGTGCACTCTGCAAGGGGGTCCTGCAGCTAGACCCATCGTCTGCAGGAACCAGAGTGCGCTTGGACAACTTGGCAATAGCCATGTCCACCTTGGGAATGGATCCCCACGAATCCACCAAGGGTTAAGCCATCGGGAACATGGATTTAAACTTCTTTGTTAAAACCGGACCTTTTCCAGGTTTTTTCCACTCTATATCATGACAGAGAGGAGGGTCTCATCCGCTTTGAAGACACGATGTGCCCGAGTAAGCGGGAACGGGAGGCTCCCCGAGTCAACATCATGGTCCCCCGACCTGATGGACTTGAGCAACTTCTGTGTCTTTCCAGGGGAGAAAACACAATATCATGACAGAGAGGAGGGTCTCATCCGCTTTGAAGACACGATGTGCCCGAGTAGCGGGAACGGGAGACTCCCCCCCGAGTCAACATCATGGTCCCCCGACCTGATGGACTTGAGCAACTTCTGTGTCTTTCCAGGGGAGAAAACACAACGTCAGCTCCTCCTCATCCGAGGAGGAAGAAACTAAGGAGACCAAGAAGGTCTCTCTACCGGGACAGAGGTCTCCATAGGGGCCTGGGCAGGAATAGGAAGCCTTTCCATCCAGCAGGCCTATGAATCCTTTAACAGAGCCATTGATACATATCCTGCAACATAGGTTCACTAGAGGTCAGAAACCTCTAACCGCAGCTGTAACCCCAGGTGTAGGTTAAGTCAACAGACCCAGGGATTAGCCAGGCGCAACTGCCGGCCAAACTGACAAGGTACCTAGGAAAAAAGGCAACGCCGTTACCCAAACGAAAAGAAGGCTCCCCGCACTTTCCATAAGAAAGGGGGGAACAAACCGCCTAGTCCACCTGTCCAGGAGGACAGAAAAAAACACAGTGGGCTGGGGGTTGACTTCCTCCTTTTAAGGAGATACTTAATTGTTAAATTGAGTTATTAGTCTTGGGCTCATTAAACATTCCGCCGGTCCTGCCAGTCCACGGGGGGTGGTTAACCCCATCTGTGCTGCTGGTAGGACGTAAGGGAATAAAGAGATTGTGGATTGTCTTCAATTCACTAGGAGGGTATAGGAAAAATAAAACAAAGGTTGAGTAGTTCCATGGATGCAGAAATACTCTGGACTATCGGCGCCAGAGGGTGGAATAGTAAGTGATGTGTATGGTTGATTAGTTTCAAGTGGTAGATCAATTCTATTGATGCAGTAGAGATCTGAGGGAAGGCAGCGCAGGTGTTTAGGGGAAAGAAAAGTATTTCAGTCCCTAAAGAACAGTAATGAAAAGGAAATGGCCAGGTGTCGGTGGTGAGTCGCCACGAGGTCCCAGATAAAATGCACACCAGTGGAGGCGCCAAACCCAGGAGAGCAGGAAGTGTGTAAGAAATAGCGGAGAGGATAAACCAAATCAATTTGTGTCACATACGATAAGGACATATGTAGGAGTAAAACCACGTTCCTCTAGGAAGGAGGAGTGGGGAGGACCCCAGGTGAGCAGTCTAAGCTGAATGATTCAAATAAACATTCTATTACAATAGTGACTGTACTCACTTCACAGGGGGGTGGACACAGGATAAAGCTCAAGACACATGTGTCCTATTTCCCCCCTGGCCAGGATTGCGTGTCAGATAGAACGAATCAACGGCAGCCAATCACAATAGGCTTCTGGTCAATAGGATTTATTGAATAAAAAACTGGCCCAACGCGTTTCGGAGGTGCGATATCCTCCTTCTTTAGGGGTAACATATAAGCAGTAAATGTATACATTACAATGTGTTTGTGTGTAATACTGTATACACGTATATGCACATATATAGAAAATACGTAATTAAAATAAAAAACCGTACAAGGTCAGTGCTAGTGATAAAGCAACAAACTCATAAAATCTAAAACAGAGAATCAATAGTTAAAATGCACTATACACCAGGGGGTGGACAGATTCCCATATTAGTGTAGGGAGAGGACGCAGCTTCTGTGAGGGCGAGATTACGCAGGGAAAATTCAGCAACAGCACCTAATGAACGGATCGATCTACAGCTGTGAATGATTGAACTTCTGCTAGTTACTTGCTCACTGGTTTTTAGGCTGCACAGAGCGTTTTTCTGTCACATATTTTCTGGGGTGATCGGCAGCCATTTTGTGACTTGTGGTGCACCAGAACAAGCTGACACCAAGTCCATCAATCCATCAATACTAGTTTTTTTTTGCTATATCCTACATCAGGGGCTTAGCTGTGCTAATTGTCACCCCTAGAAACTCAGGATAGCAATTTCTATATTTTATTAAGGGGTTAAATACAATTGCCCAAATATCAATCCCCTAAATCTGGTGTTCCAGCTTTGGCTAGCCAAGTATAATACTGTCTGCTGTCTGGCAAAGGATAGATTATTTTATGTGGTAAAATTCAATTGCCGAAATAGCAATACCATAAATCAGTGGTTTCAGCTGTGGCTGGCAAAGTATAATAGTGTCCGCCAAAACATATATTTTGTTCTGGGGTGAAATTCAATTGCCAAAATAGCAATACCCTGAATCTGGTGTCCCAGCTGTTGCAGGCCAAGATTCATAGTGTCCGCAAAAACATATATTTTGTTCTGGGGTGAAATTCAGTTGCCAAAATAGCAATACCCTGAATCTGGTGTCCCAGCTGTTGCAGGCCAAGATTCATAGTGTCCGCCAAAACATATATTTTGTTCTGGGGTGAAATTCAATTGCCAAAATAGCAATACCATAAATCAGTGGTTTCAGCTGTGCCTGGCAAAATATAATAGTGTCTGCCAAAACATATATTTTGTTCTGGGGTGAAATTCAATTGCCAAAATAGCAATACCCTGAATCTGGTGTCCCAGCTGTTGCAGGCCAAGATTCATAGTGTCCGCCAAAACATATATTTTGTTCTGGGGTGAAATTCAATTGCCAAAATACCAATACCATAAATCAGTGGTTTCAGCTGTGGCTGGCAAAATATAATAGTGTCCGCCAAAACATATATTTTGTTCTGGGGTAAAATTCAATTGCCAAAATAGCAATACCATAAATCAGTGGTTTCAGCTGTGGCTGGCAAAATATAATAGTGTCCGCCAAAACATATATTTTGTTCTGGGGTGAAATTCAATTGCCAAAATAGCAATACCATAAATCAGTGGTTTCAGCTGTGGCTGGCAAAATATAATAGTGTCCGCCAAAACATATATTTTGTTCTGGGGTGAAATTCAATTGCCAAAATAGCAATACCATAAATCAGTGGTTTCAGCTGTGGCTGGCAAAGATTCATAGTGTCCGCCAAAACATATATTTTGTTCTGGGGTGAAATTCAATTGCCAAAATAGCAATACCCTGAATCTGGTGTCCCAGCTGTTGCAGGCCAAGATTCATAGTGTCCGCCAAAACATATTTTGTTCTGGGGATAAATTCAATTGCCAAAATAGCAATACCCTGAATCTGGTGTTCGAGCTGTTGCAGGCCAATTGTAAATCTGTCCATAAAAAGATACCTTTCATCCAGGGCCTAAATACTAGCCCTAAAAGAGATATTCCCCTAAATCAGTGGTTACTGCTGTGCCTGGATTAGTGTAATACGCTACATAAATAAATAGGCAGATAGTGTTAGGTGCCTGTAAAAAAAAGGCCTGAATTTTAAATCAATACATTGGGCCAAATATTTTTTTTCTTATTGTGGTGCTTGGTGAACGGTAACAATGAGGAAAACATCTAGTAAGGGACGCGGTCGTGGTGGTGTAAGTGTACCCTCTTGTGCTGGGAGAGGACGTGGCCATTCTGCCACAGCCACACATCCTAGTGAACCAACTACCTCAGGTTCCAGTACCCGCCAGAATTTACAGCGATATTTGGTGGGGCCCAATGCCGTTCTAAGGATGGTAAGGCCTGAGCAGGTACAGGCGCTAGTCAATTGGGTGGCCGACAGTGGATCCAGCATGTTCACAACATTATCTCCCACCCAGTCTTCTGCAGAAAGCGCACAGGTGGCACCTGAAAACCAAGCCCATCAGTCTGTCACATCACCCCCATGCATATCAGGGAAACTGTCTGAGCCTCAAGTTATGCAGCAGTCTCTTATGCTGTTTGAAGACTCTGCTGGCAGGGTTTCCCAAGGGAATCCACCTAGCCCTTCCCCAGTGGTGGAAGACATAGAATGCACTGATGCACAACCACTGATGTTTCCTGATGATGAGGACATGGGAATACCACCTCATCGGAGTCCGCACGTCTCTGATGATGACGAAACACAGGTGCCAACTGCTGCGTCTTTCTGCAGTGTGCAGACCGAACAGGAGGTCAGGGAGGAAGACTGTGTGGAAGACGATGCAGGGGACGATGAGGTCCTAGACCCCACATGGAATGAAGGTCGTGCCACTGACTTTCATAGTTCAGAGGAAGAGGCAGTGGTGAGACCGAGCCAACAGTGTAGCAAAAGAGAGAGCAGGGGGCAAAAGCAGAACAGCCGCCTCCAAGAGAGATCGCCTGCTACTGGCCACCGCCACCAGGGACCGAGCACCCCAAAGGCAGCTTCAAGGAGTTCCCTGGCATGGCACTTCTTTAAACAATGTGCTGACGACAAGACTCGAGTGGTTTGCACGCTGTGAAATCAGAGCCTGAAGCAAGGCATTAATGTTCTGAACCTTAGCACAACCTGCATGACCAGGCATCTACATGCAAAGCATGAACTGCAGTGGAGTAAACACCTTAAAAGCAAGGAACTCACTCTGGCTCCCCCTGCTTCCTCTTCTGCTGCTGCCTCGGCCTCTTCCTCCGCCTCAGGAGGAATGTTAGCACCTGCCGCCCACCAAACAGAGGACGTGCCACCGACAACACCACCTGCGTCAGTAAGCATCTCCACCATGTCACTCTCCATCTCACAAACCTTGGAGAGAAAGCGTAAATTCCCACCTAGCCACTCTCGAGCCCTGGGCCTAAATGCCAGCATTTCTAAACTACTGGCCTTTGAAATGCTGTCATTCAGGCTGGTGGACACAGACAGCTTTAAACAGCTGATGTCCATGGCTGTCCCACAGTATGTTGTTCCCAGCCGCCACTACTTCTCCAAGACAGCCGTGCCTTCCCTGCACAACCAAGTATCCGATAAAATCAAGTGTGCACTGCGCAACGCCATCTGTGGCAAGGTCCACCTAACCACAGATACGTGGACCAGTAAGCACGGCCAGGGACGCTATATCTCCCTAACTGCACACTGAGTAAATGTAGTGGCGGCTGGACCCCAGGCGGAGAGTTCCTTGGTGCACGTCCTTCCGCCGCCAAGGATCGCAGGGCATCATTCTTTGCCTCCTGTAGCCTCCTCCTCCTACTCGGCTTCCTCCTCCTCTGCTTCCACCAGCTCATCCAGTCAGCCACACATCTTCACCACCAACTTCAGCACAGCCCGGGGTAAACGTCAGCAGGCCATTCTGAAACTCATATGTTTGGGGGACAGGCCCCACACTGCGCAGGAGTTGTGGCGGGGTATTGAACAACAGACCGACGAGTGGTTTCTGCCGGTGGGCCTCAAGCCCGGCCTGGTGGTGTGCGATAATGGGTGAAACCTCGTCGCAGCTCTGGGACTAGCCGGTTTGGCGCACATCACTTGCCTGGCGCATGTGCTGAATTTGGTGGTGCAGAAGTTCATTCACAACTACCCCGACATGTCAGAGCTGCTGCATAAAGTGCGGGCTGTCTGTGCGGGCTTCTGGCGTTCACATCCTGCCGCTGCTCGCCTGTCTGTGCTACAGCAGAACTTCGGCCTTCCCGCTCACCGTCTCATATGCGACGTGCCCACTAGGTGGAACTCCACCTTGCACATGCTGGAGAGACTGTGCGAGCAGCAGCAGGCCATAGTGGAGTTTCAGCTGCAGCACGCACACGTCAGTCGCACAGCGGAACAGCACCACTTCACCACCAATGATTGGGCCTCCATGCGAGACCTGTGTGCCCTGTTGCGCTGTTTCGAGTACTCCACCAACATGGCCAGTGGCGATGACACCGTTATCAGCGTTACAATACCACTTCTAGGTCTCCTTGAGAAAACGCTTAGGGCGATGATGGAAGAGGAGGTGGCCCAGGAGGAGGAGGAGGGGTCATTTTTAGCACTTTCAGGCCAGTCTGTTAGAAGTGGCTCATAGGGAGGTTTTTTGCAACAGCAGAGGCCAGGTACAAATGTGGCCAGCCAGGGCCCACTACTGGAGGACGAGGAGGATGAGGAGGAGGTGGAGGAGGATGAGGATGAAGCAGGTTCACAGCGGGGTGGCACCCGACACAGCTCAGGCCCATCACTGGTGCGTGGCTGGGGGGATACGGAGGACGATGACGATACGCCTCCCACAAAGGACAGCTTGTCCTTACCTCTGGGGAGCCTGGCACACATGAGCGACTACATGCTGCAGTGCCTGCGCAACGACAGCAGAGTTGCCCACATTTTAACCTGTGCGGACTACTGGGTTGCCACCCTGCTGGATCCCCGGTACAAAGACAATGTGCCCACCTTACTTCCTGCACTGGAGCGTGATAGGAAGATGCGCGAGTACAACCACACGCTGGTAGACGCGCTACTGAGAGCATTCCCAAATGTCACAGGGGAACAGGTGGAAGCCCAAGGCGAAGGCAGAGGAGGAGCAAGAGGTCGCCAACGCAGCTGTGTCACAGCCAGCTCCTCTGAGGGCAGGGTTAGCATGGCAGAAATGTGGAAAAGTTTTGTCTCCACGCCACAGCTAACTGCACCACCACCTGATACAGAACGTGTTAGCAGGAGGCAGCATTTCACTAACATGGTTGAACAGTACGTCTGCACACCCCTCCATGTACTGACTGATGGTTCGGCCCCATTCAACTTCTGGGTCTCCAAATTGTCCACGTGGCCAGTGCCTCCCTTGTGCAGAATAGACAATTATAACTGCCTCCCCCTCAACCATGTATTCTTGTACTCCGGGGCACTTCTTTATTGAATCCTCATTTTTTTAACTTTACCATGATCTTGCGGTGCAACCCAAAGTTGAATGAACCTCTCCTCTGTCTGGGTGGTGGGGCCAAAAATAACTGAGAGTGGCCTTCTCCGGTGGTGGTTGATATGACGCATGATTCCTTGCTGTGGGACCTCTCTCCTCTGTCTGGGTGCTGGGCCGAAATAACTGGGAGTGGCCTTCTCCGGTGGTGGTTGATATGACGAATGATTCCTTGCTGTGGGACCTCTCTCCTCTGTCTGGGTGCTGGGCCGAAATAACTGAGAGTGGCCTTCTCCGGTGGTAGTTGATATGACGCATGATTCCTTGCTGTGGGACCTCTCTCCTCTGTCTGGGTGCTGGGCCGAAATAACTGAGAGTGGCCTTCTCCGGTGGTGGTTGATATGACGCATGATTCCTTGCTGTGGGACCTCTCTCCTCTGTCTGGGTGCTGGGCCGAAATAACTGAAAGTGGCCTTCTCCGGTGGTGGTTGATATGACGCATGATTCCTTGCTGTGGGACCTCTCTCCTCTGTCTGGGTGCTGGGCCGAAATAACTGAGAGTGGCCTTCTCCGGTGGTGGTTGATATGGCGCATGATTCCTTGCTGTGGGACCTGTATCCTTGGTCTGGGTGCTGGGCTGAAATAACTGAAAGTGGCCTTCTCCAGTTGTGGGTGATATGACGCATGATTCCTTCCTGTGGGACATCTCTCCTCTGTCTGGGTGCTGGGGCGAAATAACTGAGTGGCCTTCTCCAGTGGTGGGTGATATGACGCATGATTCTTTGATGTGGGACCTGTATCCTCGGTCTGGGTGCTGGGCTGAAATAACTGAAAGTGGCCTTCTCCAGTGTTGGGTGATATGACGCATGATTCCTTGCAGTGGGACCTCTCTCCAATTGAAATTGGTTAAATTTTATTTATTTTATTTTCATTCATTTTCCTATCCACATTTGTTTGCAGGGGATTTACCTACATTTCGCTGCCTTTGGCAGCCCTCTAGCCCGTTCCTGGACTATTTTACAGCCTTTTTAGTGCCTAAAAGTTCAGGTCCCCATTGACTTCAATTGGGTTCGGGATAAAGTTCGGGTCGAGTTCGGATCCCAAACCTGAACATTTTCGGGAAGTTCGGCCGAACTTCCCGAACTTCCAGGTGTCCGCTCATCTCTATTTCCGAGGTATCCCTGAAACCGTTAAAACCGAGGAACGAAGAGACTTCCTTACAGATATGTTAATCTGCTTATTGCCACATGCTTCTGCTACTGATTTAATCATGCATAGAGTACATAGATTACCGAAGCCTAAATCTATTCCAATGTCAGCACTGCGGGATGTTCATTTATTTTAATTTTTTTTAACATTAAGGGAAAAGCTTACGGAGGCAGCACTTGGCTGGTCAACTTTGCCCAAAAGAGTCAAGGATATTTACTTGTTTGCCAATCTGTCAGCGGCCACCTTGGTCAGACGCCGAGAATTTGGAGAAGCAACAAAGATCCTGCGGGATCACAGTTTCCTATACTGATGGGGATTTTCAGTAAAGCTCATCACTAGAAATGGCAGCAAACATCTGGCCACTTTCCCCACGGAAGCACTACGACTCTGCTCTGAATGGAACCTGCTTTCTACTAAAGCGCAGCATGTCATGGAGGAGTGGAACACAGTCTCCTATAGAAAATGCTGTAACCTGTGAACTTGGGCTTACTAGTTTCTTCTGATCAGGATGCTTCCTGGTATCCAGTTCAGTGTGTTGGTACACTGATCTCTTTCTATGTGGTTGGGGTAGCTCAAGGATTACTTGTTTTCCACAGCCTGGCAAGGTTATTTGTTTTTATTATGGGCTTCTCCTGGCTCTGGTACTGATATGAATACTTGGATGGAGTATTTTATTCTGACTTCCATCGACTACTGCAAATGATGCACATACTTGGACCTGTCTTTTCCAGTTACTGTTCTGGTTTTTGTTTAAAGTACCTGCTATGCCACACCTTTTTTGATAGCCACAAGTGGGGGTTTCATGAGCCTCTGCTCCTCTATAGTCACATACAATGCTGTTATCCATTTCCAATGATAGGGGAGAAGTAGAAAGTGTGAAGGCTCTTTGCTGTCCACGGTTCCCTCAGTATGGTCATTAAGTTTGTCTCTCTTACTGTCAAGGGGCCTAACTCTCCATATAAGCTCTCAAAAGTTTGGAAAGAGGCTTTGAAACTGGGGGCAGATGTGCTCTGTCCTCAAGAAACCCATTTAAAGCCTAATAATTTGTGTACAGTCAAAATACAGTCAAGTTCTCCTTCACTGAGGAGATAGTGGGCAGTGACGGCAGGTTTGTTATTATTAACAACTCACCATATACTCTGTTGTCCCTGTATGCCCCTAATACAGACCAAGTTACATTTCTTTCTTCTCTGCTGCAAAAGTTGCTCCAAGATTTAGTTGCCCCAAGACCCCACTATGGGTCACTGATAGTGGTTGGAGACTATAACAAAACCATATGGCCCTCCATGGATTCTACTTTTATCTCTTTGACTACTAGGTCTTCACCTTCTAACATGTTTTCTTTATTGCACAGATATGGCCTGTATGATGTCTGTCGGATCCAACATCCCACTGAGAAAGATTACACCTATTTTCCCCACGCCTCCACAACGGCACTACGTGGAGGTTATCCCGCCTTCTTAGGGACAGGAAACACTTTCGAGACCAGCCAATAAAGGGCCCCCTCCCTCTTACCTCTCCAGTTGTTTCCTGTCCCTTAGAAGGTCGGGAGATCGTGGACCAGCAAGCACTCGCGCGGCCTTTAGGTTTGTTGTCCCGGCGCTGCCGGAGGGCCGTTGCAGGAGGAAGGATCGCGGAACGCTGCATAGTGGTTCCTCCTTCCTCTAGGTATAATCCCAGCGCAGGCTGGTCGCCTCGGGCTACTAATCCCGTGTTCCGGGCGGGAACTGGCTCTTCTGTGTGGCATGGGGGAGCGTTCCTGGGCCTAGGAACGCTCCCATAATCCTCCTATAAGCTTTCCCGCACTCCGCAGTGATGCAGGATATAGCGTCAGCACAGGCGCGACACGAGGCGCATAGGAGGGTGCGGAGCTCTGATGTCTTAAGCAATACCAGGAAGTAAGAGGCGTCCTCGTGCAGCTACCCAAGCGCTCCTCCGACAAAAAGATGTCCCTGCAAGCTGAAGGAGACATGCCCAGGAAGCCCACAGACACCTCCAGGCCCTCTAGCCCGGTAAGCCTCCTCCCTGTACACATATGTGGGGTTAATGAAGCACTGCTATGCTAGGCTTGCACTTGATTCTCTTTGGTGGCGGTTCCCGATTTATGTCTCTTAGGGGAGAGAAGTCTCTAAAAGGGAACCATCCCTCAAAAAGAAATGTGCTATCTGCAAGAAAGCGCTCTCTGGCTCTTATAAAAAGCCACTATGTCAAAAATTATGTTAAAAAGTGGTCTCAGAGGAAACCCCTTCCCTAGTGGAAAGCCTGAGAAGTATGATTAAGGAGGAAGTGGGGGCAGCCGTAGAGGCGAAGCTATCTACCATACCGCCCAGACCGTCCACTTCTAGCGCCACTGTTAGGGAGAAACATTCTGACTTAGATGAAGGCAAAATTTCATCCATTTCAGACTCAGATATTTCGGAAAAGGCCTATGGTAAACCTCTGTGCTCAATTGAAAATACTGACTCTTTGTTAAACTATCAGAGCCACCATAAATTTAGAAGAACTGAGAGAGCCGCTGTCTGTACAAGATCAGATGTTCGCAGGTCTTGGTGACAAGAAAAAACAGTTTTTTCCTGTCCATAGTAATATCAAGGCTTTAATCTAAACTGATTGGAAAGAGCCTAAAAAAAGTCAATCCGCCTCTAAGATGTTTAAAAGAAAATATTCTTTTGTGGAAGAGGACTCGGCCACCTGGGATAAGACTTACACCACCAGAACCTTGTATCTGTGGTTGGGACAGGTGGAGGAGCATATTGAGTCAGGCACCATTAGAGAAGACATCCTTGCTTCCATCCCTATGTTGAAACAGGCTGCCAATTTTATTGCCGACGCTTCAGCTGACATAGTAAAACTATCAGCCAGAACAGCCTGTCCAACGCTTCACAAAGAGCAATATGGTTACGTACCTGGTCAGGGGATATAGCGTCAAAAGATAAGCTCTGTTCTTTACCGTGTGAATATTTGGCACCGCTCTTGATGATATTCTAGAGAAAGCATCGGATAGGAAAAAAGGCTTTCCCAACGAATTCAAATTTAATCACCAGAGGCGGTCCTTTGGCCCCAGAAACGTGGTGGACCTGATCAAAAGAAAATAGATTTTGGATCGTCTTGGCAGTCTACCAGAGGAAAAGGAAAGGGGTTCTTGTTTAACCCTGACAAGTCCACCCGCACATCCTCCCAATGATGCCAGAGGTGCCGTAGGGGGAAGGCTCAGTCTCTTTCACTCTGCCTGGAAAAATATTCAAGCCTCTCCCTGGGTGCTAGCGGTTATACAGTAGAAGAAGGATACAGTCTGGAGTTCAGTCATCATCTGCCAAACCGATATATGGAGAACTCAAAATTGAAAGCAGAAAGCCAGAAAGCAATGGACCAACAAATATCGCTCCTGCTAGAAAAGAGGACCATTGTTCCTGTACCATTGGAGGAACAAATAGAGGGATTCTATTCGCTGATCTTTCTGGTAAGGAAACCGAATGGCTCCTTCAGGTCGATAATAAATTTGAAAACCTTAAACAAATACATAGTGTACAAAAAATTCTAAATGGAGACTGTAAAATCTGTGATCAACCTTCTTCCCAAAAATTGTTATATGGTAACGTTAGACCTGGCAGATGCCTATTACCACATTCCAATCCGAGAAAAAGACCAGAAGTTTTTGAGGACGGCAGTATGGTTCCAGGGGTCTCTATGCCACTACCAATTCCAGGTTCTTCCATTTGGCTTCAGTTCCGCCCCGAGATTGTTCACGAAAATCATGACTGAAGTGGCAAAATATTTTCATCTGGCAGAAATTTTATTCATCCCATACCTGGATGACTTTTTGATCGCAGCCCCATTAGAGAAACTGCTGCTTCGTCACCTTCAAATTATACTGACAACCCTGACCGACCTGGGATGGATAGTAAACCAGGAAAAATCATGTCTGCTTCCCTCACAAAGAAGGAATTTTCTGGGAGTTCTGCTGGACTCAGGGCGGACGACCTCCTTTCTCCCAGAACAAAAACAGGACACCTTAATTTCCAACATCAAGAAATTCCGAAAACAAGGGCTTGCTCTTTCAGGGATATGATGACAATCCTGGGTCTTATGACATCGACAATCCCGTCAGTAAGTGGGCCCAGTACCATACAAGAACACTTCAGGCATTTCTTCTAAAAAACTGGGATAAAAGATAAACATCCTTAAACAAAAGGATAAGAATCCCATCATATGTAAAGACATCCTTATCCTGGTGGACAAGCCGAACAAATCTATCCAGAGGCGTGGAATGGAGGCAGACGGAACAGGTTGTCATTACAACGGATGCCAGCCAACAGGGGTGGCTCCCCACCCACATAAAGAAGCAGATAAAGCAGGGTCTATGGGGAACAGACCTACAACAAGCTTCTTCAAACATAAGAGAACTGACTGCGGTGTGGGAAGCCCTGAAAGCCTTCGCTCCCTTCATCTGGCTGAGGATTGTGAGTCCTGTCGGACAATTGAACGACCGTGGCCTACCTGAAAAAACAGGGAGGAACAAAAAGTCGCTCTCTATCCTCGGTGACAGGGAGGATCCTAAATTGAGCCGAGGAAAACCTACAGTCTCTGTCAGCAGCCCATGTGAGAGGAAGAGAAAATCAAGTGGCGGACTTCCTCAGCAGAGATCGACTAAATGCAGGAGAGTGGACTCTGAATCGACAGGTCTTCAAGCAAATCTGTACCAAATGGGGCACTCCAAAAGTCAACCTATTTGCCACAAGGAAGAACAAACTGGCCATGGACTTTTTCTCCCGGTCAGTTCTAGATCGACCCCTGAGAGTGGACGCCGGAGTCATAACCAAGATCATAGAGGAGAATGCCCGGATCATCCTGATAACTCCATTCTGGCCCAGATGAGCATGGTTTCCGGTACTAAAAAGCCTAGCAGGGGAAGAATTTTGGATCCTCCCGCCTAGACCGTATCTGCTGTTCCAGGGTCCAGTGGTTCACCCCCGAGATGTCCACCTTCGCTTGACAGCTTGGAGGCTGAAGTGCGCATCCTGAGGGGAAAAGGATTTTCAGAGGCGGTAATCTCCTCTCTATTGCAGAGTAGGAAACCCATCACATCAAAGATATATCTGAGAGCCTGGGAATCCTTTCTGCATTTTGGCAACGGCAGATATGATCCTTCCGGGGAACCACAGGTGGCGCTAATCCTGGACTTCCTTCAGGCAGGGCTCAATAAGGGACTATCCGTAAGTACCTTAAAAGTCCAAGTAGCAGCTCTAGGTGCGTTTTTAAACAGCAAACTAAAAGACTTAAATGTTATCAAAAGATTCCTTAAGGGGGCAAGTAGAATTCGTCCAAAACTAAGGTCTTTAGTCCCTCCTTGGGATTTAAATCTGGTACTGTCCATACTAATGTATCCACCCTTTGAACTTATTGCAGAAATCTCCTTGAGAACATTAGCTATTACTACAGCAAGTAGGGGAGATCCAGGCCTTTCCCATCCTACCTCCTTATCTTACGGTTATAGAGGATAGAATCATATTAAAGCATGCTCCTGAATTTCTTCCTAAGGTTGTAACCAAATTTCACTGTCAGCAGGAAATTACTCTTCCCTCCTTTTGTTCCCATGCAACATCTGATAAGGAAAAACTGTTCCACAACCTGGATGTTAGGACATGCGTCCTACAGTATGTGGAGGCAACCAAGGATCTAAGGAAATCCAACCAGCTTCTTGTACAATATCTGGGTCTGCATCAGGGCAAGGCAGCTAGCAAAGCTTCCATCTCTAGATGGATCAAGGGTTGCATTGTTCTAGCTTACGAGACAGAAGGAGTTGTTCCTCCACCTTTATTGAAAGCACACTCCACCAGAGCATTGGCCACATCCTGGGCTGAAGGTGCCTCGGCCTCGCTGGAAGAAATACAGTACAGACCAAAAATTTGGACACACCTTCTAATTCAAAGAGTTTTCTTTATTTTCATGACTATGAAAATTGTAGATTCACACTGAAGGCATCAAAACTATGAATTAACACATGTGGAATTATATACATAACAAAAAAGTCTGAAACAACTGAAAATATGTCATATTCTAGCTTCAAGAGGTAGTCACCTGAAATGGTTTTCACTTCACAGGTGTGCTCTGTCAGGTTTAATAAGTGGGATTTATTGCCTTATAAATGGGGTTGGGACCATCAGTTGCATTGTGAGGAAGTCAGGTGGATACATAGCCGATAGTCCTACTGAATAGACAGTTAGAATTATGGCAAGAAAAAAGCAGCTAAGTAAAGAAAAATTAGTGGCCATCATTACTTCGGGCAGTCAATCCGAAAAATTGGGAAAACTTTGAAAGTGCCCCCAAGTGCAGTCACAAAAACCATCAAGCGCTACAAAGAAACTGGCTCACATGTGGACCGCCCCAGGAAAGGAAGACCAAGAGTCACCTCTGCTGCGGAGGATAAGTTCATCCGAGTCACCAGCCTCAGAAATTGCAGGTTAACAGCAGCTCAGATTAGAGACCATGTCAATGCCACACAGAGTTCTAGCAGCAGACACATCTCTAGAACAACTGTTCAGAGAAGACTGTGTGAATCAGGCCTTCATGGTAGAATATCTGCTAGGAAACCACTGCTAAGGACAGGCAACAAGCAGAAGAGACTTGTTTAGGCAAAAGAACACAAGGAATGGACATTAGACCAGTGGAAATCTGTGCTTTCGTCTGATGAGTCCAAATTTGAGATCTTTGGTTACAACCATCGTCTCTTTGTGCGACGCAGAAAAGGTGAACGGATGGACTCTACATGCCTGGTTCCCACCGTGAAGCATGGAGGAGGAGGTGTGATGGTGTGGGGGTGCTTTGCTGGTGACACTGGGGATTTATTCAAAATTGAAGGCATACTGAACCAGCATGGCTACCACAGCATCTTGCAGCGGCATGCTATTCCATCCGGTTTGCGTTTAGTTGGATCATCATTTATTTTTCAACAGGACAATGACCCCAAACACACCTCCAGGCTGTGTAAGGGCTATTTGACCATGAAGGGGAGTGATGGGGTGCTGCGCCAGATGACCTGGCCTCCATAGTCACCAGACCTGAACCCAATTGAGATGGTTTGGGGTGAGCTGGACCGCAGAGTGAAGGCAAAAGGGCCAACAAGTGCTAAGCATCTCTGGAAACTCCTTCAAGACTGTTGGAAGACCATTTCAGGTGACTACCTCTTGAAGCGTATCAAGAGAATGCCAAGCCTGTGCAAAGCCGTAATCAAAGCAAAAGGTGACTACTTTGAAGAACCTAGAATAACATATTTTCAGTTGTTTCACACTTTTTTGTTATGTATATAACTCCACATGTGTTAATTCATAGTTTTGATGCCTTCAGTGTGAATCTACAATTTTAATAGTCATGAAAATAAAGAAAACTCTTTGAATGAGAAGGTGTGTCCAAACTTTTGGTCCGTACTGTATATATCAGCCCTTATATACTGTGGGCCCAGTATATGGGCCTGTCCAGGTGATGGGTATATGCATAGAGATGTATGTATGCCCCTTGTCTGCATACAGTATATATATGTGTGTATGGGCTCATGCCCATTTATGCCCCACAATATATATATGTGTGTGTATAGATGTGCCCCAAGCATCTATGCACATAAATATCTAAAATGTGGTCAAATCATGTTCCCCAGTCAAGGTGCCCCAACCTCCTCCTGCATTCCTGCAGGAGATGACCCCAGATGGCTGGACACTATTGTCCGACATCTGGTGGCTTCAAAGGGCAAAGGATCAATAGATCCTTTTTCCTTTTGTTAAACATCCCCAGCAGGGCTGGAGATGTTTAACTTAACAGAGATAGGGGAACAATAGTTCCCCTCCATCTGTTATTGGCATACTGCCGGTGTCATAATTACGGCACCTGAGGGGGTTATGCAGACACTTCACAGGCGGTGGACCAAAGAGATCCCCGCCTGGAAGCGCTCTGGACATTCCGGTGCACCGCGCCGGCCTACGTGTCCTTGCCGACGGCACTGGAGCAAGCGCCGCCGGATCTAAATAGTCCGGCGGCACTGCGCTCATCAGTTGGGCCGTGCAGCTGGAACAAGGGAGGATCATCCCCCAGCAAGTCGAGCAAGGAGAATCATCCCCTGGACAACGAGCAATCCCCCTAGAGACTAGCATTTAACCCCTGGATGGCTAAGTAGAACCCCACTATACCACCAACGATTCTCTGCTCAACCCTTGCTGTCCCTACCCACTATCCCACCAATGAAACTGCCCTGTATTCCCCTGCATTTAACCCCTACCCACTATACCACCGGCGCAGGCGCGGTGAGCAGAGGACAGCAGGCACCAGCGTCCTCTGCTCACCGCGCCTGCGCTCGACTACAGAGCTAGCCGTGCAGGCGCGGGATTTCACAAGGAGACAGTGCCGGAGGATCGCTGCCCGGCACTGTCACTCAAAGTAAGAAGGGGCGTGCCAGCAGGTTGCCGCACGGAGCTTCTAGGAGCAGGGCAACGCCCCCCCCCCTGCTCCTAGAGGCTAATTTACATATTATAAAAGTACGTTTTTTAGCCTGAATATAAATCGGATTTTTATAAAAAAGACATTATCAAGCTGCTCTGACATTAGCATATAGCTAATGTCAGACAGCTTATAATGTCAAAACGTGATGACAGAAACCCTTTAACCACTTCAGCCCCCCTAGCTTAAACACCCTTAATGACCATGCCACTTTTTACAATTCCGCACTACACTACTTTCACCGTTTATTGCTCCGTCATACAACTTACCACCCAAATGAATTTTACCTCCTTTTCTTCTCACTAATAGAGCTTTCATTTGGTGGTATTTCATTGCTGCTGACATTTTTACTTTTTTTGCTATTAATCAAAAATTACCGAAATTTTTGCAAAAAAATGACATTTTTCACTTTCTGTTGTAAAATTTTTCAAAAAAAACTACATTTCTATATAAATTTTTCTCTAAATTTATTGTTCTACATGTCTTTGATAAAAAACAATCCAATAAGTGTATATTTATTGGTTTGGGTAAAAGTTATAGCGTTTACAAACTATGGTGCAAAAAAGTGAATTTCGGCATTTTGAAGCAGCTCTGACTTTCTGAGCGCCTGTCATGTTTCTTCAGGTGCTAGAATGTCAGGATAGTATAAATATCCCCCAAATTACACCATTTTAGAAAGAAGACACCCCAAAGTATTCGCGGAGGGGCTTGGTGAGTTCATGTATCATTTCATTTTTTTTCACAAGTTGGCGGAAAATGACACTTTCTGAGAAAAAATAAAAAAAGTTTCAATTTCTGATAACTTCTTGCAAAAAAAAAAAAAAATCTCAGACGGACTCACTATGCCCCTCAGTGAATAACTTGGGGTGTCTATTTTCCGAAATGGAGTCATTTGTGGGGTGTGTTTACTGTTCTGGCATTTTGGGCGGGGCTAAATTGTGAGCAGCCATGTAAAACCTAAAGGTACTCGTTGGAATTGGGGCCCCTTCGTTGCGCACCCAGGCTGCAAAAAAGTGTCACTCATGTGGTATCGCCGTACTCAGGAGAAGTAGGGCAATGTGTTTTGGGGTGTATTTTTACATATACCCATGCTGCGTGTGAGAAATATCTCTGTAAATTGTCAACTTTGTATAAAATTTTTTAAAAGTTGTCGTTTACAGAGATATTTTCACACAAAGTATGGGTATATATAAAATACACCCCAAAACATTGCCCTACTTCTCCTGAGTACGGCGATACTCATGTGTGCCACTTTTGCAGCCTGAAATGGGCCCTAAAACCAATGAGTACCTTTAGAATTTCACAGGGCATTTTTACGCATTTGGATTCCAGACTTCTTCTCACCCTTTAGGGGCCCTAAAATGCCAGGACAGTATAAATACCCCAGATGTGACCCCATTTTGGAAAGAAGACACCCCAAGGTATTCTGTGAGGGGTATGGTGAGTTCATGTAAAATTTTATTTTTGTCACAAGTTAGTGGAATATAAGACTTTGTAAAAACAAAATTAAAAAAAAATAAAAATTTCCGCTGACTTGTGCCAAAAATAAAAATTCTGTGGACTCACCATGCCCCTCACGGAATACCTTGGGGTGTCTTCTTTCCAAAATGGGGTCACATGTGGGGTATTTATACTGCCCTGGCATTTAGGGGCTCCTAAAGTGTGAGAATCCAAATGCATAAAATGGCTCTGAAATCTAAAGGTACTCATTGGTTTTAGGGCCCCTTTGCGCATCTTGGCTGCAAAAAGTGTCACTCATGTGGTATCGCCGTACTCAGGAGAAGTAGGGCAATGTGTTTTGGGTGTATTTTACATATACCCATGCTGCGTGTGAGAAATATCGCTGTAAGCGACAACTTTTACATTTTTTATTCAAAGTTGTCAATATACAGAGATATTTCTCTCACCCAGCATGGGTATATGTAAAATACACCTCAAACACATCGCCCTACTTCTCCTGAGTACGGCGATACCACATGTGTGACACTTTTGCAGCCAAGATGCTAAAGGGCCCAAATTCCAATGAGTACTGCTTAGAGGGCATTTTTACGCATTTTCTTCTCACGCTTTAGGGCCCCTAAAATGCCAGGGCAGTAGAAATACCCCACGTGTGACCCCATTTTGAAAGAAGACACCCCAAGGTATTCAATGAGGGGCATGGCGAGTTCATAGAATATTTTTTTTTGGCACAAGTTAGTGGAAATTGATTTTTGTTGTTTTTCTCACAAAGTCTCCCTTTCCGCTAACTTTTGACAAAAAGTTTAATTTTTCATGAACTCATTACGCCCCTCAGCGAATACCTTGGGGTGTCTTCTTTCCAAAATGGGGTCACATGTGGGGTATTTATACTGCCCTGGCATTTTAGGGGCCCTAAAGCGTGAGAAGAAAAATGCGTAAAAATACCCTCCTAAAAGGTACTCGTTGGAATTTGGGCCCCTTTGCGCATCTTGGCTGCAAAAAAGTGTCACACATGTGGCATCGCCGTACTCAGGAGAAGTATGGCGATGTGTTTTAGGTGTATTTTTACATATACCCATGCTGGGTGAGAGAAATATCTCTGTATATTGACAACTTTGAATAAAAAATGTAAAAGTTGTCGTTTACAGCGATATTTCTCACACCCAGTATGGGTATATGTAAAAATACACCCCAAACACATTGCCCTACTTCTCCTGAGTACGGCGATGCCACATGTGACACTTTTGCAGCCAAGATGCGCAAAGGGCCCTAAAACCAATGAGTACCTTTAGGATTTCACAGGCCATTTTTACGCATTTGGATTCTCACGCTTTAGGACCCTAAAATGCCAGGGCAGTATAAATACCCACATGTGACCCCATTGTGGAAGAAGACACCCCAAGGTATTCTGTGAGGGGTATGGCGAGTTCACAGAAAAAAATTTGGCACAAGTTAGCGGAAATTTTTTTTTTTTTTTTTTTACAGTCTCATATTCCACTAACTTGTGACAAAAATAAAATTTTCCATGAACTCGCCATACCCCTCACGGAATACCTTGGGGTGTCTTCTTTCTAAAATGGGGTCACATGTGGGGTTTTTGTACTGCCCTGGCATTTGAGGGTCTCCGCAGTCATTACACGTATGGCCAGCATTAGGAGTTTCTGCGATTCTCAGTATATTGAGCATACGGGTAATGAGATTTTTTTTTCCGTTCAGCCTCTGCGCTGAAAAAAAAAAAAAATGAACGGCACAGATTTTTTCATTCGCAATGTGGATGAAAAAATCTCTGCCAAAATCAGTGACTGCGGTGCGGTGGGCTGGGCGCTAGCTACCTAACAAGTAGCTAGCTAACTGGCGGTGATAAGGGACCCTTATGCCCCATTCACACGTCCGCAATTCTGTTTGCGGAACGGAATTGCGGACCCATTCATTTCTATGGGGACAGACTTTGTCCCGCTCGGATCCGGAATTACGGATCCGCGCTTCCGGGTCTGCACTTCCGTTTCGCAAAAATATAGAACATGTCCTATTCTTGTCCGCAATTGCGGACAAGAAAAAGCATTTTCTATATAGTTCTGGCAATGTGCGGATCTGCAAAATGCGGAAAGCACATTGCCGGTGTCCGTGTTTTGAGGATCCGTGGATCGGATCCGCGGATCCGTGAATCCACAGATCCGTGAATCCACGGATCCGCAAAACACATATGGACGTCTGAATGGAGCCTTACAAGGGGTGTGATCAATGACAGGGGGTGATCAGGGGTCTAGATGGGGTGATCAAGGGGTTAATAGGTGAGGGGGGTGGGGGGTTAGTGTAGTGTTTGGTGCAACTTTTATTGTGTTACCTGGTCCTCTGGTGGTCGATCCCAGAAAATGGGACCACCAGAGGACCAGGTAGCAGCTATATCAGACGCTGTTCATAAAACAGCGTCTGATATAGCTGTTTGATGCGATTTATATCGCATCTACAGACTGCCAGCGATTGATCATCGCTGGCAGGCTGTAGTCCAACTCTCGAGACGCGCTTCACTGTGAACGCGCGCGCGCGTTCACAGGAACTCTCGCGTCTCGCGAGATGACTCCCCGGCGCGTCCAAACAGAAGATCCTGGCCGCCCGCAGGACGCAATCCTGCGTACGGCGGTCCGGGACTGGTTAATAAATATCTTTTAGTATTTTAAACACAGCGTGTAGTCTTTTTATTAGACACCATAATAGCAGTAAGTCACAGTATAAGTCAGTGTAGTGTCAGGCAAGAGAGTACATCTCAATTTAAGGAATAAATAGGCGGAGTCATCAAGAGACGACTCACGCCTATTTATGAATATTAATTATTGGTATTAACCAAAATATTAATAATTAATATTCTCCATTAACAGAAGGAAATCTTGGTGTTTTCATATGAAATTAGTGCCCTTTTTCCTAGCTGCTGCCAGAATGCTATCGCGGTCTCTGTAGTTTAGGATTTTCATTATAAGTGGTCTCGGTGGCAAACCTGGAGGCAGCAGTCTAGTGGGGATTCTGTGAGCCCTTTCAAATACGAAGCATTGAGAAAGATGCAACGGAGAGAGCACAGACTTAATCAGATTCTCATCAAAGACCTCAGGGTCAGGGTACTTTCTGCCTTTTCAGGGAGACCAAGTATATGGATAATATTTCGCCTATTGCGGTTTTCCGCATCTTCTGCTCTAGCTGGAAGGATCTTTACCTGTTAGATAAGCGAACTTGTCAACTCAGAGGTGTAATGTTCTGTGTCTTCCACCTCTTCCACTTTACACTCCACTTCAGCAGTACGGTTTCTCATTTTTTCAATATCATGGGGCAAAAAGTTTACGTCACTTTGTAGATCTATTTTTGCAGCTATAGCTGCCTGGCAAACCGCTATGGCCGACATAATTTTGTCAGTTTGAGGTATTTCAGCAGGTGTAGCCACAGACATGTCATTCTTCTCAGTTTGACTCATGCCGTCTACCAAGGCTTTGCCTGGTGTGCAAGGTGGTGCCAACGCAGTCTTCCGCCCCATATATAACTTTTCGTACCCCTATGCACGTCTATGAGCAATGTAGACCAGATCTCAAATATAGGCTGTGGATCAGAGAGCCAGGAATAAAGCATTATAGAGGTATAATATGTCCTAATTTCTTCTTTTCAGGCACAATGATCTATATGTATGAATACCAGGTCATCAGGCTCCCCTCAAGTGGCAGTCTCAACTTAGTTAGAGCACCAAGTCCCAAAAAGACCTGTCCTGCAGATGTAAGGGTCACAGATAACTAAGGGCTCCTGCTTCTCCTCCTCCACATATGCCTGAGGTACATCAATAGTGGCCCGTAGCCATGTTTACAAGATGGCTGCTGCGTGTACAGGACGTGGTGTCCACACCTCTCCTACTGGTAGGGAAAGTGTCCTGCTCCCGTGGAGGCTGTGGGGCGACTCTAATACTTCTTCACAGGGAAAATATGTCAGCCGCAGGGTGTCCCCTGTTTCACCACTTCAGCGAACTGCGCGGTGCTGCTCTCTCCTCTCCTTCTGAGATGTCGGCTCCCGAGTCTCCCAGGCACGGTGCTGCGCGCGCTCTTCTTTTTCAGCAGCCACTTGCTTGTCTCCACTCACTTGTCGCTCCAATATATCCAGGAATGTCAAGGGGTCTCTACCAGGTGGGGAGGGCAGTTGTCAGGATAAGGGGAGATAGGTAAATCAGGATACTCTGCAGGATTTCTAGGAGAGCTCTCTTCAAAGCTGCCTCACGCCATGCTTGCCAGGCCACGCCCCCTGAAAACTAAATACTTATATACTGCAGCATCCCAAATACCTACCACAGACTAGGGAAAGTCTTAAAGAATTTTTCCGTTTTAATGACAATGGAGCTACATCTATTGCTACCTTGTGGTGCGCCCTTTAGGCTAGTTTCACACTAGCGGCACGGACATGTTGTAGTTTTATTCCGGCGGCCTCTCGGCGTGCGCTGCTGTGTCTCCACCCCGCCCCCATTATAGTCAATGGGGCCCGGAGCGGTAGTCCGGGGGCACATGTTCAATAGCGGCAGGACGGATCCGACAAGCTGTTCACCCTACGGAACAGCCTGCCGGAGGTCCGTGCCACTAGTGTGAAACTAGCCTAAGGCGACCATTAGAGGGCATTTTAATAAACAATTTTCCTATGACAAACCATCCAAACAGACCCAACAAAATACCCCACAGCAGCAACTAGGGGACATTCATAGGTTGAATAAAATGTTTCTGTACCTGCACATTTTGCAGTTTACATATGTTTTTTTGGTGCAGATTCCCATGAGGTTAAAACATGGCAAACTATAGTACCAACAAAGTGTAGAACAGACAAATCTCATATACACTTTGCAGATTCGTTCTGTGCTGATCTTCGGATCAACAGCACGTCAATTATGTTTGTTTTAGCTCTGGATTTCAACCTTTTCAAATCAAGGGCGAGATCTACGGCAAAATCTCATCAAGTCCACACCAAATACAGCAATCAGAAATAGCATTATTTTTTATGCGGTTTGGGTAGAGAAATGCACTGATATCCACATAATAATTCAGGTGGATCTTCTGCACATTCACCTGCACGTACCATCACACAGAAATAAAATGCAAGAGCAGAAAACTGTTTAGATTTTTGACAAGTGGTTCTCTGACTAGAGAGTTGTTTTGAGGAACAGTTCCTCAGCCTAGGGTCACACATCTTTCGTTTTAAAGACGAGCTAATACCTGAGGCCTCCTTCTGATCAGCCTCTTGTTTCTGAAGAAAAGCTTGAAAAGCTAGGCCTGCCTATACCTTTAATTGGAAGGATTAGAATCCGTCCCATCCACCAATCGCGAGATTCTACATCTGACAGCTGCCATAGATAACCAATAAGGATAGGAGGCTCTCCCCCCCGCCTTCACAAAAAGCGGACACTACCTCGGTTCTAGCTGCGGTTTTTCCAGGCGTTCAGGGCTGTATTTCTCCATTAACAACATGATTCGTTTTGGAAGAGCTGCCTTTCTGCAGATTCTACTTCTAAACGGCAGACATAACAGTAAAACAGCTCCGCTTAAAGTGAGGCTCAGCAGCAGGGGAAATGCTGGGAGTGGTGGAGGCGGGAGTAGTGCTAGTAGGTTATGGTTGACTCCATGTAGGCGCTTCTGCTCCAAATCTGAGGAATCCGAGATTCACGGAGTTATACCGAAGGTCGCATCAGATCCGGAGAACGCTTTACCCAAGAACGACAAGTAAGTAATGGGGAACCTGCCACTGAAGGCCTTGTGTGGAGGCTCACTCACACGTCGTTGATGAAGTAACGGGTATTTAATGATCTTTGCCAAGAAGGTGGGGCCCTGCAAAGTGTGGTGGGCATCTGGCTAATCCTTTCATTCTATAGCGTTTTTAGTCTCTTTTGTAGAGTAGTGTGACGTCTTTGTTTTTCTCCTAATTAAGTCCTGATAAAATGCGTGTTTCTGTATCTATGTAATGAATAGAGGATGGGCTGCTCAAAGCAAGGAACGCAGAGTTCTGGTGATCCCATAGAATTGGATTGCAGGGAGAGATCACCTGGCCGCCACCAGCGTAGGCCTAACCTAAAGCCTCTTTCACACGAGCACGTTTTCCATCTGGATGCGATGCATGTTGCGAACAGATAGCATCCAGACTGAATCCATTCATTCCAATGGATATGTGTGAACATATCTTCTACATATTCTATATTGTGCGTTTTTCACACACATCCCAGGCTCCATTGAAGTGAATGGGGCGCACATGGAGAAAAAAAAAACAGGCATTATTGGCAATGTTTGTCTCATTTATTATCCCTTAATCAGGTTTTTCCTTTTGGTTTAAAGGGGTTATCTGATATTGTTAAAATATAAATTTTTACTAACTGCGGGCAGCAGCAGTGACTGGAGCAGCTGTTGGTGACTGACTCACACAGCCAGCCCAGGCCAGTCCAGATGGACTGTCGACTGCCGTAGGATAGGTGGTAGGTGATGAGCGCAGAGCGCATATTGTTTATAATGATTACACAACATTAATTGGGGGGTGGGGTCATGGGTGACATGATGGGAGGAGGGACAAATCAAATGTCTGTAGTCTGTGCTATGGAGGGGGGGAAATGTGACATGGGGGGGGATGATGTGCCATGGGGGGGGGGGAGGGGAGTGTGACACAATAGGGGGTCATAATGTGATCATGGGAGGGGGGTGCAAAAATGTAGCTTCGCTTGTGTTGGCAAAAATCCTTGCACCGGCCCTGTTTGTGGCTAAACCCTTTCTAGACCCTGCCCTTGCCCTAAAAGTAGTAGCAAATAATGTCAAAAAGGAGAGTGCGAGGTGCACATAGGGTGAGTACGTCAAATAATAGTACCCTCACAATAGGGGAGGTCGTTTGCTCACCTATTTAAGTTGCACCAAATTGGTCACAACCACACTCTTGCCCTAAGTGGTTGCTGTTCCCAGAAAAACGCTGATAAAAAAGAGTCCCAACACTGCATTTCGCCAGTATTACCACTGGTTCTCCGGTATATGGGAGATCAACCGGTAGTAATCCGATGATTATGTTCTCCAGTCTTAATATCTTCCAGTCTTTTAGCCTTTTTTTAAGGCGGCAAGTTTGACCAGGATCTAGACACCATTGATCTGGTAGCCCATATCTGAGGTTGTACTCCTAACCATAGGGATTTTTGGTGGAGAAGATATTAAGACTGGAAAACATAATCATTGGATTACTGCTGGTCGATCTCCCATATACTGGGAAGTGTCCCCTGAAGAACCAGTGGTAATACTGGGGGAGCGCAGCGTTGGGACTCTTTTTTTTTTTTTTTTTTTTTATCAGCGTTTTTTGGGAGCAGCAACTACTTTTAGGGCAGGGGCTAGAAAGGGTTTAGCCACCGAGAGGTGGGGTTGCCCCTTTCAGTGAAGGTGCTCTACCTATGGGCAGCATGAGATCCAGGGACAGAGTAGGGATATATAGCTTGTTCCCATAAACCTGGAATTTGAAAGACAACTGTGACATATCCTATGTCAGCAAACCGTGAGTAAGGACACAAACTGTTCCACCTCTTGACAACCTGCCTTAGCTTTTGACTAATATATATATATATATATATATAATTAGTATTTAATAATTGATCAGTAGCATCTATGATTGTACTATTGATAGGGGTTTTCGAAAGTTATATTTTAATGGATTTAATAAAAGGTATATTTTCCTATCGCCCATGACAGCACCACCGGAGAGAGGAGGATCCGCCCCCCAGAGACAGGAAACCTGCAGAAATAAAATGGGCGGACACTCTCCTCCCCTTCAGAGTGGTCTCCTGTCTCTGGTGGGAAGCCTGCAGCACGTTTCTTCACAGGTCCTTGCCTCTGGTGGCGCTCCCCTACTAACCTGCTGGTCCCTGGTAATTGGTGGCATCAGGCGGTGCGCAAAGGGCAGGCAGAGCTGAGCTCTGGAGGGGGTGGAAAAGTGTGTTGGAGCATTGCAGGACGAGGCGGTATCGGTGTATGCGCCGAGAACAGGAAAACACCGTGGCTACCAGGGGGAGGAAGAGGAGGAGCTCCGGCGTTGAGCAGGCCGAGAGCTTTCCTGGGATCATGTGACCAGCGAGCTGCATCGGCAGTGACGTCATCATTGGGCGCCCTATGAGTAAAGCGCACTTTCACCCAACTGGCATCCTGCATGTGACCACTGCTGGCTTCCACAGCAATCGCTGCTACTATGGAGAAGGACAAGCTTACTGAGGAGCCTATAGTTCCTCCTGTTCCGGTACCTCTGTGGGGGTGAGTGTCGGTATTATGTACCTAGAATCTAAGGGTCCAGACTGGGCAATGTTATTTGAATTTCCAGGCTAGACCTAGAAAGATGGTATCAAAAAAGATCAAGGAATGTGCCTTATGCAGAACAGGGTTACCTTCTGAGTGGGGAAAGATGTGCCAGCCCTGTATAGATAGAACGGTGGCAGAGGAATCCCCTTCATTTTACAAATGCCTTCAGGCATTAGTCCGGTCAGATGTTAACTTTTCCCTGGCATCCAAAAAAGACCAAAAGCTTAGACGCAAGGAAAACATGAGGGATCCACAGTCTTCTGAGGACAATGAAGCTCCTTTCTCAATTTTGGAACGCTCCGATGTTTTATCGCTATCCTCCTCCTCTGAGGAAATCGGTGGTAGACCCTGCTTCCCCATAGAGAACACAGAGAAACTCCTAAAGGCCGTACACTCTACAATGGGCATTAAGGAAGCATGTGAACCCTGTTCCATTCAGGATATTATGTTCGGGGGGGGCTGGAATCTAAACATCATAGTACCTTCCTAGTACATAGAAATGTTTCTGCCCTAATAAAAGGGCAATGGAAAAAACCCAACAAGAGAGTATTCCTATCTAGAAATCTAAAACGCAAATACCCCTTTAATGAGGAGGACTGTGCTTCTTGGGACAAAGCCCCTCGCATTGACGTGGCTATATCCAAAGTCTCTAGGAAAATTGCCCACCCCTTCGATGATACGGGGGTATTAAAAGACCCCCTGAATAAAAAAGCTGATGCCTTCCTTAACCCCTTAAGGACTCATCCCTATTTCACCTTAAGGACTCGGCCATTTTTTGCAAATCTGACCAGTGTCACTTTATGTGGTGATAACTTTTAGACGCTTTTACTTATGCAGGCCACTTTGTGAGGCTTTTATAATGGAGACCACCCAAAAATGACCCCATTTTAAAAACTACACCCTTCAAGGTATCCAAAACTGATTTTTACAAATGTTGTTAACCCTTTAGGTGCTCCACAAGAGTTATTGGCAAATGGAGATGAAATTTTCAGAATTTCATTTTTTGTGCCAGATTTTCCATGTTAACCCATCTTTTCAACTAACAAAGCAAGAGTTAACAGCCAAACAGCCCTGGAGTAGATACTCCCTAAAAGTGACCCCATTTTGGAAACTACAGGATAAGGTGGCGGTTTTGTTGGGACTATTTTTAGGGTACATATGATTTTTGGTTGCTCTATATTACATTTTTGTGAGGTAAGTTTACAAAAAATTTAAATTCTGAAATTTCATCTTCATTTGCCATTAATTGTTGAACACCTAAAGGGTTAATAAAGTGTAAAATCAGTTTTGAATACCTTGAGTGGTGTAGTTTCTTAGATGGAGTCACTTTTACTGAATTTTTACTCTAGGGGTGCATCAGGGGGGCTTCAAAAAGGGACATGGTGTCAATAAAAAAGGCCATCAAAATCGGCCATCCAGAAACCATGTCGGTCCTTTCCTTTTGCGTCCTGCCTTTTAGTGATACTGCAGTTTACATTAACGCCACATTTGTGGTCGTAAACTGCTGTATCGGGGGAATAAATATTAGTTTTGTTTGGCTGTTAACCCTTGCTTTTTTACCGATAAAGACGGACTGAAATGGAAAAGTGCCAATAATGACTGTTTTGGCACCGTTTAAAAAAAATTTTTTTGGACCGTGTTAGTCTGGGGGTTTAGGTCATGGGGTATTTTATATATTACGGATGCGGTGATGCCTAATAAGTCTACTTTTTTACAATTATTTAGGTTTTAGACTATATTATATTATATCCTTTTTGATACAAAAAATGTTTTGGTATCTCTAAAGTCTGAGTCATATTTTTATTTTTTTTTTATTTTTTTTATTTCTTTGTTTTTTTTAGCCAATTGTATTAGGTAGGGGCTAATTTTTTGCCAAATGAGGGAACGGTTTTAATGGCACTATTTTGGGGGGCATGTGACTTTTTGAATATTCATTTTTATTGGTATTTTATCAATAGTACAAACAGATTGATTTATCAGCTATTACATTCCATTCAACGGTACATTAAGGCCCCTTTCACACGAGCGTGTCCGGATGCGTTGCGGATGCGTTCAGTGAAAACTGTGCGATTTCACATGCAAAGCCGTTCAGTTTTGCCTGCGATTGCGTTCAGTTTTTTCCACGCGGGTGCAATGCGTTTTGACGCGTTTTTCACGCGCGTGATAAAAAAACTGAAGGTTTACAAACAACATCTCCTAGCAACCATCAGTAAAAAACACAACGCATCCGCACTTGCTTGCGGATGCAATGCGTTTTTCACGCAGCCCCATTCATTTCTTTGGGGTTAGGGCTGCGTGAAAAACGCAGAATATAGAACATGCTGCGATTTTCACGCAACGCACAGTGATGCGTGAAAAAAACGCTCATGTACACAGACCCATTGAAATGAATGGGTCAGGATTCAGTGCGGGTGCAATGCGTTCACATCACGCATTGCACCCGCGCGGAAAACTCGCCCGTGTGAAAGGGGCCTAAGGCGTTGGTATTCAAAGCATTAGGGTTGGATGTACACAGAATGAATTCAACAGAAGTACATTTGCTGAGCATGAAAGAGATTCCTGTGTCGCAACAATCGAATCAGTAAATAAATCAATCAGTAAATAAACAGTTCAACAAAAAATAAAGTAAACTATCAAGCAGCAATAGGTTCTCAGGGGGAACTTTAAGTCAGGCATGGTAGTCTAAGATATAATAGGCTGGCTTAAGGAGAGTACAATGGGTGAGCTATCCAAGGGGCCCAGGTTTTCGAGGATTAACATTGGTGTGTGGTAAACGGGATTCATAGCAACAAGTGGTGTTGAGCAGGGAGACAACCTCCTGTATGGGAGGGGGAGTCGCGGATTTCCAGTGGCGAGTAATTACTAGCTTAGCGCTCAAAAGAATGTGTCCTACCAGACCTCTACAGGAGATATCAACCTCGTCGATGCCTAGAAATAAAAGAGCAAGGGATGGAGACTGGGTGACTGTCGTAGCGGTAATTTGCGATATTAAGGCGAAAATTTGATTCCAATAAGAACGTAGCTTGGTACAACCCCACAGGGTATGGTAAAGAGAACCCACGCTGCTGCATTCTCTCCAACAGCAAGCTGACACTCCAGGGTACATCCGGCTAAGCCGCTCTGGGGTGAAATACCATCTCAGGAGTGTTTTCACTCCAGCCTCATAATGTGTAACACACCTGAAGTTGGAGGTCAAAAACGTAATTGCTCGAGTCCACTCCTCTACTGGGAATGAAAGTCCCAGCTCTGCTTCCCATGTTAATATGGGTACAGACTTAACGAACGTGGCCCTGTCGTGGAGCAAGTCATAGATAAACCCTGTAGATCGCTTTTTATGCAGTGACAGGTTCTGGAATAGTTTGAGAATATCAGAGTTGAAAGTCACTGGGAGTCGTAAGCATGTGTCATAACAGTGTCTCACCCTCAAATACTTGTAGAAGTCGCTATTAGGTAACTGAAAATTTTTACACAATTGCTCGAAGGTGAGCATGGTTTCCCCCTGAATAAGTTGGTTCAGATCAGATATGCCTGCTTTCCGCCAATTGGTTAAGTTAAGCCCCTCAGTGCAACTCTCTAGGGTTTGGGTAGTAAATAGAGTTGGTGGGAGTGTCCCCTCACTTCCCTGGGCTGTATGGAATCTGTTCCACATACGTCGCGCCGACTTAATTGTAAGTAAGGTGGGTCCAGGGGGTCCTTGGTCCCAAAGTGATTGAAGAAGGTAGCCCTTAAGTGATTTTGTTCCAATATAATCTGCTTCGATTATAGACCAGGACCTAGTGGGCACATCCATCCACCACTCCCTCAGAAATGATAAGCATATCGCCTGGTGATAGTCCCTGAGCGATGGGAGACCCAAACCTCCCGCCTTTCTTCTGCGTGTCATTAGTCTGGGCTATTCTGGGGTGACCCGATTTCCACAGGTAGTTATTTAGGATCGATTGTGCCTTCCGAAAAAAGGACTCTGGTATCTCAACTGGCAGAGCTCTGAAGGTATATATAAATTTGGGAAGAGTCATCATTTGGAATGATGCTATCCTACCCACCCATGAGGTTGCGCATGTGGCAAAGCTGTTGAGGTCTTTTTGCAATGCAAGTAAAAGGGGTTCATAGTTGCGTTTATATAGGAGGGAGCAAGGGAAGGTAAGTTTGGTCCCTAGATAAGTAAGTTCCGAGGTTTGCCAGTCTAGGGGGTACAAGGCCTTCAAATTTCTTACCTCAGCCAAAGGGATATTGACAGGGTCTTTGATTCATTAACTTTATAATATCATAAGAGGCCGAAATGAGAGATAACCTCCAAGGCAACTTTGAGGGATGCGGATGGGTTGGAAAGGGTAAGTATGATGTCGTCTGCGTATAGCGATATAGTGTGGACAGACGAGCCCTCAATTCCGACATTTTGCCTAATAAGCTGCGCTAGGGGTTCTAATGCTATAATGAAGAGGAGCGGTGACAACGGGCACCCTTGCCGGGAACCATTGCTGATTGGGAAGCTATTTGAAAGTACTCCATTAATGAACACCTTCGCCGTGGGTTTAGAATATAAACTCGCTATGGCCTGAATGATGGGGCCCCTAAAGCCCATCTCTCCCAGTACCAAGAAGGCATACGACCAGTGTAAGCGGTCAAACGCCTTCTCGGCGTCCATAGCCACCACCAGCAAGGGGGAGCCATCCAATTCAGCATGATTAATAAGGTTCAATACTCTGCGAATATGGTCTGATGCTAGTCTTCCCTTGACAAAGCCTGTCTGGTCATCTTTAATTAGGGAGGGGAGAACAGGGGACAACCTATTTGCTATAAGTTTAGCAAATAATTTTATGTCTGAGTTTAGTAGTGATATTGGCCGAAAGTTTTGTGGCACGTCACTCGGTTTGCCCGGTTTGGGCAGGGTAACGATTAGTGCTTGTAGCATTTCCTGGGGAAAGGGCTGCCCTGCATGCAGGAATTGAAGATCGTTAGAAGGTGGGGCTTTAGTATGGAGTGAAAGCTTTTATAGTACTCGTTGGATAGGCCGTCAGGGCCTGGGGACTTCCCCTGGGGCGATCCTACTATCAATTTTTGGATCTCCGTTTCAGTAATGTTGCAATTGAGCTCCTCCAATTGGGATGGCGAGAGGCTGGGAAGGTCTGCCGATTTAAGAAAAGCGGAAACTAAGGAGGCATAGTCCTCCGACTGATGTAGAGTCCTCAAGGTTATAGAGATTCATATAGAAAAGCCGAAATTGCTCCGCTATTTCCCGGGGGTCAATAATATTTGCCTGGGTGTGAGGATGAATTATATGGGGGATTTTAGACTTGGTCTGTTGGGCTTTAAGTTGTCGAGCTAAAAGGCGTCCTGCTTTATTACCCTGAGCATAATATGTGGATTTCAGCCGTAGCGTGCATTTTTCAAAGTCTCGAAATGTGGCTAATCGCAATTTATCCCGTTCATCCCTGATTTCTTTCGATATTGTTGCTGATGGGTGGTGTTTATTGACTATTTCTAGTTTGGAGATTTTATCTAGTAGCGCTCTAGTGACCTGTTTGCGTTTTTTCCTTTCTATGTGGTTGATTTTAATGAGGATGCCTCAAGCGAAGGCCTTGTGTGCCTGCCAGAGTATGAAGGGGTCCGAGACGGATCCCATATTTAGTGAGAAGAATTCTATTAATTCCCGCTGAATTTACGCCTGGTAGGAGGGGTTATTGAGTAGGAAGACGGCATGTGACCTTTTTGATCGCTTGCCATTATGCATTTTATTATGTAAGGTGAAAAAAAAAAATTTTTTTTTTTTTAATTTGCACTTTTTTTTTTTTCTGTGTTAATCTAAGGAGTTACATAATGGGGTATTTTTATAGGCCAGATTATTACGGACGTGGCAATACCTAATTTGTCTTTTTTTTTTTTTTTTTTATTTTATTTTATTTTACCGTATATACTCGAGTATAAGCCAACCCCCCCCCCTAATTTTACCCTAAAAAACTTGGAAAAGTAGTGACTCGAGTATAAGCCGAGGTGGAAATGGATGTCACTGTTATGGGGGGGGCTTGACACTGTTATGTGGGGATCTGTGGATGACACACTGTTATGAGGGATCTGTGGATGGCACTGTTATGAGGGATCTGTGGATGGCACTGTTATGGGGGATCTGTGGATGGCATCCACAGCCCCCCCATTACCGCTCCTGTAAAGTTTTAAAATTCAATTACTGTATAGTGTAATTCATACTATAACTCTTGCCCCCTCTGTTCTAAATACCTCCTCACATGCCGCACTGAATACTCCAGGCAGGCCGGGCGGGCGTGCTGACGTCACGTGCCTGCGCCGCCTGCTTCATTCATAAAGCAGGTCGGGCAGGCACATGACGTCAGTCAGCAGTGAGCGCACCGGCCCCGCCACAAATGCCCGCCCCCCAGCTCCTTCTCCTGCTCCTCCTCCCACTCCGCTCTCCTTTTTACGTGTATGACTCAAGTATAAGCCGAGTTCATGTTGTTCGGCACAAATTTTGTGCTGAAAAACTCTGCTTATGCTCGAGTATATACGGTATTTATAAACTAGTTTGGTGTCTCAAGCCTGAGAACCATAGTTTTTATCCGATTGTCAGTGGCTACATGGAAAATGGGATAATAAATTTAGTACTCCATGGAAGTGTGGTACTCCCTGAAGCAACCAATAACGCAGAGTCCCGGATGATCGGGGCACGTGTCACACTGAGTGGTGGTCTCCTTTCGTATCCCCCTACTGTGACACACTCTGCATCTTTTTTGGGTTCGTCCCTTCTTTCCAGTATGGGGACCACACCTGGAAAGTGTTGGCCAGGGACGATCCGGGCGCCTCCAGTTCCTGAGGTACTCTGGCCTGCTCTTTCCCCGTCAGAAAAGATCAGGGTTGAGGACTGCCTCATAGAATTGAAGGAATTTCCCTGTGTTGCCAGCGCCCCGGAACAGTACAAAAGAGTTGTACAAGGCAACCTGTACCAAGTAGACCGCAACTTTTTTGTACTATGTCCGGGTTTTGCGCATGGCATTATATGGCTTAAGGACTTGATCAGAGAGATCAACTTCTCCCATATACCGATTGTAGTCGACAATACAATCTGGCTTGAGGACCGTTGCCGTGGTACCTCGCACAGGAAGAGGGGAGATGCCGTTACCGTGAATTGTGGTCAGTACCCTGGTCCTCTTGTCCTTATATCTGACCAGCAACAGGTTTTTACTGGTAAGGGCACGGGTCTCACCCCTGGGGATAGGTACCTGGAGGGGGACAGTAACGAGGCCATGCTGACTTTTCCGCACGGTCCCACAAGTGGATGTAGATCTGGCGGGGAGGGACTTGAACAAGGGAATGCTAGTATAAAAGTTATCCATGTACAGGTGATGACCCTTATCTAGCAGTGGGTACATAAGGTCCCACACTGAAAAAAAGACTAAAAAAAGTCGTATTCAGTGAAGCGCACTGTGTAAATCTGGATTCCTGATTCGCCAACAAAATCGGGAATCGCGGGCTCAAAGTTCTCTGGGGTACACCAGCCAAGTTCACCTGCAGGGGGCTCAAGTGAACTGACCTGGTGGGCCGGGAAACTAGTATGAGTCCCAGAGCTGCTCGTACAATGGTGGGCCACAGGGTCCCTGACATGGCGGTCCCCTTGATCCGCCTGACGGCGTCTTCGCCGCCTTGGGGGCTCATCATCGCTAGATGATGAATAGGACGCGGATGACAAAAGGAACGTGGGGTCATCCTCATCGGGACTCTCAGATTCGGAGGCAAGTTGGGCATATGCCTCCTCAGCCGAGAACGTCCGGCGGGCCATAGGGGAGTGTGTGGGTGTATGTGCGTGAGTGAAAAACTTTATTGTGTGTGGGGGCACGGGTGTTCACGACTTTTTCCTAAAGCTAACAGGAAAAAAAAAACTAACTAGAAAAAAAAAGAGCCAAATGTATAAAGGGTTAAAAAAAATTCAAATTCGCTGATCAGCCGTCCGATGTTGATCAGCGGTGGGGTGGGAGATGCGCTAACAGTGGCTGGACGCTAAAGAGTGCCGGCCACTGATGGCGTCCACTGATGGACCCCAGACAGCCAATGAGGGTGATGCAACACAAAAAAAAAAAGTTAACCCTGAACTCTCCCTGCCTGAACTAATGCTTGCCCTGGCTTTTCCTAACGTACCTGCAAGTGCCAAAAGGCACAGGAGGGTGATGGGGGGTGAAAGCTGGGTGCTGTGGTCCCGCTCAGCAGCAGGCTCTTCTCCTTGCTTCTCCGACGCAAACTGGAGGAGGAGAGCAGGGGGAGTTAACCCCCTCCCGCCCGTGCAGCCAATCAGATGCGATCCTGTGAGGTGATGTCACCATCACCTCACAGGCTCTAAGTATCACCCCACCGATCACCATCCTATATCGGGTCACCAGAGACCCGAATAACCCGGAAACGCAGCAAACCGCAGGTCTAAATTGACCTGCGGTTTGCTGCGATCGCCGATACGGGGGATCACAGGACCCCCCTAGGCATTGGGACAGTGTGCCTGCCTAATGATTTTGGCAGGCATTCTGTTCCGATCACCCCGCACTGCGCGGCGGTGATCGGAAATACTCATGATGTACCGGTAAGTCATGAGTCCTTAAGTACCAGGACACCGTGACGTACCGATACGTCATGAGTCCTTAAGAGGTTAAAGGAGCCTGGGAGGCATCGACCTCCTCGTTTAGACCCAGCATAGCCTCCACTTGTACGGCCCAATCTTTAATCATATGGTTATCAGAACTGGAGTCTCAACTAAAGAATAGATGCCTCCGGTGAAGATATCCTTGCATCCTTCCCTACGATTAAAAAGGTGGCCGACTTTCTGGCGGACGCTTCCGTTGACTCCGTTAGGCTAGCAGCAAAATCTGCGGCATTGTCCAACTCGGCGCGCAGAGCGCTTTGGTTAAAAAACTGGAGTAGGGATATCGCATCTAAGAAAAAACTCTGTGGGGTTCCATGTGAGGGATAATACCTATTTGGGCCCACCCTAAATGACCTACTGGATAAGGCTGCAGACAAAAAGAAAGTTTCCTAGATTCCAGGGTTCCTTTTCTACAAAAAGTAGATTCAGTCGTTCCTTTTGTACCTTCAGAAGTAATCTAGAACAGGATAGAAAGGCCAGGGAAGACCGATTTAGGGGTCAGAGGAAGAATAGAAACTACTTCTTCAGCCAGTCCTTTTCGGACAAGAAGTCGGACAGACAATGACGCCAGAAGACCGGTAGGGGGCAGACTGATGAGATTCTCGGAGGAATGGAGAAAAATTTCATCAAGTCCCTGGATTCTAGATACTATCAGCAGAGGCTTAAGGTTAGAATTCTGTCTGTCCCCCCCCGCCAGATTCTCACCTACAATAGATCTGATGTCTGCTCTAGGAAGATCAGCCATGGTAGAAGAAGTTTTAAAATTAGTAGAAAAATCAGTTTTAATCCAAATTAGTAGAAAAATCAGTTTTAATCCCAGTACGAGAAGAAGAAAAAGGCGATAGATTTTACTCCCCAATTTTTTTTTTGTCAAAAAACCAGACGGCTCTTTCAGAACCATCATAAACTTGAAGATTAAATCTTTCTTCAGCCCAAAAAATTCAAAATGGAAACTATAAGATCGGCCATCAACCTTCTATCTCCCCAGTGCTTAATGGCGGTTCTCGACCTAAAAGACGCGTACTACCATGTCCCTATTTGTGCAGAACATCAGAAGTTCTTGAGGGTAGCTGTCTGCCTAGGAGATCAACTAAAAGATTTCCAATTCCAGGCTCTTCCATTTGGCCTTTCTATGGCTCCGAGAGTATTCATAAAACTAGTGGCGGAAATGGCCCACATAAGGGAAAGGGATATTCTTTTTATCCCTTACCTAGACGACTTACTGATCGTGGGTCAGACGGAAGAAGCATGCAGAGCTGCGGTATCAGAAGTCCTGAACATCCTAAAAAAGTTAGGTTGGATGATAAATCAGGAAAAGTCAAGAACCCATCCAGCAAAGAGACAGATCCTCCTGGGTTTAATTCTGGATTCATCTCTCCAGAGATGTTTTTTACCGACAGAGAAAGTGGAGATCATTCAAAAAAAAAAATCTAGAAGCTAAATCAAAGACCAGTTATCTCCATAAGAAGGGCAATGTCAGTCCTGGGATCCCTCACGTCCTGCATCCCGGCCGTAGGGTGGACACAGCTACACTCCAGGGCCTTACAGTGAGAAATCCTGTTCAGTTGGGAAAAAAGCAATTCCCTAGACTCGAAGTTAGATCTCGAGTCAGACCCTCCAAAGTCTATCCTGGTGGCTAGTCACAGAAAATCTTGTCCAGGGTACCCTTTGGAAAACAGTCTAGTCTGTCTAACCACGGACGTTTGGGGGTGGGGGCCCACATTCAGGGAGCATCCTTCCAGGGACGCTGGGATTCTCTCCAGATGAAAGAATCCTCCAATCTGAAAGAGCTAATGGAGGTCGGCCTAGCGATGAGAGCTTCCCTGCCCAGGATAAAGGGGAAAGACCCAAGAATTCTTTCAGACAACAGGACAGTAGTCTCTTACTTAAACAAACAAGGGGGGACAAAGTGCAGAACCCTTATGCAGGAAGCATATGGCATTCTAGATCTGGCAGAGGAAGTATGTACTTCAATTTCAGCAGTACACATCAAAGGAATTGAGAACAAACAGGCGAATTTCCTGAGTCGTCATACCCTTTCTCAGGGGAATGGTCTCTAGACCCTTCAATTTTCAAGAAGATAGTAGATCTTTGGGGTATGCCGGAAATCGACCTGTTTGCTTCCCATTCATAAAGAAAGTCTGGAGGTTCTATTCCCTGAGTCGGGCAGGATCCCCTTGTGGGATAAATGTCACCTAGCCTATGCCTTTCCACCTCTTCCCCTGATTCCCCGGGTTTTGCGGAAAATCAGAGAAGAAAGGGCAAGAGTGATCTTAATCGCCCCTTTCTGGCCCAGGAGGTCCTGGTTCACGGGGCTCCGGACCATGTCGGTCTCCGACCCCTGGGTACTTCCTGGAGTCCAGGGCCTTCTGAACCAGGGACCAGTAGTACATCCAGCCATGGAAAAGTTACACTTTAACGGTCTGGAATTTGAGAAGTGGTTATTTAAAGAAGAAAGGGTTTTCAGAGGCTCTACAGGGAGTGCAGAATGATTAGGCAAATGAGTATTTTGACCACATCATTCTCTTTATGCATGTTGTCTTACTCCAAGCTGTATAGGCTCGAAAGCCTACTACCAATTAAGCATATTAGGTGATGTGCATCTCTGTAATGAGAAGGGGTGTGGTCTAATGACATCAACACCCTATATCAGGTGTGCATAATTATTAGGCAACTTCCTTTCCTTTGGCAAAATGGGTCAAAAGAAGGACTTGACAGGCTCAGAAAAGTCAAAAATAGTGAGATATCTTGCAGAGGGATGCAGCACTCTTAAAATTGCAAAGCTTCTGAAGCGTGATCATCGAACAATCAAGCGTTTCATTCAAAATGGTCAACAGGGTCGCAAGAAGCGTGTGGAAAAACCAAGGTGCAAAATAACTGCCCATGAACTGAGAAAAGTCAAGCGTGCAGCTGCCAAGATGCCACTTGCTACCAGTTTGGCCATATTTCAGAGCTGCAACATCACTGGAGTGCCCAAAAGCACAAGGTGTGCAATACTCAGAGACATGGCCAAGGTAAGAAAGGCTGAAAGACTACCACCACTGAACAAGACACACAAGCTGAAACGTCAAGACTGGGCCAAGAAATATCTCAAGACTGATTTTTCTAAGGTTTTATGGACTGATGAAATGAGAGTGAGTCTTGATGGGCCCGTGGCTGGATTGGTAAAGGGCAGAGAGCTCCAGTCCGACTCAGACGCCAGCAAGGTGGAGGTGGAGTACTGGTTTGGGCTGGTATCATCAAAGATGAGCTTGTGGGGCCTTTTTGGGTTGAGGATGGAGTCAAGCTCAACTCCCAGTCCTACTGCCAGTTTCTGGAAGACACCTTCTTCAAGCAGTGGTACAGGAAGAAGTCTGCATCCTTCAAGAAAAACATGATTTTCATGCAGGACAATGCTCCATCACACGCGTCCAAGTACTCCACAGCGTGGCTGGCAAGAAAGGGTATAAAAGAAGAAAATCTAATGACATGGCCTCCTTGTTCACCTGATCTGAACCCCATTGAGAACCTGTGGTCCATCATCAAATGTGAGATTTACAAGGAGGGAAAACAGTACACCTCTCTGAACAGTGTCTGGGAGGCGGTGGTTGCTGCTGCACGCAATGTTGATGGTGAACAGATCAAAACACTGACAGAATCCATGGATGGCAGGCTTTTGAGTGTCCTTGCAAAGAAAGGTGGCTATATTGGTCACTGATTTGTTTTTGTTTTGGTTTTGAATGTCAGAAATGTATATTTGTGAATGTTGAGATGTTATATTGGTTTCACTGGTAAAAATAAATAATTGAAATGGGTATATATTTGTTTTTTTAAGTTGCCTAATAATTATGCACAGTAATAGTCACCTGCACACAGATATCCCCCTAAAATAGCTAAAACTAAAAACAAACTAAAAACTACTTCCAAAAATATTCAGCTTTGATATTAATGATTTTTTTGGGTTCATTGAGAACATGGTGGTTGTTCAATAATAAAATGAATCCTCAAAAATACAACTTGCCTAATAATTCTGCACTCCCTGTAATTACTACCCTCCTGAAGAGTAAGAAAGAGGTTACAGTAGGGATCTATAGCAAAGTTTGGCATAAATTTCTAGATTTCGCCCAAATTCAAATAGAAGACATCTCAGCCTCTGCATCTAGTCCTAGAATTCCTTCAGAAAGGGTTAGAACTAGGTCTAGCGGCTAGAACCCTAAAGGTTCAGGTCTCTGCCCTGTCCGCACTGTTTATCCAGAACCTGGCAGGGTGTCCATGGGTGTCCAGATTCTTCAGGACCGTTGAGAGATCCTCCTTAGTATCTTCTCCCAGACGGGCTTAGGGCTCATTCGACCAGAGCGGTAGCAGCATCTTGGGCAGAGAGGTCCTCACCTTCCACTTTCTTTAAACACTACAGGTTGGACTTAACTTTTTCCGGAGATTCCTCCTTTGGTGAAGGGGTTCTTCTCTCTACTTTCCACCCTAAGAGGTTCCTCTAGTAAGTCTCCGGTGGTGCTGTCATGGGCGATAGGAAAAAAGGTTATTACTTACCGGTAATTTGATTTTACAGAGCCCATGACAGCGCTCTGGTTTTTTCCTCCCTTGGTGGTCCTTCTATACTGCACAGGTGTTGCAAAAAAATAATTATGTGTCTAATATATGTTGGCGGCCTTCCTCCGATACTTGGATAACTCACTGAAGGGGAGGAGAGTGTCCGCCCATTTTATTTCTGCAGGTTTCCTGTCTCTGGGGGGCGGATCCTCCTCTCTCCGGTGGTGCTGTCATGGGCTCTGTAGACAGAGGCTCTGGGTGGAGTGGGGCTCCCCTTCTCTGTCCCTTGGAGTAAGTCCTGCTCAGGGCATCCCCGGGCGATACCCACCTTGGTAATTGGAGGGGATTGATGCATTTGGCGTATGGCAGGTGGGAATCCTCTGTGGGCAGGAGGATTCCTTAGAGCCACGGCCCTGCGCTTCCCGGCCGGCACGGCGCACATCTGGTAGTTTCAGGGTTGGAGGGAAAATAGACGTTTTTCCCATCCATGAGAGTATAAAATGTATAATTTCTAAGGAATGGAAAGATCCGGAGAAAAGGACGGTGATTTCTTGAGCTTTCAAACGCAAATACCCCTTTGCTGAAGCAGACAGTGAAACTTAGGACAATACGCCCAAGGTTGATGCCCCAATAGCAAAAATTTCAAAAAAAATCTTCTCTTCCCTTTGAAGATATGGGGCTGTTCAAAGACCCCATGGATAAAAAAAATCTGAGGGTCTCTTAAGGTCCTTGGAATCAGGCGCAGCCATGTTCAGACGAGCGATAGCAGCAACCTGTACCGCTAGATCTTTCTGTTTGGATTATTCAGATGGAAAACCACTTGGCAGCCGGAACATGTAGAGAAGAAATTCTCTCTTCCATCCCGGTCCTAAAACAGGCCTCTAACTTTCTTGCGGATGCTTCCGCAGACTTGGGGCAGTTGACCTAGCTGCAAGTCTAACTATCAGTTGCCTCTCGTAGAGCTGTTTGGTTGTGTTCTTGGTCTGGGGATGTGGGCTCAAAGACCGCTTATGTTCCGTTCCCTGAGAGGGGGATAGACTCTTTGGGTCCGCATTGGACGACATCTTAGCAAATGCCTCTGATAAAAAGGGTTTTCCATCTGAACCTCGTTTTTTTTCATCAAAGAAGGAATTTTTGTTTCCAAACTAAGTTTAAACAGACCAATCAGCATAAAAGAATCCCTGGGGAAATGGCAGTCCTTCAAAGGCAGGGGTAGGGGTTTCTTGTTTAACCCCGACTCTTCCTCTAAAAAATCACAATGATGCCAGAGGTCTTGTAGGCTTTCAAAGTTTAACAGAGCCTGGGAAGAAATGGGTGCCTCCCCCTGGGTCCTAAAACAGATGAAGTTAGGACACCAAATAGAATTTTCCTCCTTTCCCCAGTCAGGATTTCTCGCAAATACAGTTTCTTCAGATGTAAAGAAACAGGACACTCTGGAATTTGAGATCTCGGACCTTTTAAAAAAAACAAGTTGTCATTCAGGTCCCAGATGCCGAAAAAGGTCAGGGTGTTTACTTTCCCTTATTTCAAATTTTTTTAAAAAGTGGAAAATTCTGAACCATTTTCAACCTAAAAGACCTAAATCATCTAGTGATTTACAAAAGATTCAAGATGGAGTCCATAAGATCAACAATAAATCTCCTGTGTCAGGATTATTATGTCTACAATCGATCTGGCCATGTCGACAGTCAAAAGTTCCTTAGGTTTGTAGTTCATATGAGAGAGAACCTATGTCACTTCCAATATCAGGCCCTCCCCTTTGGCCTTTCCAGCGCTCCTCGTCTGTTTACAAAGATCATGGCCGACATGGTAGGATTCCTCCATCTGAAAGGTATCATTATTGTCCCTTATCTAGACGACCTGTTAATTGCTGCAGCTGGTTCATAAATCTGGAAAAATCAAGCTTGTTTCCATGCCAACAAAAGATTTTTCTAGGAGTCCTTCTAGACACTTATCGACTAACATCCTTTTTGCGACAGGAAAAGGTGCTCAACCTGATATCCCGAGTAAAAATCTTTTGCACAAACAGGACAGTGTCAATAAGGGACACCATGAGTCTACTAGGTCTCCTGATATCAACCATACCCTCGGTAAACTGGGCCCAGGCGCATATACGGATCCTACAGGCCTTTCTCCTGTCAAACTGGGACAGGAAGCAGACCTCCTTGGGGAAGAAAATCAGGATTCCATCTTATGTGAAGAAATCTCTGTGCTGGTGGATAATAGTAAAACATTTAAAAACAGGGGTTCAGTGGCGACCAATAGATCTAATTACGATTACCACAGACGCCAGCAGCTAGGGCTGGGGAGCCCATACTCAATAGATGGTACAGGGAACCTGGAGCCAACAGATGTCATTAGCATCATCAAATCTGAGCGACTTGGCGGTGGTCTTCCATGCCCTCTTAAAATTAAAATAGACCATCCAGAAGCTACAGAACCACCATGTCAAAATATTATCCGACAATGCAACGACAGTGGCATACCTAAACTGCCAAGGAGGTACAAGAAGCAAGTCCTTAGCCACCATGGCAGAAAAAATATTTATATGGGGAGAGGACAACCTAAATTCCATTTCAGCGCTCCATCTGAAAGGAGAGGAAAATGTCCTGGCGTATTTTCTCAGCAGGCATCCCCAGAATGGTCATTAAACCAAGGGATTTTCTGCCAGATCACACAAAAAATGGGGTCTTCTGGTAATAGATCTATTCGCATCGAGAAAAACAGGAAGACACAGAGGTTCTTTTCCATCTGCCCCAAAGAAAAGAAAGATCAGGTGGATGCCCTATCTCTAACTTGGCCCAAGGGGCTCCTCCTGTCTTTCCACCATTTTTACTAATAGCAAGGACTCTGATGAAAATACAAGAAGAAGCAGAAGTAATAAATGATTACACCTTATTGTCCGAAAAGGGCTTGGTTCCCCTTGCTTCAGAACCTTGCGATGGAGAAGCCTTGGTTCCTACCCCAGATTCCAGACCTTCTGCTTCAGGGTACTGCCCTTTATCCCAATGTGCAGCAGCTTCACCTGACAGCTTGGAAACTGAACGCATCCTGCTAAGAAAGAAGGGGTTCTCGGAAGCAGTCATTTTCACCTTGTTACACAGCCGAAAACAAATTGCTTCCAAAAATTATTTATGAACATGGAATACCTTCTCGTCGTTTGCGGGAGTCCGCTGGAATCCCTAGGGAGACCTGGACATAGGCCTAATCCTAAATTTCTTACAAGCAGGATTTGACAAAGGACTCAGGACCAGCACTTTAAGTCCAAGTATCTGCCCTAAGTGCTTTCTTTGATTGCAAATAGCCTATTGGCAGATTCATCAAGGGTACCAGTAGGCTTCGTCCATCCTTCTTTAAGGTTCCCCCCTGGGATCTCAGCCTAGTGCTCTCGGTCCTCATGTCTCCTCCCTTTGAGCCCCTTTCTGAAATTTCCCTGAAACTGTTGACTCTTAAAACCTCCTTTTTGATAGCTATTACCTTGGCCAGGAGGGTGGGGGAAATTCAGGCCCTTTCTTGCAAGCAACCTTATATCTCTATTCTAGATGATGGGGTGATTATAAAACTCGCCCCAGCCTTCATCACTAAAGTCTTCTCAAAATTTCACTGCCAGCAGGAGATAGTTTTGCCATCCTTTTGCACTTCTCCTTCATGTGACCAAGAAAGGCAGTTTCATCACCTGGACTTCAGACGCACCCTATTAGAATACCTTAGTCACAGAGTCCTTCAGAAAGTCAGACCATCTCCTTCTCCAGTTTCAAGTAAAAAGGGGTTTGGGGCCTCTATTGCCAGGTGGATCAAGTTAACCATCATTCTGTGCTACAAATAAAGGAAGCTCTCCTCCCTCCCATTAACCTTAAATGCCCACTCTACAAGAGCTATGTCTGCCTCTTGGGCCGAGAGAGGATCAGCCTCTGTGGACCAAATTTGTAGGGCCGCCACATGGTCTAACCCCATGACCTTTTTCAAACATTACAAATTAGATTTTCTGGCCAACCAGGCGTTTGGGCGTAAGGTCCTTTTCCGCTGTGTTACTCCATCCAAGCCCCCCCCCACCCAAGAAAATCTCTACTCTGAGAATCTCCTAATAGTGCCAATGTGGAGGCGTTAGGGAAAGATGACCATTACTCTTAGCGGTAATTTTAATTTTCTCGTAGCCTCCATGACGGCACCGGAGGTTTTCCTTCCCCCTCCCCAAAAAATAAAAATACCCCTAATAGTTGATTTTGGATCGTATGTGATATATTAGTCCAGAAAATGAACAGCACAGCAATAAAAAGTGAAAACTCCTTTATTCACCCGTACGGTGCAACGTTTCGGCTCAGTGCTAAAGCCTTTTTCAAGCAAAGAACATATACAAATGGTGAGTATATATAGGTGAAGCAATCCACATCAGAATCGTGTGACCCAATCAGATCAGTGGGTGTTGACCAAAACAACATACAATATAATTGCAAATAAGGTGCATAAAATATGTGCAAAATGCAAATCGGGTGGCGCGCAAGCTGCCGAGTACGTCATGCGTCAGAAGCAATGTCCGCCGCATACGCATTCCTCAGCTGCCGGTCTGGATCTATATATTGTTGTATAATTATTTCGGTTCTCTGTTACTAACTGAAGCAGGTTGGAGGAGGTGTCTCTTTTTTTTTGGGGGGGCGATTTCCGCTGTTTCCTGTCCTTGAGAGGTGGGATCAAGCTCCTACCAGTGCCGTTGTGGCGGCTACGGGAAATCAAATTACCGGTCATCTTTATGATGAGGCGTGTCTGTGTGCCTGGAGCAAAAAACTATGCCAGCCCCTGGCTGGCGTAGTTTTTAGCTAACATTTGCGCCTGTTTCCAGATGCAAATGTAAGTAAATTTGCCGGGCCTGGAGTTTCAGCCCCGGCACGGCCCTCGACGCGCTCAACTGTCGTCCAAGGCGCAAAACCAGCAGTGTACCAAAATCGTATGGCCAGACAAAAAGGGGACTTGCGACACAGTTGCAAATCCATAAGCAAATGTGCCCTGTTGAACTTACCCTGACTCCTTCCATATTGCTTGTGTGAAATAAGCCTAAGGGTAAATGCAAATGTAGGTCATGTACATTGTATTCTATGAGAATTTGAAATTCTCATGCACACAATATGGATTTTTTTTCCGCGCGGATTTTAAAATCCGTAGCATGTAAATTTATTTTATTTTTCCTGTCTGGATTTTCTCCATTCACTTCAATGGGAGAGTAAAATCTGCACCAAATCCTCATGCAACTCTGCATGCAAATCCGCATAGCAGTGCGCCAGCCACAGATCCCCCATAACAGTGCGCCAGCCACAGATCCCCCATAACAGTGCCCCAGCCACAGATCCCCCATAACAGTGCCCCAGCCACAGATCCCCCATAACAGTGCGCCAGCCAGAGATCCCCCATAACAGTGCGCCAGCCACAGATCCCCCATAACAGTGCGCCAGCCACAGATCCCCCCCCCCCCCCAATCAGTGTCAATCGCCGATTTTTTTTTTTTATTTTTTTTTTTATTTCCCCCCCCCATCAGTGCGTCATCTGCCGTTTCCCCCATCACAGTGCGTCATCCGCTGTTCCCCCATCACAGTGCGTCATCCGCCGATTTCGCCCCCATAACAGTGTCACCTACATATCCCCTATAACAGTGCACCATCCACAAACCCCCATTAGTTCAAAAGCACACAATTTGGTTCAAACTTTTTTTCCCCTTATCTTCCTCCTCAAAAACCTAGGTGCATCTTATAAAGCAAAAAATACGATGGATGTGGATTTTGGTTGTCATATGCTGCAGAAACGCATGTACCATAAATCTGCATGTAAATTCATGCAGATCTTGTGTGCATTCACCTGCACTTGTATCCGAAATACGTAAATAGGAGCCCTGAGCAGAAAACTGCAGTGTAACATAGTACCAGCAAAATGAATGAGATTTGACAAAACACATGTACACTTTACATAATTTTCATGTGCAGAAATTGACCTGCCATGTGGATTTTAAAATCTGCAGCATGTCAATTGTGCTTTTCTTCACCTTTTTATATATCGTAGTTTTTCCCATAGACCTCTTAACCACTTCAGGACCCTGCCTTTTTATACCTTAAGGACCAGGCCATTTTTTTTTTGTAAATCTGATGTGTTAAAGCCATTCTGAGACTGTTTTCTCGTCACATATTGTACTTCATGACAGTGGTAAATTTGAGTCAAAATATATTTTTTTAACTCCTTGCCGACCGCAGGATTGCGTCCTGGCGGTGGTCAGTCTGTTCCTCTTGGACGCGCCGGGGCGTCCTCTCGCGAGACGCGAGATTTCCTGTGAGCGCGTGCGCGCGTTCACAGGATCGCGTCGGGGAGAAGGTAAACTACAGCCTGCCAGCGCTCTGATCGTGCGCTGGCAGGCTGTAGAAGTGAAAAAGAATTACATATCAGACGCTGTTTTGTTAACAGCGTCTGATATGCTTGCTGTTCATTCCTTTGGTGGTTCCTTTTGCTTGGGACCACCAAAGGAATCTTTTGTAAGTGCACCAATCACCACACAGACCCCCCGTCACAGATTAACCCCCGATTAACCCCTGATCACCCCATGTCACCCCCCCCTGTAAGGCTCATTTAGACGGCCGTATGTGTTTTGCGGATCTAATGTGCAAAACACGGACACCGGCAATGTGCTTTCCGCATTTTGCGGATCCGCACATTGCCAGAACTATATAACTATATACAATTGCGGACAAGAATAGGACATGCTCTATCTTTTGCAGAGCTGCGGCCGGATGTTTGGGGGCCGAAACCCGGAAGTTTGCGGCCGCAGCTCCGCAAATGCTGATGCGGCGAGCACATAATGTGCTCTCCGCATCATCGCCGGCCCCATTCACACTGAATGGGTCCGCATCTATTCCGCAGAATTGCGGAATAGATGCGGACATTTTTGAGGACGTATGAATGGGGCCTTACTACTTTTTTTTTTTTTTTTTTTTTTTTTGCACATTTTTGGGCAGAGATTTTTTCATCCACATTGATTGATGCGAATGAGGAAATCTGTGCCGTTCATTTATTTATTTTTTTTTTTTTCCAGCCCAGAGGCTGAACGGGGAAAAAAATCTCATTACCCGTATGCTCAATATAAGGAGAATCGCAGAAACTCCTAATTCTGGCCATACGTGTAATGATTGCGGAGACCCTCAAATGCCAGGGCAGTACAAACACCCCACATGTGACCCCATTTTAGAAAGAAGACACCCCAAGGTATTCCGTGAGGGGTATGGTGAGTTCATGTAAAATTTTATTTTTTGTCAAAAAAATAAAAATATATCAATTTCCGCTAACTTGTGCCAAAAAAAAAAACATTCTGTGAACTTGCCATGCCCCTCACGGAATACCTTGGGGTGTCTTCTTTCCACAATGGGGTCACTTGTGGGGTATTTATACTGCCCTGGCATTTTAGGGGTCCTAAAGCGTGAGAATCCAAATGCGTAAAATTGCCCTGTGAAATCCTAAAGGTACTCATTGGTTTTAGGGCCCCTTTGCGCATCTTGGCTGCAAAAAAGTGTCACACGTGGTATCGCCGTACTCAGGAGAAGTAGGGCAATGTGTTTTGGGGTGTATTTTTACATATACCCCTGCTGGGTGTGAGAAATATCTCTGTAAATGACAACTTTTTAAAAATATTTATACAAAGTTGTCAGTTTACAGAGATATTTCTCTCACCCAACATGGTTATATGTAAAAATACACCCCAAAACTCATTGCCTTACTTCTCCTGAGTACGGCGATACCACATGAGTGACACTTTTTTGCAGCCTGGGTGCACAAAGGGGCCCCAATTCCAACGAGTACCTTTTAGCTTTTACATGGCTGCTCACAATTTAGCCCCGCCCAAAATGCCAGAACAGTAAACACACCCCACACATGACCCCATTTCCGAAAGTACCCCAAGGTATTCGCTGAGGGGCATAGTGAGTCCATGGGAGATTTTTTATTTTTTTTGCCGGAAGTTAGCAGAAATGGAAAGTTTATTATTTTTATTTTTTTCCTCAAAGTGTCATTTTCCGCTAACTTGTGAAAAAAAATGAAATGATACATGAACTCACCATGCCCCTCCGCGAATACTTTGGGGTGTCTTCTTTCTAAAATGGTGTCATTTGGGGGATATTTATACTTTCCTGGCATTCTAGCAGCTGAAGAAACATGGTGCTCAGAAAGTCGGAGCTGCTTCAAAATGTGGAAATTCACTTTTTTGCACCATAGTTTGTAAACGCTATAACTTTTACCCAAACCAATAAATATACACTTATTGGTTTTTTTTTTTTTTATCAAAGACATGTAGAACAATAAATTTTGCGAAAAATTTATATAGAAATGTAGTTTTTTAAAAAAAAAATTACAACAGAAAGTGAAAAAATTTCATTTTTTTTGCAAAAATTTCGGTCATTTTTGATAGCAAAAAAAGTAAAAATGTCAACAGCAATGAAATACCACCAAATGAAAGCTCTATTAGTGAGAAGAAAAGGAGGTAAAATTAATTTGGGTGGTAAGTTGTATGACTGAGCAATAAACGGTGAAAGTAGTGTAGTGTGGAATTGTAAAAAGTGGCCTGGTCATTAAGGGTGTTTAAGCTAGGGGGGCTGAAGTGGTTAATTATAAAAAAAATACCAAATTTATTTTCAAAATTTCAATTTCTCTGCTTTTAAAACAGATAGTGATACCTCCTAAAATAGTTATTACTTTACATTTCCCATATGTCTACTTCATGTTTGGATCTTTTTGTAAATCACATTTTCTTATTTTGAGACGCTAGAAGGCTTAAAAGTTTAGAAGCAAATCTTGAAATTTTCGTGAAAATTTTTAAAACCCACTTTTTAAGGACCAGTTCAGGTCTGACGTAATTTTGAGGCCTACATAATAGAAACCACCCATAAATGGCCCAATTTGAGAAACTGCATCCCTCAAGGTATTCAAAACTGATTTTACAAACTTTCCTAATCTTTTAGGTATTCCACAAGAATTAAGCCAAACAAAACTCAATATTTATTAACCTAACTGTAGTTTACAGAAACACCCCACATGTGGTTGTAAACTGCTGTACGGGCACACGTTAGGGCGCAGAAGGAAAGGAACACCATATGGTTTTTGGAAGGGAGATTTCACTGGGATAATTTTAAGTTGCCATGTCACATTTGAAGACCACCTGATGCACCCCTAGAGTAGAAACTCCCAAAAAAGTACCTCATTTTGGAAACTACGGCATAAGGTGGCAGTTTTGTGTTGTACTATTTTAGGGTACATATGATTTTCAGTTGCTCCATCTTATACTTTTTTGTGGGGCACAGTAACAAAAAATAGCTGTTTTGGCACAGTTTTTATTTTTTGTCATTTACAATGATCATGTGGTATTTTTATAGAGCAGGTTTTTACGGACTAGACAATACCAAGTGTTTTTTTTTGTTTCAGTTTTACATAATAAAGCATTTTTGAGAAAATATTTTTCTAGTGTCTCCATATTCTGAAAGCCATATTGTTTTATTTTTTTGTGGGCGACTGTCTTATGTAGGGGCTCATTTTTATTTTTTTTTTGGTATGAGATGACTGTTTTTGTTTTGTTTTTTTACGGTATTCACCTCAGTGATCAGTTTATGTGACTTTTATTTTTTTTATGGAGCTGGTTCTTACGGACGCTGCAATTATGTATACTTTTTTTATGTATTTCACTTTAACACAATAAAAGCATTTTAGAAAAAACAAACATATTTTCATTTTTTAGGGCGATTGTCTCATGTAGAGGCTCATTTTTTGCGGGATGAGGTCACTGCTTGATTGATACCATTTTGGGGTACATACGACTTTTTTTTTATCACTTTTAATACCTTGGGTAGTGAGGTGGGCAAAATTTAAATTCCATCAGTGTTTTTTTTTTTTAATTTTTTTTTTTTTGTAATGGCTTTCACCGTGCAGGGAAATTAACATGACCCTTTCATAGATCAGGTCGTTATGGACACGGTGATATCAAACATCTGTAGTGTATTTTATTTTAATTTGTAATCAATTATAAATGTGCGGCTATATGAAGAAATTCAATTTTTATTCTTTATTTTTACTTAGTGTTTTTTTTTTTTTTTTTATCCAGACCCCCTTTAGCAGGAGCCTGATTGGGATGCTGCCACAACAGAGAAGCGGCCCGATGGGGGAGGGAGTCCCCTCCTTCTGTGAACCAGTCAAGCATCGGGTCACTGCAATGGCACAGCAGTGGGAGAGGGAGGCAGCTCCCTCCCTGTTAACCCTTTCCATACAGCGGTCCCTATGGACCGTAGCATGGAAGGGGTTAAACGTCTGACATCAGTGCCAGTGACCCCGATGTTGGCCATTTCAAGCAGAGAGTCAGCTGTAGGCTGACCCTCTGCAAACCGCTCCGGTCATCCTGAAAATGGGTAGTACTAAGCCCATTTTTGGTTTAGCATTTTTGTTTTTTCCTCCCCACATTTCAATAGCCATACGTTTTTAAAATTTCCGTTTGTATAGCTATAAGAGTGCTTATTTGCGGTAAAAGTTGTGTGTTTTTATTTTTTTATTTTTTTAAGGGCCTATTTATTTTATTGTGTCTGTTATTGGAAAACGGGGGGAAAAAAATTCTCTGTGGGGATACGATAAATTGAATAAGGAACACAACTCTGGTTTTTGGGTTTTTAAAATGACGGCATTCACTGTGTGCTAAAAATTGCATGACGTCCTTATTCTGTAGCTCAATATAAATACAGCTATACTAAACCTGTATAGGTTTTGTTTTAAAAAAATAAAATCCCTTGAAAAAAATCATTTTTTGACAGCCATAAATTTTTCATATTTCCGCCCAGAGCCGAGGGCTTGTAATTCATGGTATCAACTGTAGTTTTTAGTGTACCATTTTTGTGGTATGTACGACTTTTTGATCACTGTTATTTAATTTTGGAGCGTGACTAAACAATGGCGAATCGTGTTGTGTGTTTTTTTTTTTTTTTTATTTTTATTTATTTTTTATATACATTTTAATAATTCAGACTTGGCTATTCATGAAATGTGCCGTGAGAGATTAATCCCTGTCAGCCAAATACACGCATCGTCTTCGTATAAGGATAATTTTTCCGTAATCCTTGCAATGTCCCAACCTTCTATTAAGAGTGCAATTATTAATCAGTATAGACAGGGCTTCCAAACAAGGGGGACAAAGGGAACTCCTACATCATGCCTCTTTGTAATGGGAAGGGTTCGGAAAGGTATCCATTCACACGCACTTGGGCCATAGGTCTTAGGGTTCGTTCACACGAATGTTTTTTACATTCCGTACATGGGCTGTTTTTGCGTTCAGTATACCGTCCGTATAGCGAACCATTCATTTCAACGGGTCCGCAAAAAAACGGAATGTACTTCGTATGCATTCCGTATTTCCGTTCCGCTACATTTTGAGTCATGTACTATCATTGCCTGCAAATCACTTTCCGTGGCTCCATTCAAGTCAATGGGCCTGTAAAAAAAAAAAAAAACAGGATGCACCTGTATGTTTTCTGTATTCGTTCAGTTTTTGTGGAAGCATCTATTGAAAATGTTATGCCCAGCGTAATTTTTCAATGTATTTACTGTTAAAACATTATTATATGCTTCCGTTTGCGATCTGCAAAAAACTGAATGGAACGGAAACCCTACTGAAATCGAAAACTGATCCGTTAAAAACAGACTGCAAAACCATACGGTCGTGTAAACGAGCCTTTAGGCACAGGAAATGTAGCCATTTTAAAAAGTTGTATGGAAAACCAAACCTCTTTAAAATTTCCCACAAGAAGGCCCATTTTCCAAAGATGCTGTGGCTCTGCTACCAGCATTATCGTGTGTAATCTGTAAATTAGTAAAGTCATCTGAGATTAATGAAGGTGGACCTCCCTGGCATGAGACTGAATTGGTCTGCCTCAACTGGATAAGATAACCTCCAACAATCTTGATGCCAAAACCCTAGCTAAAGTCTTGGCATCTAAATTTATAATGGAGATTGGCCGGTAAGAACTGCATTGGTCTGGTGGCTTCCCGCCTTGTGAATCAACACTATAGTAGCCTCCTAGAAAGAGCGTGGAAAAGACAATACCTTTTAAAGAGTGTGCTAACAGCTTGCACATACCAGTTGTAAACTTCTCCACATGTAGCTTGTACCACTTGGCAGGGAAGCCATCCGGATCCGTATGGCTGCCTGAATCACCATTGAAGATATAGGGGAATCAAGCAAGGATATGTCTTCCCTGGATAGCTCCAGAAAGGTGATCCTATCAAGATAATCCCTCAGTCCTGCAGGTGAATGAGTGATGTGAGAAGTGTATAACCTGGTATAATGAGCAAACTGGGATCAAATTTTGTCCAGTCTAGACACCATATCCCCAGAATCTGGCTTAATAGCCGCTACCAGCATCTGAGGGGTTTCCGCCTTAGCTAAATAAGTTAGGGCTTTCCCATTTTTATCTCCGTCTGAGAAGATGGCTTGCTTTTGTGCTAGAAGTTGTTTTTCAGTATTGTTATGGTTGCCTCAGGCAGGCTGAGGGTTGGACCGCTTAATGTCCTTGTCCCCGGATTCTAGAGAGCGCTGTTAGGTTCCTTTTAGTCATCCATGCTCCTGTAAGTGTAGATGAAATCCAGAGACCACAGGACTTGTCTGGGGAGGTTCTTTTTCGTCAAATCGGTCAGGGGTTTTGCAATGGTGCTATAATCGGGTACAATCCATCTGTAATACCCGGCAGTGCCCAGAAATGCCAGTACCTGTGTCTTTAATAAGTGGGATTGGCCAGTTAGCAACCGCTTCTATTTTTGCTGGTTCATGGCGTTGTTTACTGCATCCCATGTCCCAGGTACTGCACTTCGGCCATCCCAAAATGGCATTTTTCTGACTTCAGAGTCAGGCCAGCGGGCCCGGATCTGATCCAGAACAGTTCCTACCTGAGTTAAGTGTTCCTCCCAGGACTCACTGTAAATCGCTATGTCATCCAGGTATGTGCAAGCAAAATCCTGGAAGCCATCAAGGAGTATGTCTACCAAGCGCTGGAACGTAGCTGGGGCATCCTTCATCCCGAATAGCATGACCTTAAATTGGTACAAGCCAAACTGGGTCACGAAGGCCGACTTGGGGACAGCCTCCTTGGCCAGAGGGATCTGCCAATAACCTTTACAGAGGTCAATGGTAGTTAAGTAATTCCCTCTGGCTATGAGATCGAGCAACTCATCTACCCGGGGCATTAGGTATGCATCAGTAACAGTTTTGTCGTTTAGCTTTCTATAATCTACGCAAAATCTGGTAGTACCAACACTACTGGGGAAGCCCAGGGACTGTCGGAGGACTCAATTACTCCTAATCGTAGCATTTCAGATATTTCCTTTTTCATCCCGTCTCTAACTGCCTCAGGGATTTAGTAGGGTTCCTGGCGAAGGGGCATCTGACCTGGGGTGTCCAACTTATGGGTGGTGAGGAGTGTATACCCTGGGTCTTGGGAAAAGGTAAACCTCTTTTGGTATAGCATATCACTTAACTGGCCCTTCTCAACGGTACTTAACTTTTCTCCCATCTGCACTTGGCTGAGTATGCCGGGGTGCAGTTTCCTATTTAAGAGATCAGGTATGGGAGGATTATCAGGGTCTTCATGTTGGACTACATATTGCAGTCACTTCGTCAGGTCTCTCATTGTACTCCTTGAGCATATTTATATGGAAAGTTTTCCGTAGCCTTTCATCGTGACAGCTGGCGATGACATAGGTAGTGTCACACACTTTATCTACGAATTTATAAGGACCCTGCCAAGAGGCTTGTAACTTGTCCTGCCTAACTGGTTTAAGTACCATCACTTTCTGTCCGATTTGAAAAATACGGCGCCAGGCTCCCTTATCGTACCATACTTTATGGCGTCTCTGTGCGGTCTAGAGCTTGGTTTGGACAGATCTGGCTAGTTGTTCCATCCGGTCCCTAAGCTCTAATACATATGGTACAATAGGGACCCTGTCATTCTCAGTGGCTCCCTCCCAGTGTTCCCTAATGAGGTCCAAAGGTCCTTGCACTTTTCTACCATAAAGTAGTTCAAACGGGGAGAAATCTGTGGATTCCTGCGGCACCTCCTGATATGCGAACAGGAGGTGTGGCAGGAACCGCTCCCAATCCCTATACTCACTGGTAAAGGTCTTGAGCATTTTCTTGAGCATTCCATTGAATCGCTCACACAAACCGTTTGTTTGGGGATGGTAGGGAGAACTGAGTAAAGATTTTATGTTGCACACGTGCCACAGCTGTTGGGTTAGTGTAAACTGGGTGCCTCTATCGGATAGGATTTCCCTGGGAAACCCAACACGGGGGAAAAAATATGTACCAAGGTACTGGCTACAGTATCGGCCTGAATGTTTGATAGCGCTACTGCCTCTGGGTACCGGGTGGCATAATCAACTACATACAGTAAGGAATTATTTCTTTCCCAAGGGGCTAGTGGTGGCGAGAGGTCCTATTAAATCTATGGCCACCCTACTAAAAGGCTCTTCAATAATGGTCATATTGGCTAGGTGAGCTTTTGGATGATCTCCCCTTTTTCCCACCCTTTGACACACATCACAGGTCCTACAATGAGTACGCTCATCATTATGTACTCCCGGCCAGAAAAAGGTGTGGGTGATCCTATGTAACGTACGGGTCATTCCTAGATGCCCTGCTAACGGAATGTCATGCCCGACTCTTAATATCTCCTTGCGGTATTTTAACGGAATTACCAACTGGCGTTTTGGGTTTCTCTTTTTCTCTGCTAATCTGTACAATTTATTCTGTTCCCAAACAAACATTTCATTATCTAACCCCCCCCAAGCCTTGTTCAGCTTTCTCCCTATATTTCTGTAGCGTCAAGTCAGTCTTAGTCTCAGCTTCAAATGTCTCAGGAGTATCCCATTGGACTGGGGACTGAGGAAAAGTCAGGGCAGGAGTTTGTTCTACCTGTGGCTCCCGCACTGGTGAAGGTTCTCTGTCCTGGCTTGCGACCAGGTGGTTACAGGATGGGCTGTTGCGCCATAAGAGGGGGCATAGGCGGATGTCATCGGCCCCAAGTCATTGCCCAATAAAACTTCTGCTGGTAAATTTGTCCATGATGCCCACATTCACTTGACCCCCCCCCCCCTGCACCCCAAATCAAATGTACTCGGGCTGTGAGTACCCAGTATACTTTCCCCTGCCACTTGTACAGCCACAGTTTGCCCAGACCTTTTGTGAGCTGGAATAAGACTGCCTTTAACTAGCGTGATGGTAGCGCCAGTATCATGTAATCCTTCCACTGACCGCCCTTCTAATTGTACCTGCTGTCTGTGATGTTGACGGTTGTCCTCTGATGCTATGTAGATAGGGTTGGCCTCATGGAGTTGCCCTAGGTATTCCTCTGGAGCGGAGGGTGATGACACACACATGGCACTAGGGTGGCGAGCTGGTACAGCAGTGGTTTGTGGCTTTGGTCGGTTCCAGTAGGGGCGTTCTGTGTTGAGTGGACACTGCCTGGCATAATGTCCTGGTTCGTGGCATTTGTGACAGGTTCCTCTGGCTCTGTCATAACTGGTATTAACTGGTCTCTGGTACTTGGTGGGGCCTGGTGGAATTGGAGCCCGAAATTCATTACGAGAAGGTGGCCTGTAAGTATCCCGTGGTTCTGTGGGTGGAGTGGGTCTGGAGCTTGGAAGTTCGTGTAGTACCAGATCTGGGTATTCGTCAGCGAGATGGGCAGCTGTCTTGAGCGTGGTGGGTTGCTTGTCCAACAACCATAGTAATAATTTTGGCTCTAATCCTTTGTAAAAATGTTCTAGCAGAAATAATTGTAACACTTCCTCAGCGGTTACCGCTTGACTGCCCGTAATTCAATGATTAGCAGCTCGGTGCAATCGGTTGGCCCATTCTGTGTGTGTATCGCTGCGTTTCTTGGCCATTTCTCTGAACTGCCGGCGGTGCGTATTAGGTGTCGCAGCATACCTTTTTAACAATGCCTCCTTTATCCATATGGATTGGGTAACTTCCTCAGCTGGCATATCCCGGAAGGCATCAGCAGTATAGTTGAGCGAACTTGTGTTTTAAGTTCGGCGTCCAGGGTTCGGGTTTTCGAAGCATCCCGTTATGGATTCCGCTACCACGGACCATAACGGCATTTGGAATCCATTTAGATTCTGCAATGAACCCGAACCTTGGACAACACTAAGGACCTGGGGTGATGTCACTGTCATGTGATCAGTGCAGGGGGCGTGGCTCAGTACTGGATTGGATAAGAGGTGGTAGCCTACGACCTCTTATCCAATCCAGTACTGAGCCACGCCCCCTGCACCGATCACATACAGTTCCCAATATACTACCCAGGTGGAAAACGGCAGCATCAAAGTACCCCCCCCCCCCCACTAGACCAGAACTAAAGGCACTCCCCAGAAAGTCAGTGGTAACCAGTATATATGAAATAGGTGTGGGGGGACACCAGAGCCTCGTTACTTATCGTCTGGTGCAGAGCAGGCTCACCCACACAGTTATGGATGGGCTTCCGCTCTGGCAAGTCTTGTGCTGGGGCTGACTGAGAGCTCTCGGGTACATCTGGTTCTCTCACCCCTAGCGCAGCAATAGTGGGACCGGAATGGAGCAAGAGACACTGTTGATATGGTCAAGCTGTAAGCCCAGGATGAACAGGATTTTATCAGGATGCCGCAAGAGCTCCTTTAGCACTTCCTCACTTCGTGCTCACAAGGACATGCCCCCCCCCCCCCCAAAGGTTTTAATATATGCAAATGAGCCTCTAGGAACAACAGGGAAGTTGCTATTACACCTAAAAGCCCTGCTTTCTCTGTAATTGCCGTCAATCAAAGGCATGCCTCTTGAGCTAAATTCTTATCAAACTGATAAGTAGGGGTGGAACTACCACTGCAGTGGCGGAGTTGCTGACCTGTTAGACCTGGGCCTCAACTGCCACTGTTCACCATAATAATAATTACTACTGTGTGTGCCCAGACATAATCTATTATGGGTTGGCATAATTCCCCAACTGTGCACTCCCCAGAAAGCAGGATGCAGTTGCCCCGCCTGCTCATATCCTAGCCCGTGCTCTTTTACTCAGCAGGCTTGATGACATCAGTGCATTGCGCCTGATGTGCTGTGTTCTGGGCTAGGTAAAGTTTTATTTTATTTATTTCACATGTGCTTTACTAATATAAGGGGGGCACTAAGGGGGAGCAATTGTGTGTGTGTGTGTGTGGGCAGTAAAAGGCTAAAACTTCTTTGTGGGACTAAGGGGGTATTATTTTGAGGAGGACCAAGAGTGCATAACTACCTTTTGGGGGGCACTAAGTTGTTATGACTAATGTGTGGAGGCACTAAGAGCATTTTACTGTTTAGGGGCACTAAGGGGGCATTCTACTGTGTTGGGGGTACTAAAACGGCATAACTAGTGTGAAAGTAACCTTATCTGCTAAAGTAAAGTTGGTGCTGAGAACTTACTGTTTAACACAGGGAGCTTGGGCAGGAAACTCTGCTGCATCTCTCCTCACCCAACTGCTGCTGATTGACCATTTTCTAGGGAGTTTTTGATCCAAATTGAACCAGAATTATTTTTTTTTAATGGGCAATTGTTAATGGTCAATGTGAAACAATCTGAGGTGCTTCATATTTACAGTAGACTTGAGTATTGGAGTGTTTATTTGATCATTTTGTTTGTCGTACTATAGCTGGGTATTGCTTATTATAGGTAATGATAGTTTACAGGCAAACTGACATATTACTAGTTACCAGTCTATTATTTTCATCAACCCTTGCTGCCTTCTAGGTCTGTCAGTAGGTGCAGTGTGGAGTTTTTTTTTTTTTAATTTATTTTATTCTATTTAACTCCTTTCTTCAGTCATTTTAAATATCTTTGAATGACTATTAACATGACCTAGTTAATTCTAACCTATAGAACCTATTCAGTGTCCTCTTTAATAGAATGTTTTTTTTTTTTATTGTTTTGCAGAAAAAATAAACCGGGGCTCCTTCCAAGTTTGGAAGATTTGCTCTTCTACACAATTGCTGAAGGACAAGAAAAAATACCAGTTCATAAATTTATCACTGTAAGTTAGTATTTATTATATATTTTACAATAATCAAAGTATTGTGGATATGTTAAAATGATTGCTATTTCATACTTTTGTAAAAAGGTTTTTCCCCTCACAGGAAGTGATGGCATGTCACAATTTTAATCAATATGCAGTCATTTGTGATGGGAATAACCCTTTATCCCTAGACAAAGTTAATACAAGGCATTTACTAATGTATTGTGATATCTATAATGCTGTCACGCTTTGGTGTGGGAGGGAAACACCACACCGAGCATAGGAGGTCAGGCCTGAGAACTAGGGAAGGAACATGGAAGCCTCCTAGTGAAAACCCTAACCAAAACCCTGACTGACTACCAGTATGAACAGACCCGAAAGGTAGGGGAGTTCATACATAGGAATACCTAGAGTCCTATCAAGCCCTATAGGACCCTCGTACTAATGACAGGGACGAGACTACCTGTTCCTCCAAAAGGAAGGACGAACAGGAGTCTCCTTCAGGCCTAATACAAACAATAGGGAAATGCAACACACAGAACCCAAACAAAATACAAACAGGAAAGGAAAGACATAACTTCAAAGGAGCAATGGAAGTACCAGAAACTCAGCCGAGATCCAACCACAATTTAGCCAAAGGTCCAAACAGAAGCTATAAACCACACAGCATTGTGCGAGAATCTACTATAAATAGAGAAGGTTAAATGACCCTAATAGCCACATCTGGGGAAGGTGTGGCAAGCACCAGAAACAACACAGTTGTTTGATCCAAACGGAAAACATGTCAGATCACCTATCTCCTACCACCTCTAGTGGCCGGGACCATGGAAGCATGCATGCTCAGCAGCTCCCATCTCTGCCACCTTGAATCCGTGCTGCAGTGTTGGCAGTAACCCCTGGAAACGAGCAGTGTATAATGGCAAAATGAATCAAGGCAGCAAGTGAGGCAATATGAATAATCACAATACATTAGTAAGTGACTTAACCTTTGTCTACATGATAAATGTGATTTACTGAAGAAAGACAACCTCCTTAAACACTTGAAGACCACAGGTTTATACTCCGCTAGTGACCAGGCCCTTTTTTACAAATCCGCACTACACTACTTTCACCGTTTATTGCTCCGTCATACAACTTGCCACCCAAATGAATTTTACCTCCTTTTCTTCTCACTAATAGAGCTTTCATTTGGTGGTATTTCATTCTTGCTGACATTTTTACTTTTTTTGATATTTTCCTTTTTTTGACGAAATTTTTGCAAAAAACGACATTTTTCGCTTTCTGTTGTAAACATTTTCAAATAACACTACATTTCAATTTAAATTTTTCTCTAAATTTATTCTACATGTCTTTGATTAAAAAAAAGGCAATAAGTGTATATTTATTGGTTTGGGTAAAAGTTATAGCGTTTACAAACTATGGTGCAAAAAAGTGAGTTTCCGCACTTTGATTTTCTGAGCACCTGTCCTGTTTCCTGACGCACTACAATGCCCAGACAGTAGAAACACCCCATAAATGACCACATTTCGGAAAGTAGACACCCTAAGGTATTTGCTAAGGGGCATAGTGAGTTCATGGAATTTTTTATTTTTTGTCACAAGTTAGCGGAAATTGATTTTTTTTTTTTTTCAAAAAATTTCAGTTTCCGCTAACTTGTGTCAAAAAATAAAAACTTCCATGAACTCACTATGCCCCTTAGCGAATACCTTGGGGTGTCTACTTTCTAAAATGGGGTCACTTGTGAGGTTTTTCCACTGCCCTGGCATTTGAGGGTCTCCGCAATCATTACCCGTATGGCCAGAATTTGGAGTTTTTGCTATTCTCCTTATATTGACCATACGGGTAATGAAATAAAAAAATGAACGGCACAGATTTCTTCATTGGCATTGATCAATGTGGATGAAAAAACTCTAAAAAATGTGCAAAGAAAAAAAAAAGAGGGGAAAGCTGTAAAGCTGCGATCGCTAAGGGACCCTTAGGCCTCATTCACACGTCCGCAATACTGCTCCGCAAAATTTTGCGGAACGGAATTGTAGATGCATTCAATTCTATGGGGACAGACTTTGTCCCGCTCGGATCCGGAATTGCGGATCTGCACTTCTGGATCCGCAAAAATATAGAGCATGTCCTATTCTTGTCCGCAATTGCGGACAAGAAAAAGCATTTTCTATATAGTTCTGGCAATGTGCGGATGAACAAAATGCGGAAAGCACATTGCCGGTGTCCGTATTTTGTGGATCCGCAGATCCATGGATCTGCAAAACACATACGGACGTCTAAATGAGCCTTACAGGGGGGTGATTAGTGACAGGGGGGGTGACATGGGTGATCAGGGGTTAATCAGTGATGGTGGGTGGGGGGGGGGTGGTTGTGTGTAGTGATTGGTGCACTTTACTTTTGTTTGCCCAGGTGGTCCCAGACAAATGGACCACCAGAGGAGCAAACAGCAGGCATATCAGACGCTGTTTACAAAACAGCGTCTGATATGCGTTTTAAATGCGTTTTTTTCGCATCTACAGCCTGCCAGCGCATGATCAGCATTGGCAGGCTGTAGTTTCAGTTGTCCCGGTTACGAAATCTCTGGTCTCACGAGATGACGCCGATAGGCGACAGTGAGACCTGAGAGCCGCCGCACTGACGCCCATCGGCGTTAGCGTGGCGGCAAGTGGTTAACCACCTCAGCCCCCCTAGCTTAAACCCCCCTAATGACCAGGCCACTTTTTACAATTCTGCACTACACTACTTTCACCATTTATTGCTTCGTCATGCAACTTACCACCCAAATTAATTTTACCTCCTTTTCTTCTCACTAATAGAGCTTTCATTTGGTGGCATTTCATTGCTGCTGACATTTTAACTTTTTTTGCTATTAATCAAAAATGACCAAAATTTTAGCAAAAAAATGACATTTTTCACTGTTGTAGTTTTTTTTTTAAATTTTACATTTCTATATAAATTTTTCGCAAAATTTATTGTTCTACATGTCTTTGATAAAAAAAAAAAATCCAATAAGTGTATATTTATTGGTTTGGGTAAAAGTTATAGCGTTTACAAACTATGGTGCAAAAAATTGAATTTCCGCATTTTGAAGCAGCTCTGACTGTCATGTTCCTTCAGGTGCTAGAATGCCAGGATAGTATAAATTCCCCCCCCCAAATGACACAATTTTAGAAAGAAGACACCCCAAAGTATTCGCGGAGGGGCATGCTGAGTTCATGTATAATTTAATTTTTTTTCACAAGTTAGCGGAAAATGACACTTTCTGAGGAAAAAAAAATAATAATAAAGTTTCCATTTCTGCTAACTTCTGGCAAAAAAAATCTCCCACAGACTCACTATGCCCCTCAGTGAATACCTTGGGGTGTCTACTTTCCGAAATGGGGTCATGTGTGGGGTGTGTTTACTGTTCTGGCATTTTGGGAGGGGCTAAATTGTGAGCAGCCATGTAAAACCTAAAGGTACTCGTTGGAATTTGGGCCCCTTTGCGCCCCCAGGCTGCAAAAAAGTGTCACCCATGTGGTATCACCGTACTCAGGAGAAGTAGGGCAATGTGTTTTGGGGTGTATTGAGATATTTCTCACACCCAGCATGGGTATATGTAAAAATACACCCCAAAACACATTGCCCTACTTCTCCTGAGTACGGCGATACCACATGTGTGACACTTTTTTGCAGCCTGGGTGCGCAAAGGGGCCCAAATTCCAATGAGTACCTTTAGGATTTGAGAGATAAATGGAAACCAGCTCTCCTGCCGTGTTTAATGGTAGCTTAATCCGCTGTAGTGCACGGACCATCAAGCAAAGACTTGTAGTGACTCAAAAGAAATCCAGCGCTAACGTCATTAATTGAAAAAGCCAAATTTACCTTTATTCCGTTGCATAAAATACAAGCGACAGCTCTGCCTTGACACATGGAAACACACTCCCGGTCTACGCCTTTCAGACACACCTGTCCTTAACCACTTGCCGCCACGCTAATGCCGATGGGCGTCATCGCGGCGGCTCTCTCAGGTCTCAGTCACTCCTATCGGCGTCATCTCGTGAGACCCGAGATTTCGCATGAACGAGCGCACGCCGTGCGCGTGCGATCGTAACCGGGACAACTGAATCTACAGCCTGCCAGTGCTGATCATGCACTGGCAGGCTGTAGATGCGAAAAAAAACATTTGAGCATTTAAAACGCATACAGACGCTGTTGTATCACTGACATTTTGGTGTAAGTTAGCAAAAATGGAAACTTTATTATTTTATTTTTTTTCTCAGAAAGTGTTATTTTTCGCTAACTTGTGAAAAAAAAATGAAATGATACATGAACTCACCATGCCCCTCCGCGAATACTTTGGGGTGTCTTCTTTCTAAAATGGTGTCATTTGGGGGGCATTTATACTATCCTGACATTCTAGCACCTGAAGAAACATGACAGGTGCTCAGAAAGTCAGAGCTGCTTCAAAATGTGGAAATTAAATTTTTTTGCACCATAGTTTGTAAATGCTATAGCTTTTACCCAAACCAATAAATATACACTTATTGGATTTTTTTTTTTTATCAAAGACATGTAGAACAATAAATTTTGCAAAAAATTTATATAGAAATGTAGTTTTCTTTTTTAAATTTTACAACAGAAAGTGAAAAATGTCATTTTTCAGCAAAAATGTTGTTACATTTTTATTAATAGCAAAAAAAGTAAAAATGTCAGCAACAATGAAATGCCACCAAATGAAAGCTCTGTTGGTGAGAAGAAAAGGAGGTAAAATTCATTTGGGTGGTAAGTTGTATGACCGAGCAATAAACGGTGAAAGTAGTGGTGTGGATTTGTAAAAAAGGGCCTGGTCACTAGGGGGGTATAAACCTGTGGTCTTCAAGTGGTTAATCATGACCACATCAGCTTCTCTCCAGGTAGGGCATTTTATTGTATGGATTTTATGTTGTTAGGATTCACACCATGCGTTTTTTCTGAGTAGAGAGGACGACATGTTGGAACCCGAATTGAATTTGAGAGTGGTAGTACTGATTCATCTTAATATGTATTATGCTACAAATGTTGGTTTGTAATTCAGTACTTCCACTTTTAATGGGATTTATTTTAGACTATGTATGTAACTGAATGACATATAATCAGCTTCCAGCAGAGCATTTTTGAAATACCAAGAGAGGGTTAATACCATCATTTGAAGTGGTTTGTGATTGGTGCGGTGGATTTTAAAATGCCCTACCTGGAGAGAAGCTGATGTGGTCATGATTAACCACATCAGCCCCCCTAGCTTAAACACCCTTAAAGACCAGGCCACTTTTTTCAATTCTGCACTACGCTACTTTCACCGTTTATTGCTCGGCCATACAACTTACCACCCAAATGAATTTTAGCTCCTTTTCTTCTCACTAATAGAGCTTTCATTTGGTGCTATTTCTTTCTTGCTGACATTTTTATTTTTTTGATATTTTACTTTTTTTGATGAAATTTTTGCAAAAAAATATTTTTCACTTTATGTTGGAAAATTTGTCAAATAAAACTACATTTCTCTAAAAAATTTTCTCTAAATTTATTGTTCTACATGTCTTTGATAAAAAAAAATGCAATAAGTGTATATTTATTGGTTTGGGTAAAAGTTATAGCGTTTACAAACTATAGTGCAAAAAAGTGAATTTCCGCACTTTGACTTTCTGAGCACCTGTCCTGTTTCCTGACGTACTACAATGCCCAGACAGTAGAAATACCCCATAAATGACCCCATTTCCGAAAGTAGACACCCTAAGGTATTCACTGAGGGGCATAGTGAGTTCATGGAAGTTTTTATTTTTTGTCACAAGTTAGCAGAAATGGATTTTTTTTTTTTTTTTTACAAAGTCTCATATTCTACTAACTTGTGCCAAAAAATACAATTTTACATGAACTCACCATACCCCTCATAGAATACCTTGGGGTGTCTTCTTTCCGAAATGGGGTCACTTGTGGGGTATTTATACTGCCCTGGCATTTTAGGGGCCCCTAAAGCGTGAGAATCCAAATGCGTAAAAATGCCCTGTAAAATCCTAAAGGTACTCATTGGTTTTAGGGCCCATTTGCGCATCTTGGATGCAAAAAAGTGGCACACATGGGGTATTGCCGTACTCAGGAGAAGTAGGGCAATGTGTTTTGGGGTGTATTTTTACCTATACCCATACTGGGTGTGAAAAATATCTCTGTAAATCACAACTTTTTCCATTTTTTTATACAAAGTTGTCCATTTACAGAGATATTTCTCTCACCCAGCATGGGTATATGTAAAAATACACCCCAAAACACATTGCCCTACTTCTCCTGAGTACGGCAATACCCCATGTGTGCCACTTTTTTGCAGCCAAGATGCGCAAAGGGGCCCTAAATCAAATGAGTACCTTTAGGATTTTACAGGGCATTTTTACGCATTTGGATTCCAAACTGCTTTTGACGTTTAGGGGCCCCTAAAATGCCAGGGCAGTAAAAATAGCACACAAGTGACCCCATTTCGGAAAGTAGACACCCCAAGGTATTCGGTGATGGGCATAGTGAGTTCATGGAAGTTTTTATTTTTTGGCACAAGTTTGCGGAAATTGATTTTTTTTGTTTTTTTTACAAAGTCTCATATTCCACTAACTTGTGCCAAAAAATAAAATTTTACATGAACTCACCATACCCCTCACGGAATACTGGGTGTGAAAAATATCTCTGTAAATGACAACTTTGTATAAAAATTTTTAAAAAGTTGTCATTTACAGAGATATTTCTCTCACCCAGCATGGGTATATGTAAAAATACACCCCAAAACACATTGCCCTACTTCTCCTGAGTACGGCGATACCCCATGTGTGCCACTTTTTTGCAGCCAAGATGCGCAAAGGGGCCCTAAATCAAATGAGTACCTTTAGGATTTCACAGGACATTTTTACGCATTTGGATTCCAAACTGCTTCTGACGTTTAGGGGCCCCTAAAATGCCAGGGCAGTAAAATACCACACAAGTGACCCCATTTCGGAAAGTAGACACCCCAAGGTATTCGCTAATGGGCATAGTGAGTTCATGGAAGTTTTTATTTTTGGCACAAGTTAGCGGAAATGGATATTTTTTTTTTTTTTTTTTTTTTACAAAGTCTCATATTCCACTAACTTGTGCCAAAAATAAAATTTTACATTAACTCACCATACCCCTCACGGAGTACCTTGGGGTGTCTTCTTTCTAATATGGGGTCACTTGTGTGGTATTTTTACTGCCCTGGCATTTTAGGGGCCCCTAAACGTCAGAAGCAGTGTGGAATCCAAATGCGTAAAAATTTCCTGTGAAATCTATAAGGTACTCATTGGATTTAGGGCCTCTTGCATTTGGCTGCAAAGTGGCACACATGAGGTATGCCGCACTCAGGAGAAGTAAGGCAATGTGTTTTGGGGCGTATTTTACCTATACCTTACTGGGTGTGAAAATATCTCTGTAAATGACAACTTTGTATAATTTTTTTAAAAGTTGTCATTTACAGAGATATTTTTCACACCCAGTATGGGTATATGTAAAAGTACACCCCAAAACACATTGCCCTACCTCTCCTGAGTACAGAGATACCACATGTGTGCCACTTTTTGCAGCCAAGTTGCGCAATTCGGCCCTAAATCCAATGAGTACCTTTTAGGACGGTATTTTTACGCATTTTCTTCTCACGCTTCAGGGCCCCTAAAATGCCAGGGCAGTATAAATACCCCATTTTGGAAAGAAGACACCCCAAGGTATTCTGTGAGGGGCATGGCGAGTTCATAGAAGATTTTTTTGCACAAGTTAGCGGAATTTGATTTTTTTTTGTTTTTTTTCACAAAGTCATCCTTTCCGCTAACTTGTGACAAAAAGTTCAATCTTTCATGGACTCAATATGCCCCTCAGCGAATACCTTGGGGTGTCTTCTTTCCAAAATGGGGTCACATGTGAGGTTTTTGTACTGCCCTGGCATTTGAGGGTCTCCGCAATCATTACACGTATGGCCAGCATTAGGAGTTTCTGCTATTCTCCTTATATGGAGCATACGGGTAATGAGATTTTTTTCCGTTCAGCCTCTGGGCTGAAAGAAAATGAACGGCACAGATTTCCTCATTCGCATCGATCGATGTGGATGAAAAAATCTCTGCCAAAAATATGCAAGAAAAAAGAGGGGCCTGGCGATTGCCAGGACATAGGGGCTCCGCCCAAACATCCATACCCACTCAGCTCCTATGTCCTGGCAAACGTGATTTCTCCATTCACATCGATCAATCCATCGGTGTGGAGGAAGACATCTTTGCCAGATTTTTTGATACAAAGTGTTTGCCAAAGCATATGAACTCCAACACCTCTCCTCAGCTCACATGCCAGGGCAAACGTACCTGTCCTGCAGAGGAGAAATCTCGTCTTGCAGCGCCGCATACACTGACTTCACGTGTCTTCTGATAGCAGCAATGCTTCTCTCAGAATTCACATCAGTGCTGCGGCGTTTCGTCGGTTGGTCCGTTGGTCTGTTGGTATACCTGGAAAATAAAGGGTGGTTATGGGGGAAAAAAAAAAGAAGAAAAACAGGCAGCAGGCACATGACTTGAACGTTGCAAACTTTATAAAACCAGAACATTTTAAAACTTTTATAAAACATGAACATAAAAACCTGAACTAACTCAAGATTTTTCTTTTTCTTGCTACCTGTTTAATTTTTTTTTTTTTGTTTTCCATGTCACTCTTTATTTTCCTAGCAGAAACCTCTCCTTTCCCATGGGACAATGTGTAAAGTGTAAATCACACAGAGATGGTGCGAAGTACATTATACGCGTTATCCCAAGTGAAAGGAGACGTTTCTACCATTTCACACTTCTGCTGTAGCACACCAGCACCATCCCTATGTGTTAGGGTCTCTCAAAACCTAGTGTCCTGAGAGACCCTAGAGCCTGAGTGGAAAAAACTACCTGTGTAGTGCTGTCCCTAGGTCCCTAAGTGTACCTGAGTGTGGTACTTCCGGAAACACTCTCCAAGGCATAGGGCAGGGTGGTCAGGACAGTCAGGACAGAAATAGCGGGTGTCACGCCTTATTCCACTCCTGCTACAGACACGACATCTTTTTCGGGGTGGCGGTTGGGTTGAGGTACCCGGCACAACGCTAGGGAAGTGCCGCTCGTGTAGACGGCTAACTACACTGGTGGATGGGGCCACGGAACCTCCTGGGTACAGGAGGTTCTCGATGATCTCTTCCTGGAATTTGAGGAAGGATCCCGTTCTCCCAGCCTTACTGTAGAGAACGTAACTGTTATATAGAGCCAATTGAATCAAATATACAGACACCTTCTTATACCAGCGTCTGGTCTTTCGGGAAACCAAATAAGGGGCCAACATCTGGTCGTTGAAGTCCACCCCTCCCATGTGGAGGTTATAGTCGTGGACCGAGAGGGGCTTTTCAACGACACTGGTTGCCCGTTCAATTTGGACTGTCGTGTCTGCGTGAATGGAGGAGAGCATGTAAACGTCACGCTTGTCTCTCCATTTCACCGCGAGCAGTTCTTCGTTACACAGTGCAGCCCTCTGCCCCCTTGTAAGTCTGGTGGTAATGAGCCGTTGGGGAAGCCCCGGCGACTAGGTCGCACGGTGCCGCAGCAGCCAATCTGTTCTAGGAACAAATGCCTGAAGAGGGCCACACTTGTGTAAAAGTTGTCCACGTAAAGATGGTACCCCTTGCCGAATAAGGGTGACACCAAGTCCCAGACTATCTTCCCACTGCTCCCCAGGTAGTCAGGGCAACCGACCGGCTCCAGGGTCTGATCTTTTCCCTCATAGATCCGAAATTTGTGCGTATAGCCTGTGGCCCTTTCACAGAGCTTATACAATTTGACCCCATACCGGGCGCGCTTGCTTGGGATGTACTGCTTGAAGCCAAGGCGCCCGGTAAAATGTATTAGGGACTCGTCTACGCAGATGTTTTGTGCAGGGGTATACAAATCTGCAAATTTCTGGTTGAAATGGTCTATGAGGGGCCGAATTTTATGGAGCCGGTCAAAAGCTGGGTGGCCTCTGGGACGGGAGGTGGTGTTGTCACTAAAGTGCAGGAAACGCAGGATGGTCTCAAACGTGTCCTGGACATGGCAGCAGAGTACATGGGCATGTGATGAATTGGGTTCGTGGACCAATATGACCGCAATTCATGTTTTTTGGTTATGCCCATGCTGAGGAGAAGGCCCAGAAAAGTTCTAAGTTCGGAAACTTGGACTGGTTTCCACCGGAAAGGCTGGGCATAAGAGCTTCCCGGGTTGTCGGCGATAAATTGAGTGGCATATCTGTTTGTTTCTGCCACGACTAGGTCATAGAGCTCCGCAGTGAAAAACAGCTCAAAAACCCCAGCGCCGATCCTATCTGAGCTGTTTCCACCCGAACTCCTGACTGGGCGGTGAAAGGGGAACTAATGGTGCGGCTGAAGTTGGGGGCTGCCAATCAGGATTTGCCAGCACCTCAGGGACTCTAGGGGCTCTACGGGCCTGTCTGCGCGGTGGCTGCGACGGGGAAACTACTGCACGTGCCACCGTACCAGCTTCAACTGCCCTTCTGGTGCTCGCCACTTCACCATGTTGTACGGCAGTGCTGGTAGAAGGTCCAGGACGGGCTGCGCTGCTGGTGTATGCCTCACCACGTAATCCGGCAGCGCCAGCCCCACTCTGCTGCCCTTGAAGCGGATCCTGCGCAACCTGCGGTCTAGCAACACGGGGCCGGGTACGCCTGCTTCTATCAGGGACCTCCACCTCCTCGTCAGAACTTTGAGTCAGAGAGCCACTGCTCTCTACAGGTTCGTATTCTGACCCGCTAGATTCGTCAGATGAGGGTTCCCATTCCTCATCCGACTGGGTCAGAATCCTGTAGGCCTCTTCAGAGGAATACCCCTTGTTTGACATTTGGCCGTCTAAATTTAGGGGTATTCCCTGAGACTACCCAAGAAAAAAGCAAGCCTGTCTTACAATTGAGAGTGTAGCGAAGTACAGAAGCCGCTGCGATTGATAAAAAAGATCAAAACTGATTTTTTTTTATCGCCGCAGCGCTTGTGAAGGGATTGTGCAGTGATTACAAAAAAAAAAAATTTTTTTGTCACTGCGGCAGGGCGGGCGTGGGTGAACGCAGATGTGGGCGACCGATCAGGTCTGATCGGGCAAACACTGCGTTTGGGGTGGAGGGCGAACTAAAGTGACACTAGTACTATTATAGATCTGACCGTGATCAGTTCTGATCACTTACAGATACTATAAAAGTACAAACGCTGATTAGCTCTACGCTAATCAGCGAACCAGTGACTGCGGTGCGGTGGGCTGGGCGCTAACGCTAACTACCTACCAAAGGGGCCTAAACTAGGCTAAACCTAACAGTCAATCCTAGTGAAAAAAAAAAAGTGACAGTTTACACTGATCACTTTTTTCCCTTTCACTAGATGATTGACAGGTGCTGAAAGGGGGGATCAAGGGGTTAATTTGGGTGATGGGGGGCTGATCAGGGGCTAGTGTGTGGTGCTTGGGTGTACTCACAGTAAGGTGTGCTCTCTCCTGGCTCCAACCGACGAAAAGGACCCAGGAGAGAGCACAGAAGCCATTTAATCCATCATATTTACAAATATGATGGGTTAAATGGCTTCTCATTCGTTTTTTTAAAAGTCATCAGCCCGCCAGCGCTGCCGATTGGCTGGCAGGCTGATGACTAACTCCTCCTGCGCCTTTTGCCATGCGCGATGTGCATCTATGCGAAATCTCGCGTCTCGCGAGATCACGCGTAGATGCGTCCGATCAGAAGAGCCCGGCCGCCGCGAGAACGCGATCCTGCGTGCGGCGATCCGGGAGAGGTTAAGGACAGGTGTGTCTGAAACGCTTAGACCAGGAGTGTGTTTCCATGTGTCAAGGCAGAGCTGTCGCTTGTATTTTATGCAACGGAATAAAGGTAAATTTGGCTTTTTCAATTGATGACGTTAGTGCTGGATCTCTTCTTTTGAGTCACTACCTAGGATTTCACAGGGCATTTTTACGCATTTGGATTCTCACGCTTTAGGGCCCCTAAAATGCCAGGGCAGTATAAATACCCCACGAGTGACCCCATTTTGGAAAGAAGACACCCCAAGGTATTCCGTGAGGGGCATGTCGAGTTCACAGAATTTTTTTTTACAAAGTCTCATTTTCCACTAACTTGTAACAAAAAATAAAATTTTACATGAACTCACCATACCCCTCACGGCATACCTTGGGGTGTCTTCTTTCTAAAATGGGGTCACATGTGAGGTGTTTGCACTGACCTGGCATTTGAGGGTCTCCGCAATCATTACACGTATGGCCAGCAATGAGATTTTTTTTTTTTTTTCCGTTCAGCCTCTGGGCTGAAAAATAAAATAAAATGAACGGCACAGATTTTTTCATTCGTATCGATCATCGTGGATGAAAAATCTCTGCCAAAATCAGTGACTGCAGTTGCGGTGGGCTGGGCGCTAACTACCTAACAAGTAGCTAGCTAACTGGCGGTGATAAGGGACCCTTATGCCCCATTCACACGTCCGCAATTCTGGAATTGCGGATCCATTCATTTCTATGGGGACAGACTTTGCGGATCCGCACTTCCGGGTCTGCACTTCCGTTCCGCAAAAATATAGAACATGTCTTATTCTTGTCCGCAATTGCGGACAAGAAAAGGCATTTTCTATATAGTTCTGGCAATGTGCGAATCTGCAAAATGCGGAAAGCACATTGCCGGTGTCCGTATCTTGTGGATCAGATCCGCGGATCCGCAAAACACATATGGACATGTGAATCGAGCCTTACAGGGGGTGATCAGTGACAGGGGGGTGATCAGGGAGTCTATATGGGGGGATCAAGGGGTTAATAAGTGATTGGGGGGGGTAGTGTAGTGTGGTGCTTGGTGCAACTTTACATAGCTACCTGGTCCTCTGGTGGTCGATCCCAGCAAATGGGACCACCAGAGGACCAGGTAGCAGGTATATCAGACGCTGTTAACAAAACAGCGTCTGATATACATCTTTGATGCAATTTATTTCGCATCTACAGCCTGCCAGCGATTGATCATCACGGGCAGGCTGCAGTATAACCGCCGAGACGTGCGCGTTCACAGCTAATCTCGCGTCTCGCGAGATGACGTGCCGATGCGTCGTGCCAGAGTAAGAGGACCGCCCGCTGGACGCATCCGTTCGTTAGGCGGTCCTCAGGTGGTTAAGAACGGAGCCCTAGTTTGGCACTTATGATTTGGAGACTTTATTTTTTAATCTCTGCATTTCAAAAATCCATAACCTTTTTTCCCAGTATTTTATATGAAGCAAGTTGTATTTTATAATGCAACTATTTTGGGGTAACTTTGGTAAATTTGTTTAAAGAGGTACTCCAGAATTAGAAAAACATTGCTGCTTTCTTTCAAAAAACGGCTCCACTCCTGTCCACGGATTGTGTATAGTATTGCAGCCCAGGTCCATTGAAGTTAATGGCACAGAGCTGCTTTACTGCACACGAACTGTGGATAAGGTTGGTGCTGTTTTTGGAAGAAAGCAGCCATGTTTCTCTAAGGGTCCATTCACACATCCGTGTGTTTTGTGGATCCGCAAAACACACACTGGCAATGTGCGTTCCGCATTTTGCAGACCGCACATCATCAGCACTATAATTGAATAGGACATGTTCTATTTTTTTCGGGAACGCAATTGCGGGCCCGGAAGTGCGGATCCGCAATTGCGGATGCGGGCAGGACGTAGTGTGTTTCCCATTGAAATGAATGGGTCCGCAATTCCGTTCCGCAACATGCGGAACAGAATTGTGGACGTGTGAATGGAGCCTAATCCTGGAGACTTGTGCAGGCTATAAAGAAACAACATAAATCTGCCATTGTTTTTGGGGTTTTGTTTTTATAGTGGTCACTGTACAGTATTAGGCCTCATGCACACGACCGTAGGTGTTTTGCGGTCCGCAATCCGCGGATCCGCAAAACACGGAAAATTTACGGAATGCGGCCGATTGTAGAAATGCCTATTCTTGTCCGCAAAATGGACTACAATAGGACATGCTATATTTTTTTTGCGGGGCGCCAGAACGGAGCAAAGGACGCGGACAGCACACTGTGCTGTCCGCATCTTTTGCGGCCCCATTGAAGTGAATGGTTCCGCGTCCGATCCGCTAAATATGCGGCTCGGACTTGGACCCAAAATATGTGCGTGTGCATGAGGCCTTAATGACATTATTGCTTTATTATGTGGATCAGTATAATTATGTGGGGGAGGATCTGTAGCGCAAACATGACTATCAAGGTGGTCCCTCAGATGCTCAGTTAGGTTCTAGTCTGGGGAATTGGGGGTCCAGGGTAATATGTCTTGGTTATGTTCTTCCAATGAATGTCAGACATTTCTAGCCATGTGACATGTCTCATTGTCTTGCTGGAGGATCCCATCCGCCCTAGGAAGACCAATAATTATCATGTATGGTGTACGTGATCTGCAAGGAAGGATTCATACCCAGATCGGCTGAGAGTGCCTTCCACATGGATGAGTGGGCCCATAGAACATCGCACAAATGTTCCCAGACCATAACTCTGCTACCACCAGCTTGTGTTCTTCCAGAAAAAGTTTCAGGGTGTTCGCTGAAGCAGAAAACGTGGCAATTACTGATAGCTGGGCCCCTGCTGTATCTGCCGGCATTGCTGTAAAAGCCAATGCCTGCATATTAACCCCGACTATGCTGCAGTCAGCACTGACCACGGCATAGTAGGGGGTGATTGCGGTCAGTAAGGGAACCCATCGGGTCCCTGCTCTGTAGTGACAGGGACCCGATGGGTGAGAAGGCAGCCCAATGCCATGCAGAGGCATCTGGACCTGCCTTCTACAGAAGCCAAGGAGATCCAGCCCCAGGCTGGGTCTCCTAGATAACCTTTTAGTGTATTACTCAGTGTAAGGCCTCTTTCACACTGCGGGCCTCAATGCACAGGCTTCCGTGGTGTTCCGTTCCGTATCTCCGAATTTGCGGACCCATTGAAATGAATGGGTCCGCATCTGTGATGTAGAATGGCCACAGAATGGTGCCCGTGTATTGCAGATCTGCAAATGCGGTCCGCAATACAGGAACCGGGCGCACTCGTTCGTGTGCAATAGGCCTAATACACTAAAAGGCAATGCATTACAATACAGATGTATTGTAATGCATTGCAGAGGGGATCAGACCCCCAAAAGCTGAAGTCTGAGTGGGACAGAAATAAAGTTAAAAAAAATAACGTCTTTTTAAAAAAAAGTAAAAAAAAAAAAGTAAAAACTGTGCCAAAAATAGCCATTTTTGTCACCTTAAATCACAAAAAGTGCAACACCAAGCGATCAAAAAGGCGTATGCCCCCCAAAATGGTACCAATCAAACCGTCACTTCATCCTGCAAAAAATGAGCCAATGAGCCCTAAGACAATCATCCGAAAAATAAAAAACTATAGCTCTTAGAATATGGAGGCACTAAATGTGATTTTCCAGTTCATCCCTCATGACAGCACTAGAGATGAGCGAACACCTGGATGTTCGGGTTCGAGAGGTTCGGCCGAACTTCCGGAAAATGTCCGGGTTCGTGATCCGAACTCAACCCGAACTTCAACCCGAACCCCATAGAAGTCAATGGGGACCCGAACTTTTGGGCACTAAAAAGCCTGTAAAAGACTCCCGGAAAGGGCTAGAGGGCTGCAAAAGGCAGCAAAATGTAGGTAAATCCCCTGCAAACAAATGTAGATGGGGAAATGAATTAAAATAAATAAAAATTAACCAATATCAATTGGAGAGAGGTCCCACAGCAAGGAATCATGCGGACTCATATCATCCACCACTGGAGAAGGCCACTCTCATTTATTTGGGACCAGCACCCAGACAGAGGATACAGGTCCCACAGCAAGGAATCATGCTTCATATCAACCACCACCGGAGAAGGCCACTCTCATGTATTTTGGACCAGCACCCAGACAGAGGAGAGAGGTCCCACAGCAAGGAATCATGTGTCATATCAACCACCACCGGAGAAGGCCACTCTCATTTATTTCGGACCAGCACCCAGACAGAGGAGAGAGGTTTTCACAGCAGAGAATCAGGCATTTAGATCACCCACCACAGGAGTAGGCCACCATTTAATGGGACCCCGGCAACCATGTCAGATGGCACAAACATCAGCTTCACATCACCCAGCACAAGAGAAGGCCACTTTTAGAGACTTTGACCCCTGCAGCCACACGGAGGAGAGAGGTCCCACAGCAGAGAATCGGGCATTTCGATCACCCACCACAGGAGAAGGCCGCTTTCAGTGACTTTGGCCCCCTGCACCCACACAAAGGAGACATGTCAGACAGCACAAGTATAACATTCATATCACCCTGCACAGGAGAAGGACACTTTCATGTACTTTGGCCCCGGCACCCAGACAGAGGGAAGGTTCATTCAACTCTGGGTTGCACCCCAAGATCCTACTTAATTTCAAAAATTGATTTTTCAATGAAGAAGTGGCCAGGAGTACAAGACAACATGGTTTAAGGCAGTTATTAAGGACTACTCTGCACAAGGGAGGGTCAGGTCTTGTGGGATCCATGCCTGGTTCATTTTTTATAAACGTCAGCTTGTCCACGTTGGCTGCGGACAGGCGGCTGCGTTTGTCAGTAATGACGCCCCCTGCCGTGCTGAATACACGTTCAGATAAAACGCTGGCCGCCGGGCAGGCCAGTACCTCCAAGGCATAACATGCTTATTCTGGCCACGTGGACAATTTGGAAACCCAGAAGTTGAATGGGGCCAAACCATCCGTCAGTACGTGGAGTTGTGTGCAGACGTACTGTTCAACCATGTTAGTGAAATGTTGCCTCCTGCTAACACGTTCCGTATCAGGTGGTGGGGCAGTTAGCTGTGGCGTGGAGACAAAACTTTTCCACATTTCTGCCATGCTAACCCTGCCCTCAGAGGAGCTGGCCGTGACACTGCTGCGTGGGCGACCTCTAGCTCCTCCTCTGCCATGGCCTTGGCCTTCCACCTGTTCCCCTGTGACAGTTGGGAATGCTCTCAGGAGCGCGTCTACCAGTGTGCGCTTGTACTCGCGCATCTTCCTATCACGCTCCAGTGCAGGAAGTAAAGTGGGCACATTGTCTTTGTACCGTGGATCCAGCAGGGTGGCCACCCAGTAGTCAGCACACATTAAAATGTGGGCAACTCTGCTGTCGTTGCGCAGGCACTGCAGCATGTAATCGCTCATGTGTGCCAGGCTCCCCAGAGGTAAGGACGAGCTGTCCTCTGTGGGAGGCGTATCGTCATCATCCTCTGTATCCCCCCCCCAGCCACGCACCAGGGATGTGCCTGCGCTGTGCTGGGTGCCACCCCGCTGTGAACCTGCTTCATCCTCATCCTCCTCCACCTCCTCCTCGTCCTCCAGTAGTGGTCCCTGGCTGGCCACATTTGTACCTGCCCTCTGCTGTTGCAAAAAACCTCCCTCTGAGCCACTTCTAACAGACTGGCCTGAAAGTGCTAAAAACGACCCGTCCTCCTCCTCCTCCTCCTCCTCGCCCTGGCCCACCTCCTCTTCCATCATCGCCCTAAGCGTTTTCTCTAGGAGACATAGAATTGGTATTGTCACGCTGATAACAGTGGCATCGCCACTGGCCATGTTGGTGGCGTACTCGAAACAGGGCACACAGGTCTCGCATGGAGGCCCAATCATCGGTGGTGAAGTGGTGCTGTTCCGCAGTGCGACTGACCCGTGCGTGCTGCAGCTGAAACTCCACTATGGCCTGCTGCTGCTCGCACAGTCTCTCCAGCATGTGCAAGGTGGAGTTCCACCGGGTGGGCACGTCGCATATTAGGCGGTGAGCGGGAAGGCCGAAGTTCCGCTGTAGCGCTGACAGGCGAGCAGCGGCAGGATGTGAACGCCGGAAGCGCGCACAGACAGCGCGCACAGACGGCCCGCACTTTATGCAGCAGCTCTGACATGTCTGGGTAGTTGTGAATGAACTTTTGCACCACCAAATTCAGCACATGCGCCAGGCAAGGGATGTGCGTCAAACCGGCTAGTCCCAGAGCTGCCACGAGATTTCGCCCATTATCGCACACCACCAGGCCGGGCTTGAGGCCCACCGGCAGCAACCACTGGTCGGTCTGTTGTTCAATACCCCGCCACAACTCCTGCGCGGTGTGGGGCCTGTCCCCCAAACATATGAGTTTCAGAATGGCCTGCTGACGTTTACCCCGGGCTGTGCTGAAGTTGGTGGTGAAGGTGTGTGGCTGACTGGATGAGCTGGTGGAAGCAGAGGAGGAGGAGGAAGCAGAGTAGGAGGAGGAGGCTACAGGAGGCAAAGAATGATGCCCTGTGATCCTTGGCGGCGGAAGGACGTGCAGGTGGTGCTCAGGTTAAGAACGTTAATGCCTCGCCTCAGGGTCTGATGGCACAGCGTGCAAACCACTCTGGTCTTGTCCTCAGCACATTGTTTGAAGAAGTGCCATGCCAGGGAACTCCTTGAAGATGCCTTTGGGGTGCTGGGTCCCTGTTGGCGCTGGCCAATAGCAGGCAAACTCTCTGGACGACGGCTGTTCTGCTTTTGCCCCCTGCTCCCTCTTTGGCTTCGCTGTTGTCTCGGTCTCACCACTGCCTCTTCCTCTGAACTATTTAAGTCAGCGGCACGACCTTCAGTCCATGTGGGGTCTAAGACCTCATCGTCCTCTGCATCGTCTTCCACCCAGTCTTCCTCCCTGACCTCCTCCTGTTCAGTCTGCACACTGCAATAAGACGCAGCAGTGGGCACCTGTGTTTCGTCATCATCAGACACTCGGTCACTCTGCTGTGGTGGTATTCCCATGTCCTCATCATCTGGATACATAAGTGGTTGTGCGTCAGTGCACGGAATGTCTTCCACCGCTGGGGAAGGGCTAGGTGGACGCCCCTGGAAAACCGTGGGAGCAGAGTCTTCAAACAGAATAAGAGACTGCTGCATAACTTAAGGCTCAGCCAGTTTCCCTGATATGCATGGGGGTGATGTGACAGACTGATGGGCTTGGTTTTCAGGTGCCACCTGTGCGCTTTCCGCAGAAGACTGGGCGGAAGACAATGTGGTGAACGTGCTGGAAGCACTGTCTGCCACCCAATCGAGTAATTCTGCCACCCAAGCGGGGAATTCATCCTCTTCCTTCCTTGCCTACAGGGAGTCTCCTGGCCTACTCCTAACCCTAACGAAGTGAGTAAGGCCCCATTCACACGTCCGTGGTGTGTTGCGGATCTGCAACTCACCCTGCCGGCACCCCCCATAGAAATGCCTATTCTTGTCTGCAACTGCGGACAAGAAAAGGACTTATCCATCTTTTGCGGAGCCGCAGACCGGAAGGTCATGGCCGCGCTCTGTAAATGCGGAAGCCGAGAGCACATGGTGTTCTCTCCGCTTCACATCCAGCACTATAGAGAATTAATGGGTCCATACACGTTCCGCAGAATTGCGGAACGGATGCGGACCCTTTTGCGGATTTGTGAATGGGGCCTAATGCAACTGGTTGTTAACTCACTATGGATGGCAATGGGTGTATGGAGCTTAGATCTGCTGTTCCTTGGGAAAAATTCAGCAGGATCTCGCCTCAGTGCGCCTGGTCAGCAGCTGGAATGTAGCCGTTTTTCCTCTCCTTACCAATGTTCTGTATGCAGGGGTGGCAGAAGCTGCATGTCAATATTGGTGCTCGCTTTGGCAGCACTTAAATTGGTAAGTAAGTCATGCAGACTATTTGTCACGGCAGTAAACGGAGTATGGCCATGATTTATCATACCTTCACTCCAGAATTCTGGCATCAAAAAGTCCCAAAATAGGGCATTTGCGACTTTTCACACACATTTGCGCATAATTTTGCGCAAATGTGTACACCACTCATTCCAGCTTTGTAAAAATGGGCGTGGTTAGCCATGTTAATAAGTTTGACTCCAGATTTATCATTGGGACTTTTTTAAAAAGTCGCAAAAAAGTCCCAATTTCACTCCAGTGAGGACCATGCTTATCTTATGCGACTTTTTTGTAGATATGTGCGACTTTTCTAAAGCCGCTTACTGAAGGATGAACTGCTGCCATCAAACCACATTTATCACAGTATTAAAGGACCATTAATAAATCTGACTGAGCCAAAAGTGACTTTGGACTTATGTGAAATTTGGAGTAAGATGGAAGTGTAATGATAAATCTGGCCCTATGTGTTTATCCAGCCTGATTGACTCAGCAGTTCTGATTACATTACTTAAGAAACTGGTGTAGATCTAAATGGGTGGCTTGGGCCATAGTAGGATCTCCTGTTTTGTTTAACCCCCTTAGTGACCAGCCTGTTTTGGGCCTTACTGAACCTTTTTTCATTGTCGTGTTCCAAGAGCTATAACCCTTTTTTTTTTTTTTTTTTTTTTTTTTTTTTTTCTCTTCCCCATCTGTATAGCTTTGAGGGCTTCAACTTGTCCTGCAAAAAAGTACACATAACTTTCTTATTAACTTTTATGAACTCTTTCTGGGAGGGAGATGGGAATAACAGCAATACTGCCACTTGAGTTTTTACGTTATAAATTTTACTGTGTTAATTTTTCGGCATAAATAACATAACATCTTTATTCTTTGGGTCAGTATGATTACAGTAATACGAAATACATATATAACTTTGTTTTTCTTTCTATGGAGTTGTGTGAGGGCTTCATTTTTGCGGGAAGACTTGTATTTTTTATTGGTATCATTTTGGAGTAAATAGAGCTTTTTTGGTGGCAACTAAGAATAAATTAGCAATTCTGTGTTTTGTTTTTTTCTTAAAGTGTTCACCGCAGGGGATAAATTACATGATATTTTTGTAGTTTGGGTCGTTGCATACATGGCAATACCAAACATGGGGGAGATTATTTATTTATTTTTTTTTGCTATTTTTTTTTCATTGAAAAGCGCTTAATTTTTTTAAGGGAATTTTTTTTTTTTATTGAAGGAATAGTTTTTACTTCACACACATCGGCACCCCGCAATTGCATTTGTGGGGTGCCGATGTGAGACAGAGGGAGTCCGCTCCCTTTGTCAGCTCTTTACATGCAGCAGGCGCCATCGGCACTCCTGCTGGTCCGGGCTGTTTGGAACAGGGCTGCGGCTCTCATTTGAGAATCGGGCCTCTGCTCCCCTGTGCAACGCTTAGACAGGGCCACCGTAAAAAAAAAGTGGCAGCCCAGCCTAAGGCCACTTAGTGACCGCCGTAAAAAGGTGTATGGGTGGTCACTAAGGGGTTAATGAGGACTTGCTGTGGATTTAAAATTTTCAGGCTTCAATCGACAGGGTTGCAGACTTAAATCTTTAAAGTTTAGCAGCTTTTCAATGTCTCCTGACATTGCCCCTGTACGTCATGTCTGTACCTGGCTTTCCATCTAAAAATGCAAGGAGCCTCAAAAAATAAAAATAAAATTTATTTTGTTTGTTACCGCCGGGCGGGCCATGTCATGGTTTGAGAGCCGGTGGCCATCTGCCTCCCGTAATGTAAACTAATGTCACCTGATGTAATGTCTTGTGTATTAAGCTGTATTCCCATATAGCAGGCTGATAACAACCTTATAGGTAGACCCCCCAGTCTTCCCCTAAATGGTGCTGGTAGCCTGACACACAAAAAAGTAGTAGGTTGGAGGCAGGAAGTTAAGTTAAAGTTAGTTCACAGGGAAGTGACCCAGGGTGAGAGAGTATAGGGAAAGTCTAGTAAAAATGAGTGGTATTTCAATCTGTGGACTCTACTACAGCGCTCCAGATGGCAACCAAAATGGTCGCCAATGCGCCTTAAAATTTGCAGATGGCAAAAAGACTTTTTAGCCATTTACGACAGGGCTGCTGCGTTGTAGCTGAATATTGCGCAGGGCATGGGAGCCAATAATGCCTTGCCCGGCCGCCCCAGTGCAGGCGTTCGCTCAGCAGCACAGGGGAGAAGAAAGTGGTCTCACCCTTCCCACTATGATGCCACCAATGAAAAGACAGAGCAGAAGAGGGGTGGGGCTGTGGACACTGTGCCACCAATGATGCACCACCTTTTGATCCGCGGCATCTGAGGTGTTAACTGCTGCGGATCGCAGCACCTTGTCAGAGGTCGGGTGCCGGCTATGTGATTCTGCCGCCGACACCCGCCTCCTGTATTTGAATTAACAGGTGAGTTTACATCATTGGTGGCTCAGTGTGCCCCTTCCCCCAGTATTTAATACTTTTGGGGGGGGCGCACTGCACCACCAATGTTTTTAAGTCATAGGTGGCGGTGGCCACAGGGTCGCCTCCCCTCCTCCTCAGTGGCAGTTCCCATTGGAGCCCCAGCACTGTAATCCTGGGGCTCCGATCAGTTACCATGGCAGCCTGGATGGTACTGAAGCCCTGGTTGCCATGGTCAGCACCCTGCTTCTGTGTGCACAAAGCCCAGGGCAGCAGGGAGAGTGTAAAGTCCTATTCACACTAATAGAGCTATATTGGGGTGAATAGGACAAGGGTTGTAGCCCCTAAGGAGGAAGCTAATAGTAAATAAAAAGTGTAAAAAATAAATAAATAAAAAAACCCAAAACACCAAAATATTAAGTATAAATCGCCCCCTTTCCCAATTTTGCATATAAAATATATAAACAATAAATAAACATATTACATATCGCCACGTCGAAAAAGTCCAAACTATTATAATATAAAAAAATATCTCCTATGCGGTGAACGTCGTAAAAGAAAATAACAGTGTCACGTTGTCCCCCCCAAAAATAGGATAATACGTTTCTATTATGGGCTGGACGCTCCATAAAATGCGTAATGGTGTTTCTTTGTTTGTTTTTTTTGCATGTATCGCAATACTTTTTTTATTGTATCGAAACCGAATCATTATTTTGTCATCGTGACACCCCTAATATGTACTGCTGGCTCATTACTGTGACCTGCATCTCATCTTCTCCAAGTCTTGGAGACTAAAAATTTAATTTGGCTCCTAAATTTTTCAGTTTAGAAGCCAATGGCTCCGGTTTAATTATTTTAGTCTGGAGCACTGTAAACTAGCATTTGGTGATCAGGAGTAGCCTATGTTGCCTATCCATGGTCTACAGTTTAGCGCAATGCTGTATTTGGAGCCACATTCCTCTTGGACAGTGTGGACAAGATCTATGGAAATTGTAAGTATGACAAGATATGTACAGTATGTCTAGTATATGTAGTACACTCTACACCTGGAGATAGTATGTGTCAGCCTGAAGTTAACGGAACATTAGTGTGACCAGAGCACTGAAATTGAGTAAACATCCTACCCAAGCCTAGTGAAATGCAGTCTTAACCTGTCTGTGAACTGTCCATGTATGGATTACAACTACTTTTTTCTATGATAATGCATTGGTTTATCTACGCATGACAAGTGATTTTCAGTAAATTTCAATTTATTATGCTCAACTAGACTCTCCATGTTATTCTGTCTATTTGCACCTAAGGGTGCTGGTGTCAGAATATCAGGGACCCTGTCTTCCCTGCACCTAAAATCCCATTACATCAAGGGTATCTTGGTCACCACTGGGCAGGACACTCCCTCATCACCAGGGTGCCCGAAGGAGCGCGGGACCCTTCCCCTCACTGCACGCCAGCCCAGGGAGCTATAAAACGTGAGTAGAGACTGTGCATTCGCCTGTCCACATTCACACTTGCAGCCACGCTCAGTACGCTGCACATGTCCTGCGGCCCCCTTCCACTCAGTTCCTGGGTCTCATGACTACCACCTCTGACCTTCAAAATAGGCAGGCAGGCGAGTTCTCGGTTGGCCTGGTTTTGTCAGCAGGGTTCTTCTCCCTTGTGTTCATACCAACCTGGTGGGATCCCGAGATTGTCCTGGACCGATATGAAATTAATAGTAGAGTTTTGGTTACCTCAACGTTGATGTCCATACCTGCCGAGTGCTTCAGCTTGGCCTCACTTCTTACACATATCTTAGACTATTATTCCCGGTAATCCTATATCATAATATCACATTTAAGCTCTTTGAAATGAACAGTAGTAGAAATCTACAGTATTACTTTACTCGGTGCAGTGTTATATGTGATATTACAATACAGTATTTATTTGCTTTTTCCGCAATGGTACTTGCCATTTAAACTAAACTTAGAAATAGAGGGCATCCCGTTTATGGCCCATGTCTAATAAGACAATTTATTTCTTTATCAAATTAAGTATTTAAGTATTTAAATAGATATAGATCTGTTGTAAAAGCATGCAGATAAATATACTTTTTAGAGTTTAGCCTGGGTTCCCAGATTTGGTAGTCAAGATTTAATTCTCTTGCACAATCAGAAAGTTTCTGTCTCAGGTTTATTCCCTGATTCTATATAATGGTATTTTTATCTAATAAGAAATACCTGGAATATGTTGTCCTTAGACTTGGTCCCCCCTTAAAGTTATAATTTTATAGTTCTCCTGTGGTGCTGTCATGAGGGATGAACTGGAAATAAGGAATTAGACTTACCTGTAATTCAATTTCCCCCATGTCACGACAGCACCACCAGAGAGACGGACTCCTCCCCTAGGGACAGGAAACCTAGAGTACAAAAGGAAGTACTTCCCTCCCAATCATCAGTGGTTTCCTGTCACTAGTAAGCCTGGAGTGTTTTTCATGCATAGCCTGGTGGGCTGTGTTAAAGATATGGCTGGGGGACCTGGGAAGCGAAAAATCCCGGTAGTTCTGGGTAGCCGGGTCCCCCGTATGACTCCTGGTGTGGAGCCAGTTTTTCCCCCCCAGCAGCAGGTACTTGCCGCCTGCTCCTCACCACCGCCGCGGCCCGCTTGTGGATCGGGGGAGGCCGCGGCAGTTCAGAAAACTCACCGCATCAGATGCGATCTGCTGGTGGAAGGTAGGAGGGTATCCGGAGCTCCGGCGTGGTTGCGCAGAGGGCTCCGGTGGCCGCGGCCTTTTTGGAGGCGGGGTGCAAAACCCATGTAATGGCTTGGAGGAGGGGGGTTGCGCCGTAGCTCGGTAATAACGTCAGATGCCGGCGCTCCCAGCTCAGAGCGGCAGATTTAAAAGGTGTTCCTTTACTGCAGCTTCTGCCTCCTATGTGTGAACTGAACAGCCATCTCAGGGCTCCAGACTAAAAAAAATTAACCAGGAGCCATTGGCTCCTAACCTAAAAAATTTAGGAGCCAAATCAAATTTTTTAGTCGCCAAATTTAAAATGTACATATAACCTATAATTAAAAAAAAGGACTTTGAGGAGAAGATGAGATGCAGGTCACAGTAATGAGCCAGCTCTACACATAGGAGAATACAGCAGCACATACCTCTTATATTCCACATCTACTGGGGGACAAGGTGACTAAAAATGGCGAGTTGCGCGGTTTTGATTTTTTTTTTTTCCTGTTACGGCGTTCACCGCAGCGGAAATATTTTAATAGTTCACACTTTTTCGGTCATGGTGATATGTAATTTGTTTATTTTTTTTGTTTGTAAATTTTATATGTAAAATTGGGAAAGGGCGCAATTTTAACTTTTAGTATTTTAGTGCGTTTTTTTTACTTTTTATTTAATAACTATTAGCCTCCTTAGGGGTTAGAACCTGGGATCTTTTCATCCCTTGTCCTATTCACCCTAATAGATCTCTATCAGGGTGAATAGGACCTGACACTCGCCTGGCTGCCCTGTGCATAGTGCACACAGCAGCAGGGAGCTGACCATGGCAGCCAGGGCTTCAGGAGCGTCCTGGCTGCCATGGTAACCGATCAGAGCACCAGCAGTGTAATCTGCCACTGCCACCAATGGAGGGGACCCTGTGGCCACCATATAACAATGGGGGGGGGGGCCTGTGGCCACTGTGCCACCAATGATACTAATACTGGGGAGGGGCGCACTGCACCACCAATGAATCTAATTAAAGACCTTTCATGGGTCAAAAGAAAATGAACTTAGTATCGGGCTACATAGAGCGGCGCCCAGGGATCTAAGTGCACTTACTAATCTTCCTGGGCTCCGCTCTCCTGCTGTGGCCCCCGGTATATTCAACATTGAGAGCAAGGAGGAGGAGACGCCAGTGTCTCTCCTTCTCCCTGACAGCAGCGCTGTCCAATCAGAGCTCAGAGCCAGGGAGGTGTTTTTTTTCTCCCTGGCTCTGATTGGACAGCGCTGCTGTCAGGAGAAGGAGAGACACTGGCGCCTCCTCCTCCTTGCTCTCAATGTTGAATATACCGGGGCCACAGCGAGCAGCGGAGCGGCGCCCAGGAAGATTAATAAGTGCACTTAGATCCCTGGGCGCCGCTCTATGTAGCCCGATACTTAGGTCCTCTTTAACGCATTAATACAAATGTCGGCAGCGGTATCACGGACCCGGCCTCAATAACAGGACATACGATCTGCGGCAATTAACCCCTCAGATGTGCTACATCTGAGGGGTTAATTGCCGCGGATCGCATGACCTGTTACTAGTGAGGCCGGGTCAGTGATATTGCTCCCGACACTTGTATTATGTTTTACATCCATTGGTGGTGCAGTGGCCACAGCTCCTCCTCCTCCCTGCTATCTCCCCATTGGTGGCAGCGGCTGCCGCGTCACTGTGGGGAGGGAGGGACTCCCTCCTTCTCCACTGTGCTAGAAGAGAACAGGAGCGCTGAGAGCGGCCTGTACCATGTTCTTTACCAATACTGGGTAGCGCAGTGGTCCAATTAAGGCGCATTGGCGACCGTTTTGGTCGCCATCTGGAGCCCTGCATCTGTTATAGTTCAGCTTCCAGGAGGGGGTGGTTGCCAAGAAGATGAGTGCCTCCAGCGAGGATGCAGGTTCAAAAAGGGCTTGCACGGAATGTTCTACCAAGGTTCCATTTCAGTACCGTGTGGTGAGTGTGTGTGTTGGAATATGTTTTTGACCTGTAGTATGATTACTGTTTTTTAGGATGAGGCTTCTAAGAAGCCTAGGACTAAGGAATGTGCCATGTGCAGAGTCAGTCTTGCTGCCGACTATGTTAAACCTAATTGTGTCAGCTGCACTAATAAGGTTATTGCGCAGGAGACTCCCCCTCTACTGCTACAGATGCAGGACATGGGGGGAAAAACCAAATAGAAGCCTCACTAATAGGATTTCTGCCAGCACTTACTCCACCTATATCTCAGCCGGCAGTTGCTCCCTCTGTTCCAGTACTATCTGATGTTGAGGAAGAGTGTTTAATCGTGGCTTATTCAGACTCGGGTATAGTCATGCGCCTTGTTCTACCTTTCCTTCGATGTTATGTTAGGATGTTCAGCTATTTTTTCTTGTGTTATGCAGGAGGGGAGTCTGAAGGTTCTGAGGATGATTTATCAGGCAGACCGTTGTTTCAGTGTGAAGATATGGATCAGTTGGTCAAAGCAGTAAGATCAGCAATGGGTCTGGAAGAGACTAGGGAACAAAAGTCTATCCAGGACATCATGTTTGAGAGGCTCGAACTAAAGAAGAGGAGAGTTTTCCCTATTCACCGGACTGTATCCCAGCTTATTAAAAGAGAATGGGAAAACCCAGATAAGAAATCATTTATTCCTAGGGCCATTAAAAGGAAATACTCCTTTGATGACGCTGAAACTAGGTCCTGGGATTGTCCGCCTAAAATAGATGTGGCTATTGCCAAGATTTCAAAAAAAGGTTCTTTACCCTTAGAAGACTTGGGGACTCTTAAAGAGCCCATGGATAAGAAGGCGGAGGGGTTCTTTAAAAGAGCTTGGGAGACCGCTGGGGCTGCCCTTAAGCCAAGCATAGCGGGTACCTCAGTGGCAAGATCCATGATGTTGTGGATAGATCAGCTCTCAGCAGACATCCAGAATGAGGTGCCTACGGATCAGCTGCTAGCCTCTCTTCCCGCAATTAAAAAGGCGGCCGCCTTTCTGGCAGATGCTTATTCTGATACCCGGAGACTGTCCGCTAGGGCTGCAGCCTTGACTAATTCAGCTAGGCGTGCTTTGTGGGTAAAGAGCTGGTCAGGGGACCTTAGCTCCATGAATAAATTGTGTTCCTATCCCATGTGAGGGAGAGTTACTTTTTGGTTCAGTATTTACAGATTTATTGGATAAAGCAGGGGATAAAAAGGGTTTCCCTATTCCGCAGCCCTCTAGGCAGTACCGGCCCTTTCGTGCAAAGGGGAGGGGGGCAAGATTGGGGTAGAGACCAGACAGGCTTTAGATGGAGAGGTTCCCATAAAGGTAGTGGCTTTATGTTCAATCAGCCCTCCGCCTCCTCCTCCTCTAAAAAGCCCAGTCCCCAGTGACGGGGTGTTGCTGGTAGGTGGCAGATTAAAAAGCTTCTTGGCACAGTGGCAGTTGATCTCAAGAAGCTTGTGTGTCCTAGAGACCATAAAAGATAGTCTCCATCTAGAGTTCATCAAGCCGCCACCTACCCGTTACATAGTCACAAGTTACTCTTCAGGTCCCTCAGGTCTGTCTTCTCTCGAGCTGGAAGTATTATGCCTGATAGAAAAAGGGGTTCCAACGGAGAAAATAGGTCAGGGTTTCTATTCCACTCTTTTCCTTGTGAAAAAGCCAAATGAAACTTTGAGTCTTCATAAACCTGAAACCTCTGAACCAGTTTCTCAACTACCATCGATTCAAGATGAAGACCCTGAAGTCAACAATAAATCTATTGTCAAAAGACTGTTACATGGCGTCGCTAGATTTAAGAGACTCCTATCTCCATGTGCCCATCCACGGAGACTTTCAGAAGTACCTAAGGTTGACGGTTCATGTAGATTCTCATCTGTTGCACCTACAATTCTGTGCCCTGCCATTCGGGAGTGCTATCGCCCCAAGAATCTTCACAAAGATCATAGCCGAAATGGCGACTCACATCAGAGAAGGGGATGGCATATTCATCCCGTACTTGGCCGACTTCCTGCTGGTGGCAGAATCCAAAGAAAAGGTACAAAATTTCCTAGTTCATACACAAGGAATTGTGGAAAAACTGGGTTGGGTAATTAACTCGGAAAAATCTTCTCCCCTTCCTACAAGGCAGAAGGTTTTTCTGGGAATCTTATTAGATTCTGAGGTTCAAAAATCCTTTCTTCCCAGGCAAAAAATTGAAAGGATTTTTTTCTTTAATTCAAGAAGTTTCCTCTGCTCCTTATAACTATAAGGAAGGGGATGTCTCTGTTGGGTCTGTTTACTGACGCTTTTCCTGCAGTTCCCTGGGGTCAGCTGCATTCTAGAAGATTACAGTTATTAGATTCCTGGGATGGTTCTCAGTTGGGCCTAGATAGGAAGATTAAGTTACCTAAAGATGTTATCTCTTCCTTAGATTGGTGGTTACAGGAGGTAAATGTATCCAGAGGTCTGGATTGGAACCCTCAGTGTTCGGCGGTCATACCCACAGATGCCAGCCCCTATGATTGGGGGCGCACATGGGGAATGTAAACTGCCAAGGTTCCTGGGAATCAGAGTTTCAAGGTAGATCCTCCAATTACAAAGAAACTCTTGCCGTTTTTAAGGCTCTTTAATCCTTAGCCTCTTCTATCAGGGGAAAAGATGTAAAAATACTGTCTGATAATACCACTACAGTGTCCCTGATCAACAGACAAGAAACTACCAGATATACAAGTCTAATGTCACTGTCTTTTCAGTTTCTCTCTCTGGAAGAGTCTCAACTAAGCTCAATATAAGCAGTTCACTTAAGAGGGGACCTGAACCTGAGAGCAGACTATCTCAGCAGACACCGGATTCGTCAAGGAGAATGGCAATTAAATCCAGAAGTGTTCCGGAAGATCTCAGCCTTGTGGGGCAGGCCTCAAATAGATCTCTTCGCCACGAGAGTAAACAGACAAGTCAACAGATTCTACTCCCTATCTCCAGCAGACAGACCTCTAGCGGTGGACGCTTTATCTCAAAGATGGGATTGGGACCCGGCATATGCTTTCCCCCTGCTGGCGCTAGTTCCCAGGGTCATCAAGAAGATAAGAGGAAAAGGCAAAAGTCGTCCTGGTGGCTCCCTTCTGGCCTCGGAGGGCCTGGTTCTCCTGTCTGAGAGCCATGTCGCTGGCGGATCCCTGGGTCCTTCCGGAGCTTCCCAATTTGCTCTTACAGGGGCCGGTTTGTCATCCGGAGGTGCTCAATCTCCATTTGACGGCTTGGCTTAAGAGCTAAGGGGTTGTCTGACGCCGTCATCGCCACCTTGTAAGCCAGCAGAAAAGATATTACATCCAAAATTTACGTTAGGATTTGGAGAAAATTTTTTTCCTCAATTAATCTTGCCTCCTTTGACCTGGGAAAACCCACACTAGCGGATATTTTGGACTTTCTGCAGAGAGGTATGAAAAAGGGATTGAAAATGGACACACTCAAAGTTCATGTGTCAGCCTTAGGGGCTTTGTTTGGTCAGAAAATTGCTGGTCATCCTTGGTTCATCAGATTCCTAAAGTCAGTCAAGAGGCTGCACTTATCCGTGCCTATACGGTCTCAGTCTTGGGACCTTTCAGTCGTTCTCCAATCCCTATGAGTAGATCCCTTTTGAGCCCTTATCTGATATTCCTCTCAGGGTGCTGGCTCAGAAGTCTGCCCTGTTGGTCGCGGTGACATCGGCACGTAGGGTAGGGAAATTAGCAGCCTTATCTGTCAGAGAACCCTATACGAAGATCTTAGAAGACAGAATAATTTTTAAGCCGGATCCAGCTTTTCTGCCCAAGGTGGTCTCTGCCTTTCATATGTCCCAGGAGGTGGTGCTGCCCTCCTTCTGAGAGTGAAAGGCGGTTTCATATGTTGGATGTACGGAGATGTGTTCTGGAATACATAAACAGGACTAAGGACTTTAGAAAGTCTGACAGGCTCTTTGTTCAGGTGTCAGGGCCCAATAAAGAGGATAAAGTGAGAGGAGACACCATCTTTAGATGGATCAGGCAGGGCATTTCCACAGCTTATATTTCTGCAGGTTTGTCTCCGCCGGATAATCTGAAGGCCCATTCAACTCGGGCGGTGGCTTCTTCCTGGGCAGAAAGGAGAGGTGCCTCCATTGATCAGATTTGTAGGGCGGCTACTTGGTCGTCTCTGCACACTTTTCTCCGTCACTATAGACTGGACGTGGGTTCTTTTTCCTCCTTAGCTTTTGGCCATAAGGTGCTTCTGGTTGTAGTCCCACCCTAGTTCTTCTCTGGTATTCTCTCTGGTGGTGCTGTCGTGACATGGGGGAAAGCCGGTAATTACTCACTGGTAATTCTATTTCCCTCATAGTCACGACAGCACCATGGGGTTTCCCACCCTTTCTAGCTTGTTTGTGCACAAGTGGTGGTCACGGTAAAAAAAAAAAGTATACGTTTTTTGTCCTTGTTGCTTAAGTTTTGGCTATGATTTCATGTGTTAACTAACTTGGGAGGCTTCCTAGATCTCAGTAATTCCTCATGATTGGGAGGGAAGTACTTCCTTTTGTACTCTAGGTTTCCTGTCCCTAGGGGAGGAGTCCGTCTCTCTGGTGGTGCTGTTGTGACTATGAGGGAAATAGAATTACTGGTGATAAATTACCGGCTTTCCTGAGATTCCCTCATGACAGCACCTGTACATTCCCTCCCTTAGTAACTACCACCTGTATGATTTGTTTTCTGACCTCCAGATTTGTTTTCTGCTGAAGACACACTCTCATATATTTTGTCTGCAGCCCCGGCACCATTGTTGATGTAGCTGCCCTGGGACATAGTCCATGGTGTAAAGAATTATTGGCGTGCTTAGCTGTTCCTTACGTCTATGAAACACTGTATACACACACATTTAACAGGCCTAAATTGGGGACAGGGAACTGAGCAGTCCGCCTCACTCTGAGGGAATACGATTACATATTGATCCCTCTTAGACTTCAGAGAGGACGTTGTGGCTTAACTGAATTACACGTTTGCAAAGAGTTATTGCTCAGGATATTTTTTTATTAACCCTTTTAGCCCCTTGTATTTATTGGTCAGATTTCATTTTCCTTCTGTCCAGCAGACCATTAGATGACCAGACACAGAAGACAGTCCTGCCTTAGACAGAGGCTATACAGAAAGTCAGCGTGCAATCCTACAGTCTATTGAAACGCATTAATGTGGCGTTAAAATGTGATGTTAAGACATGTATTGTAGGGAATCGGTCAGTACCAGTTCCCATGCCGCACAAGTTGTGAGTGAAAAATGATGACAATTTGCCAGATTTATGAAAACTATAATAAAGGAACACTTTTCTTTGTTGGCCATAGCAGCCACACTGCTGCTTTCATACAAACTGAAAGCTGTGCTGTAACTGATTGCTATGAGCAACAGTTTTCCTTTCAGACCAATTCATAAATCTGAGCCGGCACTATTGCACATATACTGTATATTTCTAATCTACAGTGATTCCAGTTTATTGTTGGGAAACAATACAGGAAACTACACAAGATAAATATAAATTTGATATATGTATATATTTTATATAAGATGTGTTATAACTGTGTTCACCCATAACAGCGCTCCAGACCAGCATGTAATATGGCAGAGCAGCACTAAAGTGGTTTACAAGGTTTCCACACACAGGACCACTGCTTAAATCCTTCTACAGTATAGTATATCGGCTTGGCTTGAAATCTGACCTACTGATTGACTTGTTTTCATGTAGAAACATACAGTATACGAGCGGCGCATGGACCGTTTCGGTTATGATGGTGACCCACAATGTGGCTTCTTTCTCGGCACGACTTAAAGGAACAGTTCTATTTGTTTCAAAGCACATAAACCAGCTTGTGCATACAGTATCTGAGATATATATATATATATATATATATATATATATATATATATAGCAACAATTCAAAATAAGTGCAGTGACAAATATAAAAAAAAGCTACTTTTTTTTCTTTATGTGCCTACAGGTTACAGCAAAATATGCATTTTCAGGGAATGTATAAATACCATGAAGCTACAGTATTTGGCCATTAATTGTAGTATTTCTTTAAAATTAGTCACCAAAGATCTAAGTACGGCAATAGAGAGAAAATGTCTGTATGTGGGTAAGTAACTGGCTAAGTGACAGAAAACAGAGGGTGGTTATTAACGGTAGATACTCAGATTGGGTCACTGTAACTAGTGGGGTACCTCAGGGGTCAGTATTGGGCCCTATTCTCTTCAATATATTTATTAATGATCTTGTAGAAGGCCTGCACAGTAAAATATCTAGTTTTGCAGATGACACTAAACTGTGTAAAGTAATTAACACTGAAGAGGGCAGTTTTCTGCTACAGAGGGATCTGGATAGATTGGAGGCTTGGGCAGAGAAATGGCAGATGAGGTTTAACACTGACAAATGTAAAGTTATGCACATGGGAAGTAATAATGCAAGTCACCCGTACATATTAAATGGTAAAACACTCGGTAACACTGACATGGAAAGGGATCTAGGAATTTTAATAAACGGCAAATTAAGCTGCAAAAACCAGTGTCAGGGAGCTACTGCCAAGGCCAATAAGATAATTGCATCAAAAGGGGCATAGACGCCCGTGATGAGAACATAGTCCTACCACTTTACAAATCACTAGTCAGACCACACATGGAGTACAGTGTACAGTTCTGGGCTCCTGTGAACAAGACAGACATAGCAGAGCTGGAGAGGGTTCAGAGGAGGGCAACTAAAGTAATAACTTGAATGAGGGATCTACAGTACTCTGAAAGGTTATCAAAATTAGGGTTATTCACTTTAGAAAAAAGACGACTGAGGGGAGATCTAATAACTATGTATAAATATATCAGGGGTCAGTACAGAGATCTGTCCCATCATCCAGGGCTCGACAAATCCCAGGCGCCAGGTCGCCATGGCGACCAGGAATTTGGTCCTGGCGCCTGGGTATTTGTCAGCCCGTTTTCTCAGGTGCCCGGGTGCAGGGCCGACGCAGACTAGGAGCGCCGGCCCCCTCATGCTGCAGCCGCCCGAGCGCTCTATAGAGAGCCTCAGGCGGCTGCAGCACTGCCCGGGCTGGCGCGTCCATGAGGGCGCACCGCCCGGGCACAGCATGAAGAGAGGGACTGACAGGAGGGGAGCGCTCAGCGCTCCCTCCTGTCAGTCCCTCATTGTAGCGTGGCCGAGCCGGTCCGCGGTACAGGAGCATCTGTCTCCTGTACCGGACGGACTGACATGAAGTGCGCACACAGTGTGCACTTCCTGTCAATCGCCCGAGTACAGGAAACTAAAGCTCCTGTACCCTGGAGAAAGTGAATGACAAGGAGGGGGAGGGGAGAGAGAAAGTGAATGAGAAGGGGGAGAAAGTGAATGACGAAGGGGGAGAAAGTGAATGACAAGGGGGAGAAAGTGAATGACAAGGGGGAGAAAGTGAATGACAAGGGGGAGAAAGTGAATGACAAGGGGGAGAAAGTGAATGACAAGGGGGAGAAAGTGAATGACAAGGGGGAGAAAGTGAATGACAAGGGGGAGAAAGTGAATGACAAGGGGGAGAAAGTGAATGACAAGGAGGGGGAGTGAATGACAAGGAGGGGGAGTGAATGACAAGGAGGGAGTGAATGACAAGGAGGGGGAGTGAATGACAAGGAGGGGAGTGAATGACAAGGAGGGGGAGTGAATGACAAGGAGGGGAGTGAATGACAAGGAGGGGGAGTGAATGACAAGGAGGGGGAGTGAATGACAAGGAGGGGGAGTGAATGACAAGGAGGGGGAGTGAATGACAAGGAGGGGGGAGTGAATGACAAGGAGGGGAGTGAATGACAAGGAGGGGGAGTGAATGACAAGGAGGGGGGAAGTGAATGACAAGGAGAGGGAGGGAAGTGAATGACAAGGAGGGGAGGAGAAGTGAATGACAAGGAGGGGGAGAGAAGTGAATGACAAGGAGGGGAGGGAGAAAGTGAATGACAAGGAGGGGGAGGGAGAAAGTGAATGACAAGGAGGGGGAGGGAGAAAGTGAATGACAAGGAGGGGGAGGGAGAAAGTGAATGACAAGGAGGGGGAGGGAGAAAGTGAATGACAAGGGGGGAGGGAGAAAGTGAATGACAAGAGGGGAGGGAGAAAGTGAATGACAAGGGGGGGAGGAGAAAGTGAATGACAAGGGGGGAGGGAGAAAGTGAATGACAAGGAGGGGAGGGAGAAAGTGAATGACAAGGAGGGGGAGGGAGAAAGTGAATGACAAGGAGGGGGGAGGAGAAAGTGAATGACAAGGAGGGGGGGGGAGGGAGAAAGTGAAGTGAATGACAAGGAGGGGGGGGGAGAAAGTGAAGTGAATGACAAGGAGGGGGGGGGGTGAGAAAGTGAATGACAAGGGGGGAAAGGGATTGACAAGACGGACCCCTGTGCCCTCCCCTCCGGACCCCTGTGCCCTCCCCTCCGGACCCCTGTGCCCTCCCCTCCGGACCCCTGTGCCCTCCCCTCCGGACCCCTGTGCCCTCCCCTCCGGACCCCTGTGCCCTCCCCTCCGGACCCCTGTGCCCTCCCCTCCGGACCCCTGTGCCCTCCCCTCCATTATGGGGGGCCCTATATACTCGCACATTATGGGGGGCACTATGGAAAACAGGGGTAGGAACACTATGGGGGCATCTACTGGGGGCCCTATGTACTGGCATGCATTATTGGGGGGCTCTATAGAGAAGTGGGGGGGGAGCACTATGGGGGCATCTACTGGGAGCTTTATGACGCGGCTCCGCCTGGCTCCTAACTTTTTTAGCTGGCTCCTAGATTCAAAGGAAATTTGTCAAGCCCTGCCATCATCTATTTATCCCCAGGACTGTGACAAGGGGACATCCTCTGCGTCTGGAGGAAAGAAGGTTTGTACACAAACATAGAAAAGGATTCTTTACTGTAAGAGCAGGGAGACTATGGAACTCTCTGCCTGAGGAGGTGGTGATGGTGAGTACAATAAAGGAATTCAAGAGGGGACTGGATTTATTTCTGGAGTGTAATAATATTACAGGCTATAGCTACTAGAGAGGGGTCGTTGATCCAGGGAGTTATTCTGATTGCCTGATTGGAGTCGGGAAGGAATTTTTTTCCCCTTAAGTGGGGAAAATTGGCTTCTGCCTCACAGGGGTTTTTTGCCTTCCTCTGGATCAACTTGTAGGAAACAGGCTGAACTGGATGGACAAATGTCTTTTTTTCGGTCTTATATACTATGTTACTATGTTACCTGGATAAGGAGCGTAACAAATGGGTTGTTGGCAGTGAGAACATATGAAGCACAGTCAAAAAAATATTACATCAAAATTTACATGTAAAAAAATAATAAAAAATAGAAATCATTCTTCGCTCTAGTCCACAATATCTCCATTGGTGTCCTTGTTATGTCAGAATCATCATACTAAGGTTTCAGGAAGTGTATCTGGGTTATCGGCAGACAGAAGCTCCCATATCTATCTGCCATCTTTCTCTTTGCCATTCTTTCCAGTCTTGATCAGATATGTATATATATATATATATATATATATATATATATATATATATATATATATAATTTATTTGTGGTCATGGCTACTGCCAACGATGCTTGATGAATCCTAGGGAGATAAACATCAAGAACAACCTAACCCGGCTAGCCGTGTGCTAGCTAACCTAACTTAATGGCTTGAAGTGTGCCCTTAGCCATAGCCGTGGGTAGGCCTAGAAAAGGGGGCATACCCTGTGGAAATGAAAAGAGAAGGGAGGGAGGGTGGGGCACCTGGAGAACACACGCCTAGGAGGCAGTGGCTTGTTTAAGAAGAGCCTCCGCCCCTCCCACAAATGCAGGCTGACTAGTCAGCCTTACTACATATAAAAATATAAAAAAATTTTTAATTAGCAGACTTCTTTTTTTAGGCCTCATGCACACGGCCGTGCACGGACCGTGGTATCCTGGCCTGGAATCCAGCTGACAGCGGCAGCGCACGGCGTCATTGGTTGCTATGACGCCATGCGCTTCATGCCGCCGCTGGACTACAATAATACACCCGTATGTTCCACGGCCATGTGCATTTGGCCTTAATAAGAAGATTTTATCAAAACAGAACTGCAATGCTATATAAAAGAAAGTTGCTTAAAAGCCGGAAAAAGCAACAAAAGGGCTCACATTTACAACTGTATTGGGTGAGTAGGTCAGAAGTGACATAATTACATACATTTTCCAAGTAGTCAATATTTACAGCAGCAATGCAGCAAGTGCTTTAATATTAAATTAGAACCTAAGCTCAAACGCAAGCCTATTTACAGTACACACCTCTTTGTACATCTTTACATACAACATATTATTCATCATAATGAAGGGGCATTAGAAATGTATTCACATCCATTCCAGCTGGAAAAATGTCCATGTTCTTCCTCCGATGTTTCTTTACTTTCTTCTTTTTAGGCAAAGTAGATGGACTTAGATGTTCTCTATTATGTGACTGTCTCTCAGATTCCTCAGCTTCTTTAAACTTTCTCTTTTTAGATGCACTCTTAGAAGATTTTAATTGCTGAGTGTTATCCTTCAGAGGAGTGTTACCTGTCGACTTTGCAAGAGAGGCCCGCGATAGTACCATGAGTTTGTGTGAGCAGCCATATTGACACTGTTCTCACTGGCAGGGCTGCAAGTGGGCATGTCTGGAGTTGCAGGCAGGAACATTGATTTTGGAGTTCCGCCATCTTCATCATAACACTTGCACGTTGGGGTCCTTGTCTGTTCGATATGATTATCCAATGGCTAGTCGTCCAATCCAGATCCTGGAGTAATTGAAAAAGGCAAATTTTCCTGAGACAGCTTTGAAGTCGGACTCTGAAACTGCATGCCCTGTAATAACTGGTTGGCTTGCTTTACAAGAGGACTAGTGGGACAGACTCTTTCTGGGGGTGCTTTTTGCGGGGTCCTCCTAATAATATTTGGCAGAGAGGCTGGCAGCTTCTTACTGGTTTCCTGAGTATTGCTCCTCTTATCAGCTTGCACTGCTCACTGATTTCCAGACTCTACCCGTAAAACATTCTCCTTGTTGCCCAGAGTGCCACCACCTGCTCTTTGATTGTTGGTAAATGCTGCCGATTCTTGCATGGACCTGATCTGGGACAGGGTGAGGTCTTGGCTTCTTCAAGAGAAACTATGCCATGAATGGTACTTCTGTTTGATTGTACTTTAGGTTAACACTGCCGCCTATTGGCCTTGTATATTGCTGAGTGAAAGAGGAGAAGTCGCGATTCGTTAGTAACGCTATGTGAAAGCAGTGATTGCTATAGCGCTGCTACATCTGTATGTAAATATTGCATATAAGATTTTCTTATTGTTTTAATAACTTGGTTGCATTCATCCTGGTGTAGTAATCTGGAAAACGTTTGAGGCGGGGGGGACCTTTTAACCTCTGCTTCCTCTCCCAAGAAGGTCAAAGGGGAACATCCTCCTGTGGTCCTGTCATGAGGGAATCGCAGGAAATTTAATTGCTGTTCAGTCTAATTCCTTATTTCTCTCTCGTATTATTGAGGGAAACGGGAGACTATGGTTATAACTGCTGCTGCCACTAGGAGGCAACACTAGGCAAAAAATACCCCTCCTGCATACACTGAGCTAACTGGCATTTTCTTTTGTTACTTTACTTTTTTTTTTTCCTCTTTAGGCACGGGAAACTGGGACGCCTGGCCTCTCTGTTTACCCGGGGAGGAAGGCCGGTGTTGGTTCCCCTCACCACCCAACCTCCCCCAAGAAGAAAAAGTAGACTGGCAGCCCAGCTCTCCTGCATCCCGCCACCCATGGGGTCCCCTGCATTTCTGCAGTCTCCCCCCCTCCATTCCAGCTTCCCTACCACCTTGATGCTAGTGGCTGAGGTGGTGACCCTGCTGGTACCCCACCTCAAGCGGGGAGTGAAGAGAAGAGGATGAAGATGGGGTGAGTATTGACCACAGGGTAAGTATAGCCCCCGCCATCCACCACCATCCCACTGAGTTATGGGGGGCGGGAATGGAAATTTCGTGCCCTTGCTCTAAGCCCTGCCCCCTGTCTCATGGGGGACAGAGTGAAAGAAGTAAAAATAAAAAAAAATTAACCCTCACTGGGGCTTAATTAATTCACCAATTACATACGTATTTAAAGATACTGGATAAACTTCAAATGTGTGAGTTCCCATTTAGCCTCTGGTGCGTTTCCAGCTCTACCACTACGCACTGCCACTGGCGGCGGTGCGCCCGGTAGCATAACCCCTTTCTGCCGGCAGAGTACTTGCAGTACCGCTGTATACCATACACCCTGTAGCATTACCCTCCTTCCATAGGCAGAGTAATTGCATTACCATTGGATGCTGTACAGGCTGTAGCATTACCCTTCTTCCATAGGTGGAGTAATTGCACTACCACTGGATGCTGTAGCATTACGCTCCTTCCATAGGCATAGTATTTGCACTACCACTGGATGCTGTAGCATAACCCTCCTTCGATAGGCTGAGTAATTGCATTACCATTGGATGTTGTGTATCCTGTCGCTTAACCCTATTAGCAGGTGGAGTGATATCATTACCACTGGGCACGGTAAATACTGTTGCAGATTAATTGCACTGCTGGATACTCTAATCTATTTGGGGTGCCTCCTATCATATTCCTCCGCCTCCACAGGGGCAGTAATGGTGCTACCACTAGATACAGTATATCCTATCCCATTACCTTCTTTCACAGTTTGGGTAATCATGCTGACAGGTGCAATGATTACACCAACATTGGATAGTGTGGCCACTATGCCACAGTGGCGCATTGGTCCTAGCACCTGACCTTCGGCAGGTAGAGTTTTCATACTAGCGGGTGGTACGCCATAGCGAATCATTAGTCCCAGCTCCGTCTCTGTTCTTCCTGTCATACTCCTACCCCTTCTCAGGTGGAGTATTAGTAAGAGACGGTACTTGCCCTCCTCAGGAGGTGGAATACGAGGCAACCACTAGTTAATGTCCACATTATCCCTTTCATTAGCTAGATATTTTTTGTGTTGGCATTGAACTCTTACATGGCAGTTTCTGCTTGCTCAGGGGTTTCTTACAACACAACCTTTCTTGTGATTTAAGTCCCTACTGGAATACACTCTACAATGGTAGTCCATCTCCCTCCAATAGGTGGAGTATCTGCACTGGCACAAAATACTGTGGTTGCTTCTAGGGTTGTTTCAATACCAAAATTTTGATTCGGTTTCGATACCATAAAAAAGTATTGCGATATTCGATACCACGCGAAAAAAAATTAATAAAACCCCAAAAAGCATTTATTGAATTAAACACAAAAACCTCACTTACTATTAATGTGAGGCACATGGGGTCCAGTCCAAAAGCTAGGGCTACACTGCGACTTTTTGTAGCGCGACTGATTGTAGCTGCAATCCTAATGAATGCGTTCAGTTGAATACAATCTTATAGATTGCAGCTGTCATTCAATAGTTAAAAATCAATTAGTCGCGCTACAAAAGTCAGTGTAGCCCAGGCCTAATACTCTTGCACTGCTCACAAATACACTATGCAGTCACTGCCCCCACACCCCCAGTCACATATACACAATATACACTATGCAGCCACTGCCCCCACACCCCCAGTCACATATACACAATATACACTATGCAGCCACTGCCCCCCACACCCCCAGTCACATATACACAATATACACTATGCAGCCACTGCCCCCCACACCCCCAGTCACATATACACAATATACACTATGCAGCCACTGCCCCCACACCCCCAGTCACATATACACAATATACACTATGCAGCCACTGCCCCCCACACCCCAGTCACATATACACAATATACACTATGCAGCCACTGCCCCCACACCCCAGTCACATATACACAATATACACTATGCGGCCACTGCCCCCACACCCCCAGTCACATATACACAATATACACTATGCAGCCACTGCCCCCACACCCCCAGTCACATATACACAATATACACTATGCAGCCACTGCCCCCACACCCCCAGTCACATATACACTATGCAGCCACTGTCACATAAACACACTATACACATGGGCGTAGCTATAGGGGGTGCAGAGGTAGCAGTCGCTACCGGGCCCAGGAGCCTGAGGGGGCCCAAAAACTCTTGCGCCACATAAGAAGACACACAAAGCACTGAGGAAAGGGGGGCCCAAGCTGAACTCTTGCACCAGGGCCCATGAGCTGTTAGCTACGCTCCTGACTATACAGTATGCAGCCACTGCCCCCACACCCCCAGTCACATATACACTATGTAGCCACTGTTACATATACAATTGACACTATGCAGTCACTGCCCCCACTGTCACATACACAATGTACACTATGTAGTCACTGCCCCCACACCCCCTCTGTCACATACACAATGTACACTATGCAGTCACTGCTCTCATACACACAATGCAGTGTCCCCTCCCCCCCATACACACAATGCAGTGTCCACCACCTTCCTCCTCTCGGGAAACCTAAGAGCCCAGGCAGAAGCACCTGTCTTTACTCTCTCTGCTATAAACTGCAGGGAGGGCGGGTCTTTCATCCGATTGCTGTCCTGACACGCCTTCTCTCTCTTATTGGCTGGGCTGGTCGGCCTTCATTCTTACTCCTGGATCACAGAAATACAGCGAGGTGGCTGCGCTTGGGTATCCCTTTCCTTTCCAGATCAGAGCTGTCCTGTTAACTCTTTCAGTGCAACACAGGAGCTTCTAGAAACCTGTTTTGCACAGTACTATCGGCCCTGCAATGCTGCGCTGTCATTATCATACGCTGTGTATGGTAATGACGGCCCTACTGTGCTATTGTTATAATAATGAGAGCGCAGCCTGCAATGTGTATTACAGACTGTAGCACACAAGGCAGGGCTGTCATTATCATACACAGTGTATGGTAATGATAGTGCAGTACGGCAGGCAGCTCACTGCATAGTAAAAGCCCACCTCCCTCCTCCTGTATTAATTAGCCGCCCATTCATTGGGCTCAGTGGCGGCAGCGTCATAGGAGGAAGGGATTCCCTCCCTCCTTCTCCACTGTCGGAGAGAACAGAGCAGTGCCATGATCTCTCATAAGAGGCGACACTAGACTGCGCAGTAACGCGGTCTAGTATCGAATATATGAACATCCCGGTAGCGAATCGATACTGGTATAAAGGTATCTATTGGGTATCGAAATTTCGATACCTGAAACAACCCTAGTTGCTTCCACATCCACTCGGTTAGCGGTTTTGTGCATTTCATTGACTTGGTATACTGTAAGCACTAGATGCAGTGTTCTCTACTGCATGGTCTCCCTTTCAGTTGTCGGGTTGCAAAAGTGCTAGATGCTATAGTCTCTATGGTATGGCTCCCTTATCAGGTGGAGTATTTGCGGTAGCCTTATCCCACGTCTGCAACTGTATGGTCCCTTTCTCTGGTGTAGTGCCTAGGTTCACTCTGAAAGCTGTCATGGCACCTTTGTTGCTTCCTTCCTTGCATGGTGCATTTGCACTAGATATTGGGTCTGTAGTTTCTACTCCACACCTTGTTTTGGCCCTAGCTTTGTATGCAGGAGTTTCTACTGCATCCCCTTTCTATAGGGGAACCTAGGGGTGGTGATTGTATAGATATTTCCACACAGGCGGTTCTCCTGTTTGATTTATGCTACCTATGGATGCCGTGGCACTAGCAGGCATTGTCTTTGCTGGCACTTGGTGCCTCACCCTACACCTCCATTTGTTCCTGATGGCACTGGTTATCCGCATTACATTCATCTCCAATCAGGTTTTGAGCAGTAGCATGGGATGCTATAGCTAATAAATCCCTCACTTCTGGTGTGCACTAGAATGGGGTTCTTCAGCTGGCATTAACCCCCTTGTTCTTGTGGCGCTCGTCTACGGTATTGCTTCTTTCACAAGTGGGTCATTGGCGCTAACATTTGACACTGACAGCTTCAGCATTGTCTCTCAAGTAAGGGCTTTGAGATGTCCAGTTGTAGCGGCCATACCTATTTAGCGCACATACTGTGAATTGCCTACATTTCTCCTTTCCAGATTTGTTGTCACAGCTAATGGATAATTTGTTGCTGGAAGGCAGCACCCTTCTATTGTATGCCTTTCCAAGAAGCGATTGGTTACGTACCCAAGCTACTGTCTACCCAACCAGTATCCATATTCCCTGGGGTTGGCGTATTATAGCTCTGGAGTAGCCGCACTGCCGCTCCTTTTTTTTTTTTTCTCTGATACTTCTGTGGAGTTGGACATTGCCGTTACACTCCCTTTAGGGCAGCGTATACTCTTGTCTCTGGCCACTTTGGACAACCCTCAGGGAGGGAGTTGCTCTCTAAAAAAAAGTCTATGCACCCCCGACGTTTATCAGACTGCTTCTCATGCAAGAAAACTTATGATGAGCCTCTGCGAATCTGGGGGCATCCTTCTACCATATTACTTCTTCCTATGGAGCTTTTTCTCTTTTTGCAGAGGTGTACGCTGTGGTTCCTATTCTGCTTCCAGGAGTGCACTCATAGCTACATCTATAGATATTCCTGGGGAGCGTCTACGTGTCACTTGTTGTAGCCTGCTCTCTTTTCACAGTGCATCTGCTATGTCCCTGCGTTGCTTCCTCAGCCTGTCTAGTGTCAGTCATGATATTGTCCTAGACCTAGCATCTGGCAGTCTTCCTTTTGTCTGGTGATGGACATTCATGTGGCTGTACTCTTATGCTACATTTCTCTCTGTGGCATGGCTGGGATCTCTCTGGGTAGGGGCACAGCACCTATCCAGTAAGTACATTGCTGGATCTTCCAGATGGGTCTCATCTATCCTTGGTTCTGACCCATCTTCACTTCTCTTCTTGTCCTTGCTTTCTGTAGGCTTCTCCTGGCTTACTGCTTTTGTACAAAACTGCTTAGCTCAGTGTATGCAGGAGGGGTATAGCTGAGAGTAGGAGCTAACACTTTTTTGCCTAGTGTCACAGCAGCTATACCCATGGTCTCCTGTGTCCCCCAATGAACTCTGCGAGAAAAATTTTACAGGTAAGCACAAAAATCTTTTTTTTTTTTTTGTTTCAAAAATGCATTATTGTGTTAATTAAAATAAATATACATATTGCCACGCCCGTAACGACCTGCTCTATAAAAATATCACATGACCTACCCCCACAGATGAACACTGTAAAAATAAATACCAGTAAATAAAAACTGTGCCAAAACAATTTTTCCCATTCCACCACCATGATGGCAAGATAAGAGATTGACCCCTGACCACCTATAGGGGCAGGAAAACAGAGAAAGATTAAATTGCCCCTGCCCTCCACCCACTTCAGTGTTTTCCTGCCCCTACAGTGGACAGCACAGAGAAAGGCCTCTCTGCTGGTCAGGAGGTGAAGACTGTTCCCTAGGATTGCGTTATTTTACATTTATTTTATTTGTCAGGGTAGGCTCATCGAGGGCTGCAATCTCCCTTGGGTTAGAAAATCCCCAGTCACGTCTTCCCTGCTCGCCGGCGGTAACTTACCAAAGCTGATGCGGATCAGATGCCTGCGTCCCGTGCGCGCACCTTCCTTTCCACTGGTGTGTGTCCCGGAAGTGCGATTCACTGGAATTATCACATGTATAAAACCGTAGGGGAGCCATGGAGGTTCCTGATCTGAGGTCTGAGGATCACATCCAGAAGCATGTCAGCCCCTGAACAGCCTAGAGAGCTTGACGCTCCAGCACCGATGATCGTAAGTCCCCTATGGGGGAACCCTACCTTATACAGCATTTTTGTTATCCCTGGGTATTATGGAATGGACACAAGGGAAATATATATATATCACAAAAAGCAGCAGCACATATAGAACAAAACGGTAGGGTGCAATCCCTCTGGGAGGACGGACGGTCTTCCACTGCATATAAATACCTGTGGTAACGGTGACTCAATTTATTCCCAGGCAACGTTTCAGCCTTCTCATTGAGGCCTTTGTCAAGCAACACAATAGTGTCATGGGTGAACATATATACCCCTCTCAAAATGATCACATGATACATAAGTGAATAATTAGAAAATGGAGCAAGCATGACATCACAATACTTGGTCACATGATCGTAGGTTATACAAGTTAAATCCATGTAAACACAGTGTAAAAACAACTCAATATATATCAAGTGCTTCTTAGTAAACCTCAAAATCAGTGTATAGGCATATCTAATATCCAAACTAGGGTGTATATTTATTCAGTGAGTACAAAAGTGCTAGTGCTTAGACTGTCCCACCAGCACGGTATCATTCCGCCAGGGTGATTACCGCGCCGAACTGCAGACAGTGAAAAAGTTTGTATGCCAATACCAACCAGCTTACTGCTCAAAGAAGAGCCATCTAACACACACACACTTCAAGTTAGTAGTGACACGCGGGGTAATACCGGCATAGATGGCTTTCCTTTGAGCAGTGAGCTGGTTGGTATTGGCATACGAACATTTTCACTGTCAGCAGTTCGGCGCGGTAATCACTCTGGCGGGATGATACTGTGTCTGTGGGAGAGTCACCCTTTATTCCACTTGTCATTTTATTTTATTAGAATTGTTGGGTTGATTTACCCATGATGGATTCCCTGATGCCCGGCATTTGTTGTTAACTTCCTGTATACACAGGGTTACCATAGCTATGTACACACCCCCTATGCAGATTGGTTAACCCCTGGTCATGTGTCCCGCCCTCCTCCCTCACGTGCGATACGTCCTCCGGCAGTGCGCCCTGTGGGTGGTGTCTGGGAGACGTGCTGCTGGTTTAGTGAGTATGGAGAGGACCTGGCCCCGCGCGTGCGCAATCAGCATGTTGGAACGCCGACACATGCGGTCACCACAGACCACCAATGGTGGACTGTTTTTATGTTTTCCATTAATAAATGATACTGGACAGCTGTGTGGTTACCAGATTGACCAGTTTTTAACTCTTGAAAGTCTGTAACCACTAGCACTTTTGTACTCACTGAATAAATATACACCATAGTTTGGATATTAGATATGCCTATACACTGATTTTTTGGTTTACTAAGAAGCACTTGATATGTATTGAGTTGTTTTAACACTGTGTTTACACTGATTTAACTTGTATAAACTACGATCATGTGACCAAGTATTGTGATGTCATGCTTGCTCCATTTTCTAATTATTCACTTATGTATTGTGATCATTTTGAGAGAGATATATATGTTCACCCATGACACTATTGTATTGCTTGACAAAGGCCTCATTGAGAAGGCTGAAACGTTGCCTGGGTCACCATTACCACAGACTACAGAGTGCTGCCTTGTTTTTGTGCCCCGTTCACACACGGGAAGAACATGCGGCTTTTCCCAGCCTAACAATCCAGCAGCCTCTCAGGCTGTAATAAGTCCAGTACCTTTATTGGGGAAGTGTGGCCCGGCAGTCCTCCCAACTCCAGCCTCATGACCCTTTAGTCACGGCGTCCCCCAATGTTCCGGCTACGCATAGCTGCGTGGTCCCTCAACCAGTCTGGCTGAGACCACACAGACAGAGCCAGTCCCAGGCCTCTGTCTGCAACAAACACTCTCTCCAGAGAATCTCTCTTTCTGACACACATAGAGAGGGTTGATTTTATTCCTCTCTGATTTAACCCCGCTGGCCTCACCTGGGATTTCCTCAGCTACAGGACATGTTTGTAGTGGACTAAGAGATTTCCAGCACTTACACTGTTCACCTTACCACAATATATATACAGTTGCAAGAAAAAGTATGTGAACCCTTTGGAATAATATGGATTTCTACACAAATGGGTCATAAAATGTGATCTGATCTTAATCTAAGTCACAACAATGGACAATCAGTCTGCTTAAACTAGTAACACAAAAAGTATTAAATGTTACCATGTTTTTATTGAACACACCATGTAAATATTCACAGTGCAGGTGGAAAAAGTATGTGAACCCCTAGAATAATGACATCTCCAAGAGCTAATTGGAGTGAGATGTCAGCCAACTAGAGTCCAATCAATGAGATGAGATTGGAGGTGTTGGTTACAGCCGCCCTGCCCAATAAAAAACACACACCAGTTCTGGGTTTGCTTTTCCAAAGAAGCATTGCCTGATGTGAATGATGCCTCGCACAAAAGAGCCCTCCGAAGACCTACGATTAAGAATTGTTGACTTGCATAAAGCTGGAAAGGGTTATAAAAGTATCTCCAAAATCCTTGCTGTTTATCAGTCCACGGTAAGACAAATTGTCTATAAATGGAGAAAGTTCAGCACTGCTTCTACTCTCCCTAGGAGTGGCTGTCCTGTAAAGATGACTGCAAGAGCACAGTGCAGACTGCTCAGTGAGGTGAAGAAGCCTTCTAGAGTGTCAACTAAAGACTTACAAAAGTCTCTGGCATATGCTAGCATCCCTGTTAGCGAATCTTTGATACGTAAAACACTAAACAAGAATGGATTTCATGGGAGGATAAAACAGAGGATGCCACTGCTGTCCAAAAAAACAATGCTGCACGTTTACAGTTTGCACAAGAGCACCTGCATGTTCCACAGCAGAAACCAAAGTTGAGTTGTTTGGAAGAAACGCACAATACTGTGTGGGAAAAAAAGAGGCACAGCACTCAAACATCAAAACCTCATCCCATCATGGTTTGGGGCTGCTTTGCTTCGTCATGGACTGGACGGATTGCTATTATCGAAGGAAAAATGAATTCCAATTTTATCAAGACATTTTGCAGGAGAACTTAAGGCCATCTTTCCACCAGCTGAAGCTCAACAGAAGATGGTTGTTGTAACAGGACAGCGACAGAATGGCTTAAACAGAAGAAAATACGCCTTCTGGAGTGGCCCAGTTAGAGTTCTGACTTCAACCTGATTGAGATGCTGTAGCATGACCTCAAGAAAGCGATTCACACCAGACATCCCAAGAATATTGCTGAACTGAAACAGTTCTGTAAAGAGGAATGGTCAAGAATTACTCCTGACCGTTGTGCATCTCTGATCTGCAACTACAGGAAACGTTTGGTTGAAGTTATTGATGCCAAAGGAGGTTCAACCAGTTATTAAATGCAAGGGTTCACATACTTTTTCCACCTGTTATTAGTTTAAGCAGACTGTGATTGTCTATTTTTGTGACTTAGATGAAGATCAAATCACAGTTTATGACCAATTTGTGCAGAAATCCATATCATTCCAAAGGGTTCACATACTTTTTCTTGCAACTGTGTATATGTGTGTATGTGTGTGTGTGTATGTGTATATATAGTGGGGAGTCGCTCTGGTAGACAGCGGTGCGGGTGCAGTACAGAGGCCAAAGGGAGTCCAGAAGGTGCAGCAAAACAGTGTTTATTCACACTTGCATAAACAAAACAGTTAAGTCACTTGGTGTTAACTCACACTCAGCGGACAACGTGAGACAAAACAACCCAATGCAGGTTCCAGTCACCTGGGAGGTTTGGGTGCGGGTTCGCACCTGGCTGTCAGCCCAGCCGCAGGACAGACCACCTTCAGGCTTCCAGGAAAAACACCACTCTGCTGAGCTCTTTCCTCCAGGTCAGAGAGCTCCACAGCACTATTAGCAGCTCCAGGACAATCACACCCCACCTGCTGGTGCTGGCTGTCTTTTAAAGGTCCGGGAAAAACCGGCCTGGACCGTGGGGAATAGGCACCCGCCCAACTCTTTGCCTACTCCCAGTAAGAGCCGGCCCGGATTGGCTTTGCAGCCAAACTAAATACAAATGTGTCAAGCAGCACTAGCTGCTGCTGACACCCAAGAAAACCGGGCTCTTACCTCAACGAGGCCAGGAACCTCGGTGACACGTACCTCCCGTCGACCACGGTACCTTGCACCCTCTTACAAATATATATATATATATATATATATATATATATATATATATATATATAGCAGCACACTAAATAATGGGGTGCAAGAGCCCGCAACACAGTTCTTTGTAGTATACACGATCCAGAAAGGCAGGCAGCACTACAGAAGGTATAATAAATGTGCGTTTATTGACCCAGTGCTCCAGCAACGTTTCAATTGCTCAATGCAATCTTTATCAAGCCATGTCTCACAAGTGTTCAGTGTTACAAATATATAGGGCGTATAATTACATTCCAATTAATTCCAATCAATTACAAAATATAAATATATATTAAAAAAATACTAAATTCATAAGAAACGTGCATAGTGCTTAAAGTGCAGTGCAATAAATTCTCCCCATCACGGGATTATTTCAGTGCATAATTCATAAAGTGCGCTTCAACCTCAATTACATAATTATCCAATCGTATATTCCAGATGTGCAATACTCATCTACCATGTGCACTATGTTAAAATTAAGGACGTTCTCACTGTAGTGATGGCCTCACGTGGAGCGGACCGGCGTCTTCAAACATTCATTGTGCAACCGTGGGATCCTCTAACAATATATCGCGAGACCTGACTAGTATCGCCAAAACCACACCAAAGATGGCCGACACAGCTTGAAGCTTACAGTGCGCATGTCACTCTCAATACTACGCCCATCGCCTGCCACCTCATCAATCATGTGATCCATCTTCATCACTGCTGTTTAGTGCTGGCTGTTGTGGATTGTTGCCTTGAGACGAAGCGAATAAAGATACACCGGCTTCACAACATCCCTTCAGGCTATAAATTCCGCATGGCATACCATATTCAGGAGTACATACCAGCACCTATCGCAGCTTGAGGTAATAGTCCGGATAACGGACAGTATGGGCTCCGCAGAGTGGTTCAGTAAACCATCCATGTTAACCCCACACTGTCCTCTCCGGTATATGACCTTACTCACTCATTCACAACTTCTCATTCCAGGCGAGATATGCATACATATATTTTTTGAGGGCCAAGAGGACTGGCACAGATAAATAACATACATCGGACATCATATTGGTGCGGTTTCCAAAACCAAAAATATAATGATCTATTATGCGGGTCCAGTTCCATGGTGAAGTCCACTTCAATGAGATTTTCCATAGCCAGATTATAGTCCTGTTAATAAAATAAATACAGGATGTTACTAGTGTTTTCAAAAACTGAACATATACAAGATGTGGATAAGTCAGAACACCCCTGGGAAAAGTAGAGAAACTGCTCAGGTCACCCTAAAGTCCACATTGACACCCTTCGGTTTAAGGGTCTTCAATGTGTAAATCCAGAAAAGTTCTCTACGTTTCAATGTTTTTAGCCTGTCTCCCCCCCCCTCCGGGCAACAGGGACAAAGTCAATGATTCTAAACCTTAAGTCCCTCTCAGAGTGATTTTTTTTTTTCTTTAAAATGTCTTGATACAGGGAGATCAATCCTCTGCTTCTTAATAGAATACCTATGTTGGTTTAGGCGTGTCTTCAAATCCCATGTGGTCTCACCCACATACCACAAATTGCATGGGCATGTGGGCGCATATAATACCACATAGGATGTCACAGGTCAAAAAATATTTGATATTAACTGTTTCATTGGTGGAAGGGTTTGGAAAGACACTTCCTCTCAGCATTAGGGGGCAATTTATGCAGTTGTGGCAGGGAAAGCAACCAGTTTTAGTGGAGCCAAATAGACCCCCCACTTTGGGTCTAGTTGGGCCCACATCGGATTTTATCACTGAGTCACCAATATTATGACTTTGATAAGAGAATAACGGAGGAAGTTTAAAGGAATCAATCTGGGGAAAACTTCCCCTTAGAATATTCCAGTGTTTCCGAATCACCGCTGTGATTTTTGGGCTTTCCACACTATACTCCGATATGAAAGGAATTCTCTGAATCTGGTTCTCTTTGTGCGTTTTTTCTTTTTTATCCATAACTTGGGAAATACTCTGTGCAATCAGCCTCTTGGGGTATCCTCTGGTTTTAAATTTTTCCCCCATTTCGTCTGTGTCTTACCCTGTTCCTGGCGAACAATTCTATCCACCCGCAGTAACTGACCTGTTGGGTAGAGAATTGACCATCGCCCGGGGGTGATGACTTTCAAATTAGAGTAATGTGTTCTTATCTGTTTCTTTGACAAAGAGGTCAGTACTCTATCTCTGTTCCAGTATTGAGACCTCCATGTCAAGGAACAAACGTGTCTTCCAGATGTGTCATAAGTATGGGAATGCCTAGCACGTACAAGCTATACGGTTGAGTGTAAACAGTTTCTGATTGACCTTTTGAGTTTCATTTTGACAAGGAATTATTTTTTGTTTCAGGATGATTATTATATACAGCTGTGGGGGACCGCGGTGGGGTCCAACGTGGCGCCCACCTATGCCAATATTTGACACATCTGGAAGACACGTTTGTGTATGGGAGCCACCACTTCAGCAATGTGCTGGGGTGGTGGCACTTTATTGATGACGTGTTCTTGGTGTGGGTGGGTGCCACGGAGGACCTCATGGTGTTCCATAGCTATTTAAATGATATTGACCCTACTGTAAAGTTCACATTAGTACACTCCACTACGAAGGTGCAGTTCCTTGACACGGAGGTCTCAATACTGGAACAGAGATTGAGTACTGACCTCTTTGTCAAAGAAACAGATAAGAACACATTACTCCGATTTGAAAGTCATCACTCCCGGGCGATGGTCAATTCTCTACCCAACAGTCAGTTACTGCGGGTGGATAGAATTGTTCGCCAGGAACAGGGTAAGACACAGAGACTCAATGAAATGGGGGAAAAATTTAAAACCAGAGGATACTCCAAGAGGCTAATAGTGTGGAAAGCCCAAAAATCGCAGCGGTGATTCGGAAACACTGGAATAGTCTAAGGGGAAGTTTTCCCCAGATTGATTCCTTTAAACTTCCTCAGTTATTCTCTTATCAAAGAAGTTGTAATATTAGTGAGTCAGTGATAAAATCCGATGTGGGCCCAACTAGACCCAAAGTGGGGGGTCTATTTGGCTCCACTAAAACTGGTTGCTTTCCCTGCCACAACTGCATAAATTGCCCCCTAATGCTGAGAGGAAGTGTCTTTACAAACCCTTCCACCAATGACAGTTAATATCAAATATTTTTTGACCTGTGACTCGTCCTATGTGGTCTATGCGCTCCCATGCAATTTGTGGTATGTGGGTGAGACCACATGGGATTTGAAGACACGCCTAAACCAACATAGGTATTCTATTAGGAAGCAGAAGATTTATCTCCCTGTATCAAGACATTTTTAAAGAAAAAAAATCACTCTGAGGGAGTTAAGGTTTAGAATCATTGACTTTGTCCCTGTTGCCCGGGGGGGGGGGGGGGGTTAGGGCGACAGGCTAAAAACATTGAAACGTAGAGAACTTTTCTGGATTTACACATTAAAGACCCTTAAACCGAAGGGTCTCAATGTGGACTTTAGGGTGACCTGAGCAGTTTCTCTACTGTTCCCAGGGGTGTTCTGACTCATCCACATCTTGTATATGTTCAGTTTTTGAAAACACTAGTAACATCCTGTATTTATTTTATTGACAGGACTATAATTTGGCTATGGAAAATCTCACTGAAGTGGACCGCACCTTGGAACTGGACCCGCATAATATATCATTATATTGTTTTGGAAACCGCACCAATATGATGTCCGATGTATGTTATTTATCTGTGCCAGTCCTCTTGGCCCTCTCAAAAAATATATGTATGCATATCTCGCCTGGAATGAGAAGTTGTGAATGAGTGAGTAAGGTCATATACCGGAGAGGACAGTGTGGGGTTAACATGGATGGTTTACTGAACCACTCTGCGGAGCCCATACTGTCCGTTATCCGGACTATTGCCTCAAGCTGCGATAGGTGCTGGTATGTACTCCTGAATATGGTATGCTATGCGGAATTTATAGCCTGAAGGGATGTTGTGAAGCCGGTGTATCTTTATTCGCTTCGTCTCAAGGCAACAATCCACAACAGCCAGCACTAAACAGCAGTGATGAAGATGGATCACATGATTGATGAGGTGGCAGGCGATGGGCGTAGTATTGAGAGTGACATGCGCACTGTAAGCTTCAAGCTGTGTCGGCCATCTTTGGTGTGGTTTTGGCGATACTAGTCAGGTCTCGCGATATATTGTTAGAGGATCCCACGGTTGCACAATGAATGTTTGAAGACACCGGTCCGCTCCACGTGAGGCCATCACTACAGTGAGAACGTCCTTAATTTTAACATAGTGCACATGGTAGATGAGTATTGCACATCTGGAATATGATTGGATAATTATGTAATTGAGGTTGAAGCGCACTTTATGAATTATGCACTGAAATTAATCCCATGATGGGAAGAATTTATTGCACTGCACTTTAAGCACTATGCACTTTTCTTATGAATTAAGTATTTTTTAATGTATATTTTTATATTTTGTAATTGATTAGAATTAATTGGAATGTAATTATGCGCCCTATATATTTGTAACACTGAACACTTGTGAGACATGGCTTAATAAAGATTGTGTTTGAAACGTTGCTGGAGCACTGGGTCAATAAACGCACATTAATTTTACCTTCTGGAGTGCTGCCTGCCTTTCTGGATCGTGTGTCTGTGTAATATATATATAATATTTTATATATCTCGCTCTGGTAGACAAGGTGGGCGGGTGCAGTATAGAGGCAAAAACACGTAAATCAATCTGCAGTGTTTAATCACACTTTAGGCATAACATAACAGTCACTTTTCAGGCTTGGTGCATGTTCACACACAGAAAACAAAACCGTGTTGGTGCTTGATCTTGCACGGCAAAACAGAAACAAAGTTCACCTGAAATCCTAGATGTCAGTTCACACCTGGCTGAATGCTCGGCAACACAAAAAGTCCACTGGCAGCCTTTACATGGCCTGCTCTCCTGACACACAGGTCTCAGCTTTTCAGCCCAGCACAGGGCTCGGATCCCAAACACACAGAGAGAGACCTTTGCATAAACCCAGCTGTCTTTTAAAGGCAGCTAGGTATTAACCAAAAACCCGGACCGGCACTTAAAATCCGGTCCAGTATTTGCCCTCACCTGGCTGCAATCAACCCAGCAGCACAGGCTGAGAGGAAAATACCTGTTTTTTTTTATCACCAAACCTCTCACTGTGTCACATACCCCCATTTTCAACCCTGAGGGGGTGAACACACGCCAGACCACATGAGGCTGGTGAGGGCATTTACCTGACCTATAACCTTCCCTTTGTTCTGCCACAACCACGCCAGCAGAACCCAGTTCGTCACAAACACCAAGCTCACCGTCTTGCCATTCATCTTGTCACATACCACAGACATCTGGTTGCTACCAGCAACCACCTTGGTTTCAGCGGACCTTGACATGGCAGCCTCACTCTCTGCATTGACATCAGACACAGCGTACATGTCATACATACCGCTCGTATCTTTATCCATCCTGACTTCTAGGGGCACCACTGAGCTAACCCCCACCTTGGACATTTCCTTATTGACCACGGAAACCTGTGGACACTGCACATCCACCTCTGGTACGTGTGGTACACCCTTTTGCACCGCCACACCTTCATGTATGTTTATCACAGAGGGTTGGCTCCCCTCTGTGGTCACAACATCAACCAGAATTTCTTTTACATACATATTTTTACCTACAGGGAGCACTTTTCCCCTGGTCACATCCTGCAGCGGAAAATGCATATCAACATCATTATCACATGACATCTTGTTCTCATTAGGCACTGCAGCCAACTGGGCACTTTGCACCCTAGGGGTACCACTGTTTTCCCTTTCTGGTACGTGTGGTACACTTTTTAGCACTACCACACTTTCCTCTGTAGGTTCACCCAGCTGTATACTCTCAGCAGTGACATTTTTATCATACACCTTTTTATCACCAGGGGGCGCTTCTCCCCTGATCCCCACCTGCAAGGAAAAAGGCATGTCATCACACTTCCATATTTCACATGCCATCATACTTTCATTAGGCATTTCCGCAAACTTGGCACAATCGCTTTGCACCTTATCAGCGCCACTGTTTTTAATGGTCACATCACTTAAAGGGGTCAGTACCGATTCTGCAGGAGCCTCGTCACTTTCTGCTGAAGGGTCTACCTTACCCCACAGCAACGATTCAATATCATGGCCCAACAACATATCATGTATACGTGAAACTGCATCACGAATTTCACAAGTCCCAGTTTGCACTGGAGTCTCACACTGAGAGCCACCGGACAGTTCATGCTATCCCCGTGAATGTCCCGCACACAGTTCTCAGCCACCGGGCTGGTCTGAACCAGGATCACCTGACCCTCTGCAACACATGGAATAATTGGAATGCTCTTACCCACAGCCGTCACGGGTTCGCCGCTCCCAAGGGCAGCACTCTGCTCCATCACCAAACAATCCGATCTCTGTTCCAGCTGCCTCACTATTTCCTCCGTGGCACTGGTTTTTCGCCAGACCGTACCTCTTTTTACAGAGTAGTGGTTGCTCCTAGCAACAGCATCACGGTTCCTCCGCACATCCTCTCCAGGACACAGTACACACTGACACGATACACAGGAACTCCTGAGAGCCGCACCGCTCTCCAGCTCTTTGTCTTCCCGTCGGTTGCCCTTGGCAACGGCATACATATTTTCCTCCAACACTCCACTAAGCGTTGACGACTCTCTCTCCAGAGCCAACTGCAGCTGCGCCTCCAGAGCCTCCCGTTCTAGACTCAAGCACAGCAATTTCCATGGGGCATATCCCATCTCCTTGGCCAGACTTTCTCGCCCTTTTACATGCGACAACTGTCTGGCATATTCCTCCATGAGACTCATAGCACCAGACTCTCACCATACAAGTCCATTTAATAAGAGACCCCAAAAATTTTTCCACAGGTCAGTCTCTGTAAATTAGGGCTGCTGGCCCTTTAAGCCACTGCACAAGAGTTTTCATCAGCATTCAGCAGCACCAGCTCTAATGAACCCACAGGCTTCTGGCCTTTTAAGTTCCACACAGCAAATCCTTTGCAATAGAGCAGCATCCAGCAGGGACGCCTGCACCTTTCCGTTGCTCCTAGCAACACTGCACTTTCCATTGCCTGGGAAAAACAAAACTTTTCGGCCTTCAGGCCTGCCTCACTGCGTTTGACCGCATCCTCCACCAAATGTGGGGACTCGCTCTGGTAGACAAGGTAGGCGGGTGCAGTATAGAGGCAAAAACACGTAAATCAATCTGTAGTGTTTATTCACACTTTAGGCACAACATAACAGTCACTTTTCAGGCTTGGTGCTTGTTCACACACAGAAAACAAAACAGTGTTGGTGATTGATCTTGCACGGCAAAACAGAAACAAAGTTCACCTGAAATCCTAGGTGTCAGTTCACACCTGGCTGAATGCTCGGCAACACAAAAAGTCCACTGGCAGCCTTTAGATGGCCTTCTCTCCTGACACACAGATCTCAGCTTTTCAGCCCAGCACAGGGCTCGGATCCCAAACACACAGAGAGAGACCTTTTTGTATAAACCTCTCTATCCATTAAATCCTCCCTGGCCTCGCTTAGAGAATCCAGTACCGGTTCTCTTTCCCCCTAAAAGACAAAAGATGGCGGTTCTCCCCTCCTCTATCTCTGAGGACGTAATGGGTGATGCAGAGCCTTCTAGGCAATGGAAGTACGACGATCCCCTTTCGGAAAGGGAGATTGTTGAGGATGATAAATAATTTTCCTCTGAAGATATGCGGGATCTATTAAAAGCGGTTAGAGTCACTATGGGCATTGAGGAGGTCCAGAAACCGCATTCCATACAGGAATAAATGTTTGGGGGTTTAAGAACCAAGCGGTGAAAAATGTTCTCCATAACTTAAAATATGAGAGGAATAAAAGAGCTGGTCCTAGTCGAGTGGTCTGATGCTGAAAAATGTCTTGGCATAACAAGGGAATTTAAAAATAGGCTACTGTTTGATCCCACCGAATCCCAATTGTTTGATAATATACCTAAAATAAATGTGTAGGTAGCGTAGGTAAACAAAAAAGCCTCCCTTCCCTTTTAAAGACTCCTCCCAGTTGCGAGACCCAATGGAGAGGAAAGCAGTCAGTCTCCTGCATAAATCTTGGGAAGCTGCCATGTACAGTGTTAAAACCAACATAGCTGCGACGTCTGTGGCGAGATCAATGTACCTGTGGCTCAATGAACTTGAGGGTCGTTAAAAAAACAAAACACCAAAAGAGGAAATAATAGATTCATTACCCCTCCTCAGATCAGCCACTGCCTCATAGTTGATGCTTCAGCGCAGACAGTTCGTTTCTCTGCTAAAGATGCAGCACTCTCAAATACAGCTAGGAGAGCTTTATAGATGAAGTCATGGTCAGGTGACAAGGCCTCAAAAACGAAACTCTTTTCCATTGCTTTTTCGGGAGAGTATGTCTTTGGTGTTGGACAAAATCCTGGAAAAAGTGATGGATAAGAAAAAAGTTTCCCGGAAGAAAAGCTTCAGGAAATGTTTTTCCTTACAGCCCTATAGAGGTCGAGATAGATCCTATAGAGGGAAAGGCAAATCAGGGAGGTGGAGCTACCCAAAGGGCAATTGAGGTAGAAGTTTCCTCCTTAATCTCCAGAATAAATCTAGCGATAAGCAATGACGCCAGGATTGGGGGAAGACTGAGGGGGTTCTCCTCCCAGTGGAAGGAAGTTATATCAAATCCTGGGTTTTAGATGTAGGGGAGAATGGATACAAGATAGAATTCTTCTGTCTTCCCCCATTTTCTCTCTTCCCCCAAACAAATGTCGTCACATCCTCTTCGTCGGAAAGACTCTGGAAGGGCTTCCTAGAGATGTTAAAACTGCGGTCAATTATGGGGGTTCCCCCATGAAGAAAGATGGGGTTCTACTCAACTCTTTTTCAACTGGCCAAGCCAGGGGGTCGTTCAGAACAATAATAAGTCTAAAACGACTAAACAAAGATATCCTATACAGGAGGTTCAAGATGGAGTCTCTGGTGTCCACAATCCTGTTAATAAAACAAAATGCGCTAATGTGCACTAGCGATCTGAAGGACGCATATTATCATGTACCGACTCCAGAACAACCTCAAAAGATTTGCACTAAGAGACCGAACAGGGAAAATTTGTCATTTCCAGTCTATAGCCCTCCCATTCGGCTTTTCTACGGCCCCCAGGGTTTTTACCAAAATAGTTGTGGAAATGGTAGCTTATCTAAGGAACCAGGGTCTAATAATAACTTATTTAGATGACTTTCTAATACTGGCAGATTCCGAAAAACAGATGTAGAGCGACCCGATGTCCTTCCTAGCCTTACTAGAAAATCTTGGATGGATAGTAAATTTATAAAAAATCATGTCTTCAGACAAGCATAAAATTCTTGGGAATCCTCCTGAACTCAGAAGTGCAGTCCTCTTTCCTTCCAAAAGAAAAAGCTTTCCTCCATCAGATCCACAGCATCTTAACGTTTGGCACATCATCCACCATTATACCTAATCTAATACTCAGCCAAATAATTTTGTTTAGGGCTCATGCACACAAACATATTTTTTGTCTGTTTTTTGCAGCCCATATGGGGAATCGTTCATGTCACCAGGGCAACAAAAAACGGAAATAACTCTGTATCGTATGTCCGCAAGTCCGTTCCGAAAAAAAAAAAAAACTGTCCTATCCTTGTCCGTTTTGTGGACAAGAACACGCGTTATTACAGTGGATCAACAAAAAAAAATTGACGTCACGTGGGTGTCATCCATGTTTTGTTTTATTTATTTTTTCTTCAGATCCTGACCCGGTGACTTAGGTGATATGACTCCAAAAAAGAACTCACTGATGAGGCGCATGATTGTGATCATGTGAATGTTCTGAGTATTTTCTAGGACAATCTTTTCTGTAGTGATGTGTTTTCCATTTCTCATTCTTGCCCCCTTCCTCTACTTCTATCCCTCAACTGTTTGTCTTGTCTTTCAATCTTTGATGTCCTCATCTGACGTAGAGGCACTACCTTGGCGTCTTTTTTTTTAAACTCTCCTCCCCTTAAAGCTGTTATACTTTGCCCTCCTTAAACTTCAGTAAGTTGTGTCTATGTTGCTTACCTTTACGATCATTAGATATACTCTGGATTCATCTCTCTTTTAGCAAATTCAGGATCAGACTTAGGCCTCTTGGACACGAATGTTATGCATCCGTTCCACGCAATTTGCGATTCCCCAATGCACGGGCAACGTCCGTGCGGCAGCCTGGACGGATCGAGACCCATTCAACTTGAATGGGTCTGTGATCCATCCGCACCGCAAAAAAATAGAACAAGTTCATGGAAGCCATGGAAGCATTCCGTAGTGCTTCCATGGGGTTCTGATCCATGCTTACATTCCGCATCTCCGTGATTGCGGACCCATTCAAGGGAATGGGTCCGCATCCGTGATGCGGAGTGCACTCGGGCCGGTGCCTGTGTATTGTGGACCTGCCATATGTAGGCTGCAATATGGGCACACAACGTTTGTGTGCAAGAGGCCTTAAAGTGGTTCTTTATCCTTTTCTTACTGATCTATCCTTTGGATAGTTTGGTGAGGGTCCTGGGCAGGGCTGTGGAGTCGGTAGATAAATTTTCCGACTCCTCAGATTTTGAAACTTCCGACTCCGACTCCTCGACTCCGACTCCTCTGTATTTAATATGCAAAGACGAAGCTGTTCCACCAAGTTCTTCTAATCTCCTCTAGCACAGAGAGCTAGTTGAGCAGAAGCTGCTGCCTTCTCCTTTGTGCTGATCTTCTGCTGAAGATAGAGCAGTGGGAGGATCCAGGAAGGGGCAGGGGAAGGGGCATTTATTTTAAAACATGATTTTCCTAGTAGAATCCCAGTGTAAGTATTGCCGCTCCTTAAAGGGACACTGACAGGCTGATTTTCCAGCTAAAGATATATATATCTACTGGTATTCATCAGAGAATTAGGAATAAAACGATACTAATGTTACCCATTGTAATCTGTATGCAAATTCACTATCTTTGTGCCCAATGGGGCAGCGTCTCCTGCGGCTTTGTGCCCAGCCACGCCCGAAGTACAGCTTCCCAGCGCTGTTCCCCTCGTTATTATTCACTGCACTGGCCTTTTTTTTCAGGCTAGCCGAACACTGAATTCCTGCGCAGGCGCACGTGTAGAGTGCTGGCAGCAGCCTCGTATGGCTATGCTGAGGCTGTGCCAGCTTTCTCTCTTCCTCCTCGCTACCTAGTCCTGTTTAGTGCTGCCAGTACTCTACATGTGCGCCTGCCCCCTTGGGCACAAAGGTAGAGAATTTGCATATTGATTAAAACGTTTTTAAACACAAGTAAACCTCAACTGGGGGTAACAGTCGTCTAGTTGTATTCCTAATCCTCTGATGAATACCAGCAGATATATCTTTAGCCGGTAAATCAGCCTGTCAGTGTCCCTTTAACTGCATAGTAAAGCATATGAAAAGCTTCTTCACGGTCACTTAACGTCTTTGTTTAGCGGTAACAAGACGCACTGCATGCATTGGCCTTTATTCTTACAGTAGAGAAGTAATTAATTATAACTTTATCTGAATTGGGACATTTAAACTTGCTTTTTTTTTATTCCAATTTTTTTTTTATTCCAATTTAAATCTAGTAGGAGTCGGAGTCGGTCCATTTTTTGCCGACTCGACTCCAGGTACCCAAAATTGCCTCCGACTCCGACTCCTCGACTCCGACTCCACAGCCCTGGTCCTGGGTGTCGTACCTCTGCCAATCAGCTTCTGGTGGCCTATCCAAAGGATAGACTGTTCATCAGTACAGTAAGGAAGAATAGTGAAAAGGAAAATGGATAAAATTTCTGTATATTATTGCTCAATTCATTAAATTTTTTTAGATGTATCATTCAAACTCTGCTTTTCTTCTTCGAGGAGTATTTGCATAAGCCAGACAGAACGTTGTTCCCTCCATTTCCGACTTGCTCAGCAGTTCCGTGGAGTGAGACCTTGAAGCTGGTGCTACAACCCTTTAGGTACTATCTTTGCTTTATTGTAGTTCTCTAGAGACTGAACCTCCCACACTAATTTCATTTTATCTTTATAACTATTATATAGCTTCTTAAATAGCGTCTTCAGACTAGGGGTACTGACATAAGTGTCCAATCCTGGTCTGAAAATACTTTTGACGCGTCAGTCAACCACTGGTCTGTGGCTTTTATTTCACATCAGAGCCTCTGCAGTTGTTTGCCAGTGCTGTTTCAATCACCAAAATAGGCCTCAAATTCACATGGTGCTGCAGTGGGCCCAACAGTTATGACCACATTTGTGGGGATTCAGGAGAAAATTAGCAACACATTTGTGGGGTCCTTTTTCTCCAGTTACCCTTTGTGCAAATGAAAAATCTGGGGCTAATGCAACATTTTATTGGAAAAAAATTTTTTTTTTCATTTTCACATCTGGTCTTGTCAAAAAGCTGGCCATTCTTACTTGAGGTCTTTATTAGGTGCACTCTGTATTGCTTTTATCCAATATTTCAATTATATCTACAGGAGCATTTATGACCCCCCGATTATAAATCTATGGGCATTATTATGAAGTTGCCCTCCCATTTACCTCCTTTGCATTTAAAATGGCTGCCATTCTTTTGAGAAGGCTTACTACAAGATTTCAGAGTGTGCTTTTGGAAGTATTTTTGACCATTTATCCTAAAGAGCATTTGTGATGTCAGACACTGATATTGGAAAAGGTAGCCCACCTCCAGAAATTACAAGATGAACGAGCAAGTGGATTGTAGTGTATTATTATAATTTTTTTTTTTTATTACCCACAAGTCACAAAAGATGCTGAAAGTGGCCCCGTTCACGTCTATGCATCGTTGGGTATGTCGGATTATGTTAGCTGATACTGCTTGCAGCTCTTCAACAGTGATACCGTGCAGTGGCATAACTAGTGTTATGGGCCCCGGTGCAAACTTTGGATTGCCCCCCCCCCCCAGTTTATATAAAGGCGTCACACTTTTTTTACACTAAGGCTCCATTCACATGTCCGTAGTGTGTTTTGCGGATCCATGGATCTGCAAAACACAAACACCGGCAATGTGCATTCCGCATTTTGCGGATCGCACATTGCCGTCACTATATAGAAAATGCCTTTTCTTTTCCGCAATTGCGGACAAGAATAGGACATGTTCTATTTTTTTTGCGGAATCGAAAGTGCGGATCCGCAATTCTGGATCTGAGCGGAACATAGTGTGCCCCCATAGAAATGAATGGGTCCGCAATTCCGTTCCACAAAATGCGGGACGGAGTGGAGTTGCGGACGTGTGAATGGGGCCTTTGCCCAATGTATGGCTACACTCACCCATTCCTAACTAATAAAATCCGGTCCTACCTCTTCCAGGGTGTTACTGGCTTTGGCGTGATGTCCGCTGGATCCAGAACAAGGTCCTTGTGGTGAGGAAAATAGGAAGGGATGGTGATGGTATAGCAGGGTAATCTAGGGCATTTCCTCTAAGTGCTACCACACAGCGCTAATGGACACATTGTGGCCTTTTACAGTAGTGAAGCCCACCTTGTGGCCCCTTCACAATAGTTATGTCCTCCTTGTGGCCCCTCAAACCTAGTTATGCCCAGATATCTGCCCCCTCACAGTGGTTATGGCCAAATATGTGCCCCCTCACAGTAATATGTCCAGATATGTGCCCCCTCACAGTAGTTATGGCCAGAATATGGGCCCCCTCACAGTAGTCATGTCAGATTAGGTGCCCCCTCACTAAAATGCCCACTTTTGTGCCCCCTCATGCTTGTTAGGCGACCCCCCCCCCTCCCTTTTGCCTCCAGTCTGCAGCTTTATTTAAAAAAAAAACAAAAAAAAAAAACATACTTACCTTCTTTCCTGATGACAGGCTCCCACACACATTGTGCTGCTGGCTGTTCTGGTCTCTGGAGGCTGATTCACGGGCTTCAGCACTCCTCCCACAATGAGCAGTGCAATGAGCAGCCAGCAGGGGGAGCTCCAGCGCTGTGAAGGTAAGTGAAGCAGAGAGCGGAGAGAGCTCCCTGCTTCACGCTGGAGAGGACAACCCGGCAGTGACGAGAACTGCTGGGTGAGTATGCGCGCCACCCCCCACTTGCCTCTGCGCCCCGTCTAGTCTCTGCAGGGGCGCATATCATACATAGTAACATTGTATATTAGGCTGAAAAAAGACATTTGTCCATCCAGTTCAACCTGTTTCCTGCAAGTTGATCCAGAGGAAGGCAAAAAACCCCTGTGAGGTAGAGCCAATTTTCCCCACTTAAGGGGGAAAAAATTCCTTCCCGACTCCAATCAGGCAGTCAGAACAACTCCCTGGATCAACGACCTATCTCTAGTAGCTATAGCCTGAAATATTATTACGCTCCAGAAATACATCCAGGCCCCTCTTGAATTCCTTTATTGTACTCACCATCACCACCTCCTCAGGCAGAGTTCCATAGTCTCACTGCTCTTACTGTGAAGAACCCTTTTCTATGTTTGTGTACAAACCTTCTTTCCTCTAGACGCAGAGGATGTCCCCTCGTCACAGTCAGTCCTGGGGATAAATAGATGAAGGGACAGATCTCTGTACTGACCCCTGATATATTTATACATAGTTATTAGATCTCCCCTCAGTCGTCTTTTTTCTAAAGTGAATAACCCTAATTTTGATACCCTTTCAGGGTACTGTAGTTGACACATTCCAGTTATTACTTTAGTTGCCCTCCTCTGAACCCTTTCTAGCTCTGCTATGTCTGCCTTGTTCACAGGAGCCCAGAACTGTACACAGTACTCCATGTGTGGTCTGACTAGTGATTTATAAAGTAATAAGACTATATTTTCATCACGGGCATCTATGCCCCTTTTGATGCAACCCATTATCTTATTGGCCTTAGCAGCAGCTGCCTGACACTGGTTTTTACAGCTTAGTTTGGTATTTATTAAAATTCCTAGATCCTTTTCCATGTCAGTGTTACTGAGTGTTTTACCATTTAGTATGTACGGGTGACTTGCATTATTCCTTCCCATGTGCATAACTTTACATTTGTCAGTGCTAAACCTCATCTGTCATTTCTCTGCCCAAGCCCCCAATCTATCCAGATCCCTCTGTAGCAGAAAACTGTCCTCTTCAGTGTTAATTACTTTACACAGTTTAGTGTCATCTGCAAAAATTGATATTTTACTGTGCAAGCCTTCTACAAGATCATTAATAAATATGTTGAAGAGAATAGGGCCCAATACTGACCCCTGAGGTACCCCACTAGTGACCGTGACCCAATCTGAGTGTGTACCGTTAATAGCCACTCTCTGTTTTCTATTACTGAGCCAGTTACTTACCCACATTCAGACATTTTCTCCTAGTCCAAGTGTGCTCATTTTATATACTAACCTTTTGTGTGGTACAGTGTCAAATGCTTTGGAGAAGTCCAGATATATGACATCCACTGATTCACCCCGGTCAAGTCTAGAACTTACCTCCTCGTAGAAACTGATTAAATTAGTTTGACATGACCGATCCCTCATGAAGCCATGCTGATATGGTGTAATTTGCTTATTTTCATTGAGATACTCCAAGATAGCATCTCTTACAAAACCTTCAAACAGTTTACCCACAACAGATGTTAAACTTACCGGCCTATAATTTCCAGGCTCTGTTTTTGGACCCTTTTTGAATATTGGCACCACATTTGCTATACGCCAGTCTGGTGGAACATTCCCTGTCAGTATGGAGTCCGTGAATATCAAAAATAAGGGTCTGGCTAGAACATCACTTAATTCCCTTAGGATACGGGGGTGTATGCCATCCGGTCCTGGCGATTTGTCTATTTTAATCTTTTTAAGTCGCTGCTGTACTTCTTCCTGGGTCAGACAGGGCACTTTTAAGGGGGAATTTACTTTAAATTTTGCATTTCATCTGACAGTTTATTTTCCTCAGTGAAAACAGTGGAGAAGAAAATATTTAATAGCTTAGCTTTATCCTCGTCGCTTTCTGCAACTCCCTCCTCATTGCTATGTAGAGGGCCGACTCCTTCAGATTTATATTTTTTACCATTTATATAATTGAAAAACATTTTAGGGTTAGTTTTGCTCTCTTTGGCAATTAATCTCTCGGTCTCTAGTTTGGCAGTTTTTATTAGTTTTTTACATATTCTATTTTTTTCCTTATAGTTTATCAGAGCTTCCTGGCTCCCCTCCAGTGATTTATATGCTTTCTTTTTGTCATTAATTGCTTTTTTTACGGTTCTATTTATCCACATTGGTTTCTTCATATTTCTTAGCCTTTTATTTCTATAAGGTATGCATCGATCACAATTAGATGTTACGATGCTTTTAAAAATCTCCCATTTTGTGGTTGTATTTTTATTTTTGAGGACTTTGTCCCAGTTAATTGGGCCTATGGCCTCTCTTAGTTGGCTAAATTTTGCTTTTTTGAAGTCCGGTATTCTTGTTCCTCCCTGTAGAAACTCTCGTTTGAAGGATAATTGGAAGGTTATTACTTTATGGTCACTATTTTACTTGCTTACAGAGCGCTCTAACGGGGCCCGGCATTGTCACTGTGCTTCATGCCAGGCCCTGTCAGAGCGCTCCCATTACATGAGAGTTCAGCGAGCTCGGTTACGCCCCTGATACCGTGGATAGGATTTGTGATTTTTTTTTTTTTTTTTTTTTTTCTTGAGTTCATCCAGAGATGTGGATTGTTGGTGTACACCTTCTGTTTTATATTTCCCCACAGTTAAAAATCACATGTGGACAAGTCTGGGGAACGTGGTAGTTAAAAACCCCTTGCTCACAGTTTGCTCCTCCGTAAACATTTCATGAACTCATGCCAGTGAGTTGTGGCATGATTGCCAATCTTGTTGGAAAAAGCAAGACATTTTTTCTTCTGGTGTTCAAAGATGTCCAGGTAAATTGTGGTACAGTATTTCACATTTGATTTGAAGACAATTAGGCCCACTATTCGTGTTCCTGACACTGCACACCAAACGCCAATTTTCTGGTCGTGAAGTAGTGTTTCGCAAGTTAAATGAGGATTTTTAGCGGACCAGTGCCTCATATTCTGGGAATTTATGGGACCTGATAAATTAATCCAAGCTTCGCCCGTCATAAAGTACAGCAATTGGTCTCTCGGCAACCAAGTACAGTAATTTACTTTATCTTTGTCAGTCCTCTGCTGAATTTCATGCACAACTTCTGCTTTTCCTGATCGATGGAGGCCTCCGTTTCTTAATGTTTGCAACATAGCCAGTTTGCTATTTGCGAACCTGGCTCTGAATACAGCATTTAGCTGGTGTGTTTTTTCCTGGGTACTTGTATCATGGCATTTCCTTAATCGATCTGCTTTGCACAATCACTATTCGCTGTTCCAGGGAGAACAGCGTCTTTCTGACACAATAGGCCAATTTTATTAAACTGAATAATAAATCAGTCTTGGTTGCCTGTAGCAACCTATCAGAGCTCAGCTTTCAGTTCCTACATGGCTCTGAAAAAAATGACAGCTGAACTCTGGTTGTTATGGACAATGAACACAGATTTTCTATTAAGCAGTTTGATTTGGAGATATTGGAGGCAGGCTACTATTTCGTGGGCCACCCTGTAGTTCACCCCATAGGTGTTTTATAGTGTTCAGGGATTTGTAGGCTACTCAAGTTCATTCACCCCAAACTCGCCCAATATTGCACTTGTGTACTGGGGCATAGTCGTGCTGGAGCTGAAAAGGGCTTTACCCAAACTATTCCCATAAATTTTGAAGCATAACATTTTCTAAATTGTCTTGGTAGGCTGAAGCATTAAAGGGGTTGTCTGAGTTTTTTTTTTTGTTCTTTCAATGTCCCTAACTAGGCAAGTGTAACAACTTTTCAATTAACTCACTTTATCTGGAGTGCCTAGTTTCTCAGATTTCACTGAGGGTCACATGACCTGTGGTGTCAGCTTTTCTCCCTGCTCTGTAGTGATGTCCGGTTCATGAACGAATCGTTCTTTTGAATCGATTCAGTTCACTGAACAGGAGGAGTCAATTCGTCTGACTGAGCCGATCCGTGTGAAACAGCTCAGTCAGATTAGCATAAAGGTTGGCAGCAGCAGGGAGGAGTGTAATAGGATCCTAGAGTGGAAGCTTCTGCCCGCCCCTCCCCGCCCTCCAACCAATCAGAGCAGAGGCAGCCAGCACTGACTCGCACAGTACAGGGAGCCGTGCAGGACTCAGAGAATCGTCTGAGAGTCTATTAGTTAAAAGAATTGAATGAGTTAGAGACTCATTTGATTCTTTGAGTTAAGAGTCGTGTCACCAGTCCTTATTCCTGCTCTGCGACTCCCTGTCGCCCGACAAGTCAGACACACACACACACACACACACACACACACACACACTGAGCACTGACTTGTCGGGCGACAGGGAGCCGCAGAGCAGGGAGCCTGGTAGGGACTAGTGACACGATTATTTTAACTTATAGACTCTCAGACGATTTTCTGAGTCCATGCAATAACCAGACATTGTAATTACACCACAGTCTGCTCCACTGCAGCATAGCTG